>OZ030398.1:26061775-26786149 GCA_964023965.1 Melinopterus prodromus | reverse complement strand
TAAAAAGTACAGCCCTCGATCTATTTTAGTTTGTTCAGGAGGATTTTTGAAACTTAGATTTTACGTTGTTTATCGGTGGTTAATGCTATTATTTCGCTTCCTGTGCGATTACGAGCACAGTAGTTGGGATACAAATTATTATTATACACGTTTATGGGTCAGATACATTGGGTAATTAATTCTAAAAAGTACAGCCCTCGATCTATTTTAGTTTGTTCAGGAGGATTTTTGAAACTTAGATTTTACGTTGTTTATCGGTGGTTTAATGCTATTATTTCGCTTCCTGTGCGATTACGAGCACAGTAGTTGGGATACAAATTATTATTATACACGTTTATGGGTCAGATACATTGGGTAATTAATTCTAAAAAGTACAGCCCTCTATCTATTTTAGTTTGTTCAGGAGGATTTTTGAAACTTAGATTTTACGTTGTTTATCGGTGTTTGAATGTTATTATTTCGCTTCATGTGCGATTACGAGCACAGTAGTTGGGATACAAATTATTATTATACACGTTTATGGGTCAGATACATTGGGTAATTAATTCTAAAAAGTACAGCCCTCGATCTATTTTAGTTTGTTCAGGAGGATTTTTGAAACTTAGATTTTACGTTGTTTATCGGTGGTTTAATGCTAATATTTCGCTTCCTGTGCGATTACGAGCACAGTGGTTGGGATACAAATTATTATTATACACGTTTATGGGTCAGATACATTGGGTAATTAATTCTAAAAAGTACAGCCCTCTATCTATTTTAGTTTGTTCAGGAGGATTTTTGAAACTTAGATTTTACGTTGTTTATCGGTGGTTTAATGCTATTATTTCGCTTCCTGTGCGATTACGAGCACAGTAGTTGGGATACAAATTATTATTATACACGTTTATGGGTCAGATACATTGGGTAATTAATTTTAAAAAGTACAGCCCTCGATCTATTTTAGTTTGTTCAGGAGGATTTTTGAAACTTAGATTTTACGTTGTTTATCGGTGGTTAATGCTATTATTTCGCTTCCTGTGCGATTACGAGCACAGTAGTTGGTATACAAATTATTATTATACACGTTTATGGGTCAGATACATTGGGTAATTAATTCTAAAAAGTACAGCCCTCGATCTATTTTAGTTTGTTCAGGAGGATTTTTGAAACTTAGATTTTACGTTGTTTATCGGTGGTTTAATGCTATTATTTCGCTTCCTGTGCGATTACGAGCACAGTAGTTGGGATACAAATTATTATTATACACGCTTATGGGTCAGATACATTGGGTAATTAATTCTAAAAAGTACAGCCCTCTATCTATTTTAGTTTGTTCAGGAGGATTTTTGAAACTTAGATTTTACGTTGTTTATCGGTGCTTTAATGCTATTATTTCGCTTCATGTGCGATTACGAGCAAAGTAGTTGGAATACAAATTATTATTATACACGTTTATGGGTCAGATACATTGGGTAATTAATTCTAAAAAGTACAGCCCTCTATCTATTTTAGTTTGTTCAGGATGATTTTTGAAACTTAGATTTTACGTTGTTTATCGGTGGTTTAATGCTATTATTTCGCTTCATGTGCGATTACGAGCAAAGTAGTTGGGATACAAATTATTATTATACACGTTTATGCATCAGATACATTGGGTAATTAATTCTAAAAAGTACAGCCCTCTATCTATTTTAGTTTGTTCAGGAGGATTTTTGAAACTTAGATTTTACGTTGTTTATCGGTGGTTTAATGCTATTATTTCGCTTCCTGTGCGATTACGAGCACAGTAGTTGGGATACAAATTATTATTATACACGTTTATGGGTCAGATACATTGGTTAATTAATTTTAAAAAGTACAGCCCTCGATCTATTTTAGTTTGTTCAAGAGGATTTTTGAAACTTAGAGTTTACGTTGTTTATCGGTGGTTAATGCTGTTATTTCGCTTCCTGTGCGATTACGAGCACAGTAGTTGGGATACAAATTATTATTATACACGTTTATGGGTCAGATACATTGGGTAATTAATTCTAAAAAGTACAGCCCTCGATCTATTTTAGTTTGTTCAGGAGGATTTTTGAAACTTAGATTTTAAGTTGTTTATCGGTGGTTTAACGCTATTATTTCGCTTCCTGTGCGATTACGAGCACAGTAGTTGGGATACAAATTATTATTATACACGTTTATGGGTCAGATACATTGGGTAATTAATTCTAAAAAGTACAGCCCTCTATCTATTTTAGTTTGTTCAGGAGGATTTTTGAAACATAGATTTTACGTTGTTTATCGGTGGTTGAATGTTATTATTTCGCTTCATGTGCGATTACGAGCACAGTAGTTGGGACACAAATTATTATTATACACGTTTATGGGTCAGATGCATTGGGTAATTAATTCTAAAAAGTACAGCCCTCGATCTATTTTAGTTTGTTCAGGAGGATTTTTGAAACTTAGATTTTACGTTGTTTATCGGTGGTTTAATGCTATTATTTCGCTTCCTGTGCGATTACGAGCACAGTGGTTGGGATACAAATTATTATTATACACGTTTATGGGTCAGATACATTGGGTAATTAATTCTAAAAAGTACAGCCCTCGATCTATTTTAGTTTGTTCAGGAGGATTTTTGAAACTTAGATTTTACGTTGTTTATCGGTGGTTAATGCTATTATTTCGCTTCCTGTGCGATTACGAGCACAGTAGTTGGGATACAAATTATTATTATACACGTTTATGGGTCAGATACATTGGGTAATTAATTCTAAAAAGTACAGCCCTCGATCTATTTTAGTTTGTTCAGGAGGATTTTTGAAACTTAGATTTTACGTTGTTTATCGGTGGTTTAATGCTATTATTTCGCTTCCTGTGCGATTACGAGCACAGTAGTTGGGATACAAATTATTATTATACACGTTTATGGGTCAGATACATTGGGTAATTAATTCTAAAAAGTACAGCCCTCTATCTATTTTAGTTTGTTCAGGAGGATTTTTGAAACTTAGATTTTACGTTGTTTATCGGTGGTTGAATGTTATTATTTCGCTTCATGTGCGATTACGAGCACAGTAGTTGGGATACAAATTATTATTATACACGTTTATGGGTCAGATACATTGGGTAATTAATTCTAAAAAGTACAGCCCTCGATCTATTTTAGTTTGTTCAGGAGGATTTTTGAAACTTAGATTTTACGTTGTTTATCGGTGGTTTAATGCTAATATTTCGCTTCCTGTGCGATTACGAGCACAGTGGTTGGGATACAAATTATTATTATACACGTTTATGGGTCAGATACATTGGGTAATTAATTCTAAAAAGTACAGCCCTCTATCTATTTTAGTTTGTTCAGGAGGATTTTTGAAACTTAGATTTTACGTTGTTTATCGGTGGTTTAATGCTATTATTTCGCTTCCTGTGCGATTACGAGCACAGTAGTTGGGATACAAATTATTATTATACACGTTTATGGGTCAGATACATTGGGTAATTAATTTTAAAAAGTACAGCCCTCGATCTATTTTAGTTTGTTCAGGAGGATTTTTGAAACTTAGATTTTACGTTGTTTATCGGTGGTTAATGCTATTATTTCGCTTCCTGTGCGATTACGAGCACAGTAGTTGGTATACAAATTATTATTATACACGTTTATGGGTCAGATACATTGGGTAATTAATTCTAAAAAGTACAGCCCTCGTTCTATTTTAGTTTGTTCAGGAGGATTTTTGAAACTTAGATTTTACGTTGTTTATCGGTGGTTTAATGCTATTATTTCGCTTCCTGTGCGATTACGAGCACAGTAGTTGGGATACAAATTATTATTATACACGCTTATGGGTCAGATACATTGGGTAATTAATTCTAAAAAGTACAGCCCTCTATCTATTTTAGTTTGTTCAGGAGGATTTTTGAAACTTAGATTTTACGTTGTTTATCGGTGCTTTAATGCTATTATTTCGCTTCATGTGCGATTACGAGCAAAGTAGTTGGAATACAAATTATTATTATACACGTTTATGGGTCAGATACATTGGGTAATTAATTCTAAAAAGTACAGCCCTCTATCTATTTTAGTTTGTTCAGGAGGATTTTTGAAACTTAGATTTTACGTTGTTTATCGGTGGTTTAATGCTATTATTTCGCTTCATGTGCGATTACGAGCAAAGTAGTTGGGATACAAATTATTATTATACACGTTTATGCATCAGATACATTGGTTAATTAATTTTAAAAAGTACAGCCCTCGATCTATTTTAGTTTGTTCAAGAGGATTTTTGAAACTTAGAGTTTACGTTGTTTATCGGTGGTTAATGCTGTTATTTCGCTTCCTGTGCGATTACGAGCACAGTAGTTGGGATACAAATTATTATTATACACGTTTATGGGTCAGATACATTGGGTAATTAATTCTAAAAAGTACAGCCCTCGATCTATTTTAGTTTGTTCAGGAGGATTTTTGAAACTTAGATTTTAAGTTGTTTATCGGTGGTTTAACGCTATTATTTCGCTTCCTGTGCGATTACGAGCACAGTAGTTGGGATACAAATTATTATTATACACGTTTATGGGTCAGATACATTGGGTAATTAATTCTAAAAAGTACAGCCCTCTATCTATTTTAGTTTGTTCAGGAGGATTTTTGAAACATAGATTTTACGTTGTTTATCGGTGGTTGAATGTTATTATTTCGCTTCATGTGCGATTACGAGCACAGTAGTTGGGACACAAATTATTATTATACACGTTTATGGGTCAGATGCATTGGGTAATTAATTCTAAAAAGTACAGCCCTCGATCTATTTTAGTTTGTTCAGGAGGGTTTTTGAAACTTAGATTTTACGTTGTTTATCGGTGGTTTAATGCTATTATTTCGCTTCCTGTGCGATTACGAGCACAGTGGTTGGGATACAAATTATTATTATACACGTTTATGGGTCAGATACATTGGGTAATTAATTCTAAAAAGTACAGCCCTCGATCTATTTTAGTTTGTTCAGGAGGATTTTTGAAACTTAGATTTTACGTTGTTTATCGGTGGTTAATGCTATTATTTCGCTTCCTGTGCGATTACGAGCACAGTAGTTGGGATACAAATTATTATTATACACGTTTATGGGTCAGATACATTGGGTAATTAATTCTAAAAAGTACAGCCCTCGATCTATTTTAGTTTGTTCAGGAGGATTTTTGAAACTTAGATTTTACGTTGTTTATCGGTGGTTTAATGCTATTATTTCGCTTCCTGTGCGATTACGAGCACAGTAGTTGGGATACAAATTATTATTATACACGTTTATGGGTCAGATACATTGGGTAATTAATTCTAAAAAGTACAGCCCTCTATCTATTTTAGTTTGTTCAGGAGGATTTTTGAAACTTAGATTTTACGTTGTTTATCGGTGGTTGAATGTTATTATTTCGCTTCATGTGCGATTACGAGCACAGTAGTTGGGATACAAATTATTATTATACACGTTTATGGGTCAGATACATTGGGTAATTAATTCTAAAAAGTACAGCCCTCGATCTATTTTAGTTTGTTCAGGAGGATTTTTGAAACTTAGATTTTACGTTGTTTATCGGTGCTAATATTTCGCTTCCTGTGCGATTACGAGCACAGTGGTTGGGATACAAATTATTATTATACACGTTTATGGGTCAGATACATTGGGTAATTAATTCTAAAAAGTACAGCCCTCTATCTATTTTAGTTTGTTCAGGAGGATTTTTGAAACTTAGATTTTACGTTGTTTATCGGTGGTTTAATGCTATTATTTCGCTTCCTGTGCGATTACGAGCACAGTAGTTGGGATACAAATTATTATTATACACGTTTATGGGTCAGATACATTGGGTAATTAATTTTAAAAAGTACAGCCCTCGATCTATTTTAGTTTGTTCAGGAGGATTTTTGAAACTTAGATTTTACGTTGTTTATCGGTGGTTAATGCTATTATTTCGCTTCCTGTGCGATTACGAGCACAGTAGTTGGTATACAAATTATTATTATACACGTTTATGGGTCAGATACATTGGGTAATTAATTCTAAAAAGTACAGCCCTCGATCTATTTTAGTTTGTTCAGGAGGATTTTTGAAACTTAGATTTTACGTTGTTTATCGGTGGTTTAATGCTATTATTTCGCTTCCTGTGCGATTACGAGCACAGTAGTTGGGATACAAATTATTATTATACACGCTTATGGGTCAGATACATTGGGTAATTAATTCTAAAAAGTACAGCCCTCTATCTATTTTAGTTTGTTCAGGAGGATTTTTGAAACTTAGATTTTACGTTGTTTATCGGTGCTTTAATGCTATTATTTCGCTTCATGTGCGATTACGAGCAAAGTAGTTGGAATACAAATTATTATTATACACGTTTATGGGTCAGATACATTGGGTAATTAATTCTAAAAAGTACAGCCCTCTATCTATTTTAGTTTGTTCAGGAGGATTTTTGAAACTTAGATTTTACGTTGTTTATCGGTGGTTTAATGCTATTGTTTCGCTTCATGTGCGATTACGAGCAAAGTAGTTGGGATACAAATTATTATTATACACGTTTATGCATCAGATACATTGGGTAATTAATTCTAAAAAGTACAGCCCTCTATCTATTTTAGTTTGTTCAGGAGGATTTTTGAAACTTAGATTTTACGTTGTGTATCGGTGGTTTAATGCTATTATTTCGGTTCCTGTGCGATTACGAGCACAGTAGTTGGGATACCAATTATTATTATACACGTTTATGGGTCAGATACATTGGGTAATTAATTTTAAAAAGTACAGCCCTCGATCTATTTTAGTTTGTTCAGGAGGATTTTTGAAACTTAGATTTTACGTTGTTTATCGGTGGTTTAATGCTATTATTTCGCTTCCTGTGCGATTACGAGCACAGTAGTTGGGATACAAATTATTATTATACACGTTTATTGGTCAGATACATTGGCTAACTAATTCTAAAAAGTACAGCCCTCGATCTATTTTAGTTTGTTTAGGAGGATTTTTGAAACTTAGATTTTACGTTGTTTATCGGTGGTTTAATGCTATTATTTCGCTTCCTGTGCGATTACGAGCACAGTAGTAGGGATACAAATTATTATTATACACGTTTATGGGTCAGATACATTGGGTAATTAATTCTAAAAAGTACAGCCCTCTATCTATTTTAGTTTGTTCAGGAGGATTTTTGAAACTTAGATTTTACGTTGTTTATCGGTGGTTGAATGTTATTATTTCGCTTCATGTGCGATTACGAGCACAGTTGTTGGGATACAAATTATTATTATACACGTTTATGGGTCAGATACATTGGGTAATTAATTCTAAAAAGTACAGCCCTCGATCTATTTTAGTTTGTTCAGGAGGATTTTTGAAACTTAGATTTTACGTTGTTTATCGGTGGTTTAATGCTATTATTTCGCTTCCTGTGCGATTACGAGCACAGTGGTTGGGATACAAATTATTATTATACACGTTTATGGGTCAGATACATTGGGTAATTAATTCTAAAAAGTACAGCCCTCTATCTATTTTAGTTTGTTCAGGAGGATTTTTGAAACTTAGATTTTACGTTGTTTATCGGTGGTTTAATGCTATTATTTCGCTTCCTGTGCGATTACGAGCACAGTAGTTGGGATACAAATTATTATTATACACGTTTTTGGGTCAGATACATTGGGTAATTAATTTTAAAAAGTACAGCCCTCGATCTATTTTAGTTTGTTCAGGAGGATTTTTGAAACTTAGATTTTACGTTGTTTATCGGTGGTTAATGCAATTATTTCGCTTCCTGTGCGATTACGAGCACAGTAGTTGGGATACAAATTATTATTATACACGTTTATGGGTCAGATACATTGGCTAATTAATTCTGAAAAGTACAGCCCTCGATCTATTTTAGTTTGTTCAGGAGGATTTTTGAAACTTAGATTTTACGTTGTTTATCGGTGGTTTAATGCTATTATTTCGCTTCCTGTGCGATTACGAGCACAGTAGTTGGGATACAAATTATTATTATACACGTTTATGGGTCAGATACATTGGGTAATTAATTCTAAAAAGTACAGCCCTCTATCTATTTTAGTTTGTTCAGGAGGATTTTTGAAACTTAGATTTTACGTTGTTTATCGGTGGTTGAATGTTATTATTTCGCTTCATGTGCGATTACGAGCACAGTAGTTGGGATACAAATTATTATTATACACGTTTATGGGTCAGATACATTGGGTAATTAATTCTAAAAAGTACAGCCCTCGATCTATTTTAGTTTGTTCAGGAGGATTTTTGAAACTTAGATTTTACGTTGTTTATCGGTGGTTTAATGCTATTATTTCGCTTCCTGTGCGATTACGAGCACAGTGGTTGGGATACAAATTATTATTATACACGTTTATGGGTCAGATACATTGGGTAATTAATTCTAAAAAGTACAGCCCTCTATCTATTTTAGTTTGTTCAGGAGGATTTTTGAAACTTAGATTTTACGTTGTTTATCGGTGGTTTAATGCTATTATTTCGCTTCCTGTGCGATTACGAGCACAGTAGTTGGGATACAAATTATTATTATACACGTTTATGGGTCAGATACATTGGTTAATTAATTTTAAAAACTACAGCCCTCGATCTATTTTAGTTTGTTCAAGAGGATTTTTGAAACTTAGAGTTTACGTTGTTTATCGGTGGTTAATGCTGTTATTTCGCTTCATGTGCGATTACGAGCAAATTAGTTGGGATACAAATTATTATTATACACGTTTATGGGTCAGATACATTGGGTAATTAATTCTAAAAAGTACAGCCCTCTATCTATTTTAGTTTGTTCAGGAGGATTTTTGAAACTTTGATTTTACGATGTTTATCGGTGGTTGAATGTTATTATTTCGCTTCATGTGCGATTACGAGCACAGTAGTTGGGATACAAATTATTATTATAGACTTTTATGGATCAGATACATTGGGTAATTAATTCTAAAAAGTACAGCCCTCAATCTATTTTAGTTTGTTCAGGAGGATTTTTGAAAGTTAGATTATTCTTTGTTTATCGGTGGTTGAATGTTATTATTTCGCTTCATGTGCGATTACGAGCAAAGTAGTTGGGATACAAATTATTATTATACACGTTTATGGGTCAGATACATTGGGTAATTAATTCTAAAAAGTACAGCCCTCTATCTATTTTAGTTTGTTCAGGAGGATTTTTGAAACTTAGATTTTACGTCGTTTATCGGTGGTTGAATGTTATTATTTCCCTTCATGTGCGATTACGAGCAAAGTAGTTGAGATACAAATTATTATTATACACGTTTATAGATCAGATACATTGGGTACTTAATTCTAAAAAGTACAGCCCTCTATCTATTTTAGTTTGTTCAGGAGGATTTTTGAAACTTATATTTTACGTTGTTTATCGGTGGTTGAATGTTATTATTTCGCTTCATGTGCGATTACGAGCAAAGTAGTTGGGATACAAATTATTATTATACACGTTGATGGGTCAGATACATTGGGTAACTAATTCTAAAAAGTACAGCCCTCTATCTATTTTAGTTTGTTCAGGAGGATTTTTGAAACTTAGATTTTACGTTGTTTATCGGTGGTTGAATCTTATTATTTCGCTTCATGTGCGATTACGAGCAAATTAGTTGGGATACAAATTATTATTATACACGTTTATGGGTCAGATACATTGGGTAATTAATTCTAAAAAGTACAGCCCTCTATCTATTTTAGTTTGTTCAGGAGGATTTTTGAAACTTTGATTTTACGATGTTTATCGGTGGTTGAATGTTATTATTTCGCTTCATGTGCGATTACGAGCACAGTAGTTGGGATACAAATTATTATTATAGATTTTTATGGATCAGATACATTGGGTAATTAATTCTAAAAAGTACAGCCCTCTATCTATTTTAGTTTGTTCAGGAGGATTTTTGAAACTTAGATTTTACGTTGTTTATCGGTGGTTGAATGTTATTATTTCGCTTCATGTGCGTTTACGAGCAAAGTAGTTGAGATACAAATTATTATTATACACGTTTATGGATCAGATACATTGGGTAATTAATTCTAAAAAGTACAGCCCTCTATCTATTTTAGTTTGTTCAGGAGGATTTTTGAAACTTAGATTTTACGTTGTTTATCGGTGGTCGAATGTTATTATTTCGCTTCATGTGCGATTACGAGCAAAGTAGTTGGGATACAAATTATTATTATAAACGTTTATGGGTCAGATACATTGGGTAATTAATTCTAAAAAGTACAGCCCTCTATCTATTTTAGTTTGTTCAGGAGGATTTTTGAAACTTAGATTTTACGTTGCTTATCGGTGGTTGAATGTTATTATTTCGCTTCATGTGCGATTACGGGCAAAGTAGTTGGGATACAAATTATTATTATACACGTTTATGGGTCAGATACATTGGGTAATCAATTCTAAAAAGTACAGCGCTCTATCTATTTTAGTTTGTTCAGGAGGATTTTTGAAACTTAGATTTTACGTTGTTTATCGGTGGTTGAATGTTATTATTTCGCTTCATGTGCAATTACGAGCAAAGTACTTGGGATACAAATTATTATTATACACGTTTATGGGTCAGATACATTGGGTAATTAATGCTAAAAAGTACAGCGCTCTATCTATTTTAGTTTGTTCAGGAGGATTTTTGAAACTTAGATTTTACGTTGTTTATCGGTGGTTGGATGTTATTATTTCGCTTCATGTGCGATTACGAGCACAGTAGTTGGTATACAAATTATTATTATAGACGTTTATGGATCAGATACATTGGGTAATTAATTCTAAAAAGTACAGCCCTCTATCTATTTTAGTTTGTTCAGGAGGATTTTTGAAACTTAGATTTTACGTTGTTTATCGGTGGTTTAATGCTATTATTTCGCTTCCTGTGCGATTACGAGCACAGTAGTTGGGATACAAATTATTATTATACACGTTTTTGGGTCAGATACATTGGGTAATTAATTTTAAAAAGTACAGCCCTCGATCTATTTTAGTTTGTTCAGGAGGATTTTTGAAACTTAGATTTTACGTTGTTTATCGGTGGTTAATGCAATTATTTCGCTTCCTGTGCGATTACGAGCACAGTAGTTGGGATACAAATTATTATTATACACGTTTATGGGTCAGATACATTGGCTAATTAATTCTGAAAAGTACAGCCCTCGATCTATTTTAGTTTGTTCAGGAGGATTTTTGAAACTTAGATTTTACGTTGTTTATCGGTGGTTTAATGCTATTATTTCGCTTCCTGTGCGATTACGAGCACAGTAGTTGGGATACAAATTATTATTATACACGTTTATGGGTCAGATACATTGGGTAATTAATTCTAAAAAGTACAGCCCTCTATCTATTTTAGTTTGTTCAGGAGGATTTTTGAAACTTAGATTTTACGTTGTTTATCGGTGGTTGAATGTTATTATTTCGCTTCATGTGCGATTACGAGCACAGTAGTTGGGATACAAATTATTATTATACACGTTTATGGGTCAGATACATTGGGTAATTAATTCTAAAAAGTACAGCCCTCGATCTATTTTAGTTTGTTCAGGAGGATTTTTGAAACTTAGATTTTACGTTGTTTATCGGTGGTTTAATGCTATTATTTCGCTTCCTGTGCGATTACGAGCACAGTGGTTGGGATACAAATTATTATTATACACGTTTATGGGTCAGATACATTGGGTAATTAATTCTAAAAAGTACAGCCCTCTATCTATTTTAGTTTGTTCAGGAGGATTTTTGAAACTTAGATTTTACGTTGTTTATCGGTGGTTTAATGCTATTATTTCGCTTCCTGTGCGATTACGAGCACAGTAGTTGGGATACAAATTAATATTATACACGTTTATGGGTCAGATACATTGGTTAATTAATTTTAAAAACTACAGCCCTCGATCTATTTTAGTTTGTTCAAGAGGATTTTTGAAACTTAGAGTTTACGTTGTTTATCGGTGGTTAATGCTGTTATTTCGCTTCATGTGCGATTACGAGCAAATTAGTTGGGATACAAATTATTATTATACACGTTTATGGGTCAGATACATTGGGTAATTAATTCTAAAAAGTACAGCCCTCTATCTATTTTAGTTTGTTCAGGAGGATTTTTGAAACTTTGATTTTACGATGTTTATCGGTGGTTGAATGTTATTATTTCGCTTCATGTGCGATTACGAGCACAGTAGTTGGGATACAAATTATTATTATAGACTTTTATGGATCAGATACATTGGGTAATTAATTCTAAAAAGTACAGCCCTCAATCTATTTTAGTTTGTTCAGGAGGATTTTTGAAAGTTAGATTATTCTTTGTTTATCGGTGGTTGAATGTTATTATTTCGCTTCATGTGCGATTACGAGCAAAGTAGTTGGGATACAAATTATTATTATACACGTTTATGGGTCAGATACATTGGGTAATTAATTCTAAAAAGTACAGCCCTCTATCTATTTTAGTTTGTTCAGGAGGATTTTTGAAACTTAGATTTTACGTCGTTTATCGGTGGTTGAATGTTATTATTTCCCTTCATGTGCGATTACGAGCAAAGTAGTTGAGATACAAATTATTATTATACACGCTTATAGATCAGATACATTGGGTACTTAATTCTAAAAAGTACAGCCCTCTATCTATTTTAGTTTGTTCAGGAGGATTTTTGAAACTTATATTTTACGTTGTTTATCGGTGGTTGAATGTTATTATTTCGCTTCATGTGCGATTACGAGCAAAGTAGTTGGGATACAAATTATTATTATACACGTTGATGGGTCAGATACATTGGGTAATTAATTCTAAAAAGTACAGCCCTCTATCTATTTTAGTTTGTTCAGGAGGATTTTTGAAACTTAGATTTTACGTTGTTTATCGGTGGTTGAATCTTATTATTTCGCTTCATGTGCGATTACGAGCAAATTAGTTGGGATACAAATTATTATTATACACGTTTATGGGTCAGATACATTGGGTAATTAATTCTAAAAAGTACAGCCCTCTATCTATTTTAGTTTGTTCAGGAGGATTTTTGAAACTTTGATTTTACGATGTTTATCGGTGGTTGAATGTTATTATTTCGCTTCATGTGCGATTACGAGCAAAGTAGTTGGGATACAAATTATTATTATACACGTTGATGGGTCAGATACATTGGGTAATTAATTCTAAAAAGTACAGCCCTCTATCTATTTTAGTTTGTTCAGGAGGATTTTTGAAACTTAGATTTTACGTTGTTTATCGGTGGTTGAATCTTATTATTTCGCTTCATGTGCGATTACGAGCAAATTAGTTGGGATACAAATTATTATTATACACGTTTATGGGTCAGATACATTGGGTAATTAATTCTAAAAAGTACAGCCCTCTATCTATTTTAGTTTGTTCAGGAGGATTTTTGAAACTTTGATTTTACGATGTTTATCGGTGGTTGAATGTTATTATTTCGCTTCATGTGCGATTACGAGCACAGTAGTTGGGATACAAATTATTATTATAGATTTTTATGGATCAGATACATTGGGTAATTAATTCTAAAAAGTACAGCCCTCTATCTATTTTAGTTTGTTCAGGAGGATTTTTGAAACTTAGATTTTACGTTGTTTATCGGTGGTTGAATGTTATTATTTCGCTTCATGTGCGTTTACGAGCAAAGTAGTTGAGATACAAATTATTATTATACACGTTTATGGATCAGATACATTGGGTAATTAATTCTAAAAAGTACAGCCCTCTATCTATTTTAGTTTGTTCAGGAGGATTTTTGAAACTTAGATTTTACGTTGTTTATCGGTGGTCGAATGTTATTATTTCGCTTCATGTGCGATTACGAGCAAAGTAGTTGGGATACAAATTATTATTATACACGTTTATGGGTCAGATACATTGGGTAATTAATTCTAAAAAGTACAGCCCTCTATCTATTTTAGTTTGTTCAGGAGGATTTTTGAAACTTAGATTTTACGTTGTTTATCGGTGGTTGAATGTTATTATTTCGCTTCATGTGCGATTACGGGCAAAGTAGTTGGGATACAAATTATTATTATACACGTTTATGGGTCAGATACATTGGGTAATCAATTCTAAAAAGTACAGCGCTCTATCTATTTTAGTTTGTTCAGGAGGATTTTTGAAACTTAGATTTTACGTTGTTTATCGGTGGTTGAATGTTATTATTTCGCTTCATGTGCAATTACGAGCAAAGTACTTGGGATACAAATTATTATTATACACGTTTATGGGTCAGATACATTGGGTAATTAATGCTAAAAAGTACAGCGCTCTATCTATTTTAGTTTGTTCAGGAGGATTTTTGAAACTTAGATTTTACGTTGTTTATCGGTGGTTGGATGTTATTATTTCGCTTCATGTGCGATTACGAGCACAGTAGTTGGTATACAAATTATTATTATAGACGTTTATGGATCAGATACATTGGGTAATTAATTCTAAAAAGTACAGCCCTCTATCTATTTTAGTTTGTTCAGGAGGATTTTTGAAACTTAGATTTTACGTTGTTTATCGGTGGTTTAATGCTATTATTTCGCTTCCTGTGCGATTACGAGCACAGTAGTTGGGATACAAATTATTATTATACACGTTTTTGGGTCAGATACATTGGGTAATTAATTTTAAAAAGTACAGCCCTCGATCTATTTTAGTTTGTTCAGGAGGATTTTTGAAACTTAGATTTTACGTTGTTTATCGGTGGTTAATGCAATTATTTCGCTTCCTGTGCGATTACGAGCACAGTAGTTGGGATACAAATTATTATTATACACGTTTATGGGTCAGATACATTGGCTAATTAATTCTGAAAAGTACAGCCCTCGATCTATTTTAGTTTGTTCAGGAGGATTTTTGAAACTTAGATTTTACGTTGTTTATCGGTGGTTTAATGCTATTATTTCGCTTCCTGTGCGATTACGAGCACAGTAGTTGGGATACAAATTATTATTATACACGTTTATGGGTCAGATACATTGGGTAATTAATTCTAAAAAGTACAGCCCTCTATCTATTTTAGTTTGTTCAGGAGGATTTTTGAAACTTAGATTTTACGTTGTTTATCGGTGGTTGAATGTTATTATTTCGCTTCATGTGCGATTACGAGCACAGTAGTTGGGATACAAATTATTATTATACACGTTTATGGGTCAGATACATTGGGTAATTAATTCTAAAAAGTACAGCCCTCGATCTATTTTAGTTTGTTCAGGAGGATTTTTGAAACTTAGATTTTACGTTGTTTATCGGTGGTTTAATGCTATTATTTCGCTTCCTGTGCGATTACGAGCACAGTGGTTGGGATACAAATTATTATTATACACGTTTATGGGTCAGATACATTGGGTAATTAATTCTAAAAAGTACAGCCCTCTATCTATTTTAGTTTGTTCAGGAGGATTTTTGAAACTTAGATTTTACGTTGTTTATCGGTGGTTTAATGCTATTATTTCGCTTCCTGTGCGATTACGAGCACAGTAGTTGGGATACAAATTATTATTATACACGTTTATGGGTCAGATACATTGGTTAATTAATTTTAAAAAGTACAGCCCTCGATCTATTTTAGTTTGTTCAAGAGGATTTTTGAAACTTAGAGCTTACGTTGTTTATCGGTGGTTAATGCTGTTATTTCGCTTCATGTGCGATTACGAGCAAATTAGTTGGGATACAAATTATTATTATACACGTTTATGGGTCAGATACATTGGGTAATTAATTCTAAAAAGTACAGCCCTCTATCTATTTTAGTTTGTTCAGGAGGATTTTTGAAACTTTGATTTTACGATGTTTATCGGTGGTTGAATGTTATTATTTCGCTTCATGTGCGATTACGAGCACAGTAGTTGGGATACAAATTATTATTATAGACTTTTATGGATCAGATACATTGGGTAATTAATTCTAAAAAGTACAGCCCTCAATCTATTTGAGTTTGTTCAGGAGGATTTTTGAAAGTTAGATTATTCTTTGTTTATCGGTGGTTGAATGTTATTATTTCGCTTCATGTGCGATTACGAGCAAAGTAGTTGGGATACAAATTATTATTATACACGTTTATGGGTCAGATACATTGGGTAATTAATTCTAAAAAGTACAGCCCTCTATCTATTTTAGTTTGTTCAGGAGGATTTTTGAAACTTAGATTTTACGTCGTTTATCGGTGGTTGAATGTTATTATTTCCCTTCATGTGCGATTACGAGCAAAGTAGTTGAGATACAAATTATTATTATACACGTTTATAGATCAGATACATTGGGTACTTAATTCTAAAAAGTACAGCCCTCTATCTATTTTAGTTTGTTCAGGAGGATTTTTGAAACTTATATTTTACGTTGTTTATCGGTGGTTGAATGTTATTATTTCGCTTCATGTGCGATTACGAGCAAAGTAGTTGGGATACAAATTATTATTATACACGTTGATGGGTCAGATACATTGGGTAATTAATTCTAAAAAGTACAGCCCTCTATCTATTTTAGTTTGTTCAGGAGGATTTTTGAAACTTAGATTTTACGTTGTTTATCGGTGGTTGAATCTTATTATTTCGCTTCATGTGCGATTACGAGCAAATTAGTTGGGATACAAATTATTATTATACACGTTTATGGGTCAGATACATTGGGTAATTAATTCTAAAAAGTACAGCCCTCTATCTATTTTAGTTTGTTCAGGAGGATTTTTGAAACTTTGATTTTACGATGTTTATCGGTGGTTGAATGTTATTATTTCGCTTCATGTGCGATTACGAGCACAGTAGTTGGGATACAAATTATTATTATAGATTTTTATGGATCAGATACATTGGGTAATTAATTCTAAAAAGTACAGCCCTCTATCTATTTTAGTTTGTTCAGGAGGATTTTTGAAACTTAGATTTTACGTTGTTTATCGGTGGTTGAATGTTATTATTTCGCTTCATGTGCGTTTACGAGCAAAGTAGTTGAGATACAAATTATTATTATACACGTTTATGGATCAGATACATTGGGTAATTAATTCTAAAAAGTACAGCCCTCTATCTATTTTAGTTTGTTCAGGAGGATTTTTGAAACTTAGATTTTACGTTGTTTATCGGTGGTTGAATGTTATTATTTCGCTTCATGTGCGATTACGAGCAAAGTAGTTGGGATACAAATTATTATTATACACGTTTATGGGTCAGATACATTGGGTAATTAATTCTAAAAAGTACAGCCCTCTATCTATTTTAGTTTGTTCAGGAGGATTTTTGAAACTTAGATTTTACGTTGTTTATCGGTGGTTGAATGTTATTATTTCGCTTCATGTGCGATTACGGGCAAAGTAGTTGGGATACAAATTATTATTATACACGTTTATGGGTCAGATACATTGGGTAATCAATTC
Source organism: Melinopterus prodromus (assembly GCA_964023965.1). Lineage (NCBI taxonomy): Eukaryota > Metazoa > Arthropoda > Insecta > Coleoptera > Scarabaeidae > Melinopterus > Melinopterus prodromus. Next base: position 26,768,786 of record OZ030398.1, on the reverse strand, counting down.
TAAAAAGTACAGCGCTGTATCTATTTTAGTTTGTTCAGGAGGATTTTTGAAACTTAGATTTTACGTTGTTTATCGGTGGTTGAATGTTATTATTTCGCTTCATGTGCAATTACGAGCAAAGTACTTGGGATACAAATTATTATTATACACGTTTATGGGTCAGATACATTGGGTAATTAATGCTAAAAAGTACAGCCCTCTATCTATTTTAGTTTGTTCAGGAGGATTTTTGAAACTTAGATTTTACGTTGTTTATCGGTGGTTGAATGTTATTATTTCGCTTCATGTGTGACTACGAGCAAAGTAGTTGAGATACAAATTATTATTATACACGTTTATAGATCAGATACCTTGGGTAATTAATTCTAAAATGTACAGCCCTCTATCTTAGTTTGTTCAGGAGGATTTTTGAAACTTAGATTTTATGTTGTTTATCGGTGGTTGAATGTTATTATTTCGCTTCATGTGCGATTACGAGCACAGTAGTTGGGATACAAATTATTATTATACACGTTTATGGGTCAGATACATTGGGTAATTAATTCTAAAAAGTACAGCCCTCGATCTATTTTAGTTTGTTCAGGAGGATTTTTGAAACTTAGATTTTACGTTGTTTATCGGTGGTTTAATGCTATTATTTCGCTTCCTGTGCGATTACGAGCACAGTGGTTGGGATACAAATTATTATTATACACGTTTATGGGTCAGATACATTGGGTAATTAATTCTAAAAAGTACAGCCCTCTATCTATTTTAGTTTGTTCAGGAGGATTTTTGAAACTTAGATTTTACGTTGTTTATCGGTGGTTTAATGCTATTATTTCGCTTCCTGTGCGATTACGAGCACAGTAGTTGGGATACAAATTATTATTATACACGTTTATGGGTCAGATACATTGGTTAATTAATTTTAAAAAGTACAGCCCTCGATCTATTTTAGTTTGTTCAAGAGGATTTTTGAAACTTAGAGTTTACGTTGTTTATCGGTGGTTAATGCTGTTATTTCGCTTCCTGTGCGATTACGAGCACAGTAGTTGGGATACAAATTATTATTATACACGTTTATGGGTCAGATACATTGGGTAATTAATTCTAAAAAGTACAGCCCTCGATCTATTTTAGTTTGTTCAGGAGGATTTTTGAAACTTAGATTTTAAGTTGTTTATCGGTGGTTTAACGCTATTATTTCGCTTCCTGTGCGATTACGAGCACAGTAGTTGGGATACAAATTATTATTATACACGTTTATGGGTCAGATACATTGGGTAATTAATTCTAAAAAGTACAGCCCTCTATCTATTTTAGTTTGTTCAGGAGGATTTTTGAAACATAGATTTTACGTTGTTTATCGGTGGTTGAATGTTATTATTTCGCTTCATGTGCGATTACGAGCACAGTAGTTGGGACACAAATTATTATTATACACGTTTATGGGTCAGATGCATTGGGTAATTAATTCTAAAAAGTACAGCCCTCGATCTATTTTAGTTTGTTCAGGAGGATTTTTGAAACTTAGATTTTACGTTGTTTATCGGTGGTTTAATGCTATTACTTCGGTTCCTGTGCGATTACGAGCACAGTGGTTGGGATACAAATTATTATTATACACGTTTATGGGTCAGATACATTGGGTAATTAATTCTAAAAAGTACAGCCCTCGATCTATTTTAGTTTGTTCAGGAGGATTTTTGAAACTTAGATTTTACGTTGTTTATCGGTGGTTAATGCTATTATTTCGCTTCCTGTGCGATTACGAGCACAGTAGTTGGGATACAAATTATTATTATACACGTTTATGGGTCAGATACATTGGGTAATTAATTCTAAAAAGTACAGCCCTCGATCTATTTTAGTTTGTTCAGGAGGATTTTTGAAACTTAGATTTTACGTTGTTTATCGGTGGTTTAATGCTATTATTTCGCTTCCTGTGCGATTACGAGCACAGTAGTTGGGATACAAATTATTATTATACACGTTTATGGGTCAGATACATTGGGTAATTAATTCTAAAAAGTACAGCCCTCTATCTATTTTAGTTTGTTCAGGAGGATTTTTGAAACTTAGATTTTACGTTGTTTATCGGTGGTTGAATGTTATTATTTCGCTTCATGTGCGATTACGAGCACAGTAGTTGGGATACAAATTATTATTATACACGTTTATGGGTCAGATACATTGGGTAATTAATTCTAAAAAGTACAGCCCTCGATCTATTTTAGTTTGTTCAGGAGGATTTTTGAAACTTAGATTTTACGTTGTTTATCGGTGGTTTAATGCTAATATTTCGCTTCCTGTGCGATTACGAGCACAGTGGTTGGGATACAAATTATTATTATACACGTTTATGGGTCAGATACATTGGGTAATTAATTCTAAAAAGTACAGCCCTCTATCTATTTTAGTTTGTTCAGGAGGATTTTTGAAACTTAGATTTTACGTTGTTTATCGGTGGTTGAATGTTATTATTTCGCTTCATGTGCGATTACGAGCACAGTAGTTGGGATACAAATTATTATTATACACGTTTATGGGTCAGATACATTGGGTAATTAATTCTAAAAAGTACAGCCCTCGATCTATTTTAGTTTGTTCAGGAGGATTTTTGAAACTTAGATTTTACGTTGTTTATCGGTGGTTTAATGCTAATATTTCGCTTCCTGTGCGATTACGAGCACAGTGGTTGGGATACAAATTATTATTATACACGTTTATGGGTCAGATACATTGGGTAATTAATTCTAAAAAGTACAGCCCTCTATCTATTTTAGTTTGTTCAGGAGGATTTTTGAAACTTAGATTTTACGTTGTTTATCGGTGGTTTAATGCTATTATTTCGCTTCCTGTGCGATTACGAGCACAGTAGTTGGGATACAAATTATTATTATACACGTTTATGGGTCAGATACATTGGGTAATTAATTTTAAAAAGTACAGCCCTCGATCTATTTTAGTTTGTTCAGGAGGATTTTTGAAACTTAGATTTTACGTTGTTTATCGGTGGTTAATGCTATTATTTCGCTTCCTGTGCGATTACGAGCACAGTAGTTGGGATACAAATTATTATTATACACGTTTATGGGTCAGATACATTGGGTAATTAATTCTAAAAAGTACAGCCCTCGATCTATTTTAGTTTGTTCAGGAGGATTTTTGAAACTTAGATTTTACGTTGTTTATCGGTGGTTTAATGCTATTATTTCGCTTCCTGTGCGATTACGAGCACAGTAGTTGGGATACAAATTATTATTATACACGCTTATGGGTCAGATACATTGGGTAATTAATTCTAAAAAGTACAGCCCTCTATCTATTTTAGTTTGTTCAGGAGGATTTTTGAAACTTAGATTTTACGTTGTTTATCGGTGCTTTAATGCTATTATTTCGCTTCATGTGCGATTACGAGCAAAGTAGTTGGGATACCAATTATTATTATACACGTTTATGGGTCAGATACATTGGGTAATTAATTCTAAAAAGTACAGCCCTCTATCTATTTTAGTTTGTTCAGGAGGATTTTTGAAACTTAGATTTTACGTTGTTTATCGGTGGTTTAATGCTATTATTTCGCTTCATGTGCGATTACGAGCAAAGTAGTTGGGATACAAATTATTATTATACACGTTTATGCATCAGATACATTGGGTAATTAATTCTAAAAAGTACAGCCCTCTATCTATTTTAGTTTGTTCAGGAGGATTTTTGAAACTTACATTTTACGTTGTTTATCGGTGGTTTAATGCTATTATTTCGCTTCCTGTGCGATTACGAGCACAGTAGTTGGGATACCAATTATTATTATACACGTTTATGGGTCAGATACATTGGGTAATTAATTTTAAAAAGTACAGCCCTCGATCTATTTTAGTTTGTTCAGGAGGATTTTTGAAACTTAGATTTTACGTTGTTTATCGGTGGTTTAATGCTATTATTTCGCTTCCTGTGCGATTACGAGCACAGTAGTTGGGATACAAATTATTATTATACACGTTTATGGGTCAGATACATTGGCTAACTAATTCTAAAAAGTACAGCCCTCGATCTATTTTAGTTTGTTTAGGAGGATTTTTGAAACTTAGATTTTACGTTGTTTATCGGTGGTTTAATGCTATTATTTCGCTTCCTGTGCGATTACGAGCACAGTAGTTGGGATACAAATTATTATTATACACGTTTATGGGTCAGATACATTGGGTAATTAATTCTAAAAAGTACAGCCCTCTATCTATTTTAGTTTGTTCAGGAGGATTTTTGAAACTTAGATTTTACGTTGTTTATCGGTGGTTGAATGTTATTATTTCGCTTCATGTGCGATTACGAGCACAGTTGTTGGGATACAAATTATTATTATACACGTTTATGGGTCAGATACATTGGGTAATTAATTCTAAAAAGTACAGCCCTCTATCTATTTTAGTTTGTTCAGGAGGATTTTTGAAACTTACATTTTACGTTGTTTATCGGTGGTTTAATGCTATTATTTCGCTTCCTGTGCGATTACGAGCACAGTAGTTGGGATACAAATTATTATTATACACGTTTTTGGGTCAGATACATTGGGTAATTAATTTTAAAAAGTACAGCCCTCGATCTATTTTAGTTTGTTCAGGAGGATTTTTGAAACTTAGATTTTACGTTGTTTATCGGTGGTTAATGCTATTATTTCGCTTCCTGTGCGATTACGAGCACAGTAGTTGGGATACAAATTATTATTATTCACGTTTATGGGTCAGATACATTGGCTAATTAATTCTGAAAAGTACAGCCCTCGATCTATTTTAGTTTGTTCAGGAGGATTTTTGAAACTTAGATTTTACGTTGTTTATCGGTGGTTTAATGCTATTATTTCGCTTCCTGTGCGATTACGAGCACAGTGGTTGGGATACAAATTATTATTATACACGTTTATGGGTCAGATACATTGGGTAATTAATTCTAAAAAGTACAGCCCTCTATCTATTTTAGTTTGTTCAGGAGGATTTTTGAAACTTAGATTTTACGTTGTTTATCGGTGGTTTAATGCTATTATTTCGCTTCCTGTGCGATTACGAGCACAGTAGTTGGGATACAAATTATTATTATACACGTTTTTGGGTCAGATACATTGGGTAATTAATTTTAAAAAGTACAGCCCTCGATCTATTTTAGTTTGTTCAGGAGGATTTTTGAAACTTAGATTTTACGTTGTTTATCGGTGGTTAATGCTATTATTTCGCTTCCTGTGCGATTACGAGCACAGTAGTTGGGATACAAATTATTATTATACACGTTTATGGGTCAGATACATTGGCTAATTAATTCTGAAAAGTACAGCCCTCGATCTATTTTAGTTTGTTCAGGAGGATTTTTGAAACTTAGATTTTACGTTGTTTATCGGTGGTTTAATGCTATTATTTCGCTTCCTGTGCGATTACGAGCACAGTAGTTGGGATACAAATTATTATTATACACGTTTATGGGTCAGATACATTGGGTAATTAATTCTAAAAAGTACAGCCCTCTATCTATTTTAGTTTGTTCAGGAGGATTTTTGAAACTTAGATTTTACGTTGTTTATCGGTGGTTGAATGTTATTATTTCGCTTCATGTGCGATTACGAGCACAGTAGTTGGGATACAAATTATTATTATACACGTTTATGGGTCAGATACATTGGGTAATTAATTCTAAAAAGTACAGCCCTCGATCTATTTTAGTTTGTTCAGGAGGATTTTTGAAACTTAGATTTTACGTTGTTTATCGGTGGTTTAATGCTATTATTTCGCTTCCTTTGCGATTACGAGCACAGTGGTTGGGATACAAATTATTATTATACACGTTTATGGGTCAGATACATTGGGTAATTAATTCTAAAAAGTACAGCCCTCTATCTATTTTAGTTTGTTCAGGAGGATTTTTGAAACTTAGATTTTACGTTGTTTATCGGTGGTTTAATGCTATTATTTCGCTTCCTGTGCGATTACGAGCACAGTAGTTGGGATACAAATTATTATTATACACGTTTATGGGTCAGATACATTGGTTAATTAATTTTAAAAAGTACAGCCCTCGATCTATTTTAGTTTGTTCAAGAGGATTTTTGAAACTTAGAGTTTACGTTGTTTATCGGTGGTTAATGCTGTTATTTCGCTTCCTGTGCGATTACGAGCACAGTAGTTGGGATACAAATTATTATTATACACGTTTATGGGTCAGATACATTGGGTAATTAATTCTAAAAAGTACAGCCCTCTATCTATTTTAGTTTGTTCAGGAGGATTTTTGAAACATAGATTTTACGTTGTTTATCGGTGGTTGAATGTTATTATTTCGCTTCATGTGCGATTACGAGCACAGTAGTTGGGATACAAATTATTATTATACACGTTTATGGGTCAGATGCATTGGGTAATTAATTCTAAAAAGTACAGCCCTCGATCTATTTTAGTTTGTTCAGGAGGATTTTTGAAACTTAGATTTTACGTTGTTTATCGGTGGTTTAATGCTATTATTTCGCTTCCTGTGCGATTACGAGCACAGTGGTTGGGATACAAATTATTATTATACACGTTTATGGGTCAGATACATTGGGTAATTAATTCTAAAAAGTACAGCCCTCGATCTATTTTAGTTTGTTCAGGAGGATTTTTGAAACTTAGATTTTACGTTGTTTATCGGTGGTTAATGCTATTATTTCGCTTCCTGTGCGATTACGAGCACAGTAGTTGGGATACAAATTATTATTATACACGTTTATGGGTCAGATACATTGGGTAATTAATTCTAAAAAGTACAGCCCTCGATCTATTTTAGTTTGTTCAGGAGGATTTTTGAAACTTAGATTTTACGTTGTTTATCGGTGGTTTAATGCTATTATTTCGCTTCCTGTGCGATTACGAGCACAGTAGTTGGGATACAAATTATTATTATACACGTTTATGGGTCAGATACATTGGGTAATTAATTCTAAAAAGTACAGCCCTCTATCTATTTTAGTTTGTTCAGGAGGATTTTTGAAACTTAGATTTTACGTTGTTTATCGGTGGTTGAATGTTATTATTTCGCTTCATGTGCGATTACGAGCACAGTAGTTGGGATACAAATTATTATTATACACGTTTATGGGTCAGATACATTGGGTAATTAATTCTAAAAAGTACAGCCCTCGATCTATTTTAGTTTGTTCAGGAGGATTTTTGAAACTTAGATTTTACGTTGTTTATCGGTGGTTTAATGCTAATATTTCGCTTCCTGTGCGATTACGAGCACAGTGGTTGGGATACAAATTATTATTATACACGTTTATGGGTCAGATACATTGGGTAATTAATTCTAAAAAGTACAGCCCTCTATCTATTTTAGTTTGTTCAGGAGGATTTTTGAAACTTAGATTTTACGTTGTTTATCGGTGGTTGAATGTTATTATTTCGCTTCATGTGCGATTACGAGCACAGTAGTTGGGATACAAATTATTATTATACACGTTTATGGGTCAGATACATTGGGTAATTAATTCTAAAAAGTACAGCCCTCGATCTATTTTAGTTTGTTCAGGAGGATTTTTGAAACTTAGATTTTACGTTGTTTATCGGTGGTTTAATGCTAATATTTCGCTTCCTGTGCGATTACGAGCACAGTGGTTGGGATACAAATTATTATTATACACGTTTATGGGTCAGATACATTGGGTAATTAATTCTAAAAAGTACAGCCCTCAATCTATTTTAGTTTGTTCAGGAGGATTTTTGAAACTTAGATTTTACGTTGTTTATCGGTGGTTTAATGCTATTATTTCGCTTCCTGTGCGATTGCGAGCACAGTAGTTGGGATACAAATTATTATTATACACGTTTATGGGTCAGATACATTGGGTAATTAATTTTAAAAAGTACAGCCCTCGATCTATTTTAGTTTGTTCAGGAGGATTTTTGAAACTTAGATTTTACGTTGTTTATCGGTGGTTAATGCTATTATTTCGCTTCCTGTGCGATTACGAGCACAGTAGTTGGGATACAAATTATTATTATACACGTTTATGGGTCAGATACATTGGGTAATTAATTCTAAAAAGTACAGCCCTCGATCTATTTTAGTTTGTTCAGGAGGATTTTTGAAACTTAGATTTTACGTTGTTTATCGGTGGTTTAATGTTATTATTTCGCTTCATGTGCGATTACGAGCACAGTAGTTGGGATACAAATTATTATTATACACGTTTATGGGTCAGATACATTGGGTAGTTAATTCTAAAAAGTACTGCCCTCGATCTATTTTAGTTTGTTCAGGAGGATTTTTGAAACTTAGATTTTACGTTGTTTATCGGTGGTTTAATGCTAATATTTCGCTTCCTGTGCGATTACGAGCACAGTGGTTGGGATACAAATTATTATTATACACGTTTATGGGTCAGATACATTGGGTAATTAATTCTAAAAAGTACAGCCCTCTATCTATTTTAGTTTGTTCAGGAGGATTTTTGAAACTTAGATTTTACGTTGTTTATCGGTGGTTTAATGCTATTATTTCGCTTCCTGTGCGATTACGAGCACAGTAGTTGGGATACAAATTATTATTATACACGTTTATGGGTCAGATACATTGGGTAATTAATTTTAAAAAGTACAGCCCTCGATCTATTTTAGTTTGTTCAGGAGGATTTTTGAAACTTAGATTTTACGTTATTTATCGGTGGTTAATGCTATTATTTCGCTTCCTGTGCGATTACGAGCACAGTAGTTGGGATACAAATTATTATTATACACGTTTATGGGTCAGATACATTGGGTAATTAATTCTAAAAAGTACAGCCCTCGATCTATTTTAGTTTGTTCAGGAGGATTTTTGAAACTTAGATTTTACGTTGTTTATCGGTGGTTTAATGCTATTATTTCGCTTCCTGTGCGATTACGAGCACAGTAGTTGGGATACAAATTATTATTATACACGTTTATGGGTCAGATACATTGGGTAATTAATTCTAAAAAGTACAGCCCTCTATCTATTTTAGTTTGTTCAGGAGGATTTTTGAAACTTAGATTTTACGTTGCTTATCGGTGGTTTAATGCTATTATTTCGCTTCCTGTGCGATTACGAGCACAGTAGTTGGGATACAAATTATTATTATACACGTTTATGGGTCAGATACATTGGGTAATTAATTCTAAAAAGTACAGCCCTCTATCTATTTTAGTTTGTTCAGGAGGATTTTTGAAACTTAGATTTTACGTTGTTTATCGGTGGTTGAATGTTATTATTTCGCTTCATGTGCGATTACGAGCACAGTAGTTGGGATACAAATTATTATTATACACGTTTATGGGTCAGATACATTGGGTAATTAATTCTAAAAAGTACAGCCCTCGATCTATTTTAGTTTGTTCAGGAGGATTTTTGAAACTTAGATTTTACGTTGTTTCTCGGTGGTTTAATGCTATTATTTCGCTTCCTGTGCGATTACGAGCACAGTGGTTGGGATACAAATTATTATTGTACACGTTTATGGGTCAGATACATTGGGTAATTAATTTTAAAAAGTACAGCCCTCGATCTATTTCAGTTTGTTCAGGAGGATTTTTGAAACTTAGAGTTTACGTTGTTTATCGGTGGTTAATGCTATTATTTCGCTTCCTGTGCGATTACGAGCACAGTAGTTGGGATACAAATTATTATTATACACGTTTATGGGTCAGTTACATTGGGTAATTAATTCTAAATAGTACAGCCCTCGATCTATTTTAGTTTGTTCAGGAGGATTTTTGAAACTTAGATTTTACGTTGTTTATCGGTGGTTTAATGCTATTATTTCGCTTCCTGTGCGATTACGAGCACAGTAGTTGGGATACAAATTATTATTATACACGTTTATGGGTCAGATACATTGGGTAATTAATTCTAAAAAGTACAGCCCTCTATCTATTTTAGTTTGTTCAGGAAAATTTTTGAAACTTAGATTTTACGTTGTTTATCTGTGGTTGAATGTTATTATTTCGCTTCATGTGCGATTACGAGCACAGTAGTTGGGATACAAATTATTATTATACACGTATATGGGTCAGATATATTGGGTAATTAATTCTAAAAAGTACAGCCCTCGATCTATTTTAGTTTGTTCAGGAGGATTTTTGAAACTTAGATTTTACGTTGTTTATCGGTGGTTTAATGCTATTATTTCGCTTCCTGTGCGATTACGAGCACAGTGGTTGGGATACAAATTATTATTATACACGTTTATGGGTCAGATACATTGGGTAATTAATTCTAAAAAGTTCAGCCCTCGATCTATTTTAGTTTGTTCAGGAGGATTTTTGAAACTTAGATTTTACGTTGTTTATCGGTGGTTTAATGCTATTATTTCGCTTCCTGTGCGATTACGAGCACAGTGGTTGGGATACAAATTATTATTATACACGTTTATGGGTCAGATACATTGGGTAATTAATTCTAAAAAGTACAGCCCTCTATCTATTTTAGTTTGTTCAGGAGGATTTTTGAAACTTAGATTTTACGTTGTTTATCGGTGATTTAATGCTATTATTTCGCTTCCTGTGCGATTACGAGCACAGTGGTTGGGATACAAATTATTATTATACACGTTTATGGGTCAGATACATTGGGTAATTAATTCTAAAAAGTACAGCCCTCTATCTATTTTAGTTTGTTCAGGAGGATTTTTGAAACTTAGATTTTACGTTGTTTATCGGTGGTTTAATGCTATTATTTCGCTTCCTGTGCGATTACGAGCACAGTAGTTGGGATACAAATTATTATTATACACGTTTATGGGTCAGATACATTGGGTAATTAATTTTAAAAAGTACAGCCCTCGATCTATTTTAGTTTGTTCAGGAGGATTTTTGAAACTTAGATTTTACGTTGTTTATCGGTGGTTTAATGCTATTATTTCGCTTCCTGTGCGATTACGAGCACAGTGGTTGGGATACAAATTATTATTATACACGTTTATGGGTCAGATACATTGGGTAATTAATTCTAAAAAGTTCAGCCCTCGATCTATTTTAGTTTGTTCAGGAGGATTTTTGAAACTTAGATTTTACGTTGTTTATCGGTGGTTTAATGCTATTATTTCGCTTCCTGTGCGATTACGAGCACAGTGGTTGGGATACAAATTATTATTATACACGTTTATGGGTCAGATACATTGGGTAATTAATTCTAAAAAGTACAGCCCTCTATCTATTTTAGTTTGTTCAGGAGGATTTTTGAAACTTAGATTTTACGTTGTTTATCGGTGGTTTAATGCTATTATTTCGCTTCCTGTGCGATTACGAGCACAGTGGTTGGGATACAAATTATTATTATACACGTTTATGGGTCAGATACATTGGGTAATTAATTCTAAAAAGTACAGCCCTCTATCTATTTTAGTTTGTTCAGGAGGATTTTTGAAACTTAGATTTTACGTTGTTTATCGGTGGTTTAATGCTATTATTTCGCTTCCTGTGCGATTACGAGCACAGTAGTTGGGATACAAATTATTATTATACACGTTTATGGGTCAGATACATTGGGTAATTAATTTTAAAAAGTACAGCCCTCGATATATTTTAGTTTGTTCAGGAGGATTTTTGAAACTTAGATTTTACGTTGTTTATCGGTGGTTAATGCTATTATTTCGCTTCCTGTGCGATTACGAGCACAGTAGTTGGGATACAAATTATTATTATACACGTTTATGGGTCAGATACATTGGGTAATTAATTCTAAAAAGTACAGCCCTCGATCTATTTTAGTTTGTTCAGGAGGATTTTTGAAACTTAGATTTTACGTTGTTTATCGGTGGTTTAATGCTATTATTTCGCTTCCTGTGCGATTACGAGCACAGTAGTTGGGATACAAATTATTATTATACACGTTTATGGGTCAGATACATTGGGTAATTAATTCTAAAAAGTACAGCCCTCTATCTATTTTAGTTTGGTCAGGAGGATTTTTGAAACTTAGATTTTACGTTGTTATCGGTGGTTTAATGCTATTATTTCGCTTCCTGTGCGATTATGAGCACAGTTGTTGGGATACAAATTATTATTATACACGTTTATGGGTCAGATACATTGGGTAATTAATTCTAAAAAGTACAGCCCTCTATCTATTTTAGTTTGTTCAGGAGGATTTTTGAAACTTAGATTTTACGTTGTTTATCGGTGGTTTAATGCTATTATTTCGCTTCCTGTGCGATTACGAGCACAGTAGTTGGGATACAAATTATTATTATACACGTTTATGGGTCAGATACATTGGGTAATTAATTTTAAAAAGTACAGCCCTCGATCTATTTTAGTTTGTACAGGAGGATTTTTGAAACTTAGATTTTACGTTATTTATCGGTGGTTAATGCTATTATTTCGCTTCCTGTGCGATTACGAGCACAGTAGTTGGGATACAAATTATTATTATACACGTTTATGGGTCAGATACATTGGGTAATTAATTCTAAAAAGTACAGCCCTCGATCTATTTTAGTTTGTTCAGGAGGATTTTTGAAACTTAGATTTTACGTTGTTTATCGGTGGTTTAATGCTATTATTTCGCTTCCTGTGCGATTACGAGCACAGTAGTTGGGATACAAATTATTATTATACACGTTTATGGGTCAGATACATTGGGTAATTAATTCTAAAAAGTACAGCCCTCTATCTATTTTAGTTTGTTCAGGAGGATTTTTGAAACTTAGATTTTACGTTGCTTATCGGTGGTTTAATGCTATTATTTCGCTTCCTGTGCGATTACGAGCACAGTAGTTGGGATACAAATTATTATTATACACGTTTATGGGTCAGATACATTGGGTAATTAATTCTAAAAAGTACAGCCCTCTATCTATTTTAGTTTGTTCAGGAGGATTTTTGAAACTTAGATTTTACGTTGTTTATCGGTGGTTGAATGTTATTATTTCGCTTCATGTGCGATTACGAGCACAGTAGTTGGGATACAAATTATTATTATACACGTTTATGGGTCAGATACATTGGGTAATTAATTCTAAAAAGTACAGCCCTCTATCTATTTTAGTTTGGTCAGGAGGATTTTTGAAACTTAGATTTTACGTTGTTATCGGTGGTTTAATGCTATTATTTCGCTTCCTGTGCGATTATGAGCACAGTTGTTGGGATACAAATTATTATTATACACGTTTATGGGTCAGATACATTGGGTAATTAATTCTAAAAAGTACAGCCCTCTATCTATTTTAGTTTGTTCAGGAGGATTTTTGAAACTTAGATTTTACGTTGTTTATCGGTGGTTTAATGCTATTATTTCGCTTCCTGTGCGATTACGAGCACAGTAGTTGGGATACAAATTATTATTATACACGTTTATGGGTCAGATACATTGGGTAATTAATTTTAAAAAGTACAGCCCTCGATCTATTTTAGTTTGTTCAGGAGGATTTTTGAAACTTAGATTTTACGTTATTTATCGGTGGTTAATGCTATTATTTCGCTTCCTGTGCGATTACGAGCACAGTAGTTGGGATACAAATTATTATTATACACGTTTATGGGTCAGATACATTGGGTAATTAATTCTAAAAAGTACAGCCCTCGATCTATTTTAGTTTGTTCAGGAGGATTTTTGAAACTTAGATTTTACGTTGTTTATCGGTGGTTTAATGCTATTATTTCGCTTCCTGTGCGATTACGAGCACAGTAGTTGGGATACAAATTATTATTATACACGTTTATGGGTCAGATACATTGGGTAATTAATTCTAAAAAGTACAGCCCTCTATCTATTTTAGTTTGTTCAGGAGGATTTTTGAAACTTAGATTTTACGTTGCTTATCGGTGGTTTAATGCTATTATTTCGCTTCCTGTGCGATTACGAGCACAGTAGTTGGGATACAAATTATTATTATACACGTTTATGGGTCAGATACATTGGGTAATTAATTCTAAAAAGTACAGCCCTCTATCTATTTTAGTTTGTTCAGGAGGATTTTTGAAACTTAGATTTTACGTTGTTTATCGGTGGTTGAATGTTATTATTTCGCTTCATGTGCGATTACGAGCACAGTGGTTGGGATACAAATTATTATTGTACACGTTTATGGGTCAGATACATTGGGTAATTAATTTTAAAAAGTACAGCCCTCGATCTATTTCAGTTTGTTCAGGAGGATTTTTGAAACTTAGAGTTTACTTTGTTTATCGGTGGTTAATGCTATTATTTCGCTTCCTGTGCGATTACGAGCACAGTAGTTGGGATACAAATTATTATTATACACGTTTATGGGTCAGTTACATTGGGTAATTAATTCTAAATAGTACAGCCCTCGATCTATTTTAGTTTGTTCAGGAGGATTTTTGAAACTTAGATTTTACGTTGTTTATCGGTGGTTTAATGCTATTATTTCGCTTCCTGTGCGATTACGAGCACAGTAGTTGGGATACAAATTATTATTATACACGTTTATGGGTCAGATACATTGGGTAATTAATTCTAAAAAGTACAGCCCTCTATCTATTTTAGTTTGTTCAGGAAAATTTTTGAAACTTAGGTTTTACGTTGTTTATCTGTGGTTGAATGTTATTATTTCGCTTCATGTGCGATTACGAGCACAGTAGTTGGGATACAAATTATTATTATACACGTTTATGGGTCAGATACATTGGGTAATTAATTTTAAAAAGTACAGCCCTCGATATATTTTAGTTTGTTCAGGAGGATTTTTGAAACTTAGATTTTACGTTGTTTATCGGCGGTTTAATGCTATTATTTCGCTTCCTCTGCGATTACGAGCACAGTAGTTGGGATACAAATTATTATTATACACGTTTATGGGTCAGATACATTGGGTAATTAATTCTAAAAAGTACAGCCCTCTATCTATTTTAGTTTGTTCAGGAAAATTTTTGAAACTTAGATTTTACGTTGTTTATCTGTGGTTGAATGTTATTATTTCGCTTCATGTGCGATTACGAGCACAGTAGTTGGGATACAAATTATTATTATACACGTATATGGGTCAGATACATTGGGTAATTAATTCTAAAAAGTACAGCCCTCGATCTATTTTAGTTTGTTCAGGAGGATTTTTGAAACTTAGATTTTACGTTGTTTATCGGTGGTTTAATGCTATTATTTCGCTTCCTGTGCGATTACGAGCACAGTGGTTGGGATACAAATTATTATTATACACGTTTATGGGTCAGATACATTGGGTAATTAATTCTAAAAAGTTCAGCCCTCGATCTATTTTAGTTTGTTCAGGAGGATTTTTGAAACTTAGATTTTACGTTGTTTATCGGTGGTTTAATGCTATTATTTCGCTTCCTGTGCGATTACGAGCACAGTGGTTGGGATACAAATTATTATTATACACGTTTATGGGTCAGATACATTGGGTAATTAATTCTAAAAAGTACAGCCCTCTATCTATTTTAGTTTGTTCAGGAGGATTTTTGAAACTTAGATTTTACGTTGTTTATCGGTGGTTTAATGCTATTATTTCGCTTCCTGTGCGATTACGAGCACAGTGGTTGGGATACAAATTATTATTATACACGTTTATGGGTCAGATACATTGGGTAATTAATTCTAAAAAGTACAGCCCTCTATCTATTTTAGTTTGTTCAGGAGGATTTTTGAAACTTAGATTTTACGTTGTTTATCGGTGGTTTAATGCTATTATTTCGCTTCCTGTGCGATTACGAGCACAGTAGTTGGGATACAAATTATTATTATACACGTTTATGGGTCAGATACATTGGGTAATTAATTTTAAAAAGTACAGCCCTCGATATATTTTAGTTTGTTCAGGAGGATTTTTGAAACTTAGATTTTACGTTGTTTATCGGTGGTTAATGCTATTATTTCGCTTCCTGTGCGATTACGAGCACAGTAGTTGGGATACAAATTATTATTATACACGTTTATGGGTCAGATACATTGGGTAATTAATTCTAAAAAGTACAGCCCTCTATCTATTTTAGTTTGGTCAGGAGGATTTTTGAAACTTAGATTTTACGTTGTTATCGGTGGTTTAATGCTATTATTTCGCTTCCTGTGCGATTATGAGCACAGTTGTTGGGATACAAATTATTATTATACACGTTTATGGGTCAGATACATTGGGTAATTAATTCTAAAAAGTACAGCCCTCTATCTATTTTAGTTTGTTCAGGAGGATTTTTGAAACTTAGATTTTACGTTGTTTATCGGTGGTTTAATGCTATTATTTCACTTCCTGTGCGATTACGAGCACAGTAGTTGGGATACAAATTATTATTATACACGTTTATGGGTCAGATACATTGGGTAATTAATTTTAAAAAGTACAGCCCTCGATCTATTTTAGTTTGTTCAGGAGGATTTTTGAAACTTAGATTTTACGTTATTTATCGGTGGTTAATGCTATTATTTCGCTTCCTGTGCGATTACGAGCACAGTAGTTGGGATACAAATTATTATTATACACGTTTATGGGTCAGATACATTGGGTAATTAATTCTAAAAAGTACAGCCCTCGATCTATTTTAGTTTGTTCAGGAGGATTTTTGAAACTTAGATTTTACGTTGTTTATCGGTGGTTTAATGCTATTATTTCGCTTCCTGTGCGATTACGAGCACAGTAGTTGGGATACAAATTATTATTATACACGTTTATGGGTCAGATACATTGGGTAATTAATTCTAAAAAGTACAGCCCTCTATTTATTTTAGTTTGTTCAGGAGGATTTTTGAAACTTAGATTTTACGTTGCTTATCGGTGGTTTAATGCTATTATTTCGCTTCCTGTGCGATTACGAGCACAGTAGTTGGGATACAAATTATTATTATACACGTTTATGGGTCAGATACATTGGGTAATTAATTCTAAAAAGTACAGCCCTCTATCTATTTTAGTTTGTTCAGGAGGATTTTTGAAACTTAGATTTTACGTTGTTTATCGGTGGTTGAATGTTATTATTTCGCTTCATGTGCGATTACGAGCACAGTAGTTGGGATACAAATTATTATTATACACGTTTATGGGTCAGATACATTGGGTAATTAATTCTAAAAAGTACAGCCCTCTATCTATTTTAGTTTGGTCAGGAGGATTTTTGAAACTTAGATTTTACGTTGTTATCGGTGGTTTAATGCTATTATTTCGCTTCCTGTGCGATTATGAGCACAGTTGTTGGGATACAAATTATTATTATACACGTTTATGGGTCAGATACATTGGGTAATTAATTCTAAAAAGTACAGCCCTCTATCTATTTTAGTTTGTTCAGGAGGATTTTTGAAACTTAGATTTTACGTTGTTTATCGGTGGTTTAATGCTATTATTTCGCTTCCTGTGCGATTACGAGCACAGTAGTTGGGATACAAATTATTATTATACACGTTTATGGGTCAGATACATTGGGTAATTAATTTTAAAAAGTACAGCCCTCGATCTATTTTAGTTTGTTCAGGAGGATTTTTGAAACTTTGATTTTACGTTATTTATCGGTGGTTAATGCTATTATTTCGCTTCCTGTGCGATTACGAGCACAGTAGTTGGGATACAAATTATTATTATACACGTTTATGGGTCAGATACATTGGGTAATTAATTCTAAAAAGTACAGCCCTCGATCTATTTTAGTTTGTTCAGGAGGATTTTTGAAACTTAGATTTTACGTTGTTTATCGGTGGTTTAATGCTATTATTTCGCTTCCTGTGCGATTACGAGCACAGTAGTTGGGATACAAATTATTATTATACACGTTTATGGGTCAGATACATTGGGTAATTAATTCTAAAAAGTACAGCCCTCTATCTATTTTAGTTTGTTCAGGAGGATTTTTGAAACTTAGATTTTACGTTGCTTATCGGTGGTTTAATGCTATTATTTCGCTTCCTGTGCGATTACGAGCACAGTAGTTGGGATACAAATTATTATTATACACGTTTATGGGTCAGATACATTGGGTAATTAATTCTAAAAAGTACAGCCCTCTATCTATTTTAGTTTGTTCAGGAGGATTTTTGAAACTTAGATTTTACGTTGTTTATCGGTGGTTGAATGTTATTATTTCGCTTCGTGTGCGATTACGAGCACAGTGGTTGGGATACAAATTATTATTGTACACGTTTATGGGTCAGATACATTGGGTAATTAATTTTAAAAAGTACAGCCCTCGATCTATTTCAGTTTGTTCAGGAGGATTTTTGAAACTTAGAGTTTACTTTGTTTATCGGTGGTTAATGCTATTATTTCGCTTCCTGTGCGATTACGAGCACAGTAGTTGGGATACAAATTATTATTATACACGTTTATGGGTCAGTTACATTGGGTAATTAATTCTAAATAGTACAGCCCTCGATCTATTTTAGTTTGTTCAGGAGGATTTTTGAAACTTAGATTTTACGTTGTTTATCGGTGGTTTAATGCTATTATTTCGCTTCCTGTGCGATTACGAGCACAGTAGTTGGGATACAAATTATTATTATACACGTTTATGGGTCAGATACATTGGGTAATTAATTCTAAAAAGTACAGCCCTCTATCTATTTTAGTTTGTTCAGGAAAATTTTTGAAACTTAGGTTTTACGTTGTTTATCTGTGGTTGAATGTTATTATTTCGCTTCATGTGCGATTACGAGCACAGTAGTTGGGATACAAATTATTATTATACACGTTTATGGGTCAGATACATTGGGTAATTAATTTTAAAAAGTACAGCCCTCGATATATTTTAGTTTGTTCAGGAGGATTTTTGAAACTTAGATTTTACGTTGTTTATCGGCGGTTTAATGCTATTATTTCGCTTCCTGTGCGATTACGAGCACAGTAGTTGGGATACAAATTATTATTATACACGTTTATGGGTCAGATACATTGGGTAATTAATTCTAAAAAGTACAGCCCTCTATCTATTTTAGTTTGTTCAGGAAAATTTTTGAAACTTAGATTTTACGTTGTTTATCTGTGGTTGAATGTTATTATTTCGCTTCATGTGCGATTACGAGCACAGTAGTTGGGATACAAATTATTATTATACACGTATATGGGTCAGATACATTGGGTAATTAATTCTAAAAAGTACAGCCCTCGATCTATTTTAGTTTGTTCAGGAGGATTTTTGAAACTTAGATTTTACGTTGTTTATCGGTGGTTTAATGCTATTATTTCGCTTCCTGTGCGATTACGAGCACAGTAGTTGGGATACAAATTATTATTATACACGTTTATGGGTCAGATACATTGGGTAATTAATTCTAAAAAGTACAGCCCTCTATCTATTTTAGTTTGTTCAGGAGGATTTTTGAAACTTAGATTTTACGTTGCTTATCGGTGGTTTAATGCTATTATTTCGCTTCCTGTGCGATTACGAGCACAGTAGTTGGGATACAAATTATTATTATACACGTTTATGGGTCAGATACATTGGGTAATTAATTCTAAAAAGTACAGCCCTCTATCTATTTTAGTTTGTTCAGGAGGATTTTTGAAACTTAGATTTTACGTTGTTTATCGGTGGTTGAATGTTATTATTTCGCTTCGTGTGCGATTACGAGCACAGTGGTTGGGATACAAATTATTATTGTACACGTTTATGGGTCAGATACATTGGGTAATTAATTTTAAAAAGTACAGCCCTCGATCTATTTCAGTTTGTTCAGGAGGATTTTTGAAACTTAGAGTTTACTTTGTTTATCGGTGGTTAATGCTATTATTTCGCTTCCTGTGCGATTACGAGCACAGTAGTTGGGATACAAATTATTATTATACACGTTTATGGGTCAGTTACATTGGGTAATTAATTCTAAATAGTACAGCCCTCGATCTATTTTAGTTTGTTCAGGAGGATTTTTGAAACTTAGATTTTACGTTGTTTATCGGTGGTTTAATGCTATTATTTCGCTTCCTGTGCGATTACGAGCACAGTAGTTGGGATACAAATTATTATTATACACGTTTATGGGTCAGATACATTGGGTAATTAATTCTAAAAAGTACAGCCCTCTATCTATTTTAGTTTGTTCAGGAAAATTTTTGAAACTTAGGTTTTACGTTGTTTATCTGTGGTTGAATGTTATTATTTCGCTTCATGTGCGATTACGAGCACAGTAGTTGGGATACAAATTATTATTATACACGTTTATGGGTCAGATACATTGGGTAATTAATTTTAAAAAGTACAGCCCTCGATATATTTTAGTTTGTTCAGGAGGATTTTTGAAACTTAGATTTTACGTTGTTTATCGGCGGTTTAATGCTATTATTTCGCTTCCTGTGCGATTACGAGCACAGTAGTTGGGATACAAATTATTATTATACACGTTTATGGGTCAGATACATTGGGTAATTAATTCTAAAAAGTACAGCCCTCTATCTATTTTAGTTTGTTCAGGAAAATTTTTGAAACTTAGATTTTACGTTGTTTATCTGTGGTTGAATGTTATTATTTCGCTTCATGTGCGATTACGAGCACAGTAGTTGGGATACAAATTATTATTATACACGTATATGGGTCAGATACATTGGGTAATTAATTCTAAAAAGTACAGCCCTCGATCTATTTTAGTTTGTTCAGGAGGATTTTTGAAACTTAGATTTTACGTTGTTTATCGGTGGTTTAATGCTATTATTTCGATTCCTGTGCGATTACGAGCACAGTGGTTGGGATACAAATTATTATTATACACGTTTATGGGTCAGATACATTGGGTAATTAATTCTAAAAAGTTCAGCCCTCGATCTATTTTAGTTTGTTCAGGAGGATTTTTGAAACTTAGATTTTACGTTGTTTATCGGTGGTTTAATGCTATTATTTCGCTTCCTGTGCGATTACGAGCACAGTGGTTGGGATACAAATTATTATTATACACGTTTATGGGTCAGATACATTGGGTAATTAATTCTAAAAAGTACAGCCCTCTATCTATTTTAGTTTGTTCAGGAGGATTTTTGAAACTTAGATTTTACGTTGTTTATCGGTGGTTTAATGCTATTATTTCGCTTCCTGTGCGATTACGAGCACAGTGGTTGGGATACAAATTATTATTATACACGTTTATGGGTCAGATACATTGGGTAATTAATTCTAAAAAGTACAGCCCTCTATCTATTTTAGTTTGTTCAGGAGGATTTTTGAAACTTAGATTTTACGTTGTTTATCGGTGGTTTAATGCTATTATTTCGCTTCCTGTGCGATTACGAGCACAGTAGTTGGGATACAAATTATTATTATACACGTTTATGGGTCAGATACATTGGGTAATTAATTTTAAAAAGTACAGCCCTCGATATATTTTAGTTTGTTCAGGAGGATTTTTGAAACTTAGATTTTACGTTGTTTATCGGTGGTTAATGCTATTATTTCGCTTCCTGTGCGATTACGAGCACAGTAGTTGGGATACAAATTATTATTATACACGTTTATGGGTCAGATACATTGGGTAATTAATTCTAAAAAGTACAGCCCTCGATCTATTTTAGTTTGTTCAGGAGGATTTTTGAAACTTAGATTTTACGTTGTTTATCGGTGGTTTAATGCTATTATTTCGCTTCCTGTGCGATTACGAGCACAGTAGTTGGGATACAAATTATTATTATACACGTTTATGGGTCAGATACATTGGGTAATTAATTCTAAAAAGTACAGCCCTCTATCTATTTTAGTTTGGTCAGGAGGATTTTTGAAACTTAGATTTTACTTTGTTTATCGGTGGTTTAATGCTATTATTTCGCTTCCTGTGCGATTATGAGCACAGTAGTTGGGATACAAATTATTATTATACACGTTTATGGGTCAGATACATTGGGTAATTAATTCTAAAAAGTACAGCCCTCTATCTATTTTAGTTTGTTCAGGAGGATTTTTGAAACTTAGATTTTACGTTGTTTATCGGTGGTTGAATGTTATTATTTCGCTTCATGTGCGATTACGAGCACAGTAGATGGGATACAAATTATTATTATACACGTTTATGGGTCAGATACATTGGGTAATTAATTCTAAAAAGTACAGCCCTCTATCTATTTTAGTTTGTTCAGGAAAATTTTTGAAACTTAGATTTTACGTTGTTTATCTGTGGTTGAATGTTATTATTTCGCTTCATGTACGATTACGAGCACAGTAGTTGGGATACAAATTATTATTATACACGTATATGGGTCAGATACATTGGGTAATTAATTCTAAAAAGTACAGCCCTCGATCTATTTTAGTTTGTTCAGGAGGGTTTTTGAAACTTAGATTTTACGTTGTTTATCGGTGGTTTAATGCTATTATTTCGCTTCCTGTGCGATTACGAGCACAGTGGTTGGGATACAAATTATTATTATACACGTTTATGGGTCAGATACATTGGGTAATTAATTCTAAAAAGTACAGCCCTCTATCTATTTTAGTTTGTTCAGGAGGATTTTTGAAACTTAGATTTTACGTTGTTTATCGGTGGTTTAATGCTATTATTTCGCTTCCTGTGCGATTACGAGCACAGTGGTTGGGATACAAATTATTATTATACACGTTTATGGGTCAGATACATTGGGTAATTAATTCTAAAAAGTACAGCCCTCTATCTATTTTAGTTTGTTCAGGAGGATTTTTGAAACTTAGATTTTACGTTGTTTATCGGTGGTTTAATCCTATTATTTCGCTTCCTGTGCGATTACGAGCACAGTAGTTGGGATACAAATTATTATTATACACGTTTATGGGTCAGATACATTGGGTAATTAATTTTAAAAAGTACAGCCCTCGATATATTTTAGTTTGTTCAGGAGGATTTTTGAAACTTATATTTTACGTTGTTTATCGGTGGTTAATGCTATTATTTCGCTTCCTGTGCGATTACGAGCACAGTAGTGGGGATACAAATTATTATTATACACGTTTATGGGTCAGATACATTGGGTAATTAATTCTAAAAAGTACAGCCCTCGATCTATTTTAGTTTGTTCAGGAGGATTTTTGAAACTTAGATTTTACGTTGTTTATCGGTGGTTTAATGCTATTATTTCGCTTCCTGTGCGATTACGAGCACAGTAGTTGGGATACAAATTATTATTATACACGTTTATGGGTCAGATACATTGGGTAATTAATTCTAAAAAGTACAGCCCTCTATCTATTTTAGTTTGGTCAGGAGGATTTTTGAAACTTAGATTTTACGTTGTTTATCGGTGGTTTAATGCTATTATTTCGCTTCCTGTGCGATTACGAGCACAGTAGTTGGGATACAAATTATTATTATACACGTTTATGGGTCAGATACATTGGGTAATTAATTCTAAAAAGTACAGCCCTCTATCTATTTTAGTTTGTTCAGGAGGATTTTTGAAACTTAGATTTTACGTTGTTTATCGGTGGTTGAATGTTATTATTTCGCTTCATGTGCGATTACGAGCACAGTAGATGGGATACAAATTATTATTATACACGTTTATGGGTCAGATACATTGGGTAATTAATTCTAAAAAGTACAGCCCTCTATCTATTTTAGTTTGTTCAGGAAAATTTTTGAAACTTAGATTTTACGTTGTTTATCTGTGGTTGAATGTTATTATTTCGCTTCATGTACGATTACGAGCACAGTAGTTGGGATACAAATTATTATTATACACGTATATGGGTCAGATACATTGGGTAATTAATTCTATAAAGTACAGCCCTCGATCTATTTTAGTTTGTTCAGGAGGATTTTTGAAACTTAGATTTTACGTTGTTTATCGGTGGTTTAATGCTATTATTTCGCTTCCTGTGCGATTACGAGCACAGTGGTTGGGATACAAATTATTATTATACACGTTTATGGGTCAGATACATTGGGTAATTAATTCTAAAAAGTTCAGCCCACGATCTATTTTAGTTTGTTCAGGAGGATTTTTGAAACTTAGATTTTACGTTGTTTATCGGTGGTTTAATGCTATTATTTCGCTTCCTGTGCGATTACGAGCACAGTGGTTGGGATACAAATTATTATTATACACGTTTATGGGTCAGATACATTGGGTAATTAATTCTAAAAAGTACAGCCCTCTATCTATTTTAGTTTGTTCAGGAGGATTTTTGAAACTTAGATTTTACGTTGTTTATCGGTGGTTTAATGCTATTATTTCGCTTCCTGTGCGATTACGAGCACAGTGGTTGGGATACAAATTATTATTATACACGTTTATGGGTCAGATACATTGGGTAATTAATTCTAAAAAGTACAGCCCTCTATCTATTTTAGTTTGTTCAGGAGGATTTTTGAAACTTAGATTTTACGTTGTTTATCGGTGGTTTAATGCTATTATTTCGCTTCCTGTGCGATTACGAGCACAGTAGTTGGGATACAAATTATTATTATACACGTTTATGGGTCAGATACATTGGGTAATTAATTTTAAAAAGTACAGCCCTCGATATATTTTAGTTTGTTCAGGAGGATTTTTGAAACTTATATTTTACGTTGTTTATCGGTGGTTAATGCTATTATTTCGCTTCCTGTGCGATTACGAGCACAGTAGTTGGGATACAAATTATTATTATACACGTTTATGGGTCAGATACATTGGGTAATTAATTCTAAAAAGTACAGCCCTCGATCTATTTTAGTTTGTTCAGGAGGATTTTTGAAACTTAGATTTTACGTTGTTTATCGGTGGTTTAATGCTATTATTTCGCTTCCTGTGCGATTACGAGCACAGTAGTTGGGATAGAAATTATTATTATACACGTTTATGGGTCAGATACATTGGGTAATTAATTCTAAAAAGTACAGCCCTCTATCTATTTTAGTTTGGTCAGGAGGATTTTTGAAACTTAGATTTTACGTTGTTTATCGGTGGTTTAATGCTATTATTTCGCTTCCTGTGCGATTACGAGCACAGTGGTTGGGATACAAATTATTATTATACACGTTTATGGGTCAGATACATTGGGTAATTAATTCTAAAAAGTACAGCCCTCTATCTATTTTAGTTTGTTCAGGAGGATTTTTGAAACTTAGATTTTACGTTGTTTATCGGTGGTTTAATGCTATAATTTCGCTTCCTGTGCGATTACGAGCACAGTAGTTGGGATACAAATTATTATTATACACGTTTATGGGTCAGATACATTGGGTAATTAATTTTAAAAAGTACAGCCCTCGATATATTTTAGTTTGTTCAGGAGGATTTTTGAAACTTATATTTTACGTTGTTTATCGGTGGTTAATGCTATTATTTCGCTTCCTGTGCGATTACGAGCACAGTAGTTGGGATACAAATTATTATTATACACGTTTATGGGTCAGATACATTGGGTAATTAATTCTAAAAAGTACAGCCCTCGATCTATTTTAGTTTGTTCAGGAGGATTTTTGAAACTTAGATTTTACGTTGTTTATCGGTGGTTTAATGCTATTATTTCGCTTCCTGTGCGATTACGAGCACAGTAGTTGGGATAGAAATTATTATTATACACGTTTATGGGTCAGATACATTGGGTAATTAATTCTAAAAAGTACAGCCCTCTATCTATTTTAGTTTGGTCAGGAGGATTTTTGAAACTTAGATTTTACGTTGTTTATCGGTGGTTTAATGCTATTATTTCGCTTCCTGTGCGATTACGAGCACAGTAGTTGGGATACAAATTATTATTATACACGTTTATGGGTCAGATACATTGGGTAATTAATTCTAAAAAGTACAGCCCTCTATCTATTTTAGTTTGTTCAGGAGGATTTTTGAAACTTAGATTTTACGTTGTTTATCGGTGGTTTAATGCTATTATTTCGCTTCCTGTGCGATTACGAGCACAGTAGTTGGGATACAAATTATTATTATACACGTTTATGGGTCAGATACATTGGGTAATTAATTCTAAAAAGTACAGCCCTCTATCTATTTTAGTTTGGTCAGGAGGATTTTTGAAACTTAGATTTTACGTTGTTTATCGGTGGTTTAATGCTATTATTTCGCTTCCTGTGCGATTATGAGCACAGTAGTTGGGATACAAATTATTATTATACACGTTTATGGGTCAGATACATTGGGTAATTAATTCTAAAAAGTACAGCCCTCTATCTATTTTAGTTTGTTCAGGAGGATTTTTGAAACTTAGATTTTACGTTGTTTATCGGTGGTTTAATGCTATTATTTCGCTTCCTGTGCGATTACGAGCACAGTAGTTGGGATACAAATTATTATTATACACGTTTATGGGTCAGATACATTGGGTAATTAATTTTAAAAAGTACAGCCCTCGATCTATTTTAGTTTGTACAGGAGGATTTTTGAAACTTAGATTTTACGTTATTTATCGGTGGTTAATGCTATTATTTCGCTTCCTGTGCGATTACGAGCACAGTAGTTGGGATACAAATTATTATTATACACGTTTATGGGTCA
Source organism: Melinopterus prodromus (assembly GCA_964023965.1). Lineage (NCBI taxonomy): Eukaryota > Metazoa > Arthropoda > Insecta > Coleoptera > Scarabaeidae > Melinopterus > Melinopterus prodromus. The sequence goes on along the minus strand of OZ030398.1, from coordinate 26,742,487 downwards.
GATACATTTGGTAATTAATTCTAAAAAGTACAGCCCTCGATCTATTTTAGTTTGTTCAGGAGGATTTTTGAAACTTAGATTTTACGTTGTTTATCGGTGGTTTAATGCTATTATTTCGCTTCCTGTGCGATTACGAGCACAGTAGTTGGGATACAAATTATTATTATACACGTTTATGGGTCAGATACATTGGGTAATTAATTCTAAAAAGTACAGCCCTCTATCTATTTTAGTTTGTTCAGGAGGATTTTTGAAACTTAGATTTTACGTTGCTTATCGGTGGTTTAATGCTATTATTTCGCTTCCTGTGCGATTACGAGCACAGTAGTTGGGATACAAATTATTATTATACACGTTTATGGGTCAGATACATTGGGTAATTAATTCTAAAAAGTACAGCCCTCTATCTATTTTAGTTTGTTCAGGAGGATTTTTGAAACTTAGATTTTACGTTGTTTATCGGTGGTTGAATGTTATTATTTCGCTTCATGTGCGATTACGAGCACAGTAGTTGGGATACAAATTATTATTATACACGTTTATGGGTCAGATACATTGGGTAATTAATTCTAAAAAGTACAGCCCTCTATCTATTTTAGTTTGGTCAGGAGGATTTTTGAAACTTAGATTTTACGTTGTTATCGGTGGTTTAATGCTATTATTTCGCTTCCTGTGCGATTATGAGCACAGTTGTTGGGATACAAATTATTATTATACACGTTTATGGGTCAGATACATTGGGTAATTAATTCTAAAAAGTACAGCCCTCTATCTATTTTAGTTTGTTCAGGAGGATTTTTGAAACTTAGATTTTACGTTGTTTATCGGTGGTTTAATGCTATTATTTCGCTTCCTGTGCGATTACGAGCACAGTAGTTGGGATACAAATTATTATTATACACGTTTATGGGTCAGATACATTGGGTAATTAATTTTAAAAAGTACAGCCCTCGATCTATTTTAGTTTGTTCAGGAGGATTTTTGAAACTTAGATTTTACGTTATTTATCGGTGGTTAATGCTATTATTTCGCTTCCTGTGCGATTACGAGCACAGTAGTTGGGATACAAATTATTATTATACACGTTTATGGGTCAGATACATTGGGTAATTAATTCTAAAAAGTACAGCCCTCGATCTATTTTAGTTTGTTCAGGAGGATTTTTGAAACTTAGATTTTACGTTGTTTATCGGTGGTTTAATGCTATTATTTCGCTTCCTGTGCGATTACGAGCACAGTAGTTGGGATACAAATTATTATTATACACGTTTATGGGTCAGATACATTGGGTAATTAATTCTAAAAAGTACAGCCCTCTATCTATTTTAGTTTGTTCAGGAGGATTTTTGAAACTTAGATTTTACGTTGCTTATCGGTGGTTTAATGCTATTATTTCGCTTCCTGTGCGATTACGAGCACAGTAGTTGGGATACAAATTATTATTATACACGTTTATGGGTCAGATACATTGGGTAATTAATTCTAAAAAGTACAGCCCTCTATCTATTTTAGTTTGTTCAGGAGGATTTTTGAAACTTAGATTTTACGTTGTTTATCGGTGGTTGAATGTTATTATTTCGCTTCATGTGCGATTACGAGCACAGTGGTTGGGATACAAATTATTATTGTACACGTTTATGGGTCAGATACATTGGGTAATTAATTTTAAAAAGTACAGCCCTCGATCTATTTCAGTTTGTTCAGGAGGATTTTTGAAACTTAGAGTTTACTTTGTTTATCGGTGGTTAATGCTATTATTTCGCTTCCTGTGCGATTACGAGCACAGTAGTTGGGATACAAATTATTATTATACACGTTTATGGGTCAGTTACATTGGGTAATTAATTCTAAATAGTACAGCCCTCGATCTATTTTAGTTTGTTCAGGAGGATTTTTGAAACTTAGATTTTACGTTGTTTATCGGTGGTTTAATGCTATTATTTCGCTTCCTGTGCGATTACGAGCACAGTAGTTGGGATACAAATTATTATTATACACGTTTATGGGTCAGATACATTGGGTAATTAATTCTAAAAAGTACAGCCCTCTATCTATTTTAGTTTGTTCAGGAAAATTTTTGAAACTTAGGTTTTACGTTGTTTATCTGTGGTTGAATGTTATTATTTCGCTTCATGTGCGATTACGAGCACAGTAGTTGGGATACAAATTATTATTATACACGTTTATGGGTCAGATACATTGGGTAATTAATTTTAAAAAGTACAGCCCTCGATATATTTTAGTTTGTTCAGGAGGATTTTTGAAACTTAGATTTTACGTTGTTTATCGGCGGTTTAATGCTATTATTTCGCTTCCTCTGCGATTACGAGCACAGTAGTTGGGATACAAATTATTATTATACACGTTTATGGGTCAGATACATTGGGTAATTAATTCTAAAAAGTACAGCCCTCTATCTATTTTAGTTTGTTCAGGAAAATTTTTGAAACTTAGATTTTACGTTGTTTATCTGTGGTTGAATGTTATTATTTCGCTTCATGTGCGATTACGAGCACAGTAGTTGGGATACAAATTATTATTATACACGTATATGGGTCAGATACATTGGGTAATTAATTCTAAAAAGTACAGCCCTCGATCTATTTTAGTTTGTTCAGGAGGATTTTTGAAACTTAGATTTTACGTTGTTTATCGGTGGTTTAATGCTATTATTTCGCTTCCTGTGCGATTACGAGCACAGTGGTTGGGATACAAATTATTATTATACACGTTTATGGGTCAGATACATTGGGTAATTAATTCTAAAAAGTTCAGCCCTCGATCTATTTTAGTTTGTTCAGGAGGATTTTTGAAACTTAGATTTTACGTTGTTTATCGGTGGTTTAATGCTATTATTTCGCTTCCTGTGCGATTACGAGCACAGTGGTTGGGATACAAATTATTATTATACACGTTTATGGGTCAGATACATTGGGTAATTAATTCTAAAAAGTACAGCCCTCTATCTATTTTAGTTTGTTCAGGAGGATTTTTGAAACTTAGATTTTACGTTGTTTATCGGTGGTTTAATGCTATTATTTCGCTTCCTGTGCGATTACGAGCACAGTGGTTGGGATACAAATTATTATTATACACGTTTATGGGTCAGATACATTGGGTAATTAATTCTAAAAAGTACAGCCCTCTATCTATTTTAGTTTGTTCAGGAGGATTTTTGAAACTTAGATTTTACGTTGTTTATCGGTGGTTTAATGCTATTATTTCGCTTCCTGTGCGATTACGAGCACAGTAGTTGGGATACAAATTATTATTATACACGTTTATGGGTCAGATACATTGGGTAATTAATTTTAAAAAGTACAGCCCTCGATATATTTTAGTTTGTTCAGGAGGATTTTTGAAACTTAGATTTTACGTTGTTTATCGGTGGTTAATGCTATTATTTCGCTTCCTGTGCGATTACGAGCACAGTAGTTGGGATACAAATTATTATTATACACGTTTATGGGTCAGATACATTGGGTAATTAATTCTAAAAAGTACAGCCCTCTATCTATTTTAGTTTGGTCAGGAGGATTTTTGAAACTTAGATTTTACGTTGTTATCGGTGGTTTAATGCTATTATTTCGCTTCCTGTGCGATTATGAGCACAGTTGTTGGGATACAAATTATTATTATACACGTTTATGGGTCAGATACATTGGGTAATTAATTCTAAAAAGTACAGCCCTCTATCTATTTTAGTTTGTTCAGGAGGATTTTTGAAACTTAGATTTTACCTTGTTTATCGGTGGTTTAATGCTATTATTTCACTTCCTGTGCGATTACGAGCACAGTAGTTGGGATACAAATTATTATTATACACGTTTATGGGTCAGATACATTGGGTAATTAATTTTAAAAAGTACAGCCCTCGATCTATTTTAGTTTGTTCAGGAGGATTTTTGAAACTTAGATTTTACGTTATTTATCGGTGGTTAATGCTATTATTTCGCTTCCTGTGCGATTACGAGCACAGTAGTTGGGATACAAATTATTATTATACACGTTTATGGGTCAGATACATTGGGTAATTAATTCTAAAAAGTACAGCCCTCGATCTATTTTAGTTTGTTCAGGAGGATTTTTGAAACTTAGATTTTACGTTGTTTATCGGTGGTTTAATGCTATTATTTCGCTTCCTGTGCGATTACGAGCACAGTAGTTGGGATACAAATTATTATTATACACGTTTATGGGTCAGATACATTGGGTAATTAATTCTAAAAAGTACAGCCCTCTATTTATTTTAGTTTGTTCAGGAGGATTTTTGAAACTTAGATTTTACGTTGCTTATCGGTGGTTTAATGCTATTATTTCGCTTCCTGTGCGATTACGAGCACAGTAGTTGGGATACAAATTATTATTATACACGTTTATGGGTCAGATACATTGGGTAATTAATTCTAAAAAGTACAGCCCTCTATCTATTTTAGTTTGTTCAGGAGGATTTTTGAAACTTAGATTTTACGTTGTTTATCGGTGGTTGAATGTTATTATTTCGCTTCATGTGCGATTACGAGCACAGTAGTTGGGATACAAATTATTATTATACACGTTTATGGGTCAGATACATTGGGTAATTAATTCTAAAAAGTACAGCCCTCTATCTATTTTAGTTTGGTCAGGAGGATTTTTGAAACTTAGATTTTACGTTGTTATCGGTGGTTTAATGCTATTATTTCGCTTCCTGTGCGATTATGAGCACAGTTGTTGGGATACAAATTATTATTATACACGTTTATGGGTCAGATACATTGGGTAATTAATTCTAAAAAGTACAGCCCTCTATCTATTTTAGTTTGTTCAGGAGGATTTTTGAAACTTAGATTTTACGTTGTTTATCGGTGGTTTAATGCTATTATTTCGCTTCCTGTGCGATTACGAGCACAGTAGTTGGGATACAAATTATTATTATACACGTTTATGGGTCAGATACATTGGGTAATTAATTTTAAAAAGTACAGCCCTCGATCTATTTTAGTTTGTTCAGGAGGATTTTTGAAACTTTGATTTTACGTTATTTATCGGTGGTTAATGCTATTATTTCGCTTCCTGTGCGATTACGAGCACAGTAGTTGGGATACAAATTATTATTATACACGTTTATGGGTCAGATACATTGGGTAATTAATTCTAAAAAGTACAGCCCTCGATCTATTTTAGTTTGTTCAGGAGGATTTTTGAAACTTAGATTTTACGTTGTTTATCGGTGGTTTAATGCTATTATTTCGCTTCCTGTGCGATTACGAGCACAGTAGTTGGGATACAAATTATTATTATACACGTTTATGGGTCAGATACATTGGGTAATTAATTCTAAAAAGTACAGCCCTCTATCTATTTTAGTTTGTTCAGGAGGATTTTTGAAACTTAGATTTTACGTTGCTTATCGGTGGTTTAATGCTATTATTTCGCTTCCAGTGCGATTACGAGCACAGTAGTTGGGATACAAATTATTATTATACACGTTTATGGGTCAGATACATTGGGTAATTAATTCTAAAAAGTACAGCCCTCTATCTATTTTAGTTTGTTCAGGAGGATTTTTGAAACTTAGATTTTACGTTGTTTATCGGTGGTTGAATGTTATTATTTCGCTTCGTGTGCGATTACGAGCACAGTGGTTGGGATACAAATTATTATTGTACACGTTTATGGGTCAGATACATTGGGTAATTAATTTTAAAAAGTACAGCCCTCGATCTATTTCAGTTTGTTCAGGAGGATTTTTGAAACTTAGAGTTTACTTTGTTTATCGGTGGTTAATGCTATTATTTCGCTTCCTGTGCGATTACGAGCACAGTAGTTGGGATACAAATTATTATTATACACGTTTATGGGTCAGTTACATTGGGTAATTAATTCTAAATAGTACAGCCCTCGATCTATTTTAGTTTGTTCAGGAGGATTTTTGAAACTTAGATTTTACGTTGTTTATCGGTGGTTTAATGCTATTATTTCGCTTCCTGTGCGATTACGAGCACAGTAGTTGGGATACAAATTATTATTATACACGTTTATGGGTCAGATACATTGGGTAATTAATTCTAAAAAGTACAGCCCTCTATCTATTTTAGTTTGTTCAGGAAAATTTTTGAAACTTAGGTTTTACGTTGTTTATCTGTGGTTGAATGTTATTATTTCGCTTCATGTGCGATTACGAGCACAGTAGTTGGGATACAAATTATTATTATACACGTTTATGGGTCAGATACATTGGGTAATTAATTTTAAAAAGTACAGCCCTCGATATATTTTAGTTTGTTCAGGAGGATTTTTGAAACTTAGATTTTACGTTGTTTATCGGCGGTTTAATGCTATTATTTCGCTTCCTGTGCGATTACGAGCACAGTAGTTGGGATACAAATTATTATTATACACGTTTATGGGTCAGATACATTGGGTAATTAATTCTAAAAAGTACAGCCCTCTATCTATTTTAGTTTGTTCAGGAAAATTTTTGAAACTTAGATTTTACGTTGTTTATCTGTGGTTGAATGTTATTATTTCGCTTCATGTGCGATTACGAGCACAGTAGTTGGGATACAAATTATTATTATACACGTATATGGGTCAGATACATTGGGTAATTAATTCTAAAAAGTACAGCCCTCGATCTATTTTAGTTTGTTCAGGAGGATTTTTGAAACTTAGATTTTACGTTGTTTATCGGTGGTTTAATGCTATTATTTCGCTTCCTGTGCGATTACGAGCACAGTAGTTGGGATACAAATTATTATTATACACGTTTATGGGTCAGATACATTGGGTAATTAATTCTAAAAAGTACAGCCCTCTATCTATTTTAGTTTGTTCAGGAGGATTTTTGAAACTTAGATTTTACGTTGCTTATCGGTGGTTTAATGCTATTATTTCGCTTCCTGTGCGATTACGAGCACAGTAGTTGGGATACAAATTATTATTATACACGTTTATGGGTCAGATACATTGGGTAATTAATTCTAAAAAGTACAGCCCTCTATCTATTTTAGTTTGTTCAGGAGGATTTTTGAAACTTAGATTTTACGTTGTTTATCGGTGGTTGAATGTTATTATTTCGCTTCGTGTGCGATTACGAGCACAGTGGTTGGGATACAAATTATTATTGTACACGTTTATGGGTCAGATACATTGGGTAATTAATTTTAAAAAGTACAGCCCTCGATCTATTTCAGTTTGTTCAGGAGGATTTTTGAAACTTAGAGTTTACTTTGTTTATCGGTGGTTAATGCTATTATTTCGCTTCCTGTGCGATTACGAGCACAGTAGTTGGGATACAAATTATTATTATACACGTTTATGGGTCAGTTACATTGGGTAATTAATTCTAAATAGTACAGCCCTCGATCTATTTTAGTTTGTTCAGGAGGATTTTTGAAACTTAGATTTTACGTTGTTTATCGGTGGTTTAATGCTATTATTTCGCTTCCTGTGCGATTACGAGCACAGTAGTTGGGATACAAATTATTATTATACACGTTTATGGGTCAGATACATTGGGTAATTAATTCTAAAAAGTACAGCCCTCTATCTATTTTAGTTTGTTCAGGAAAATTTTTGAAACTTAGGTTTTACGTTGTTTATCTGTGGTTGAATGTTATTATTTCGCTTCATGTGCGATTACGAGCACAGTAGTTGGGATACAAATTATTATTATACACGTTTATGGGTCAGATACATTGGGTAATTAATTTTAAAAAGTACAGCCCTCGATATATTTTAGTTTGTTCAGGAGGATTTTTGAAACTTAGATTTTACGTTGTTTATCGGCGGTTTAATGCTATTATTTCGCTTCCTGTGCGATTACGAGCACAGTAGTTGGGATCCAAATTATTATTATACACGTTTATGGGTCAGATACATTGGGTAATTAATTCTAAAAAGTACAGCCCTCTATCTATTTTAGTTTGTTCAGGAAAATTTTTGAAACTTAGATTTTACGTTGTTTATCTGTGGTTGAATGTTATTATTTCGCTTCATGTGCGATTACGAGCACAGTAGTTGGGATACAAATTATTATTATACACGTATATGGGTCAGATACATTGGGTAATTAATTCTAAAAAGTACAGCCCTCGATCTATTTTAGTTTGTTCAGGAGGATTTTTGAAACTTAGATTTTACGTTGTTTATCGGTGGTTTAATGCTATTATTTCGATTCCTGTGCGATTACGAGCACAGTGGTTGGGATACAAATTATTATTATACACGTTTATGGGTCAGATACATTGGGTAATTAATTCTAAAAAGTTCAGCCCTCGATCTATTTTAGTTTGTTCAGGAGGATTTTTGAAACTTAGATTTTACGTTGTTTATCGGTGGTTTAATGCTATTATTTCGCTTCCTGTGCGATTACGAGCACAGTGGTTGGGATACAAATTATTATTATACACGTTTATGGGTCAGATACATTGGGTAATTAATTCTAAAAAGTACAGCCCTCTATCTATTTTAGTTTGTTCAGGAGGATTTTTGAAACTTAGATTTTACGTTGTTTATCGGTGGTTTAATGCTATTATTTCGCTTCCTGTGCGATTACGAGCACAGTGGTTGGGATACAAATTATTATTATACACGTTTATGGGTCAGATACATTGGGTAATTAATTCTAAAAAGTACAGCCCTCTATCTATTTTAGTTTGTTCAGGAGGATTTTTGAAACTTAGATTTTACGTTGTTTATCGGTGGTTTAATGCTATTATTTCGCTTCCTGTGCGATTACGAGCACAGTAGTTGGGATACAAATTATTATTATACACGTTTATGGGTCAGATACATTGGGTAATTAATTTTAAAAAGTACAGCCCTCGATATATTTTAGTTTGTTCAGGAGGATTTTTGAAACTTAGATTTTACGTTGTTTATCGGTGGTTAATGCTATTATTTCGCTTCCTGTGCGATTACGAGCACAGTAGTTGGGATACAAATTATTATTATACACGTTTATGGGTCAGATACATTGGGTAATTAATTCTAAAAAGTACAGCCCTCGATCTATTTTAGTTTGTTCAGGAGGATTTTTGAAACTTAGATTTTACGTTGTTTATCGGTGGTTTAATGCTATTATTTCGCTTCCTGTGCGATTACGAGCACAGTAGTTGGGATACAAATTATTATTATACACGTTTATGGGTCAGATACATTGGGTAATTAATTCTAAAAAGTACAGCCCTCTATCTATTTTAGTTTGGTCAGGAGGATTTTTGAAACTTAGATTTTACTTTGTTTATCGGTGGTTTAATGCTATTATTTCGCTTCCTGTGCGATTATGAGCACAGTAGTTGGGATACAAATTATTATTATACACGTTTATGGGTCAGATACATTGGGTAATTAATTCTAAAAAGTACAGCCCTCTATCTATTTTAGTTTGTTCAGGAGGATTTTTGAAACTTAGATTTTACGTTGTTTATCGGTGGTTGAATGTTATTATTTCGCTTCATGTGCGATTACGAGCACAGTAGATGGGATACAAATTATTATTATACACGTTTATGGGTCAGATACATTGGGTAATTAATTCTAAAAAGTACAGCCCTCTATCTATTTTAGTTTGTTCAGGAAAATTTTTGAAACTTAGATTTTACGTTGTTTATCTGTGGTTGAATGTTATTATTTCGCTTCATGTACGATTACGAGCACAGTAGTTGGGATACAAATTATTATTATACACGTATATGGGTCAGATACATTGGGTAATTAATTCTAAAAAGTACAGCCCTCGATCTATTTTAGTTTGTTCAGGAGGGTTTTTGAAACTTAGATTTTACGTTGTTTATCGGTGGTTTAATGCTATTATTTCGCTTCCTGTGCGATTACGAGCACAGTGGTTGGGATACAAATTATTATTATACACGTTTATGGGTCAGATACATTGGGTAATTAATTCTAAAAAGTACAGCCCTCTATCTATTTTAGTTTGTTCAGGAGGATTTTTGAAACTTAGATTTTACGTTGTTTATCGGTGGTTTAATGCTATTATTTCGCTTCCTGTGCGATTACGAGCACAGTGGTTGGGATACAAATTATTATTATACACGTTTATGGGTCAGATACATTGGGTAATTAGTTCTAAAAAGTACAGCCCTCTATCTATTTTAGTTTGTTCAGGAGGATTTTTGAAACTTAGATTTTACGTTGTTTATCGGTGGTTTAATGCTATTATTTCGCTTCCTGTGCGATTACGAGCACAGTAGTTGGGATACAAATTATTATTATACACGTTTATGGGTCAGATACATTGGGTAATTAATTTTAAAAAGTACAGCCCTCGATATATTTTAGTTTGTTCAGGAGGATTTTTGAAACTTATATTTTACGTTGTTTATCGGTGGTTAATGCTATTATTTCGCTTCCTGTGCGATTACGAGCACAGTAGTGGGGATACAAATTATTATTATACACGTTTATGGGTCAGATACATTGGGTAATTAATTCTAAAAAGTACAGCCCTCGATCTATTTTAGTTTGTTCAGGAGGATTTTTGAAACTTAGATTTTACGTTGTTTATCGGTGGTTTAATGCTATTATTTCGCTTCCTGTGCGATTACGAGCACAGTAGTTGGGATACAAATTATTATTATACACGTTTATGGGTCAGATACATTGGGTAATTAATTCTAAAAAGTACAGCCCTCTATCTATTTTAGTTTGGTCAGGAGGATTTTTGAAACTTAGATTTTACGTTGTTTATCGGTGGTTTAATGCTATTATTTCGCTTCCTGTGCGATTACGAGCACAGTAGTTGGGATACAAATTATTATTATACACGTTTATGGGTCAGATACATTGGGTAATTAATTCTAAAAAGTACAGCCCTCTATCTATTTTAGTTTGTTCAGGAGGATTTTTGAAACTTAGATTTTACGTTGTTTATCGGTGGTTGAATGTTATTATTTCGCTTCATGTGCGATTACGAGCACAGTAGATGGGATACAAATTATTATTATACACGTTTATGGGTCAGATACATTGGGTAATTAATTCTAAAAAGTACAGCCCTCTATCTATTTTAGTTTGTTCAGGAAAATTTTTGAAACTTAGATTTTACGTTGTTTATCTGTGGTTGAATGTTATTATTTCGCTTCATGTACGATTACGAGCACAGTAGTTGGGATACAAATTATTATTATACACGTATATGGGTCAGATACATTGGGTAATTAATTCTATAAAGTACAGCCCTCGATCTATTTTAGTTTGTTCAGGAGGATTTTTGAAACTTAGATTTTACGTTGTTTATCGGTGGTTTAATGCTATTATTTCGCTTCCTGTGCGATTACGAGCACAGTGGTTGGGATACAAATTATTATTATACACGTTTATGGGTCAGATACATTGGGTAATTAATTCTAAAAAGTTCAGCCCACGATCTATTTTAGTTTGTTCAGGAGGATTTTTGAAACTTAGATTTTACGTTGTTTATCGGTGGTTTAATGCTATTATTTCGCTTCCTGTGCGATTACGAGCACAGTGGTTGGGATACAAATTATTATTATACACGTTTATGGGTCAGATACATTGGGTAATTAATTCTAAAAAGTACAGCCCTCTATCTATTTTAGTTTGTTCAGGAGGATTTTTGAAACTTAGATTTTACGTTGTTTATCGGTGGTTTAATGCTATTATTTCGCTTCCTGTGCGATTACGAGCACAGTGGTTGGGATACAAATTATTATTATACACGTTTATGGGTCAGATACATTGGGTAATTAATTCTAAAAAGTACAGCCCTCTATCTATTTTAGTTTGTTCAGGAGGATTTTTGAAACTTAGATTTTACGTTGTTTATCGGTGGTTTAATGCTATTATTTCGCTTCCTGTGCGATTACGAGCACAGTAGTTGGGATACAAATTATTATTATACACGTTTATGGGTCAGATACATTGGGTAATTAATTTTAAAAAGTACAGCCCTCGATATATTTTAGTTTGTTCAGGAGGATTTTTGAAACTTATATTTTACGTTGTTTATCGGTGGTTAATGCTATTATTTCGCTTCCTGTGCGATTACGAGCACAGTAGTTGGGATACAAATTATTATTATACACGTTTATGGGTCAGATACATTGGGTAATTAATTCTAAAAAGTACAGCCCTCGATCTATTTTAGTTTGTTCAGGAGGATTTTTGAAACTTAGATTTTACGTTGTTTATCGGTGGTTTAATGCTATTATTTCGCTTCCTGTGCGATTACGAGCACAGTAGTTGGGATAGAAATTATTATTATACACGTTTATGGGTCAGATACATTGGGTAATTAATTCTAAAAAGTACAGCCCTCTATCTATTTTAGTTTGGTCAGGAGGATTTTTGAAACTTAGATTTTACGTTGTTTATCGGTGGTTTAATGCTATTATTTCGCTTCCTGTGCGATTACGAGCACAGTGGTTGGGATACAAATTATTATTATACACGTTTATGGGTCAGATACATTGGGTAATTAATTCTAAAAAGTACAGCCCTCTATCTATTTTAGTTTGTTCAGGAGGATTTTTGAAACTTAGATTTTACGTTGTTTATCGGTGGTTTAATGCTATAATTTCGCTTCCTGTGCGATTACGAGCACAGTAGTTGGGATACAAATTATTATTATACACGTTTATGGGTCAGATACATTGGGTAATTAATTTTAAAAAGTACAGCCCTCGATATATTTTAGTTTGTTCAGGAGGATTTTTGAAACTTATATTTTACGTTGTTTATCGGTGGTTAATGCTATTATTTCGCTTCCTGTGCGATTACGAGCACAGTAGTTGGGATACAAATTATTATTATACACGTTTATGGGTCAGATACATTGGGTAATTAATTCTAAAAAGTACAGCCCTCGATCTATTTTAGTTTGTTCAGGAGGATTTTTGAAACTTAGATTTTACGTTGTTTATCGGTGGTTTAATGCTATTATTTCGCTTCCTGTGCGATTACGAGCACAGTAGTTGGGATAGAAATTATTATTATACACGTTTATGGGTCAGATACATTGGGTAATTAATTCTAAAAAGTACAGCCCTCTATCTATTTTAGTTTGGTCAGGAGGATTTTTGAAACTTAGATTTTACGTTGTTTATCGGTGGTTTAATGCTATTATTTCGCTTCCTGTGCGATTACGAGCACAGTAGTTGGGATACAAATTATTATTATACACGTTTATGGGTCAGATACATTGGGTAATTAATTCTAAAAAGTACAGCCCTCTATCTATTTTAGTTTGTTCAGGAGGATTTTTGAAACTTAGATTTTACGTTGTTTATCGGTGGTTTAATGCTATTATTTCGCTTCCTGTGCGATTACGAGCACAGTAGTTGGGATACAAATTATTATTATACACGTTTATGGGTCAGATACATTGGGTAATTAATTCTAAAAAGTACAGCCCTCTATCTATTTTAGTTTGGTCAGGAGGATTTTTGAAACTTAGATTTTACGTTGTTTATCGGTGGTTTAATGCTATTATTTCGCTTCCTGTGCGATTATGAGCACAGTAGTTGGGATACAAATTATTATTATACACGTTTATGGGTCAGATACATTGGGTAATTAATTTTAAAAAGTACAGCCCTCGATATATTTTAGTTTGTTCAGGAGGATTTTTGAAACTTAGATTTTACGTTGTTTATCGGTGGTTAATGCTATTATTTCGCTTCCTGTGCGATTACGAGCACAGTAGTTGGGATACAAATTATTATTAAACACGTTTATGGGTCAGATACATTGGGTAATTAATTCTAAAAAGTACAGCCCTCGATCTATTTTAGTTTGTTCAGGAGGATTTTTGAAACTTAGATTTTACGTTGTTTATCGGTGGTTTAATGCTATTATTTCGCTTCCTGTGCGATTACGAGCACAGTAGTTGGGATACAAATTATTATTATACACGTTTATGGGTCAGATACATTGGGTAATTAATTCTAAAAAGTACAGCCCTCTATCTATTTTAGTTTGTTCAGGAGGATTTTTGAAACTTAGATTTTACGTTGTTTATCGGTGGTTTAATGCTATTATTTCGCTTCCTGTGCGATTACGAGCACAGTGGTTGGGATACAAATTATTATTATACACGTTTATGGGTCAGATACATTGGGTAATTAATTCTAAAATGTACAGCCCTCTATCTATTTTAGTTTGTTCAGGAGGATTTTTGAAACTTAGATTTTACGTTGTTTATCGGTGGTTTAATGCTATTATTTCGCTTCCTGTGCGATTACGAGCACAGTAGTTGGGATACAAATTATTATTATACACGTTTATGGGTCAGATACATTGGGTAATTAATTTTAAAAAGTACAGCCCTCGATATATTTTAGTTTGTTCAGGAGGATTTTTGAAACTTATATTTTACGTTGTTTATCGGTGGTTAATGCTATTATTTCGCTTCCTGTGCGATTACGAGCACAGTAGTTGGGATACAAATTATTATTATACACGTTTATGGGTCAGATACATTGGGTAATTAATTCTAAAAAGTACAGCCCTCGATCTATTTTAGTTTGTTCAGGAGGATTTTTGAAACTTAGATTTTACGTTGTTTATCGGTGGTTTAATGCTATTATTTCGCTTCCTGTGCGATTACGAGCACAGTAGTTGGGATAGAAATTATTATTATACACGTTTATGGGTCAGATACATTGGGTAATTAATTCTAAAAAGTACAGCCCTCTATCTATTTTAGTTTGGTCAGGAGGATTTTTGAAACTTAGATTTTACGTTGTTTATCGGTGGTTTAATGCTATTATTTCGCTTCCTGTGCGATTACGAGCACAGTGGTTGGGATACAAATTATTATTATACACGTTTATGGGTCAGATACATTGGGTAATTAATTCTAAAAAGTACAGCCCTCTATCTATTTTAGTTTGTTCAGGAGGATTTTTGAAACTTAGATTTTACGTTGTTTATCGGTGGTTTAATGCTATAATTTCGCTTCCTGTGCGATTACGAGCACAGTAGTTGGGATACAAATTATTATTATACACGTTTATGGGTCAGATACATTGGGTAATTAATTTTAAAAAGTACAGCCCTCGATATATTTTAGTTTGTTCAGGAGGATTTTTGAAACTTATATTTTACGTTGTTTATCGGTGGTTAATGCTATTATTTCGCTTCCTGTGCGATTACGAGCACAGTAGTTGGGATACAAATTATTATTATACACGTTTATGGGTCAGATACATTGGGTAATTAATTCTAAAAAGTACAGCCCTCGATCTATTTTAGTTTGTTCAGGAGGATTTTTGAAACTTAGATTTTACGTTGTTTATCGGTGGTTTAATGCTATTATTTCGCTTCCTGTGCGATTACGAGCACAGTAGTTGGGATAGAAATTATTATTATACACGTTTATGGGTCAGATACATTGGGTAATTAATTCTAAAAAGTACAGCCCTCTATCTATTTTAGTTTGGTCAGGAGGATTTTTGAAACTTAGATTTTACGTTGTTTATCGGTGGTTTAATGCTATTATTTCGCTTCCTGTGCGATTACGAGCACAGTAGTTGGGATACAAATTATTATTATACACGTTTATGGGTCAGATACATTGGGTAATTAATTCTAAAAAGTACAGCCCTCTATCTATTTTAGTTTGTTCAGGAGGATTTTTGAAACTTAGATTTTACGTTGTTTATCGGTGGTTTAATGCTATTATTTCGCTTCCTGTGCGATTACGAGCACAGTAGTTGGGATACAAATTATTATTATACACGTTTATGGGTCAGATACATTGGGTAATTAATTCTAAAAAGTACAGCCCTCTATCTATTTTAGTTTGGTCAGGAGGATTTTTGAAACTTAGATTTTACGTTGTTTATCGGTGGTTTAATGCTATTATTTCGCTTCCTGTGCGATTATGAGCACAGTAGTTGGGATACAAATTATTATTATACACGTTTATGGGTCAGATACATTGGGTAATTAATTTTAAAAAGTACAGCCCTCGATATATTTTAGTTTGTTCAGGAGGATTTTTGAAACTTAGATTTTACGTTGTTTATCGGTGGTTAATGCTATTATTTCGCTTCCTGTGCGATTACGAGCACAGTAGTTGGGATACAAATTATTATTATACACGTTTATGGGTCAGATACATTGGGTAATTAATTCTAAAAAGTACAGCCCTCGATCTATTTTAGTTTGTTCAGGAGGATTTTTGAAACTTAGATTTTACGTTGTTTATCGGTGGTTTAATGCTATTATTTCGCTTCCTGTGCGATTACGAGCACAGTAGTTGGGATACAAATTATTATTATACACGTTTATGGGTCAGATACATTGGGTAATTAATTCTAAAAAGTACAGCCCTCTATCTATTTTAGTTTGGTCAGGAGGATTTTTGAAACTTAGATTTTACGTTGTTTATCGGTGGTTTAATGCTATTATTTCGCTTCCTGTGCGATTACGAGCACAGTAGTTGGGATACAAATTATTATTATACACGTTTATGGGTCAGATACATTGGGTAATTAATTCTAAAAAGTACAGCCCTCTATCTATTTTAGTTTGTTCAGGAGGATTTTTGAAACTTAGATTTTACGTTGTTTATCGGTGGTTGAATGTTATTATTTCGCTTCATGTGCGATTACGAGCACAGTAGATCGGATACAAATTATTATTATACACGTTTATGGGTCAGATACATTGGGTAATTAATTCTAAAAAGGACAGCCCTCGATCTATTTTAGTTTGTTCAGGAGGATTTTTGAAACTTAGATTTTACGTTGTTTATCGGTGGTTTAATGCTATTATTTCGCTTCCTGTGCGATTACGAGCACAGTGGTTGGGATACAAATTATTATTATACACGTTTATGGGTCAGATACATTGGGTAATTAATTCTAAAAAGTACAGCCCTCTATCTATTTTAGTTTGTTCAGGAGGATTTTTGAAACTTAGATTTTACGTTGTTTATCGGTGGTTTAATACTATTATTTCGCTTCCTGTGCGATTACGAGCACAGTAGTTGGGATACAAATTATTATTATACACGTTTATGGGTCAGATACATTGGGTAATTAATTCTAAAAAGTACAGCCCTCTATCTATTTTAGTTTGTTCAGGAGGATTTTTGAAACTTAGATTTTACGTTGTTTATCGGTGGTTTAATGCTATTATTTCGCTTCCTGTGCGATTACGAGCACAGTAGTTGGGATACAAATTATTATTATACACGTTTATGGGTCAGATACATTCGGTAATTAATTTTAAAAAGTACAGCCCTCGATCTATTTTAGTTTGTTCAGGAGGATTTTTGAAACTTAGATTTTACGTTGTTTATCGGTGGTTAATGCTATTATTTCGCTTCCTGTGCGATTACGAGCACAGTAGTTGGGATACAAATTATTATTATACACGTTTATGGGTCAGATACATTGGGTAATTAATTCTAAAAAGTACAGCCCTCGATCTATTTTAGTTTGTTCAGGAGGATTTTTGAAACTTAGATTTTACGTTGTTTATCGGTGGTTTAATGCTATTATTTCGCTTCCTGTGCGATTACGAGCACAGTAGTTGGGATACAAATTATTATTATACACGTTTATGGGTCAGATACATTGGGTAATTAATTCTAAAAAGTACTGCCCTCTATCTATTTTAGTTTGTTCAGGAGGATTTTTGAAACTTAGATTTTACGTTGTTTATCGGTGGTTTAATGCTATTATTTCGCTTCCTGTGCGATTACGAGCACAGTAGTTGGGATACAAATTATTATTATACACGTTTATGGGTCAGATACATTGGGTAATTAATTCTAAAAAGTACAGCCCTCTATCTATTTTAGTTTGGTCAGGAGGATTTTTGAAACTTAGATTTTACGTTGTTTATCGGTGGTTTAATGCTATTATTTCGCTTCCTGTGCGATTATGAGCACAGTAGTTGGGATACAAATTATTATTATACACGTTTATGGGTCAGATACATTGGGTAATTAATTCTAAAAAGTACAGCCCTCTATCTATTTTAGTTTGTTCAGGAGGATTTTTGAAACTTAGATTTTACGTTGTTTATCGGTGGTTGAATGTTATTATTTCGCTTCATGTGCGATTACGAGCACAGTAGATGGGATACAAATTATTATTATACACGTTTATGGGTCAGATACATTGGGTAATTAATTCTAAAAAGTACAGCCCTCTATCTATTTTAGTTTGTTCAGGAAAATTTTTGAAACTTAGATTTTACGTTGTTTATCTGTGGTTGAATGTTATTATTTCGCTTCATGTACGATTACGAGCACAGTAGTTGGGATACAAATTATTATTATACACGTATATGGGTCAGATACATTGGGTAATTAATTCTAAAAAGTACAGCCCTCGATCTATTTTAGTTTGTTCAGGAGGATTTTTGAAACTTAGATTTTACGTTGTTTATCGGTGGTTTAATGCTATTATTTCGCTTCCTGTGCGATTACGAGCACAGTGGTTGGGATACAAATTATTATTATACACGGTTATGGGTCAGATACATTGGGTAATTAATTCTAAAAAGTTCAGCCCTCGATCTATTTTAGTTTGTTCAGGAGGATTTTTGAAACTTAGATTTTACGTTGTTTATCGGTGGTTTAATGCTATTATTTCGCTTCCTGTGCGATTACGAGCACAGTGGTTGGGATACAAATTATTATTATACACGTTTATGGGTCAGATACATTGGGTAATTAATTCTAAAAAGTACAGCCCTCTATCTATTTTAGTTTGTTCAGGAGGATTTTTGAAACTTAGATTTTACGTTGTTTATCGGTGGTTTAATGCTATTATTTCGCTTCCTGTGCGATTACGAGCACAGTGGTTGGGATACAAATTATTATTATACACGTTTATGGGTCAGATACATTGGGTAATTAATTCTAAAAAGTACAGCCCTCTATCTATTTTAGTTTGTTCAGGAGGATTTTTGAAACTTAGATTTTACGTTGTTTATCGGTGGTTTAATGCTATTATTTCGCTTCCTGTGCGATTACGAGCACAGTAGTTGGGATACAAATTATTATTATACACGTTTATGGGTCAGATACATTGGGTAATTAATTTTAAAAAGTACAGCCCTCGATATATTTTAGTTTGTTCAGGAGGATTTTTGAAACTTAGATTTTACGTTGTTTATCGGTGGTTTAATGCTATTATTTCGCTTCCTGTGCGATTACGAGCACAGTAGTTGGGATACAAATTATTATTATACACGTTTATGGGTCAGATACATTGGGTAATTAATTTTAAAAAGTACAGCCCTCGATCTATTTTAGTTTGTTCAGGAGGATTTTTGAAACTTAGATTTTACGTTGTTTATCGGTGGTTAATGCTATTATTTCGCTTCCTGTGCGATTACGAGCACAGTAGTTGGGATACAAATTATTATTATACACGTTTATGGGTCAGATACATTGGGTAATTAATTCTAAAAAGTACAGCCCTCTATCTATTTTAGTTTGGTCAGGAGGATTTTTGAAACTTAGATTTTACGTTGTTTATCGGTGGTTTAATGCTATTATTTCGCTTCCTGTGCGATTATGAGCACAGTAGTTGGGATACAAATTATTATTATACACGTTTATGGGTCAGATACATTGGGTAATTAATTCTAAAAAGTACAGCCCTCTATCTATTT
This sequence comes from Melinopterus prodromus, assembly GCA_964023965.1. NCBI lineage: Eukaryota > Metazoa > Arthropoda > Insecta > Coleoptera > Scarabaeidae > Melinopterus > Melinopterus prodromus. Next base: position 26,722,879 of record OZ030398.1, on the reverse strand, counting down.
TAGTTTGTTCAGGAGGATTTTTGAAACTTAGATTTTACGTTGTTTATCGGTGGTTGAATGTTATTATTTCGCTTCATGTGCGATTACGAGCACAGTAGATGGGATACAAATTATTATTATACACGTTTATGGGTCAGATACATTGGGTAATTAATTCTAAAAAGTACAGCCCTCTATCTATTTTAGTTTGTTCAGGAAAATTTTTGAAACTTAGATTATACGTTGTTTATCTGTGGTTGAATGTTATTATTTCGCTTCATGTACGATTACGAGCACAGTAGTTGGGATACAAATTACTATTATACACGTATATGGGTCAGATACATTGGGTAATTAATTCTAAAAAGTACAGCCCTCGATCTATTTTAGTTTGTTCAGGAGGATTTTTGAAACTTAGATTTTACGTTATTTATCGGTGGTTGAATGTTATTATTTCGCTTCATGTGCGATTACGAGCAAAGTAGTTGGGATACAACTTATTATTATACACGTTGATGGGTCAGATACATTGGGTAATTAATTCTAAAAAGTACAACCCTCTATCTATTTTAGTTTTTTCAGGAGGATTTTTGAAACTTAGATTTTACGTTGTTTATCGGTGGTTGAATGTTATTATTCCGCTTCATGTGCGATTACGAGCAAAGTAGTTTGGATACAAATTATTATTATACACGTTTATAGATCAGATACATTGGGTAATTAATTCTAAAAAGTACAGCCCTCTATCTATTTTAGTTTGTTCAGGAGGATTTTTGAAACTTAGATTTTACGTTGTTTATCGGTGGTTGAATGTTATTATTTCGCTTCATGTGCGATTACGAGCAAAGTAGCTGGGATACAAATTATTATTATACACGTTTATGGGTCAGATACATTGGGTAATTAATTCTAAAAAGTACAGCCCTCTATCTATTTTAGTTTGTTCAGGAGGATTTTTGAAACTTAGATTTTACGTTGTTTATCGGTGGTTGAAAGTTATTATTTCACTTCATGTGCGATTACGGGCAAAGTAGTTGAGATACAAATTATTATTATACACGTTTATGGGTCAGATACATTGGGTAATTAATTCTAAAAAGTACAGCGCTCTATCTATTTTAGTTTGTTCAGGAGGATTTTTGAAACTTAGATTTTACGTTGTTTATCGGTGGTTGAATGTTATTATTTCGCTTCATGTGCGATTACGAGCAAAGTAGTTGGGATACAAATTATTATTATACACGTTTATGGGTCAGATACATTGGGTAATTAATTCTAAAAAGTACAGCCCTCTATCTATTTTAGTTTGTTCAGGAGGATTTTTGAAACTTAGATTTTACGTTGTTTATCTGTGGTTGAATGTTATTATTTCGCTTCATGTGCGATTACAAGCAAAGTAGTTGGGATACAAATTATTATTATACACGTTTATGGGTCAGATACATTGGGTAATTAATTCTAAAAAGTACAGCCCTCTATCTATTTTAGTTTGTTCAGGAGGATTTTTGAAACTTAGATTTTACGTTGTTTATCGGTGGTTGGATGTTATTATTTCGCTTCATATGCGATTACGAGCACAGTAGTTGGTATACAAATTATTATTATAGACGTTTATGGATCAGATACAGTGGCTAATTAATTCTAAAAAGTACAGCCCTCTATCTATTTTAGTTTGTTCAGGAGGATTTTTTAAACTTAGATTTTACGTTGTTTATCGGTGGTTGAATGTTATTATTTCGCTTCATGTGCGATTACAGGCAAAGTAGTTGGGATACAAATTATTATTATACACGTTTATGGGTCAGATACATTGGGTAATTAATTCTAAAAAGTACAGCCCTCTATCTATTTTAGTTTGTTCAGGAGGATTTTTAAAACTTAGATTTTACCTTGTTTATCGGTGGTTGAATGTTATTATTTCGCTTCATGTGCGATTACGAGCAAAGTAGTTGAGATACAAATTATTGTTATACACGTTTATAGATCAGATACCTTGGGTAATTAATTCTAAAAAGTACAGCCCTCTATCTATTTTAGTTTGTTCAGGAGCATTTTTGAAACTTAGATTTTACGTTGTTTATCGGTGGTTGAATGTTATTATTTCGCTTCATGTGCGATTACGAGCAAAGTAGTTGGGATACAAATTATTATTATACACGTTGATGGGCCAGATACATTGGGTAATTAATTCTAAAAAGTACAACCCTCTATCTATTTTAGTTTGTTCAGGAGGATTTTTGAAACTTAGATTTTACGTTGTTTATCGGTGGTTGGATGTTATTATTTCGCTTCATATGCGATTACGAGCACAGTAGTTGGTATACAAATTATTATTATAGACGTTTATGGATCAGATACAGTGGCTAATTAATTCTAAAAAGTACAGCCCTCTATCTATTTTAGTTTGTTCAGGAGGATTTTTTAAACTTAGATTTTACGTTGTTTATCGGTGGTTGAATGTTATTATTTCGCTTCATGTGCGATTACAGGCAAAGTAGTTGGGATACAAATTATTATTATACACGTTTATGGGTCAGATACATTGGGTAATTAATTCTAAAAAGTACAGCCCTCTATCTATTTTAGTTTGTTCAGGAGGATTTTTAAAACTTAGATTTTACCTTGTTTATCGGTGGTTGAATGTTATTATTTCGCTTCATGTGCGATTACGAGCAAAGTAGTTGAGATACAAATTATTGTTATACACGTTTATAGATCAGATACCTTGGGTAATTAATTCTAAAAAGTACAGCCCTCTATCTATTTTAGTTTGTTCAGGAGCATTTTTGAAACTTAGATTTTACGTTGTTTATCGGTGGTTGAATGTTATTATTTCGCTTCATGTGCGATTACGAGCAAAGTAGTTGGGATACAAATTATTATTATACACGTTGATGGGCCAGATACATTGGGTAATTAATTCTAAAAAGTACAACCCTCTATCTATTTTAGTTTGTTCATGAGGATTTTTGAAACTTAGATTTTACGTTGTTTATCGGTGGTTGAATGTTATTATTTCGCTTCATGTGCGATTACGAGCAAAGTAGTTGGGATACAAATTATTATTATACACGTTTATAGATCAGATACATTGCGCAATTAATTATAAAAAGTACAGCCCTCTATCTATTTTAGTTTGTTCAAGAGGATTTTTGAAACTTAGATTTTACGTAGTTTATCGGTGGTTGAATGTTTTTATTTCGCTTCATGTGCGATTACGAGCAAAGTAGTTGAGATACAAATTATTATTATACACGTTTATAGATCAGATACATTGGGTAATTAATTCTAAAAAGTACAGCCCTCTATCTATTTTAGTTTGTTCAGGAGGATTTTTGAAACATAGATTTTACGTAGTTTATCGGTGGTTGAATGTTATTATTTCGCTTCATGTGCGATTACGAGCAAAGTAGTTGCGATACAAATTATTATTAGACACGTTTATGGATCAGATACATTGGGTAATTAATTCTAAAAAGTACAGCCCTCTATCTATTTTAGTTTGTTCGGGAGGATTTTTGAAACTTAGATTTTACGTTGTTTATCGGTGGTCTGTTTGGAGTTTTCTCGTCGTTTCTTCATTGCCGTTCCCAACAGCTAGGATAGCTGTGTCGTCTGCAAAAGTTGCGACAGTATTATTTTCTAGTGCTAGGAGATCGCTGGTGTCGAGTAGGTAAAGGACCGGCCCTAAAACATTACCTTGCGGCACTCCTGCTTTTTTTCCTTAAGGAAAGAGCATGCATCACTTTTTTATTAAGTCCTGAACTTCTGCTGGTGTGGTAAACATGATTTGCGTGCCTTCTTGGTCATTCTCCTCTAGATGGTTTTATTATGTTAAAAAGATCTAAATAACTCAAAAATGAGCATATTTGAATACTACAAAATAAGTACTTATGCGGTTAATATATTATTACATTATAGGTGTTGATTAGTGCATTAGTAATAAGAAAATAGCACTAATAACAATGATATCATTTTGTGTTTTGATTGGTTTATTTTTTTTTTCAGGCGAAGTTCCAGTGCACCCAAAACTCTTGTGATGAATGACAGGAACGTTGGTACTCCTAGCAGGTTTGTTTCCTAATTTATTTCTTTTTATTGTAATATTTCAAACAAATGCGTTTTCATCCGCAAACAAATATTTCTTTGCCGCTACTGAAACAGCAGATTTCTTTGAGTCAATGCATATTTATTTGAAATTAAAATTTTTTTCTATCTATGTAATTTGCTGGAATGTATTCAGCCAGGGCTCTAAAGACTGAAAGGTCATCAGAATTCAGGTACATAATGCCACAGGGAGGGCCACCCCCCCCCCCATTTTCAATGCCTTTGATGTGTATATTTCGCCAGGCAATATCAAAGAAATCGAAAAGAAATATTTTCCCCTGGTCCCAATATGAATGTATGTAGGCTGTTTCTTTACAGAATTGACCCTGAATTTTCTCCCTCGTATACTTTAGTGGCCCGTGCACAATCTTAAGGTTATTTCCCAGGGGATGAAAGGGAAAAAGTTATTTTTCAGGTCATAGCACACATCCATACATACATATATACATACATACATACATACACAACACAGAGACATTCCAGGGATGTTTTTTTTAAAAAATCATGAAAATAAATGTTTCGTCTTATACTTTTTCACTTGTATCCTTCAGTTTGACTTATACTTCATACTTATACACTGTTTTTTTGAGAGTTTCTTGTGCACTCGCATTATTTTTCTAATACCTTAATAATATAATAAAATTATAAACCCCTAACCACAACAAGTATTTTAGAACCTAAATACGTATTTCAGCAACTATGTTGCCATCTTCAGTAGAACCTAAAAAGAGGAAAAGCGAGATTAGCACTTCATAGTATCTTTACTGGATATTGTCCAAGCAAATCACTAGTGGAAGTGACGTCCATGTTAAAAATTACCCTATATATACCCATTTGTTGGTCACACGTCAGTGAATTTTGATCATTGAAGCGTAAAAAACAATTTTTAATTAAAGCAGGTCAAACAATGGCGAACTAGGTATAGGACCCCTGTCTGAATTTATTAATTTATCTCTATTCAAGTGAATAAAGATATTTTCCAAGCTGTTTAGTTCCCTATGATTTGACACAGCTTTTACAAGTTTTAAGTCATCTACAACTACTTTATGACCTGTGTCTAAAATATGTTGAGCCACACTAGATTTTTCAAAACGATTATATTTAAAATGAGCTACATGTTCTTTGAACCTAGTTAAAATTGTTCTTCTAGTCTGGCCAACGTATTCTTTTTCACAGTCATGACATTTGATACAACATATATACCAGATTTATCAAGTACATCTACCTTATCCTTTGGGTTTCCAAGAAGGTTTTTTATGCTATTATGAGTCGAATATGCTATACAGAGATTTTGTGATGTAAAAATACTTCTCAAACCCCTTGTATATGCATAATCGAACGGTATTTTAACATATTTCTTCTTTTCTACAGACAAAGTATTTAAAGTAGATATTTGATTTACATACATTTTTTGATTCTGCTTCTTAATCATTCTATCAACTATTTTCTCAGGGTACCCATTATGTATGACAACATTCTTAATAAACAATAATTCTTGCTGATATCTATCTGCGGACAATGGAAATTACAATAACCTTTTTACTAAACAACTAATAAAAGACAATTTTTGTTGAAAAGGATGCTGCGAATCATTAGGGATAAACCTGATTGTGTTAGTATCTTTCCGATACACTGACTACCAGAGTATCTAAAAATGGAAGTTGGCCGTTAACTTCTTGTTCTACAGTAAAGTTAATGGTGTTGAATTTAGAATTCAAAACGAGAAGAAAATCTTGAATACTGCACTTCTTGGTGTCAAAAATGGCAAAAATATCGGCGACATACCTAACCCAAGTCTTATGGTGCTATAGACTTTACATTGGTTTCAAATCTGCTCATAAACAAGTTGGCAATAAAAGGTGAGAGACAGTTACCCATTGCAGTTCCCGCAAGTTGTTCAAAAAACTTTCCGTTTATTTGAAAACAATTTTGAGACATACAAAGGGCAGTCAATCTTACATATTCATCTATTTCTGACGGGTCAAAGTTGTTATTGCTCAATAATTCCCTAAGAAACTCCAAAGTTTCCGGAATAGGCACACTAGGAAACAGTGAAGCAACATCAAATGAAATCAACAATTCGCCATCCTCTAATTTTACACTGTTAACCTTATTGATAAACTCCAATGAGTTATTAACAGAGACGCTTGGTTGAGGAACAGGTAAATTGTTGAACTCATTCGATAACCATTTCGCTAACTGGTAAGTAGGTGAGTTAATACCTGATACAATAGGTCTCACTGATTTACCAGGTTTGTGAATTTTTTCTCTAATTCTAATCTATTCATTTATTGTGGATGGGTAATTTTGAGGAAAATCTCTGGAAAGCCTCGTTAAGCCACCATCTGATTTATTTTCTGACTTTTCCGGGTCGCGCCTGTGTTATCCGGGACATTTTCCGGTGTAACAAAGCGACAAAGTTATCTTAACGAGCGACATTCATAACGGCAGAGCCCGCCATTTCGGATTTAGTTTTCAATTTTTCACGTATATGTATTCACGTGAATCCCTAAGCAAAATCTCACCAGAAATTTATTCTAGGGGATTACGGTATTACCTAATCAGTAGGTAAAGTATATTGCAAGTATAGATTAGTGGGAAAAAGAATTTCCTCAATCGTATGGTTTAAGAAATAAACCATGTGGTGTTTCAATACTATGTTTTCAGTGAAAATTTCCAATTTGTATTATTATAAGAAACGAGATTATTATTGAGATTAGTATTGATTATTATTATTGACAAGAACTTTTCGGAAGGTACAGTCAGTGAACTGTATATACTACGTATAACTGGAACGGACCCGCGCTTTATATTGACAAATAACAAGCCGTTTCAGACATTGTGTCATGTTTCCTTACTTTACGCGCTCAATGTATACATATTTCGAATGAGTAAAATTTTAAAACGTGAAAAATAATTTATAAGGATTCAAATTATCGAATATCAGCATCATGTGGACTACTTTTAATGTCAGAATGCGTTTCCTTAATTCAATACTACAAAGAGCATTTGGTTATTGGACTGCAAATGTTTCAAATTAAAGAATAACTACTCATATATAATTCGAGAGTACCATCGCGAGCATAAAAAACGGGGACAGCAAAGTGAAATTGGGCACTTATATTCTCAACAATTTTAGTCGTGTAACATTTACTTTGACGGTATTTGTTAACCTATGATATCTAAACTCTGACAGTATTTGTCAACCTACAATTTTGTTCCGGTTCCGTCAATTTTATTCTTCGCGGTATTCTTGCCGACACTTAATTCAATAACAATTTCTCGAATGCTGATTTTATCATGTAGTCGAGTTTTAATTTGCCTTCTAAAATTCATTCAATTGCGAAATTTTTATTTATTACGTCAAAATTCAAGATGACATTAATGTGACATGACAAACGTACTGACACGGCATTACGAAGCCCAGTTTAATCAGTGCAAATTAGAGTGTCCCCGTTCTTTATGCTCGCGATAGTACCTAGTCTGTAAATTTTAATGGAATATATGAATAAAATATAACCAATACAGTTGCATGATGTATTCACACTAAACATGATTTTCTGGCAGAAAAACCTGAGGGACGGTTGATTCTTTCGCTTACTTATAATTCCTTCAAATAGAAAGGAGATAAAAAGACGGGTCCTATTATATCGAGGGTTCAATATCTGGATAACGGGCTGACACAGATCCGTTTCTCCATTGTTATTTTCTGCTTTCGATACAGGAACAACTACGATGAAACTTAGTAGTTTCCTTATATGGCTTCGGGTTGCCAATGTGGACAAGTACGAACTTGAACAAAGTAGAAATCGCAGAGAATGGAGCGAAATAGAGATACGCTCTGTATTGTGGAAGTTTCTTTTGAAGGTGGGAGAAGTTTCATTGTCCCACCATCCCCTTTCCTACGTATCAGCAAAATATTCCAGCAATCCTTCGATCCCATCAAGCTTTGTGACTGTGAAGAAGCTTGGATCCAATATAGGATTTATTTCAATACGTTTTCCGTTTGTCGATTGAGGGAAACCGCTAAGTGTTTCGGTTTGAGAATACATAATACAGAGCTCTACTTTATCCGTACGTGACTAGTCATGAATAACTTTAAGGTGTTATAATCGGGAAGTTAAAAAATACGTTTGGTACAACCAGGGCCGGCCTTAGCGTTTTTGCCGCCATAGGCAAATCACGATAGTGCCGCCCCCCTGACGATTGATTAATTACTTTTATAACAAACCAACTGCAAATGATTGAAATAATTATTATCAAATAATAAATTCATGCATCATGAGTCCTTGTGTGTATTATTTTTAATTATATTTTGCACGACGCGTTAGTAATGTAGCGAAAACAAACATCCTACATACTACGTACCAAGATATTATTTTCTTGTCGAAAGTAAAACGTATTAAGAATTCTATAGCGCGAAAGCTATTTCTTGCAGGCATAAGAATGTATTTTTCACCGGTGCATTCATGCGGCATTAATATGTTTACCTCAAATAGTCTGCCCAATATCGGCGTAGAAGGTATTTTTACAGCGACAGAACTACAAGTTTTTGTCGAGCCAGCCGATGCGTTCGAGACCTTGCAACGTGTATGCAAGTCCAGATGTGCGATGTTACGAATCGACATTCAATGTTCATATTTTCGGTACTTTCGGTACAAATATTTGACAGTGCATATCTCGCAGTGCAATTTGCTTAGATTAATAGGATAATAATAATACTCTAAAACAAAAGACGATAGCTAATTTTGGTTTTCACCATTGAGTTTCTCTCAAAAAGACGATCTTACTCATTTTTTTATATCTCTTATAGTTACCGAGATCTCCTATAGTAACATCGAATTTGTCCCACCTGTACATACTTAATTAATTACATACTTACAAAATAGCAGCTTGATTGATCAATTGAGTGAAATTTGTCATGAACTACTTGCATCAAATATCTCCGAAAGTATTAAGCTTAGCAGAACAAAATGTCCACCATATTAAAGATGAAAAGAATTACTTAAAAATATTGAAAGATGTAGATTTGGGAGGTTAACAAACGGGTTTTCAGAACCGAAACATTATCTCAATATCTACACTGTTAAGTCATCTGTCATCTCATCAGTAAACTTCTGTCGTTTTTGACAGAATAGATATTGACATAATATCTCCGTTCTTTACATTTTCCCAAATCTAAATCTTTCAATATTTTATTAAGTAATTCTTTGTTTATCATGTACCCAAATCTTCATCAAAATTTTATCTTTAATATGATGTATAATTTGTTCTGCTAAGCGTAATATTTTCGGAGATATTGATGCAAGCATTTCATGGGGGAATTTTTTAATCACTTTTAGTTTTTAATTAATTTCAATAATAAGATCATCAAAGACTCAGCACATTTTAATATTATTTTTATAGGCGGGCAAATTATGTGTCTACCCAAATAAAAATTAACTAGCTTACCATTTCGGCAGCAAATGCTAAACCGTTAAGATGGAGGAATCGCCAATTTTTAAAGCGGGTTCTATATCTCTGGAATGGGCCAGTATATCATTTTTACTTATAACATTTACTTTAAGTTTGTGGATATCCCATTAAAACTCAAAAGGATCGTTAGGACTATTTTATATTTCTCTTTTGATTTTTGTATAGGATCACTACACTACAATACAGTTTCATATTATTTTTCCTAATTGATCCTAATACTTTTTAAAAGCTAATGAGCTATTTTATTTAAGTATGTCTATTATTGGCTGCTATGAATCTTAAAATATAGGAATATTTTTTGGTATTTTTAGAATAATTGTTCGGGGTTTATGAAAAATCTATGCTAAAGTTATAGGACTTGTAGAGGACTTTTCAAGGAACAATTTGACATATTATATGTATGGATTTGACGTCTCCAATCCACCCCAGAGCCCTGAAACTACCTGAGACTATCCAAATGGAAAATGTACATTTTCAGATAATTGACCGTTCAAATCATTTCATTATTCTTTTTCTCATAGAAATTATAAGGTACTATAAGTATTGTGGAATGTTTATAAAATAGTCTATATAATCTGCGTCTGTTTAATCGGCATTTGTTTAAACAAATGCCATTTCTTGAAACATTTATTTTTGCAATTTGCCTAAAATTATTTTTTTGTAGATCTAGTGTTTGAATGATAAAATAATATTCGTTTTCAATATTTCATCAAATTAGAGCACACGGAACAGTTTCCAGGCAGTAACAAATGAACATTATCTTGCAACACACAGTGGTAAGAAATCAGAATAAGCAATGGAAAGAGAAATGTGATTAATAAAATTTGATGACTTTTTCGAATAAGTGATATTGAAAACGAATAATATTTGGAAATGGAAATCAACCCAAAATATAAATACTATCACTTGAGAATAACAGTTAGCAAGACCGATATAAAAAAAATATTTTAGGTGAATTGCAAACAGAAATTGATTAAACAAATAGAATATGTTTAAACAATTTTAAATCAAATGTGGGTTTAGTAGATAATATAGATAATAGGTTTGTTAGGTATCACGAACATGAAATTTATTAGTTAATTTCACAAACAAACTGACTTTTCTAGCATAATTAGAAATAAAGTTGAAAAAAAAATAAATAATAATTGATTGTTTAAACAATAGGAAGAAGTTTTTTAATGAATAATGTCACTGTAGAATAATAACTTGCCATTTCGAACTCAGAAAACAGAATACAAACTGATTTTCGAAAAGAATGGATCATAAACAGAGACTTATAGAAATAATTTCTATAAGAAAAATAAGAGACTGAAATGATTAGATGGATCAATTATCTTACTTACGGAATCAGAGGAAAAGAATTGAAATGGTTTGAAAACTATTTAACAAACAGGAGAGAAGGTTAGGATTGGAGAAAATGAGTCAAGTGAATTAATAAACAGCTTAGGGGTACCACAAAGTTCTGTTCTTGGACCAGTTTTATTTAATTTGTACATAAACGATGTTGCTTCACAAGTTAAAGCTTGTGATATGCACCTATTTGCAGACGATACACTAATATCAATTGCAGGAGATAACTTACCTGATGTAATCGCGACATTAAACTCCGAACTAGTATCGATATCAAATTAGTATAAAGAAAATAAATTATGTTTGAATGTATTGAAAACAAAAGCTATGGTATTGGGAAATAGAAATTCGGTAAACCCTACATCAGACATAGTTATCGATAACACAGTTGTTGAGATAGTGGTCGAATTTAAATATCTAGGTGTCATTTTAGATAATAGTTTGAAATTTACGAGTAATATGGAATATATGGTTAAAAAGGTGAGTCGAAAGATTAGTTACTTAGGAAGAATATCTAATAAACTTACATTAAAAGCGAGAATATCTTTGTACCATACGATTATAGAACCATATTTTTACTGTTGCAGCAGTATAATATTTTTGTGTACAGACAAAGACATTAAAATGATTCAAGTACAACAAAATCGAGCACTCAGAATTTTATTACAAAGCTCCAGGTTAACCAGTGTCGAGTCCATGCTGAGTAAATTAAATTTTTTGAATGTTAAACAAGGAACGGTATATCAGGCACTCACGTTGGTATATAAATGCATAAATAATAAACTCCCAAATTATATGAGTAATTATTTAACGTACAATAGTCAGCAGCATGCATACAATACTCGGCAAAAGGACCACTTCAGATTACCAAAATATACAAAAAGCAGCACACAAAATTCATTTTATTATAAAGCACTAAAGATGTTTAATACCCTGCCAAGTAATATAAAAAACAGTAGTTCGCTAAGTCTTTTTAAAACATCATGTCGGGTTCATGTACTGGCTAATTTTAAGTAGTTGATAAGTTTATTACTTAGGAAACCAAATTTATTGTGATCATTAGTGTCTTTTAACTAAATAAATATCATTATTATTTTAAAAAATGAAGGGTCCCCTAATGGGCACCCTTCAGCCATACAGCAAGTTAAATTTAGACAACTGGAATCGTACATATACATACGTCATATATACAATGTAAAAATGTGTGACGTCAGATGTACTGACGGTGCCCCGTGTATAAATTCATAACTTTACCGATTACTTATGCTCGAGTAAATCCATTTTGCCCATTTGACCGTAAATATGCAAGAAAGGCCTCTACTTTACGTGCATTCATGTCCAACCGGAGCTGAATAATTCAAAATTCCGAGGAACGAAATGTGTAGTACTTTACGTCTTCTACAGTCCGTCTCCAGATAGACCTAGCTATACCTATACATGGTGGATCAAAATTTTATTACTCGAGAATAAGTTATTCCTAATGAACAGTTTCTATCATAGGGAAAGGCAGTATTAAATTCAATTCTATGCTCAGATATCAAATTTGAATATTGAAAATAAATTTCAAACCTTTTTGTTTTTGTTTTCATTTCATGTGGCTTGTGCACATGTAAATTTCCAAATACGTTTCAGGTTCTCGAAATGCTGCTGGACAGAGAACTTACAATATCTTGGTGAATTCAATGAAGTTTGTACAATATAATATTTGTAAATAAGCAATAATAAAATGCTTATTCAATGGCAATTATTAGCAAATGAAGCGCAAAACTTACACATTATTGAGAATAAGTATAAATTAAGCAAATAATATAATCCAAACGAAGTCGAAGTAACAAACGAAGTAACAAAATCGTCTCACAGTTGTTAAAACTGTATTGTATAAAACTTTTGTATTCTCGTTCAATAGATCTCGATAAGATAGCAAAATTTTAAAAAAGCATTGCAATTATTATCTAAAAGTGACTAACATATCTAACTACTGACAGGAACGCATTTTATAATCTATTAGTCCCTATTACGAAATTTAGACTGCATGTTATCTAATGTTATTTACAGAGATAGCGGCTATAGTTTTGGTGTAGGTGTGATACTCAAGTATGTACTTAGTTTGTAGGCGTTTGTTCGTTCTTATAGTTTAAGTATGTTATAATTATTATGAATTCTAGATTGTTATGGTATATTACTAGTATTACTTAGTAACAATACTTAGTTACTTTTACTTTTAACCAGACGATATGTAGACAGAGACATATCTCGTTGAATTTTACATATTCAATGTTATTCGAATTATTTTACAATACGCAATTTAACACGCAAAATGTTCTACAACTTTTTAAGCAATAAATAGTTGCGTATAGTGCCATTAACAGTAGTGTAAACCCGCTATTATACAGGGAGAACACAAAGTATTAAAACATGACAAAATCGATCTGTTATTAAAAGAAAAACTCGATTTTGAATTGCAACATATGTACACATATTTTATACAGATTTTGAGGTTTCTTGGAGATTGAATTCAAATGGCAAACATTTACTAATGTTGCTTCAATTACCGTTTTGACATTTGACCTCACTTTTCCGGATGTCTTACGTAATTTTGAGTTCGCATTCGTATTCAGGGCAAATAAAGTTCCAGAGTACATTTTATATTCCATTTACAACCTCCATGCTACTCAAAGTTACGAATAATTGCAATTTCAATTATGGTCTTTGAGCCTTAAATTTGCTTCCGCTACCATTAAGACAATTAAATGTTATATCAAAATAACTTTCAAATATGGGATTGCCATTACGTCAAAATGTGTGTTTTTATAGTAAAAAATCGGCGTATTCCAAGACGTTTTTTTCTTAGCCGTATAAGAAAATACCTAATACCCGGTATTTAAATCCGAAAATCCATTAAATTTGGTCAAACCGTAAACCAGCATATCGAAATCTATAGCAATGTTTGTCCTGTTTCCATACTTACGTAGTCTGTATATATGAATGCAGCTGCACTACTACGTCAGCGTTGTACACGGCTGGGTCATCAATTGTTTTGTACCATAAAGGTAATTAATTATTGACATGGGGCTTAATGCGTTTGAATTGTTCGAGCACTGCTATTAATTCCCGTTACCAAAACACTGGGTAGTGCAGATGCCATTGCAAAATACTATTGTCTCTGCCAGGCCATTCTTTGAAAATTTTGGGTTGGAATCATCCATAATGTAGTATGACAAACATAGTGTGAATATAATATGAACAGATTATTTATTTATTATGAAATTTTTAAAAGAATGAAAAGAAAAATAATGACTTTACTTATAGTACCTACCGAAAATTTCGAAGCGTCTGTAGTGCTAATTTAGTTACAATATTTTGGAGACTGTGGCGAACTTAATAATAAAATTATAAACGCCTAACCACAGCAAGTATTTTAGGAACCTAAATACGTATTTCAGCAACTATGTTCAGTAGAACCTAAAAAGAGGAAGCGAGAGATTAGCACTTCATAGTATCTTTACTGGATATTGTCCAAGCAAATCACAAGTGGAAGTGACGTCCATGTTAAAAATTACCCTATATATACCCATTTGTTGGTCACACCTCAGTGAATTTTGATCATTGAAGCGTAAAAAACAAGTTTTAATTAAAGCAGGCCAAACAATGGCGAACTAGGTATAGGACCCCTGTCTGAATTTATTAATTTGTCTCTATTCAAGTGAATAAAGATACTTTCCAAGCTGTTTAGTTCCCTATTATTTGACACAGCTTTTACAAGTTTTAAGTCATCTACAACTACTTTATGACCTGTGTCTAAAATATGTTGAGCCACACTAGATTTTTCAAAACGATTATATTTAAAATGAGCTACATGTTCTTTGAACCTAGTTAAAATTGTTCTTCTAGTCTGGCCTACGTATTCTTTTTCACAGTCATGACATTTGATACAATATATACCAGATTTATCAAGTACATCTACCTTATCCTTTGGGTTTCCAAGAAGGTTTTTTATGCTATTATGAGTCGACTATGCTATACAGAGATTTTGTGATGTAAAAATACTTCTCAAACCCCTTGTATATGCACAATCGAACGGTATTTTAACATATTTCTTCTTTTCTACAGACAAAGTATTTAAAGTAGATATTTGATTTACATCCTTTTTTTGATTCTGCTTCTTAATCATTCTATCAACTATTTTCTCAGGGTACCCATTATGTATGACAACATACTTAATAAACAATAATTCTTGCTGATATCTATGTGCGGACAATGGAAATTTCAATAACCTATTTACTAAACAACTAATAAAAGACAATTTTTGTTGAAAAGGATGCTGCGAATCATTAGGGATAAACCTGATTGTGTTAGTATCTTTCCGATACACGTCAATTTCTATTATATTTTTGCTATTCCTGACTACCAGCCTATCTAAAATTGGAAATTGGCCGTTAACTTCTTGTTCTACAGTAAAGTTAATGGTGTTGAATTTAGAATTCAAAACGAGAAGAAAATCTTGAATACTGCACTTCTTGGTGTCAAAAATGGCAAAAATATCGTCGACATAACATGGACGTCACTTCCACTAGTGATTTGCTTGGACAATATCCAGTAAAGATACTATGAAGTGCTAATCTCTCGTTTCCTCTTTTTAGGTTCTACTGAAGATGGCAACATAGTTGCTGAAATACGTGCTTAGGTTTCTAAAATACTTGTTGTGGTTAGGGGTTTATAATTTTATTTTATTGCTAATTTAGTTGTTTTAGATATTCTTGCTTTAGACATTCTTGTGTCTAAAGACATGGGTTAGGAAAGTTCAGGAAGTTATTTCGTATACCTACATATATATTATAGCTACTATAATGTATCCTTTATCAGAATTGGTCCCGCTGGCATTTCCTGGAGCAAGTTTTGAACTTTTACAATTACGAAGTTTCTAGTGCGGCCGAGATACCGTGAAGCGAACAGCGAATTACTACCCGATTGATATCTTACAGTATACGTTAATTTAATTTTTAGTTAACGTATTTTTTAACGTACATTTTAGTCAATCATTTTTACAGCACAACATTATTTTCATTTATACAGAATGGTGCACATGTTGCATCTATTCACTTCCAGATATTGACTCTGTCAAATAATAAGCAAGACAAATAGAGAAAAGTACAAAGAGATAATGAAAAGATTTTATAATAATAATAGGAAATTTCAGATAATTCAATTGCTTGTAAAATAGTATATTATTATACAAGTTTTATAAGACGCGTAACGAGTGCGCCAATACGTCTTAGAGAACGAGTGTAGTATACTATTTTTTCTTTTACGTACAAAACATTCTAACTTAAACAAAACTAACAATTATAGTTTACATAAATTTCGAAAAATTCGGTTCTTACCTTACAATTTAAAGTAATTTTATATTCAACAGTTGGTAGTTAGTGTAAAATTCACAACTACGACTGACGCGAACCAATAGCGATAGGGATGTCAGCGTTATTTGACACTTGACGTCAATATCATAAATCATGGAAAACCAAAAGTTACTAAAAGTTTGTGATCTAGTGCTTTTATAATGACACCGAAGGCGGTTTCGTTATGAGTTTATAAGGAACGCAAAGTAGAAAAAAACATTTACAATTTTCAATTGGTAATAAATATGAATAAAATAAATAAAGAATTTAGAACATAATACAATAAAATAAAAATGGGTATAGCTCTGCTACACATGCCACATAAAAAGTTCTGAAAATATGTAATCATTTTGAAATATATTTCCTAAAATAAAGATAATAAGTATGATGCTTTGATAATATATATTTTTGCCGTCATCTACATATCATCCACATGTTATGTGCGGGTTTATTAAGCCTTAGATTAGTATAAAGTTGAATTAAACATAAACTTATCAAAACTACTTGAGTAGGTGGTACGTAACTGCTAATATAAAAAATCTAGCCAAATCACCTAAATATTTGACAAACTAAGAAGGTTTTGAAAGTTTTCTTATATTTAAATTTATAATACCGCGAACATGTCAGATGGTAGGAGGAACTGTCACAATATACCAAATAGGTGGCGGCATTTATAACCACCAGGTGATAGTACACGAACAAAATTTTGTGGAGCCCGAAAATCAAAACATACACACACACAAAATGTGGAATTATGTGAATACGGGCAAAAAGAAAACTTCGGAAGCAATTCGGTACATCGAGAGTGCTTTTTCCCTCAAACATTCAAGAGTTGGTTTGTAGAAATAAATTCCAAAATTCCCGTTATGTTCTAAATCTATACAGAAATATATCTTTTTCTTTTCTGTATCAGGCTATTGATTTTCGCCGCAAATAAGCTTCGTTCGAGTCTTCCTTTTTTCAATTCGGTAAAAAGTTAGAGCTGATAAAAATATCAATTGTATATCGGAATGACGTTTAGTTTTAGAAGAAAATCTGTAGAAAGTTTTGTGGATTTTATTTTGTTACTTTTACTTTGTTACCGAGTAGAATTCGGTCCAAAATGTTACCGAAAACTTATACGTTACATAAACTAAGAACTCCTCAACACTTTAAATGTACTATAGCTTCCTACGTGTATGCTGATATTCAATAAACCATTTATCCAACCAGCAGTAATGAAAATCGTTCATATCTACGATGTAGGTTTGATCTTCTCATAACACCTTATTAAAATAATTGTGGTCCTTGAAATATATATCTGAAAAGGGAATCTTAGAAAAAAGTTATTAAAAACGATGATACAATTTGTTAATGTCCGATTTATTTCAATTGTTTTCTTTCATTTCTTTCAGGAAACGGAGGACAGTGATGGTCAGGTTGCTTGGAATGCGTCTGATGACTAGACTTCTTCTTGTGGTCTGCACGCTGAGTCTGGTCAGCATACTCTTCCTCAGTAGGTGTGGGCTTAACACTCTTGAGCCCGAGTCAGACGAACAGGACACTCAAGCTGAGTTACCAGGTAAGAGTTATTTCTTCTTTGATCTTTTGACCAATAAAGAAGCCAAAAAATGCTTCATCTAGAAGGTGTTAATAAGGAAAAGCCCGATTAACAACGATTTGGCTGTTGATAAGTTTGAAAAATATTTTTATTTGAGATTTTTTCAGAACATAAAGTGACACCTGAAAAATTAAAACAAAAACTGACGGACTTATCCTTGTGGAAGCAGTAAAACACCTCTTTTAAAATAAGCATTATTGTATCAGCTAATCAAGTTTAATTGATCGGGAATTTGATTGGCTAGCACGCGTTTCATAGCCTCCTAATCACGAGCAGGGCAAAATCGATGAGCTAGCTTACGGAAAATACGCAATTTCCCGGCGGTTTGTCCGTTTTAATTGCATTTCCACGGGAAAACCAAATTTCCGGGTACAAAACAAACACATTACCGCGGTATTACAATTGTCGGAATCAGTTCTCGGTGCTTAAAATAAGCAAAGAGTCGATTGATGTTGTGTTTAGGCGGTTAAATGTTGTTGTTTTCTTTGATGTTGTATTGTAAACGATGCCTCTATAACAATTTTCCGTAAAAATACCAATTCTAGAAAGTTCAGTAACAAACTTAAAAACCTCAGTCCCAAAGTCAAAAATAGTAGACAATCGTTTTTTTTCTCCGAAATTTTGAGTATTAATGGTGCCTATCGAGGCCTCAAATTTCCAAGGGAAAAGTCTTTTTTGGTGTTTTTCGAATAATTGTTCGGGGTTCGTGAAAATTTATGTTAATATTATAGAACTTGACAATATTTTGGAGACTGTGGCGACCTTAATAATAAAATTATAAACCCCTAACCACAACAAGTATTTTAGAAACCTAAATACGTATTTCAGCAACTATGTTGCCATCTTCAGTAGAAACTAAAAAAAGAAAAGAGAGATTAGCACTTCATAGTATCTTTACTGGATATTGTCCAAGCAAATCACTAGTGGAAGTGACGTCCATGTTAAAAATTACCCTATATATACCCATTTGTTGGTCACACCTCAGTGAATTTTGATCATTAAAGCGTAAAAAACATGTTTTAATTAAAGCAGGTCAAACAATGGCGAACTAGGTATAGGACCCCTGTCTGAATTTATTAATTTTTCTCTATTCAAGTGAATAAAGATACTTTCCAAGCTGTTTAGTTCCCTATTATTTGACACAGCTTTTACAAGTTTTAAGTCATCTACAACTACTTTATGACCTGTGTCTAACATATGTTGAGCCGCACTAGATTTTTCAAAACGATTATATTTAAAATGAGCTACATGTTCTTCGAACCTAGTTAAAATTGTTCTTCTAGTCTGGCCTACGTATTCTTTTTCACAGTCATGACATTTGATACAATATATACCAGATTTATCAAGTACATCTACCTTATCCTTTGGGTTTCCAAGAAGGTTTGTTATTATGAGTCGAATATGCTACACAGAGATTTTGTGATGTAAAAATACTTCTCAAACCCCTTGTATATGCACAATCGAACGGTATTTTAACATATTTCTTCTTTTCTACAGACAAAGTATTTAAAGTAGATATTTGATTTACATACATTTTTTGATTCTGCTTCTTAATCATTCTATCAACTATTTTCTCAGGGTGCCCGTTATGTACGACAACATTCTTAATAAACAATAATTCTTGCTGATATCTATCTCCGGACAATGGAAATTACAATAACCTATTTACTAAACAACTAATAACAGACAATTTTTGTTGAAAAGGATGCTGCGAATCATTAGGGATAAACCTGATTGTGTTAGTATCTTTCCGATACTTATTCTCAAGTGACATTTATATTTTGGGATGATTGCCATTTGCTTGAACAATAAAGTAATATTCGTTTTCGCTATTTCATAAAAATAGAGAAACAAATCAACATTATCTTGAACACAGTGGTAGGAAATCATTAAGAAATGGAGAAAGAAATGTGATTAATAAAATTTGTCGACGTTAGGAAATTTAATATTTTAAAAAGAAATGTAACTCGCCAATTTCCCGAAGAAAAGGATTACAAATCATTTCAAGGTTTCGAATAAATGATATTGAAAACAAATAATATTTTATTATTTAAACAGTGGAAATCATCGCAAAATATAAATAATGTCACTTTAGAATAACAGTTGGCCAGACCAATCTAAAAACACAACAATTGTTTAAACAAATGGAATTTGTTGTGTGGAAGAATCTTTTTAATGAATAATGTTATGGTAAGATAATAATTTGTCATTTCGAACTCTCAAAACAGAATTCAGACTGATTTTTGAGAGAAACGATTTATTTAAACAAATAGGTATTCTTTAAACAAACGTAAATTAATTGACAGATGTTTATAAACATTCCACTAGACTGAAATGGGAACCCTAATGGGAACCCTTCCGGGGATACAGCAAAGGAAATTTAGAAAACTGTCCCCCTTCCGATTTGAGCTGGATACCCCCAGGGTCACAGCTATAATTTGTTCTGACGTTATAAGTATACAATATATTTTTATGGTACGCAAACGTGTAGAGTATTTTAATATTCGGTGATCGATGGTATGCTAAAGAGCTTGTATGCCCGTCACAAGATTGTATGAAGCATACAATTTAATATACGTCAATCATCTGTGACACATTACATGGGGCGCTGAAAAATTGAGTCCTGCCCATTCAAAATTGCACCGGAGTGTGAAATATGTTCAAACCTGTACGGAACTGTCAATAATACATCACGTTCAACCTTAAACGTTTCAGTTATTAATGCAGAATTATATTGTGTTTTTTTTTGTTGTTTGTTTTTTATTAATTGATCCTCTCTAAAATTATACTAATTACAGATTTTTTTGAAACCTTGCAATTACCAACTTTTTGAATTTATCGATAAACAGGTTTTTACTGTATTTATAAACAATATTTTCAGCCAAACATTGTATCTTATTAAAATATCTTTCCAATGATACTACACACGATCTAGGTACTGTTTGTAAATTCCACCCCATGCAGTTATCACTACTTACACTACTTTCACTACTTCCGATATACTGTGGAAATAAATACTGTTAGATCCATCATGTATTTGATGTTACTAAAAATTACTTTCTTAAGATTCTGTGACGTTATATAACCAAGAAAATATCATATATATGTTTATGTTGACGAACATAGTAACCTCCAATAAGCGATTCCAACAGTCAACATTCACCTTCACACTAACTCGAAAGGTTTCTTTCTCTTGAGTCTTCTCACTAATGCGGTGTTGTCGAGAAGCTGGATAGCGTCAACGTTTAACTGATGGTGAAGCCTTTCCTCGTGACTTCTTGCTTATTTTTGGATTTCTTTGCACACAAACTCCATTTTGAGCTCCTTGTGGAGATCATCGTTCCTAATGTACCAAGACAATGCATATTTACTTTGAAAGGTCTGGGGACCATTTTAATGTTGCTTTCTTTGGTGCAACCCCAGAGTTGAGCACCATACGTCCACACGGGTTTTAGAATTTGCTGGTACAATAGAAGCTTATTATGTACAGACAGCGTGGAGTTTCTTCCTAGCAGCCAGTACATCTCTCTATAACAGATTCCTAGTTACTCTCTTTTCTTTTTGACGTGGGATTTTCACCGGAGCCTGACGACTATTTGGTTATTAATAGTAACCGGGATGTGTTGTATCTTCTAGTTGGTGCGGTCAACATGTACTGACTTGAGTTCGTTCAGTTTGATTCTTTTTTTCTTTGTCCAGACCTGAAAATGACCAAGAGCTGTCTGTGGAGTTTTCTCGTCGTTTCTTCATTGCTGTTCCCAACAGCTAGGATAGCCGTGTCGTCCGCAAAAGTTGCGACAGTATTATTTTCTAATGCTGGGGGTAGGTCACTGGTGTAGAGTAGGTAGAGAACCGGGCCTAAAACACAACCTTGCGGCACTCCTCGAAATAAGCGAATTCAGGATGACAGTTAGTACTACAGTAATTTTATGGAAATGCATCGCCAGTAGAATTACTATCTTGATGGGAAAAGTGCCAATTTATCGGCTGGGGAAACACCATTACAGTTCTGCAACGAGTTTCAGGTTTTTATCTAGCGCGAGCTTTATCCGTTAAGTGAGAAACAAAAGCTTGCGTAAATTGTTTCCACGGATAGATAAAACTTTTCCCATTTCGTATGCCGCGCTAAACCGCCATTCAATCCTTCGAGGTACAGTCCGGCAAAAAGTGTTTAAGCTTCGCTTGAAAAAGTTTAATATAAAAAGCATTCGATTGGATTTGGTAAAGGGACGTTTTTTTCAATTGCGCCCAATCGCGGTTGAAATTGGGCCTTATTGGAATTCAACGAGCACGCTGGATAGAAATGCGACTGCGAGTGTACTCATCTCATGCCGGATATTATCGGTAGATGTCGCTGGTGTAGCGAGAGGCGCTGACCAGAAAATGGAAAAGCAAAGAATTATTCGAGACAGCAATTTCAGATGTGATCTTATCCTGGTCGTTTGCCAGTCGATACACAATTGGCAAACAAAACGCAGTTTCAAAGAGACAGGCGTAAAATCCTGTTTTAAAATTCGTATCCTAACTACTTTACTCGTAATCGCACATGAAGCGAAATAATAACATTCAACCACAGATAAACAACGTAAAATCTAAGTTTCAAAAATCCTCCTGAACAAACTAAAATAGATAGAGGGCTGTACTTTTTAGAATTAATTACCCAATGTATCTGACCCATAAACGTGCATAATAATAATTTGTATCCCAACTACTTTGCTCGTAATCGCACATGAAGCGAAATAATAACATTCAACCACCGATAAACATCGTAAAATCTAAGTTTCAAAAATCCTCCTGAACAAACTAAAATAGATAGAGGGCTGTACTTTTTAGAATTAATTACCCAATGTATCTGACCCATAAACGTGCATAATAATAATTTGTATCTCAACTACTTTGCTCGTAATCGCACATGAAGCGAAATAATAACATTCAACCACCGATAACGTAAAATCTAAGCTTCAAAAATCCTGCTGAACAAACTAAAATAGATAGAGGGCTGTACTTTTTAGAATTAATTACCCAATGTGTCTGATCTATAAACGTGTATAATAATAATTTGTATCCCAACTACTTTGCTCGTAATCGCACATGAAGCGAAATAATAACATTCAACCACCGATAAACAACGTAAAATCTAAGTTTCAAAAATCCTCCTGAACAAACTAAAATAGATATAGGGCTGTACTTTTTAGAATTAATTACCCAATGTATCTGATCCATAAACGTGTATAATAATAATTTGTATCCCAACTACTTTGCTCGTTCAAAAGGACATTGGCAAATTTATCCAAAATTAACGTCAAAGCATCAAATGCCACCAGTCTTCCACCAAGTTTTGCTCGGGGTCCATCGTAGGATATACTTCAGTATCTAAGGGCAGTTATCTAAATTTACCTTGCTGTATGGAGAAAGGGTACCCATTAGGGTGGTTCAAAAATGCATTTCAAAAATTTCCAAATCCAAAAAACTGGACACGTATTTTCTGTTGTTGAAATTTTTTTTTTATTTCCTTTGTATTCATTTGTGTTGATTTATGTATTCATTCGCTTTCTTGTGTTTGTTTTTGTTTTTATATTAGTTTTTAATTTCTATTGATTTTCTTGGTTTTGCTTTACATTGATTTTCATTTTATTTGATTGTCGTTGTTTCTGAGTACAGTATGACTTGTAAATCCAGATTTGTTCAAAAAAATCCATTTGCCTAAACAATTGTTGTTAGCAACACACCTAAAATATTTTTTTTAAATCGGTTTGGCCAAGTGACATCATTTATATTTTGGGATAATTTCCATTGTTTAAATAATACAATATTATTCGTTTTTAAAATCATTTATTCGAAAAAATTTAAATTATATGTAATCCTTTTCTTTTTCGGGAAATTAGGGAGTTACATTTATTTTTCAATTATTAAATTTCCCAACCTCAACAAATTTTATTATTCCAATTTCTTTCTCCATTACCTATTCTGATTTTTACCACTACGTGTTCGGGATAATATTGAGCTGTTGCTGTCTGGAATCTGTTCCCTGTACCATATTTTGATGAAATATTGAAAGTCATATTATTTTATTATTCAAACAATGGTAGGCAATCATCCCAAAATATAAATGACGTCACTTGAGAATAAAAGTAGGCAGACCGATCTAAAAAAAATAATTTTATGCCAATTGCAAAAGTTTTTTTAAAGAAATTGCATTTGTTTAAACAAATGTGGGTTTATTAGATAATATAGGCCAGATATCTCAAACATGAAATTTATTTTAACGTTAAAGGTAATATAATTAGAAACAAAACTTGAAAATGAATTATAATTGATGTTTAAACAATAGGAAGATTTTTTTTAAAATTAATAATGTCACTCTAAGGTAATAAACTGTCATTTAAAAGTCAGAAAACAGATCACGGAATTTCGAGAAATTTCCCCCCCTGGATACGCCTATGACCTTTATATTATATGTGACCGCGTACGAGAGCATGGCCCTAACTGTCATCTCTCGTACGGGGTCAGATATAATTTTTCTATTTCAATTTTGCTCAAGACATACCGGACAGTATATTATTTCTTTGTGTTATTTTAACCGGTTTATATGGTTAATATTGTTCATTACTTAAAATTTAAGCAACCGCTGGTATAAACACACTATAAACTTCAACGAAGTGCAAACGGGACATAATGTAAACACGTATACTGCATGTAGTTACTTTGCTTATATGTACTTGCTTCCATGCATACTGAGTGCATACTCATCTAGGCAAGTGTTTGTATAATACAGAGACAAATTTTAATAATACAGCGACATCGCTTATGCAAACATTTAATTTATCCTACTTTGTCGTGCGCATACATCAATTTCCTATGCACAAGCAACGGTTGTCCTTCTTCGATTTTATTTTGATTGCATAATAATATGTAATTTTAAATGAGTAAACTTTCAAGTAGCAGAATATCTGAATTTTAATTTTTCACAACAAACTAAAAGACAAGTAAAAACAGTTGATCCCCCCCCCCCCATATAACTTCTCTGACGCCCATTTGAATAAAAATAGCCGGAAGCAGTTACGAAACTCGAAAACTCGCAAACACTCGCAACTTTTAGAGATAAAGTTCAAACTGTTCTCCTTCAGGCTTGTGGTCTCTGGACTGAAAATACTCGTGATGTTGATTGATGTCTGGGGGATTTATATTGTATTATGTTGGTTATACGATCACATATAGAAAAAAATTCTTGTTTTTAAGAATAATAATGTCTTGAATTTATTCTTTTGGATCAAAATATACTTAATTTATTCGGTAATTTATGTGGGTTTTTCAAGCAAACTTAATTTAGTATTCACGACTAATCGGAAAATCTGCTGACTCCATATTATTAGATCTATCCGCTTCCATCAAAAGCTTGTTTACAACCTCATTGTATAAAAACTGAAGAAAACAAAAACGTCAATCGATAGAAGAGATTTCTCTCGTACCGAGTCACATATAACCAAATTACGCAAAAATTTAGAATTTAATTGTCAGTTAAAATTACTACCTTGACAAGTTATCGTTCTTTTCCTGTATTGATAATAAGCTGCCTCGGTTCTCTCAGCTGTGTCGGTTCTCTCCAACATGACAGCACCGCTAACGCCTCCCTTCCCCGCAGCACACCAAAGACCGTAGACCGTCGGAATTCACGCGGAGGTTCAGCACTATCTTTTGTATGAAAAATGCAAGATAAACAATGATTACGTAAGAAACTTTAAACCTATGAATTATTGGGTAGCCTATAGTCTATATTTTATTATTCTAGCTCTTCTAATAACCGAATTGCTGGCATTACATAATATAGCTTTTTGTGGGTCAAGAACTAATCCAATGATTTTACAAAAATGAAAGCTAGCATTCCGCAGGTGATTTTTATTTTTAATTCGTTGAAATCTATAGATTATGTCTGGAGTAATTAATTGCTAAAGTTAAACGAATAAAATAAACGCAGCAAAAACAGCGCCAATTCGTCTTAATTTGGAAAAATCGCGAAAACGCCAACATATATAGCTTTTTCTCTTTTTTTTCTAATTTTTACGAGTTGTAGCATATTAATCAAGGACAGCATCAGAATTTTGTCAAATTTTTTCGCCCCTAGATTTGCGAGAAAATGAACTTCAAAAGAGGGGACATAATATATGGGCACGATAGTACATCATGTTCCGCGAGACATCCTGTATAATAAAATATATAAACAAGAATCTTTTTGTGATTTTTGTTAATATAATGGGTAAACATTATATTAAACATCATAATAGATATAATACATAGGGAAAAAAACAGATAGAAATCCCAAAAACCCGTGTTTAGCATTTTCGCCATTTTGGTGGAGTCGCCGGGAAAGAAATAAAAAAAAAAAACGGCAAAAAACGGCACATTGAAAGCTAGCATACCGCAGGTGATTTTGCTTTTTAATTCGTTGAAGTCTATGGATTATTTCCGGAACAAGAGAAGGGACATAATAATATATTGCCACGATAGTACGTTTCCATGGTAAACCCGGCGTATAGGCAACCAAATGTACATCTAACGCTACCGCCACCACCACCAAATCACATGTTATTCCGCGTCCAAACAAACTCTCGCTATGACTCCAACGCAAAGAACAATTCCTCAAACCATATCACATCTGCTTGGGCTACAATCAGATAAAATTCAACAAAATCTGAAGCCAACCGTACCCAGTATACAATTAAGCCAGTTGAGGGGCCATAATGGTTGTTTAATTGGTCGACCGTAGTCGGAATTAATTGCTTTTAGCGCGATTTTTCACCGGTGACGCGAGATTAAAACCCAAAGCCGGCCGAAAACTGAACGTTGCCTGCTCGCTTGGTCGGCTGGGTGCTCTCATTAAGGTTATGAGATTGCAATTAGCCATAAATCGGTAGGAAGGGCGCCATATAGTCAGCTCAGGTCGTAGCCTTTGGTAATCGATGCGCCGGCATAACTCTTAACGGCCGCTAGGTGGCAGCACGGTCTATGGAAGTCCAACACCTGTCTTCCATGTAATACGTTAGTCACGTAGCTTCATCTGGGTTTATCAGGAAAGTTTTAGTGGAATGTGATTGATTTTTCTGGACGCCACTAGGCCAGTGGTTCTCAACCTTTTTGAAATCATTTTCTTCTAAAAACTAAATGTCATTCCGAGTAAAAAGGTTCATAATGACTTATTGGTTTTCTCAATTCGTTAACAAGTTTTAGCCGTTTAAAGTACGGTCTTAAGTAAGAATACGAAATTTTTGGTTTTATCGTAATAGCTGTACAATAAAATAATTTTTTAAGATTTTCGTCGACATAATGAGTTAACATTGTATTAAACATCATAACAAATATAATGGATAGGGAAGAAATCATATAGAAACCCCCAAAACCCATGTTCAGCATTTTCGCCTTTTTGGTGGAGTCGCCGGGGAAATTAAAAAGTTAAATCTACATAAATTAACAGATTTTTCCGATTAAACAGACAATTCTAAGACGATTTAACCCAATTTATCTATATACTAAACTTAATACTTAACGAGATACATGCTGTTAAATTTATCAAACTTAGCCATGATACAATACAATACCTACTATATCTATTTCATCGGTACGCGAATTTCAGTTTGCGAGTTTGAGAGCGTGTCACAAGTAATGTAAAATCAGTCTATCGCGTGACTGTTTAAATATTTCAACGATACATTTAGTGGATTAATATTAATGCTCAAAGTGACACGTCAATGTTGTACACCAACACTGCGGTGGAAAATTGGGCTAGTAATGCCTTATACGCACGACAATGGTGTAAAAAGTTTCCGGGTTAAGTGATACCAACGAAGCAGAGATTACCAAATTATGAACACGAACATAAAGGCCGGGTATTGTAAAGCACCTATCAGATATCCGACTAGTTTAGTGGCGAAGTAAATCTACTAGAGGAGTAAGTCGCATTTGGGAACTTTAAATCAATGTAGAGCAGAAAATAAACTGTGAATTGTCCTGAAAGTTTAATTCGAAGTATAACTTAATTTAGAATATTGCTGTAGTAATATGTAACCTACTTATAGTGTAGTTACAATTTCAGATTGTAAACAATGAAGGTTAATTTTTACGAGGTTGGTACGATCAACGTACATATGAGAATCTAATGGGCAGATGTAGGGGTAAATTACTACCTAGAACAGTGGTTCTTCATTATAACAAAAAAAGTAAATAAATTTAAGTAACAAAATAAAGTCCACATAAAACTTTTTACAGATTTTCTTCTAAAAACTAAATGTCATTCCGAGTAAAAAGGTTCATATTGACTTATTGGTTTTCTCAATTCGTTAACAAGTTTTAGCCGTTTAAAGTACGGTTTTATTGATATTTTTATCAGCTCTAACTTTTTACCGAATTGAAAAAATCAATACTCGAATGAAGCATATTTGCGGCGAAAATCAGTAGTCTGATACAGAAAAGAAAAATATATATTTCTGTATAAATTTAGAACATGACGGGAATTTTGGAATTTATTTCTACAAACCAACTCTTGAATGTTTGAGGGAAAAAGCACTCTCGATGTACCGAATTGCTTCCGAAGTTTTCTTTTTGCCCGTATTCACATAATTCCACATTTTGTGGGTGCGCATGTTTTGATTTCCTGGCCCCACAAAATTTTGTTCGTGAACTATCACCTGGTTGTTATAAATGCCGCCACCTATTTGGTATATTGTGATAGTTCCTTCAAGCATCTGACATGTTCGCGGTAATATAAATTTAAATATAATAAAACTTTCAAAACCTTCTTAGTTTGTCAAATATTTAGGTAATTTGGCTAGATTCTTTATATTAGCAGTTTCGTACCACCTACACAAGTAGTTTCGATAAGCTCATTTTTAATACAACTTTATACTAATCTAAGGCTTAATAAACCCGCACAAAAATATATATTATCAAAACATCATATTTATTATCTTTATTTTAGGAAATATATTTCAAAATGTTTACATATTGTCAGAACTTTTTATGTGGCATGTGTAGCAGAGCTATACCCATTTTTATTTTAATTGCGTTATGTTCTAAATTCTTTATTTATTTCATTCATATTTATTACTATTTGAAAAATTGTAAATTGTAAATACGAAACTAAATTGCAAGCATCAACCTGTCAAGTTTTCGCAGTATTTTTGTCTCCCGTTTGATATATCAGAAGTGAGATTGCCTCACGAATGTAGCCGGACAAATTCGCAACTGTCCCCTGCCTCCCCTAGCGTGACAGAGCGTGATTATACATTCGACAATTAACAGGGACATGTGTGTGCAGGGTATTTCACCCTCAAAAGACAAACAGCGGGACATGGGGCTTCATTAGTAGTACACGCGCTACCGTATTGTTCCGAATGAACCTAGTAAACCAAGAGGGAAAATTAGTAGCTCATCGATCGCTGAAGGTACTCTATTGATTGATGTACTGAAAATTTACGACATTGAAACAAAATAGGAAAGTCTATAATCGTGTATTTTTAGTAAATGGGGAAACCCATTGAGATAAAAAGGGCTCTTTTGGTGCTTCTTTTAGAAGTTTATAATCATTTCAGAATTTGCAGATGCCCACAGGGGTTTAGCTAGGCAAATTTATAATTAAGCAAGCAAAGTTTTTAAACACCACAACAGAGCTGATCGCATTTTCCTTTAGTTTAATCTGTGGCGCTGTTCTCTTCCACTAAAACTTTGCGAACTTTATTTTGTCCTGTCTTACATTATTAAGGGGATTTGCCTCCCTAAGAACAAAAAAAACTCCGACTCCATTTGTTGGTCTCCAATTTACATATTTAATGATATTCTAGTATATACGAAACTTCACCATATTTCCCTAAGACTTGGGTTAGGTATGTCGACGATATTTTTGCCATTTTTGACACCAAGAAGTGCAGTATTCAAGATTTTCTTCTCGTTTTTAATTCTAAATTCAACACCATTAACTTTACTGTAGAACAAGAAGTTAACGGCCAACCAATTTTTAGACACTCTGGTAGTCAGGAATAGCAAAAATATAATAGAAATTGACGTGTATCGGAAAGATACTAACACAATCAGGTTTATCCCTAATGATTCGCAGCATCCTTTTCAACAAAAATTGTCTTTTATTAGTTGTTTAGTAAATAGGTTATTGAAATTTCCATTGTCCGCAGATAGATATCAGCAAGAATTATTGTTTATTAAGAATGTTGTCATACATAATGGGTACCCTGAGAAAATAGTTGATAGAATGATTAAGAAACAGAATCAAAAAATGTATGTAAATCAAATATCTACTTTAAATACTTTGTCTGTAGAAAAGAAGAAATATGTTAAAATACCGTTCGATTGTGCATATACAAGGGGTTTGAGAAGTATTTTTACATCACAAAATCTCTGTATAGCATATTCGACTCATAATAGCATAAAAAACCTTCTTGGAAACCCAAAGGATAAGGTAGATGTACTTGATAAATCTGGTATATATTGTATCAAATGTCATGACTGTGAAAAAGAATACGTAGGCCAGACTTGAAGAACAATTTTAACTAGGTTCAAAGAACATGTAGCTCATTTTAAATATAATCGTTTTAAAAAATCTAGTGTGGCTCAACATATTTTTGACACAGGTCATAAAGTAGTTGTAGATGACTTAAAACTTGTAAAAGCTGTGTCAAATAATAGGGAACTAAACAGCTTGGAAAGTATCTTTATTCACTTGAATAGAGATAAACTAATAAATTCAGACAGGGGTCCTATACCTAGTTCGCCATTGTTTGACCTGCTTTAATTAAAACTTGTTTTTTACGCTTCAATGATCAAAATTCACTGAGGTGTGAACAACAAATGGGTATATATAGGGTAATGTTTAACATGGACGTCACTTCCACTAGTGATTTGCTTGGATAATATCCAGTAAAGATACTATGAAGTGCTAATCTCTCTTTTCCTCTTTTTAGGTTCTACTGAAGATGCCAACATAGTTGCTGAAATACGTATTTAGGTTCTAAAATACTTGTTGTGGTTAGGGGTTTATAATTTTATTATTAAGTTCGCCACAGTCTCCAAAATATTGTTACGAAACTTCAATGAACAGTAAAACGTTTCAAACATAAGATTTTCTACATATACAAACTTAGAAGTGGGATTATTCTGTCTGATTATTCGTAATAATAACAATACAAGGACCGAAAGAGATAGTAAATTTGCAGCTCCGTCCACTTCCTATTCAGTTGTTCTTAACACGTTTCGTAACACATCGAATATAATTAACTTATTTCACCAAAAGTGTAAGATTTTGCCTTAGAGCATCTAGCTAGCGTATATTAGGGTCCAAAGTAACACCGATAAATTCACAAGAGACGGTATTACAATACACTCTAAATTGAGTTACCCTCAAGGGGTGGTATTAGGGCCATAAACAGTATTAATCAAGAACATAGGATGTCGAAGTTTGTAACTACACCAGTTTCCAGCATAGGCGTGTCATGTTTTTGGGAACAACCCCTGGATTTGCATGGCTCAAACACGATCAACGGGATAGATCAGTAGAGCACAAAACTAGGGTTGTCCTATACTAGCCACGGGGGGGAGGTGGGGGGTAGAAACCATCCCAACCCTTGCTGCAGGACTGTGTTCGACAAGCATGTAAATTTCGACTAAACTTCCTTTGACCAAAGCGATTAAATTACAATTGAATCTTAGTATTATTTTCCGGAATGAACACATAAGACTTTTTAAAAAACTTGTGACAAATGTCAAACAAAATACTTCATAACGACGTTAAAATAAAAATGATATCCACATATCCATTAAAAAATAAACTGCAGATTTTTTTCTTTTCTATTTTTTAGTGCCAAAACTGTGTTCATTTTTTGATTAATTGAATGAATTGAAAAAAAAATAATATATCTATCCGAATTTGTAACTTTACTAAACCAATCTAACAGAAAAATATTTTCATCTGTCTTAATAATATTTATATCTAAAAAATAAACACCAAAATTATTTTCTTTTTCACCAGTAAATTGAACATTTTTATTAAAGCTATTAAAACAAACTAAGGTATTTTCAATTTGGTCCTCGGGCAACGCACAAATAATATCATCAACGTATTTATGAATTAATGAAAATTTAAACGGTAATTTTGGGATAATATCATCTAAAAGTTTATCCATAATAATTTTGGCTAAAATAGGAAAAATTGTAGAACCCATAGGAGTTCCGTCAATTTGAGAAAAGAGTACTCCACCGAAAGAAAAATAATCATTATTAAAGATTAATCTAATCATAGGAAAAAAGGAATTTTCACTCTAATTTGTATTGTTAGATATTAATTGGCAATTTTCTTTTAAAACATCCAACAACAAAGATTTAGGAATGCTTGTAAAAAGTGAAACTGCATCAAAAGATAGTCCTTTAGGTAACCGAAAATGTTGATATTTTTCAGAAAAAGTAATAATAAAATTATAAACCCCTAACCACAACAAGTATTTTAGAAACCTAAATACGTATTTCAGCAACTATGTTGCCATCTTCAGTAGAAACTAAAAAGAGGAAAAGAGAGATTAGCACTTCATAGTATCTTTACTGGATATTGTCCAAGCAACTCACTAGTGGAAGTGACGTCCATGTTAAAAATTACCCTATATATACCCATTTGTTGTTCACACCTCAGTGAATTTTGATCATTGAAGCGTAAAAAACAAGTTTTAATTAAAGCAGGTCAATCAATGGCGAACTAGGTATAGGACCCCTGTCTGAATTTATTAATTTATCTCTATTCAAGTGAATAAAGATACTTTCCAAGCTGTTTAGTTTCCTATTATTTGACACAGCTTTTACAAGTTTTAAGTCATCTACAACTACTTTATGACCTGTATCTAAAATATGTTGAGCCACACTAGATTTTTCAAAACGATTATATTTAAAATGAGCTACATGTTCTTTGAACCTAGTTAAAATTGTTCTTCTAGTCTGGCCTACGTATTCTTTTTCACAGTCATGACATTTGATATTGTATCAAATGCCAGATTTATCAAGTACATCTACCTTATCCTTTGGGTTTCCAAGAAGGTTTTTTATGCTATTATGAGTCGAATATGCTATACAGAGATTTTGTGATGTAAAAATACTTCTCAAACCCCTTGTATATGCACAATCGAACGGTATTTTAACATATTTCTTCTTTTCTACAGACAAAGTATTTAAAGTAGATATTTGATTTACATACATTTTTTGATTCTGCTTCTTAATCATTCTATCAACTATTTTCTCAGGGTACCCATTATGTATGACAACATTCTTAATAAACAATAATTCTTGCTGATATCTATCTGCTGACAATGAAAATTTCAATAACCTATTTACTAAACAACTAATAAAAGACAATTTTGGTTGAAAAGGATGCTGCGAATCATTAGGGATAAACCTGATTGTGTTAGTATCTTTCCGATACACGTTAATTTCTATTACATTTTTGCTATTCCTGACTACCAGAGTATCTAAAAATGGAAGTTGGCCGTTAACTTCTTGTTCTACAGTAAAGTTAATGGTGTTGAATTTAGAATTCAAAACGAGAAGAAAATCTCGAATACTGCACTTCTTGGTGTCAAAAATGGCAAAAATATCGTCGACATCCCTAACCCAAGTCTTAGGGAAATATGGTGCTATAGACTTTACATTGGTTTCAAATCTGCTCATAAACAAGAAAAAGTAAATGAATCTTTAATATCATACAAGACATTATTACAGGAGTCACTTAGAATTTTAGAATCAAAAGATGCCAACTCGTAAAGTGGGGAACAAATACAAGAAACAATAGGCCTTAAAGGGATATTCTGTTTGTGAATTTTGGGTACACAATATAATTTCGGAGAAATAGCATTATTAATGCATAACTTACGTTTCAAATTTTCGTCTATTACTCCATCCTGAAACATTTTATTAACAAAATCATTTTATTTTTTTCTGTATAATACTACTTGGATCTTTCTTATCTTTCTTATTAATTTCGGACATATTATATTACAAATAAATCAAAAACAGCCAGTTTACTATAGTTGTGTCCGATCTAATCGACCGATGTCCACTAGGGTGGACCTTATTTTTTTACAATCGATTTTTTTTTCACGTCACCCTCTAGATTTGTTCTACTATGAATAAAAATAAGTCCTGCAAAAGAAAATCTTTATTCGACCACGGGAAGGGGTGCCTCTATCAATTTGAAGTTTGAAAATGTCAGTAATTTTTCTCATATTTGACGTATGACTTTAGTTTAACAATTTAAATAAGACAGTTATTGTTATTATATAAGGGTACCTTAGTTTGGTTGTCCAGTAACCATATTTGCCTATATAATTATTTTAATTAAGTAACTAATTCGATCCTTTAAGACTTTTACAACGTCGCGTGTTCGCACTGTCTACGCGCGACGCTCTTACACTACTTTGGATTAATTTCTGGTTTAGCCCTGTCCGAAACATTGTTCTGCCACTTCTCTCACATAATTTAGAAAATAAACTGCCGTGTGTCAAGATTTGTTAATGCTGACGTTTCGCGAACCATATTGCTCGCTTCTTGAAAGCTAATTGAATACTCGCGAAACGCGAAACGTCAGCATTGACAAATCTTGATACACGGCATAACCCGGAAGTAGTTTATTTTCTGAATGATTCTGGCCGTGAAAGCCTACGTACTTATATTTATATTTCTTGTCCTTTATCAAGTAGACGCACACTCACTTTAGCATAGAGTTTGAGGTGTTCTCAGTATAAGGGTTTGAAGTGTATCAGTTACATACTGAACAAAAAATAGAGACACGAAGTCGAGATAAATTGTTCTTATTGGTTTATTTCGAACAACAAATTGTTGGTGCTAAATTGCTGACTATGGGTCAGGTTTTAAGAGTGCTTTCTTATAACTTGCGAAAAGTTATCTTGTATCTTCGCACTAGTGCGGCTCTTGTTATAAAAGAAGTGGAAACATGTTGTCAAAAGGCACGAATCCCTGTGAAGCTAACTGCACATAGTATTGCCAAATTAGAACCACTTTACCAGAAGTGGAGAACACTAAATTAGAATGCAAAACACCGAACTGCGTCTCAAATGCAACGAGAAAACGAATGTACTGATTCGTTGAACGATTTATTCGATATCGGCCATGCAAATGCTTTGCATATGATGACAATCGAAGAAGACAAAATATTTCTGTTGAAGCAGAAAAGGGCAAGTCGTAGTGATGGGTGCTGGTAATCGTGCTGGTGATCATTTTAGCGGAAAGGGAGCAGCGAAAAACTCTTTGGCAGAACGGAAACAGTGCTGGAAGAAAAGGCTCAACAATCAGTAATTTCTCATGGTACATTTTAGTAATTTAATTAATTTATTTTGTTGTGTTTAATTTTATTGAAACCCATTCGATGGTGGTGTACAATGTATTGTAGATCACTTTTATTTATCTAAAATCTATTATAAATATATAGTACACATTTTATTGTGAAATGAAACTTCTATAGGCGCGTTGTTTGTGAATCGGTTTGCCCGCATTTACGCATTTAACGAATAGTAGATAAGAACTAAACGCCGAATTTTAAACAACTCCATAATTTGTTTGCTGTGTATTACTATTATTTGCTATTATTAGAATTAATACTATTGTTACATACACATTTCTTGTATTGTTCATATATTTATTTTTAAGAGTTTAATAAACATTGTTATAATTCAGATCTAATTAGTACCTAAGTCTATATGCGTTAGTAAATAACAGAAATAATTATTAAATAGTTTATAAACAAAACAATGATTACTCTTATTTTTTCCTTTTATCAATTACCTTAAATTGTTTATCAAAAACATAAATATAATAAATTTTGTTTAAACAATTTTCTGTTTATTGATAAATATAATATAAATAACGTTTTTTTGTTCATATAATAATTAGAATACAGCATTAGAATAATATCTAATGAGTAACGGATTGAAATGTGTCTTTATTTTAATTTTAATAATGTCCCATTTTTTTGCGTAAACAAAGCCCTTGAGGCACGTCTTCCCATTATCCGATCGACTTCAAACTTGGAGGGAATTAGTTTTTTAGTATGTAGAGCAAATTACAGGGGTGACGTGGACTTAATTTTGAAAATAATTTTTCGTTAAGAGTAACTATGGTCCACCCTAATGTCCACGCATCCAAAAACTGAAACTATCGTATTCAGGGGTCTTTTTATTCGTTTAGATTCCTGCACAACTAATATCTTTATAATTTATGGTCTATCTGTGTAAATGCAAGTGGTATGATACTCCATGAATACGAAATTTTAGTACGCTCTACATCACAGTCTGTGTACCGTACACGAACTCGCAGATTGTAATAACTTCGCTATATCATACTGGTAGGACATATGTGATTTCATATTATTTCGAACTGGGATATAGCATATGTGATGTGCCTGCATTAACTTGTCACGTCAAATTCACAGGTGTTGTGTAATATGAATCATACTTCTCTCAATATTTTAGTTTCAGCTCAATAACAGAATCGTAATATTGAGTAGAGTTGTTCATAAAACAAAAATTTTAATATCTTCAGCTTTATCGTATTTATTGCCTTATTAATTGATGAAAGTCTTACACCTATTTACAATCTTTTCTTGTTCTAGGTTCCACACAACAACAAGAGCTGGCAGATCTTGAAAATGGGCAGAATTATCAGCAATTACTTCAGCAAAGGGAGGAGGAAAATAGACAAGAAGTTGAGCGACTCACCTCTGAAATACGGGATCTAAAACTGCAGCTACTTCGCCTCACAAGTAAGTTACTTAAAGTTTGGTACTTTGCCAATATTTTATGCTTATATTTACTATAGTATTTAAATTTAATTTAGTGAAACCAAACAAAAAGGTCTGCTACATATGCCACATAAAATGTTCTGAAAATATGTAAACATTATGAAATATATTTCCTAAAATAAAGATAATAAATATGATTTTTTGATAATATATATTTTTGCCCTCATCTACATATCATCCACATGTTATATGCGGATTTATTAAGCCTTAGATTAGTATAAAGTTGTATTAAAAATGAGGTTATCAAAACTACTTGAGTAGGTGGTACGTAACTGCTAATATAAAGAATCTACCCAAATTATCTAAACATTTGACAAACTAGGAAGGTTTTGAAAGTTTTATTATATTTAAATTTATATTACCGCGAACATGTCAGATGCTTGAAGGAACTATCACAATATACCAAATAGGTGGCCGCATTTACAACCACCAGGTGATAGTTCACGAACAAAATTTTATGGAGCCAGTAAATCAAAACATACACACACACACACAAAATGTGGAATTATGTGAATTCGGGCAAAAGGAAAACTTCGGAAGCAATTCGGTACATCGAAAGTGCCTTTTCCCTCAAACATTCAAGAGTTGCTTTGTAGAAATAAATTCCAAAATTCCCGTTATGTTCTAAACTTATACAGAAATATATCTTTTTCTTTTCTGTATCAGACTAACGATTTTCGCCGCAAATAATCTTCATTCGAGTATTCATTTTTTCAATATGAACCTTTTTACTCGGAATGACATTTAGTTTTTAGAAGAAAATCTGTAAAAGCTTTTATATGGACTACAGGTTTCAAAAACGCGTTCCCCTAATTCTTTTAAACAGTGTATTTTCTCTTTAAATAACAACCGGCATAAAAACCTCCCACCGCTGTATAGAGTAGGGGGTAAATTTGTTTCTGTTGTCCTGCACCCTAAGCGTTCAGGGCTGTTTATTATCCACATAACAATCGCGCAGGGGGTGGTATTCTTCAGTCCCAGTAACTGCGTGAACTCAATTTTATATAAACGACAATGTCCTTCCAACTACACTGCAGAAGTTCATTTCGTAATAACAGTTTGTTTTATTTTGCGGAAGCAGCACGACTTTAATAAAGTATTCGGTGTGCTATTTTGTCACTATAGCACCCCAAGCTCGAAATATTTCACCCCATGGGGTCTCTACATTGTAGCCTTTATCACAAGACCCCTCTTGAGATGTTTTACACTTCGAGATTGCCAAGATATTCTGGGAAAACTCATTTTATCGTTTTTTTTTTGTAATCTCGTTTAGCCTACCAATCACGCTGTATAATTGGAAACCGAAATGGGGATTTCTGATCGCAAAAGTTCTTTATGGGATTCAGTTCATTGTTTTAGTTTGACTTGTGCGGGGTAAGCAAGACAATGCGGGGTTCTTGCAGAAGTGGAAGCAATTTAACATTCGCGTCGTATATAAGCATTGCGAAGTTGAACAATTGACAGCCTAAAGCAATTAAAGTAGATTAAGTTAGTCTAAGGCAATGAATTGAAAAGGGAAATAGAGACTCTATAAGCAGATACGGGAACGTGTGCGCAGTCAATTCAATAACTCCCTTTGTTATGATAGCTAATAATATATAATACCTCAATAGTATTCACAAAGCTAAGGATGATTAATAATTATACCTGATGTATTGGGGAATGCTGTCAAAATACACCAGAATGGTATCTGTTTTCTGACAATTTTATCAATTGGTTCAAAATTGTGCTACTAACTTCTGCTGACTTTCCCGACTTTTCCAAATTAAGAAGAATTGGCGCTGCGTTTGCCCCGTAAATTTACTCCAGAAATAATCTATAGATTTCAACCAATTAAAACGTCAAATCACCTGCGGAATCCTAGTTTTCAATGTGCATTTTTGTAAAATCATTGGATCAGTGGTTGACCCACAAAAAGCTATATTATGCAATGCCAGCAATTCCGTTATTAGAAAAGCTAGAATAATGAAATATAGACTATAGGCTACCCAATAATTCATAGGTTTAAAGTTTATTACATAGTCATTGTTTATCTTGCATTTTTCATACAAAAGATCGTGCTGAAACTCCGCGTGAATTCCGACGGTCTACGGTCTTTGGGGTACTGCGGGGAAGGGAGGCGTTAGCGGTGCTGTCATGTCGGACAGAACCGACACAGCTGAGAGAACCGGGGCAGCTTATTATCAATACACAAAAAGAACGATAACTTGTCAAGGCAGTAATTTTAACTATCAATTAAATTCTTAATTTTTGTATAATTTTGATTATAATATGTGACGAGAGAAATCTCTTCTATCGATTGGCGTCTATGTTTTCTTCAGTTTTATACAGTAAGGTTGTAAACAAGATTTTGATGGAAGCGGATAGATCTAATAATATGGAGTTAGCAGATTTTCCGTTAGTGGTGAATACTAAATTAAGTTTGCTTATTAAACCCAAAAAATATTTAATAAATATGCCCGATTTTGTTATATAAATATTCAAACTATTATAACAGTTTCAACAGTTTATTTATTAATAATATTTAAATACATGCACAAACAATATAAAATAAATACAACTCTTGATATATTACATATACATATTACAAACGTCAGCTCTGAGCGTATAAAACTTAGAAATATCAAAAAACTTTTACATATTTAACATCGTAAATTTGTAGACCGAAACCCGATTTAAATTGCCAAGAATTTCGATGGGACTTCCAATCGCCTGTTCGTGGTTCTGTTATCTTATTGGCTCATTTTGCCATTATTTTTTAATTCGGTAATCTGTCGCCGGATATCCAAATTTCTTTGGCGAGGCGTAATCGCCGTGTCGTTATATGTATTGTGTCCGTGAACACTGTTCTCCTAGTAACTTATACACGTGCGATCCGCCACTACTTGCAGGGTCGCTGTCGATCCCTTCCCTCGCTCGCCCGAAAGACCGAAGAGCGCCGCGTCAATTGCAGCAATCATGAGTTGCTTCAACACGATCTTTTGTAGGGAAAATGCAAGATAAACAATGATTATGTAATAAGCTTTAAACGTATGAATTAGTGGGTAGCCTATAGTCTATATTTCATAATTCTAGCTCTTCTAATAAAGGAATTGCTGGCATTGCATAATGTAGCTCTTTGTGGGTCAAGAACTAATCCAATGATTTTACAAAAATGAAAGCTAGCATTCCGCAGGTGATTTTTATTTTTAATTCGTTGAAATCTATAGATTATTTCCGGAGCATATTAATCAAGGACAGCATCAGAATTTTATAAAAAAAAATCGCCCCTAGATTTGCGAAAAAATGAATTTCAAAAGAGGGGACATAATATATGGCCACGATAGTACAACATGTTCCGTGAGACGTAAAATATATAAACAAGAATCTTGTTGAGATTTTTGTTAATATAATGGGTAAACATGATATTAAACATCATAATAGATTTAATACATAGGGAAAAGACCATATAGAAATCCCAAAAACCCGTGTTTAGCATTTTCGCCATTTTGGTGGAGTCGCCGGGGTAAAATTTAAAAATAACAAATATACATAAATTAACCAATTTTTCCGATTAAATAGACAATTTAAAGTCGATTTAACCCAACTTATCTATATACTAAACTTAATACTTACCGAGATACATGCTGTTAAATTTTGTAAAACTGATTTTATATTCTTACTTATTTTGTAATTGCAGTTTTATCTTGTGTGAATACAAATGAACAGAAATGAGCAATTTAAAAATAAATTGAGCGGCAATATAAGTTAATAGTCCACGAATTCAAGGCCAAATTAATGAAGTCTGTATTATCAGGATAGTCCTAATTAGCGATGCCATATTTTCAGGGCTGGTCTCGTTGATAACAGCACCCAAATTTCAATTATCCCGTTTCAGGCTTCCGTCTGCCTTG
The DNA here is from genome assembly GCA_964023965.1 of Melinopterus prodromus. Classification (NCBI taxonomy): domain Eukaryota; kingdom Metazoa; phylum Arthropoda; class Insecta; order Coleoptera; family Scarabaeidae; genus Melinopterus; species Melinopterus prodromus. The sequence continues at coordinate 26,682,229 of OZ030398.1, read as the reverse complement.
GCACTCGTTTCAAGAGGTTTTCAGTGCCCTTCTCATCAAACTGAAATATGCCGTGAAAGGTTACTGGGGCCCTTCTTGAGAAAGGGTAATATTTACGTTATCGCTATCCAGCTTTTGTTTGTGGGTGATAATCGTTATCCTCTCTTGGGGTGGAAATGTACTGATATAACCGGGAATAGGGGTGGATCGTATAGCAAAATTCAGAGATAGATATTGGTAGTGCATACTCAAACATAAATAGTAAAAATATGTACTTATTCGTTTACAAAATTTCAGGTGTAATTTCTCTCGATTCAGGAGTCTGATACACTTTATTTAAATTTTTTCTGTTCACTCGTTTTAGAGTTATATGCCTTCACAGACGAGTCAATATTGTTGTTCTCTTATTTTCTGTATAATTCAACACGTTACTAGCAGACAGTAGTCAAACCAGTCAAACTCTTAAAATCAAGAGTACGCTCACGGCTAATAAAAGTGACTACTTTGTCTACTCTTTGAACTTATTATAGTTGAATACAGCAGTAGAGATGGTGTAAAACAATAATTCACTACGATTTACTGCATATTCATTAAGTTTGGATCAAGATAGACGTGGAACGAAGCCGTGAATAAGGGTGAAACTACCCGGATCCGTCTCGAGTAATAAGAGAGCCATAATTTAACCTACAATTTAAGATCGGTTAACTCTCTCTCTTCGAATATTCAGATAGTGCCCGATAAATAACATCAGGGCTCGTATCCCTGGAAAACATTCCCCAAAATTACTTCCGTAACACCTATATATATTCGGCACACGTTAAGGACCTTTCGCTTCTGGCAAAGAGAATATATTACCCTTCGTATTTGAAACAACTCGGTGGTTAGATACATGGGATATCAATAGTCCATAATTGCATCATAAAGATATACAGGCAAGCAGCAGAGAGTAAATGTGTTGGCATTATTTTGGCCTGAAACACCCAAAAAAAGTAAGAAGAAATAGTTCTGCTAAGGTAAACGCCCCAAACTCAGACAGGTTAAAGAATTTTTATTACATTTGTAACAGTATAATTTAAGAATTTTTAATTATATTCTGATAATGAACGAAAAATTCAAACTGGCATTCTTTATGTTACATCGCTTTCAGTATTACCGATTTTTAGTGTACTTTAGGTCATCATCTAAATAAATCATTCATGTTGTATTTATATTTTCAATTTGAAACAGCTCTCATCGTTATACGTAGCATTTAATGTACTTTTATAATATATTACAGTACACAATAATCATACGCCAGTAAGACCAAAGAGCATTTCTCCATTTTTAGAATAGTGCAGTAGCCATAAAGAAGTTCTCGGTCTTGCCTGGACTCAAATCGAGTGCCCACCTCCATGTAATTAACCGACCAATCACAACACGATATTCTAGATGAGCCAAGAACCAATGTGAGCCTACATACCAAACTCATATTCCCGGACTGGTCGGATAAGATCGTCCCATCTGCTTTTAATGCTTTAGACACGCCCACCGTGCGGTTTATAAATCGGTCCAGCCGAGGAGGTGTGATAAACTACACCACGCCCACACTGGTGCTCAGCGAGCTTGTTGCAAGTGCTCCGCAAAATTATGAAAGCCGAAGTTGTCGACTCATTTATCGTATGTGATTGAAATAATAATATTTGTATATTATTAACGTACAAAACATTTTAACTTCAACAAAAGTAACAGTGTCAGCCTTATTTGACACTTGACGTCAATATCATAAATTTTGGAAAACCAAAAGTTACTAATCTAGTGTTTTCATAATGACGCCGAAAGCGGTTTCGTTATGAGTGTATAACGATTTAATTTTTTATATTTATAATATAATACAATTAAAATTAAAATGGGTATAGCTCTGCAACACATGCCACATAAAAAGTTCTGATAATATGTAAACATTATGAAATATATTTCCTAAAATAAAGATAATAAATATGATGTTTTGATAATATATATTTTTACCCTCATCTACATATCATCCACATGTTATGTGCGGATTTATTAAGCCTTAGATTAGTATAAAGTTGTATTAAAAATGAGCTTATCAAAACTACTTGAGTAGGTGGTAACTGCTAATGTAAAGAATCTAGCCAAATTACCTAACTATTCGACAAACTAAGAAGGTTTTGAAAATTTTATTATATTTAAATTTATATTACCGCGAACATGTCAGATGCTTGGAGGAACTATCACAATATACCAAATAGGTGGCGGAATTTATAACCACCAGGTGATAGTTCACGAACAAAATTTTGTGGGCCAGAAAATCAAAACATACACACACACACAAAATGTGGAATTATATGAATACGGGCTAAAAGAAAACTTCGGAAGCAATTCGGTACAGCGAGAGTGCTTTTTCCCTCAAACATTCAAGAGTTGGTTTGTAGAAATAAATTCCAAAATTCTCGTTATGTTCTAAATTTATACAGAAATATAACTTTTTCTTTTCTGTATCAGACTAATAATTTTCGCCGCAAATAAGCTTCATTCGAGTATTAATTTTTTTCAATTCGGTAAAGAGTTAGAGCTGATAAAGATATCAATAAAGCCGTATTGTGGACGGCTACAACTTGTTAAGGAATTGAGAAAACCAATAAGTCAATATAAACCTTTTTACTCGGCATTTAGGTTTTAGAAGAATATCTGTAAAAAGACTCTTCTTTTTGGCGCGTTATCTAAAACTTGAATAGTCATGTTTTTGCTGGCCAACATGAAATGCAAGGTGCACCATAGATTTTTGATTATTTAGATTATTGAAATTAGTCTGATTTAAGGACGTGCTATATTTACATGTACCTAATTCCGACACCCCTAAATTTGTAAATTATAGTGGTTAAAAGAGTAGTACAACGTATTATTATGAAAATATAAAGCATTTTTGAGTCAGCCAAATAGACACTGTTAGAATTTTCTTAATTATTGTTATCCTGTAGCGATATAAAAAGAAGTCGAATTGCAGTTTACCTTATAAGGAAAAAATCTACTTTTACCAGAACACTCAGTTATCAAAATCAGTATTTTTTCTCCCAATAACAGCACTGCAAGTCCATGCAAATTCAACAGTGTTACACTGGCCGTGTCTGAACAAAAGTTTGAAACTAATTAGACCGAGCGCAAAGTTTATCTGCACTAGCAATTAGGACAATAGCACAGGACCAAGAGGACAGTCCTGAGGACTGGCTAAAGTTTTCCGCCTAACGAAAGAGGACAGATATACGGCGAAAATAAAGACAGAGATATGGCCCTGCGTTGGGCAGGTTTCGACAAAAACTTCCCGCACGTAGCAACAATTACGGTCTTGTTTCGTGTTTTGAATGTCCCGTTCCTGAACCAGTAATTCGCTGCACAAAAGAACCGATTTCAAACGAGTAAATAATAAGGAACTCCGTGCAATTAATGTGAAAATCTGCGGGACTATCAAACGCGACGGTACAGTAATTAGTGCTGCAGTTATTTATATTAATTATGGTATGCTTTTGGAAGCTTACTTCAGGGAAAAGTTGCAAATTTACAATGTAAGTTTGCCATTAATTCTGCATGTTCCTTGCTTGTTAGTAACGCGGGGTTTCTTTACTGTGTTTATGGTAGGTTTCTATACTCTCTGTCCATAAATAAATTTTATCGTAATAGCTGTACAATAAAATAATTTTTTAAGATTTTCGTCGATATAATGAGTTAACATTGTATTAAACATCATAACAAATATAATACATAGGGAAGAAATCATATAGAAACCCCCACAACCCATGTTTAGCATTTTCGCCTTTTTGGTGGAGTCGCCGGGCAAATTAAAAAATTAAATTTACAAAAATTAACCAATTTTTCCGATTAAATAGACAATTTTAAGACGATTTAACCCAACTTATCTATATACTAAACTTAACACGTAACGAGATACATGCTGTTAAATGTATAAAACTTAGCCATAATACAATACAATACCTACGATATCTATTTTATCGTTACGCGAATTTCAGTTTGCAAGTTTGAGAGCATGTCACAAGTAATGTAAAACCAGTGGGTCGCGTGACCGTTTCAATACTTCAACGATACATTTAGTAGATTAATATTAATGCTCAAAGTGACACGCCAATGTTGTACACCAACACTGCGGTGGAAAATTGGGCTAGTAATGCCTTTTACTCACGACGATGGTGTAAAAAGTTTCCGGGTTAAGTGATACGAACTAAGCAGAGATTACCAAATTATGAACACGAACATAAAGGCCGGGTATTGGAAAGCACCTATCAGGTCTCCGACTAGTTTAGTGGCGAAGTAAATCTACTAGAAGAGTAAGTCGTATTTGGGAACTTTAAATCAATGTAGGGCAGAAAATAAACTGCGAATTGTCCTGAAAGTTTAATTCGAAGTATAACATAATTTAAAATGTTGCTGTAGTAAAATGTAACCTACTTATAGTGTAGATATAATTTTAGATTGGAAATAATTAAGGTTAATTTTTACGAGGTTGGTACGATAAACGTAAATATGAGAATCTAACGGGCAGATCTAGGGAGTAAATTACTACCTAGAACAGTGGTTCTTAACCTCTCTGAAGCAGGAAGCACTTTTGATCATACGAAAAATTCGCGGAGCACCAAAAACATTGACATAACTTTTACTCAAAATTAAAACGATTATTAAGTAACAGTTACAAAATAACAATAATTAGACAAAATATAAATAAATTAATAGCCTACCTTTTTTTCAGCAGAATTAATTTTTAGAAATCAAATGTCGTTCTGAGTATATTGTTTTATATGGTCTTATATGTTTTTTCTATTCCTTAAGAAGTTACAGTCGTTTGAAATGTTAACAAACAAAGAAAAATAAATGATAAAATACATATCAAACATTTGCGACAACGAAAAAATAACATAATCAATACCCATTACAACAATAAAAAGTAAGTAAATATAAGTAAAATGTTCGCGGTAATATAAATTTAAATATAATAAAACTTTCAAAACCTTCTTAGTTTGTCAAATATTTAGGTAATTTGGCTAGATTCTTTACATTAGCAGTTACGTACCACCTAGTCAAGTAATTTTGATAAGCTCATTTTGAATACAACTTTATACTAATCTAAGGCTTAATAAATCCGCACATAACATGTGGATGATATGTAGATGAGGGCAAAAATATATATTATCAAAACATCACATTTATTATCTTTATTTTAGGAAATATATTTCAAAATGTTTACATATTTTCAGAACTTTTTATGTGGCATGTGTAGCAGTGCTATACCCATTTTTATTTTAATTGTATTATGTTCTAAATTCTTTAATTATTTTATTCGATTTATTCCTATTTTAAAATTGTAAATGTTCTTTTCTACGTTGCGTTCGTTATAAACTCATAACGAACCCGCTTTCGGTGTCATTATGAAAACACTAGATCACAAACTTTTAATAACTTCTGGTTTTCCGAGATTTATGATATCGACGTCAAGTGTCAAATAAGGCTGACATCTCAATCGCTATTGGTTCGCGTCAGTCGTAGTTGTGAATTTTATACTAACTAACAACTGTTGAATATAAGATTACTTTAAATTGTAAGGTAGTAACAACCGCATTTTTCGAAATTTATGTAAAATTAATGTCGCAAGGTAGAAGGTAGATTTTCGTTAATGTAATGTGTTAACATTATATTAAACATCATAACAAATAAAATACGTAGGGAGGAAATCATATAGAAACCCCCAAAACCCATGTTTAGCATTTTCGCAATTTTGGTGGAGTCGCCGGGGAAATTAAAAAGATTAAATTTACGTAAATTAACCAATTTTTCCGATTAAACAGACAATTTTAAGACGATTTAACCCAATTTATCTATATACTAAAGTTAACACTTAACGAGATACATGCTGTTAAATTTATAAAACTTAGCCATAATACAATACAATACCTACTATATCTATTTCATCGGTACGCGAATTTCAGTTTGCAGGTTTGAGAACGTGTCACAAGTAATGTAAAACCAGTGGGTCGCGTGACCGTTTAAATATTTCAACGATACATTTAGTGGATTAATATTAATGCTCAAAGTAACACGCCAATGTTGTACACCAACACCGCGGTGGAAAATTGGGCTAGTAATGCCTTTTACGCACGACAACGGTGTAAAAAGTTTCAGAGAATTTCTCAATCATTTCCTTGTCAAAAGCAACCCAATTGTTACGTAGATTTTTAAAATTTAAATAATATTCTTTTGTTCCAGGTAACTATGGCCAAACCCAACCAGAGTCGTCAGCTATAAATACCAACTTCAACTCCACAACCCTTCCTCTGGCATCGCCAACGAACAACGAATGTGCCACCTACATTAAGAAGCAAATACTATCAGCGGAAGTCATGAGGGGACAACCGTTCAACAACGAGTTCGAACTGATACCGTTCAGCCACTTCACCATCAGCAGAGTCTACCCAATCGAGTTAGGTCTAGGGAAGAGAGTGGTCGAGAAACCAATCGGCTTCAAACGGAAAGATCTACTCGAAGTCCTTCAAAAAGGAGTCGATTCCTTGAACAGAAATATCAGCAAGGATGAACCGAAGAGTAACAAGTATACTTTAGACGACTTCTTGGAAGGAGTCTACAGGATCGAGCCTACAACTGGGACGCAGTACGAGTTGTACTTCAGGACGAAGTTCAAGGACGGTGGCCACTTCAACGGGTGGACTAAGGTTATCCTAATGAGGCCGTTTGCTCCTTTACAACCTTTATTCCTGGAGAAGTTACCTAAACCCAAAGAAAAGGAGTTGATCCACATCATCTTGCCGCTATCAGGAAGGACCTCCACCTTTCAAGGCTTCATGGACAAATTCGTGAAGATCGGGCTGAAAACTGACAAGAGGGTGCATCTAACAGTTGTTTATTTCGGAGAAGAAGGGTTATCCGAAGCTCGCGACATCATGTCTCGCGCTGTACGAACAAAACTAAGCGGTGCCGCGAAAAACCTAAGACTTCTCGCGTTAAACGAGACGTTTTCCCGCGGGAAAGGACTGAGGGTCGGAGCTGAAAGGGCTTGGGACGATTCCCAAGCGCCTATGAAGGATGTTCTGCTGTTTATGTGCGACGTCGATATAGTCTTTAGTGCGAGGTTCTTGGAAAGGTGTAGATGGAACACTCAAGCAGGGAAGAAGGTTTATTACCCGGTTGTGTTCAGTCTGTACAATCCGCATGTCGTGTACACGCTTCAAGGAAGGGAGGTCCCGCCGGAAACGGAACAGTTGGTGATTTCGAGAGATACTGGGTTCTGGAGGGATTTTGGATATGGAATGACCTGCCAATATAGGTGAGTGCTATCAATTTTTAGTTTTTTTGTGTGCGACTCCAACCAGTTGTGCTACCGAGGTCACCGATAGGTGACCTAATTCTAATTCTGCTAATTCTCGGAACAATTTAACTTTATAGGCGTGACATTTTTTATTTTTTAATGGTTTCAGTACCGAACCATGGGTATAATTATGCTGTAAACCTGTGTTTTTCGAAGAGTTGATTACGGATTTTCTTCAATTTCCTGCTCTAGAACTTTAGTTTCTATTCTGGTGACTGTGTATTGGCTTATTTGCCGATTAGGGTGCTTTTCTCTGAACAGTTGGCATACTTTTTGATCTAACTTTTGGTACTATTTATTCTGTAAATTTGTTGGGTGAATTTTGGTACCCCTATGTTTATAGAAACTGTTTTGCTTATTTTGCTAACATGAAACTGAACTGTACTGAACTACCGTATATTTTAACATCCTGAATTAGGATTCTTTAAATATTTTTTTAAGCAACAGGCTTCCAAGATCTTATATTCGAATCCTAATGTCACAACTTCTTGATAAATAAAGAATGAGCGTTGCAATCGGCTATAAAAAAAACTTTTCTATTTTCACATAATAAAATCACAAATTTCCAGTTAGCTACTTAACTCATCAAAATTATTTAAATAATCTAAAATAGATTACCAGTCTGTCCAACAACAAAAGGAAAATAAACACGTGACGACTGGTTACGATATATGTTCTGTAGAATCTAAAAAAAACTAGACTCAATTCACCTTTTTACTTTATCATACGCAGTATGATGAAGTATTGTAATCGTGCCGAAAAAAGAATTGAGATTTTAGCGGAAATGCGTCTTTATGGGTCCCCTAAACATTTTTGACCAAGGTACAACAAAATGTCTGTGTGTGTGTGTGTGTGTATGTATGTGTGTGCCCGATTTTTGTGACGGCGATTCCGGAGAAACTACTGAAGGTATCTGGACGAAAGTGCGTATTTAGAAGTTTTATGATCAAACTTAGAGCTGAAAAGCTTTCGGTTCAAAAGGGTCCAAAGGAACTGGCTGTTTCCTCTAAGCATTTTTCAAGGATTTTATTAGTAATTTCGTGAAAATAGTTAAATAATAAATTAAAATAGAGGAAATTTGTAATAATTTATGCCTATGATATTTTTTGGTAAAGTTAATAGTTTAGCTTCAACAGCAAATTCTATTTGATCGAGATCGGTCGCATCTGCATTAATATGAAACTACATAGTAGCCTGGATTTGACAAATATTTTTTTGTGCTGTCACCACAGAAATGTCTATGGCTGTCACACTAGAAAACAGCTGATTTCATCAGAGGTTTGACAACCGGTATGGAACGTTGCCGCTCTATTGGCGGCAAAGTACAAAATACAAAATCCAAATAAAATAAGATCACCAAATTGTTGGTTTGTTGATAAGAAATATCAAGCCGTTGTCATAAGTAATTGTAGAAACGATAAATTGAGAAAATTGTAAATAAAGCATAGCGATGACTGTAATTATATTTTAGTATGTTGGTACCGATGTGACATCTGCAGTGTCATGGACGAATATAAATCTGACAGAATTTGAATTAGCTTTTTAAATTTGACGTTTCGTAGAAGTGGTATCCTAACATTTCCTATACAGAAATATAACCATTCTTGAAATAAGTTAAAATAAGTGATTTTGAGGAAACAAAAGAACACCGTTTATGCAACGCGAAAACGAAAATAATTCCAACACCTAATGAAACAAAATTCCAAGATCCAAATCATTATCCAAAGAAATTCAATTCAAAACTAAAAGCAAATTCGCATCAGCTGAATCTCAAAGGAGATGATACATAATTCTCATGGGAAAATGATTTCAAATAAAATTATAAAGGAACTTGAAGAGAAACGAATCAAATCACAAATCACCAACGACAAATGGCCAAAAATTTAAAATATAGGTAACCAATAGAAAAAGAAATGCACGAAGAAAAAAATAAACAGAAAACTCTGAAAATAGCTGCTTCGTATGCTCTGTTATTTTAATCGTTTAACCCCTTTCAGAGTTATCGCTGTTTAACTACTACCTACTTAATAACCACCCTGTATGTATTAACAGCAAACCTGAGTGACGTATCAAAATCGGAACGCGTCAACCTTGAAACTGGTTCATATTGCGTTGTATTAGTGCGAATGAGTCTTGCATTCCTCGTTCGACTTTTTTCAGTAAAAACATGCAACGGAATATATTCTACGACGTTGAAAGGCCGTGAAAGGCTCAGAAAAAAGTGTTTTTAGTTCGTATTTGATGCGTAGAATACTGGTATAGATATTTCGAAATATTTTTATTCGGAATGAGCAACGCTTTGTAACTTGTTTTTCTTAGAAATGCATTTGTGACCCTCGCGGTTTTTGTGGTTTTACAGTCTATGGTACGAAAACAACTGCCTGCATAAGGAGACGCGCAATTACACATGTGTTTATTATCGATTACAAGAGGTATTGAGGCCTGCGTTTGAATGCAAATAATTCTAAAACGACTTAACGAAATAAATTCAAATAAATTGCATTGTGCTCTTGAATAATTTCTATATGACATTTTTAACTATATATAAACATTGATTGCTTATTGGTTTATTTTTTACCTCCTAAACCAGTTACCCAAAAAAAATCAAATTAACTTAATGAATGCTTCAAATGTAAGATGAACGAGCATATACAGATTGGTCTTGTGTTTTGTTAAATTTGTTTGCGATAAACTCTTCAAACAAAATGTTTAGTAATTCTATTAATTTTACAATTAAAACATATAACTTGTTACGCTATTCAAGTAATTTTCGTTTAGATATGACGACAAAGTTAGCTACAATACAAAATACATAGTAAAAAAATAAATCATGAATCGGACAAAAGTATTTTTGGTACTGAAAAAACTGACGATATAATGGTGCAATTATCAGGACTAATTCAAAGACTCTTCCGTTCTTAACGCGGCTGATTTAATTATCCAAAACAGGAATTAAAACGTCCCCTTCGATATTAGGATGCGCCTGGCTTTTCCAATTACCGAAAACATCTGACAATTTCCCAATTACGACGGCCCTAATTACTGGGAAATTGGTAGACACGTTCAGCCTTAATAAAATTATCAAGAGCTCCTTTCAATATCCGAGAACGAGCTTTAAAATTACAACCAGTTTTGATAAATTAATTAAAGTATTGAAAATGAAGACGATATAATAATTTTAAGATTACTGTCTCCTTCTCTACAATGTAGAGTGGAGTATTTACTATGTATTTGGTATGCTTTTAAAAATTCCTGAAAGTTTTGAGAACGTGGTGAAAACCAAAATTAGCTTATAGTCTTTTGTTATCGAGTTATAACACAAAACTCGATTTTTCGCGACTTTGATACTTGTCGATATCTTTGTTGTTTGGTAAATCAGACGAATGATATTTGCACGTTCTTCAGGCACTTTGTCGATTAGAATTCAGTGGAATTCACATATTTTAATTACCTCTAATAGTTTGGTAGATATAACATAAAGTTGTGAACTGAAATAAATAGAGCCTTTTTCATCTTTTCAACGATATATAAGTCTGCTGGTCCAAAATATTCCAAAAGTAACGTTTTATTGAACAACATGAAATTAGTATATATCAGAGGCATTATAATTGTATTGTCTTCGAGATTTCTTTGAGTAGGCGTATGTCACTACTAGTTTGAAACTACTAATCAGTGAAATTAGTAAAATTTCATTCTTTTATGTATGTAGTATGTAGCCGTGATCCTACAATTTCCAGTCGTCAATCTTCACTTTATATCGGCATGTCGACGGTATAACTGAAAGGTCAAACATTGCAGGATATATTGTTCTATTCGAAGTAAAATAATTAGATAATTACCTGAATAAAACGAAATAAAAAATAAGATTACCTACTACAAACTACTTTAACCATTTTTCAAATTGACGTCCATTTTTATTGATGCATAAATTATATCTCGTCGCAATACTTCGAAGAGCGTTGTTTAAAGTGCTGCCTTAGGTCCTGAATGTCGTTATGTGATCTTTTCATTTAAAAATACACAACTTTATGTTATATCTACAAAACTATTAGAGGTATTTAAAATCTATGAATTCCAATGAATTCTAATCGAAAAAGTGCCTCAAGAACGTGCAAATATCATTCGTCTGATTTAACAAACAAGAAAGATATCGACAAGTATCAATATAGCGAAAAATCGGGTTTTCTGTTATAACTCGAAAACAAAAGACGATGGCTAAGTTTGGTTTTCACCATTGAGATTCTCTCTCAAAAGGAACGATACAACAACCTTACTCAATTTTCGATATCTCTTATAGTTACCGAGATCTCCTATAGTAACATCGAATTTGGTCCAGCCTGTACATATGGCTCTATTGCTTTGTCTTTAGACAAGAAAATAAAATCTTTTAACAAAATGCACCTTTTGGTTCATTGGTTGTACTAATGGAGGTAAATTTTACCGCAAAAATATAATCATTTTCTTATCATCCGAACATATGCCTTGTTGGTGTTCTGCCTTGTAGTGTTGTACAAAATTAACAGTCCTTGGAAGCTAAATTCAGCAGTTGTACGAAAACTGAACTGTCGTGGTCAACGAGGAAATGAACAATGAACAATGAACAATGAACAATGAACAATGAACAATGAACAGTGAAAAATGAACAATGAACAATGAACAATAAACAATGAACAGTAAACAGAAGAAGCTTTCAAAATATAGAAACAAGGGACTCTCCCATTATGTAGATGAGTATGTTTCAAATTTGACATAATAATTCCTGAAAACTACAACTGTCTTTGTGTTTGCAGGTCGGATTTCCTCAAGGTCAGAGGTTTTGACGAAGACATAGTAGGCTGGGGCGGTGAGGATGTCATGTTGTACAGAAAGTATGTCCATAGTGACATGAAGGTGATACGAGCAACGGATCCAGGCATCTTCCATATATGGCACCCAAAGGTGAGTTGAAAAATGACATTTTATAGAGTCAAAATGTATCACAGTGCCTCACAAGGCCACAAATTATGTATTCCTATCCAAAAACACAGTTATTATTTAAGAATGATTAATCCTGACAAAGGAATTAGCTTAAAATTAAATTAAAAAAAAGGCCCAGACCTAGATTCGAACTATGGCTAATTGCATTACCGGTCCCAGGTGAACGACCCTTTCAAAATTAGTCGAAACTGTTTATTTATCGTATTAAAACTTAAAATAAGGCCTCGGGTTTATATTAAGTGAGTATTGAGTGTAATTTTGAATGTATTTTGATTTAAAATTCATTAAAACCCGGGAGCATTCTAACTAACTACGAAAACGTTTCCACTTTTATGTGCCAGGCATAATAAATGATTCATGCCGGTGTTTGCTGGGTCCTTGTATACGCTTTTAAACTTGGAGTGCTTCATAAAAATTGCAAAACTATAAGTGCCGCTTCTCTAGTCAATTTCGGCGGAAGTACGGTTTTATACAGGGTGTAGTATGCAATAATTCCTGAAGCAGATACAACTTCGAACATATATTTGTATACGAGTAAAGATTTGTCCTTCAAAGAAATATAAACTAAATATAACAGACCTATCAATACCAGTACAAAAAATATGGGGTTTCCATATAGAAAGTGTCGATGGCGTCAAAAGTCAAAAACATTTGAAAGTCGGAAATTAAATTTGATGTAAATTAGTATATTTTGATAATTAAAATCGACGAAATTTGTCAAATAACAAACCGTTTCAGACATTGTGTCATGTTTCCTTACTTTACGCGCTCAATGTATACATATTTCGAATGAATAAAATTTTAAAATGTGAAAAATAATTTATATAGGTATTAATATTATCGAACATAATCGGCATCATGTGGACTACTTTTAATGTCAGAATGCGTTTCCTTAATTCAATAAAACAAAGAGCATTTAGTTATTGAACTGCAAATGTTTCAAATTAAAGAATAACCACTAATATATAATTTGAGAATACCATCGCGAGCATAAAAGACGGGGACAGCAAAGTGAAATTGGGCGCTTATACTCTCAACAGTTTTAGTTGTGTAACTGTGTGTAACATTTACTTTGACAGTATTTGTTAACCTATGATGTCTAAACTCTGACGGTATATGTCAACCTACAATTTTGTTCCGGTACCGTAAATTTTATACTTTTATCGGTGGTTGAATGTTATTATTTCGCTTCATGTGCGATTACGAGCAAAGTAGTTGGGATACAAATTATTATTATACACGTTTATGGGTCAGATACATTGGGTAATTAATTCTAAAAAGTACAGCCCTCTATCTATTTTAGTTTGTTCAGGAGGATTTTTGAAAGTTTGATTTTACGTTGTTTATCGGTGGTTGAATGTTATTATTTCGCTTCATGTGCGATTACGAGCAAAGTAGTTGGGATACAAATTATTATTATACACGTTTATGGATCAGATACATTGGGTAATTAATTCTAAAAAGTACAGCCCTCTATCAATTTTAGTTTGTTCAGGAGGATTTTTGAAACTTAGATTTTACGTTGTTAATCGGTGGTTGAATGTTATTATTTCGCTTCATGATCGATTACGAGCAAAGTAGTTGAGATACAAATTATTATTATACACGTTTATAGATCAGATACATTGGGTAATTAATTCTAAAAAGTACAGCCCTCTATCTATTTTAGTTTGTTCAGGAGGATTTTTGAAACTTAGATTTTACGTTGTTTATCGGTGGTTGAATGTTATTATTTCGCTTCATGTGCGATTACGAACAAAGTAGTTGGGATACAAATTATTATTATACACGTTTATGGGTCAGATACATTGGGTAATTAATTCTAAAAAGTACAGCCCTCTATCTATTTTAGTTTGTTCAGGAGGACTTTTGAAACTTAGATTTTACGTTGTTTAGCGGTGGTTGAATGTTATTATTTCGCTTCATGTGCGATTACGAGCAAAGTAGTTGCGATACAAATTATTATTATACACGTTTATAAATCAGATACATTGGGTAATTAATTCTAAAAAGTACAGCCCTCTATCTATGTTAGTTTGTTCAGGAGGATTTTTGAAAGTTTGATTTTACGTTGTTTATCGGTGGTTGAATGTTATTATTTCGCTTCATGTGCGATTACGAGCAAAGTAGTTGGGATACAAATTATTATTATACACGTTTATGGGTCAGATACATTGGGTAATTAATTCTAAAAAGTACAGCCCTCTATCTATTTTAGTTTGTTCAGGAGGATTTTTAAAACTTAGATTTTACGTCGTTTATCGGTGGTTGAATGTTATTATTTCGCTTCATGTGCGATTACGAGCAAAGTAGTTGAGATACAAATTATTATTATACACGCTTATAGATCAGATACATTGGGTAATTAATTCTAAAAAGTACAGCCCTCTATCTATTTTAGTTTGTTCAGGAGGATTTTTGAAAGTTTGATTTTACGTTGTTTATCGGTGGTTGAATGTTATTATTTCGCTTCATGTGCGATTACGAGCAAAGTAGTTGGGATACAAATTATTATTATACACGTTTATGGGTCAGATACATTGGGTAATTAATTCTAAAAAGTACAGCCCTCTATCTATTTTAGTTTGTTCAGGAGGATTTTTAAAACTTAGATTTTACGTCGTTTATCGGTGGTTGAATGTTATTATTTCGCTTCATGTGCGATTACGAGCAAAGTAGTTGAGATACAAATTATTATTATACACGTTTATAGATCAGATACATTGGGTAATTAATTCTAAAAAGTACAGCCCTCTATCAATTTTAGTTTGTTCGGGAGGATTTTTGAAACTTAGATTTTACGTTGTTAATCGGTGGTTGAATGTTATTATTTCGCTTCATGATCGATTACGAGCAAAGTAGTTGAGATACAAATTATTATTATACACGTTTATAGATCAGATACATTGGGTAATTAATTCTAAAAAGTACAGCCCTCTATCTATTTTAGTTTGTTCAGGAGGATTTTTGAAACTTAGATTTTACGTTGTTTATCGGTGGTTGAATGTTATTATTTCGCTTCATGTGCGATTACGAACAAAGTAGTTGGGATACAAATTATTATTATACACGTTTATGGGTCAGATACATTGGGTAATTAATTCTAAAAAGTACAGCCCTCTATCCGTTTTAGTTTGTTCAGGAGGATTTTTGAAACTTAGATTTTACGTTGTTTATCGCTTGTTGAATGTTATTATTTCGCTTCATGTGCGATTACGAGCAAAGTAGCTGGGATACAAATTATTATTATACACGTTTATAGATCAGATACTTTGGGTAATTAATTCTAAAAAGTACAGCTGTCTATCTATTTTAGTTTGTTCAGGAGGATTTTTGAAACTTAGATTTTACGTTGTTTATCGGTGGTTGAATGTTATTATTTCGCTTCTTGTGCGATTACGAGCAAAGTAGTTGGGCTACAAATTATTATTATACACGTTCATGGGTCAGATACATTGGGTAATTAATTCTAAAAAGTACAGCCCTCTATTTATTTTAGTTTGTTCAGGAGGATTTTTGAAACTTAGATTTTACGTTGTTTATCGGTGGTTGAATGTTATTATTTCGCTTCATGTGCGATTACGAGCAAAGTAGTTGGGATACAAATTATTATTATACACGTTTATGGGTCAGATACATTGGGTAATTAATTCTAAAAAGTACAGCCCTCTATCTATTTTAGTTTGTTCAGGAGGATTTTTGAAACTTAGATTTTACGTTGTTTATCGGTGGTTGAATGTTATTATTTCGCTTCATGTGCGATTACGAACAAAGTAGTTGGGATACAAATTATTATTATACACGTTTATGGGTCAGATACATTGGGTAATTAATTCTAAAAAGTACAGCCCTCTATCCGTTTTAGTTTGTTCAGGAGGATTTTTGAAACTTAGATTTTACGTTGTTTATCGCTTGTTGAATGTTATTATTTCGCTTCATGTGCGATTACGAGCAAAGTAGCTGGGATACAAATTATTATTATACACGTTTATAGATCAGATACTTTGGGTAATTAATTCTAAAAAGTACAGCTGTCTATCTATTTTAGTTTGTTCAGGAGGATTTTTGAAACTTAGATTTTACGTTGTTTATCGGTGGTTGAATGTTATTATTTCGCTTCTTGTGCGATTACGAGCAAAGTAGTTGGGCTACAAATTATTATTATACACGTTCATGGGTCAGATACATTGGGTAATTAATTCTAAAAAGTACAGCCCTCTATTTATTTTAGTTTGTTCAGGAGGATTTTTGAAACTTAGATTTTACGTTGTTTATCGGTGGTTGAATGTTATTATTTCGCTTCATGTGCGATTACGAGCAAAGTAGTTGCGATACAAATTATTATTATACACGTTTATAGATCAGATACATTGGGTAATTAATTCTCAAAAGTACAGCCCTCTATCTATTTTAGTTTGTTCAGGAGGATTTTTGAAAGTTTGATTTTACGTTGTTTATCGGTGGTTGAATGTTATTATTTCGCTTCATGTGCGATTACGAGCAAAGTAGTTGCGATACAAATTATTATTATACACGTTTATAAATCAGATACATTGGGTAATTAATTCTAAAAAGTACAGCCCTCTATCTATGTTAGTTTGTTCAGGAGGATTTTTGAAACTTAGATTTTACGTTGTTAATCGGTGGTTGAATGTTATTATTTCGCTTCATGTGCGATTACGAACAAAGTAGTTGGGATACAAATTATTATTATACACGTTTATGGGTCAGATACATTGGGTAATTAATTCTAAAAAGTACAGCCCTCTATCCGTTTTAGTTTGTTCAGGAGGATTTTTGAAACTTAGATTTTACGTTGTTTATCGCTTGTTGAATGTTATTATTTCGCTTCATGTGCGATTACGAGCAAAGTAGTTGGGATACAAATTATTATTATACACGTTTATAGATCAGATACTTTGGGTAATTAATTCTAAAAAGTACAGCTGTCTATCTATTTTAGTTTGTTCAGGAGGATTTTTGAAACTTAGATTTTACGTTGTTTATCGGTGGTTGAATGTTATTATTTCGCTTCTTGTGCGATTACGAGCAAAGTAGTTGGGATACAAATTATTATTATACACGTTTATGGGTCAGATACATTGGGTAATTAATTCTAAAAAGTACAGCCCTCTATTTATTTTAGTTTGTTCAGGAGGATTTTTGAAACTTAGATTTTACGTTGTTTATCGGTGGTTGAATGTTATTATTTCGCTTCATGTGCGATTACGAGCAAAGTAGTTGCGATACAAATTATTATTATACACGTTTATAGATCAGATACATTGGGTAATTAATTCTAAAAAGTACAGCCCTCTATCTATTTTAGTTTGTTCAGGAGGATTTTTGAAAGTTTGATTTTACGTTGTTTATCGGTGGTTGAATGTTATTATTTCGCTTCATGTGCGATTACGAGCAAAGTAGTTGGGATACAAATTATTATTATACACGTTTATGGGTCAGATACATTGGGTAATTAATTCTAAAAAGTACAGCCCTCTATCTATTTGAGTTTGTTCAGGAGGATTTTTGAAACTTAGATTTTACGTTGTTTATCGGTGGTTGAATGTTATTATTTCGCTTCATGTGCGATTACGAACAAAGTAGTTGGGATACAAATTATTATTATACACGTTTATGGGTCAGATACATTGGGTAATTAATTCTAAAAAGTACAGCCCTCTATCCGTTTTAGTTTGTTCAGGAGGATTTTTGAAACTTAGATTTTACGTTGTTTATCGGTGGTTGAATGTTATTATTTCGCTTCATGTGCGATTACGAACAAAGTAGTTAGGATACAAATTATTATTATACACGTTTATGGGTCAGATACATTGGGTAATTAATTCTAAAAAGTACAGCCCTCTATCCGTTTTAGTTTGTTCAGGAGGATTTTTGAAACTTAGATTTTACGTTGTTTATCGCTTGTTGAATGTTATTATTTCGCTTCATGTGCGATTACGAGCAAAGTAGTTGGGATACAAATTATTATTATACACGTTTATAGATCAGATACTTTGGGTAATTAATTCTAAAAAGTACAGCTGTCTATCTATTTTAGTTTGTTCAGGAGGATTTTTGAAACTTAGATTTTACGTTGTTTATCGGTGGTTGAATGTTATTATTTCGCTTCTTGTGCGATTACGAGCAAAGTAGTTGGGCTACAAATTATTATTATACACGTTTATGGGTCAGATACATTGGGTAATTAATTCTAAAAAGTACAGCCCTCTATTTATTTTAGTTTGTTCAGGAGGATTTTTGAAACTTAGATTTTACGTTGTTTATCGGTGGTTGAATGTTATTATTTCGCTTCATGTGCGATTACGAGCAAAGTAGTTGCGATACAAATTATTATTATACACGTTTATAGATCAGATACATTGGGTAATTAATTCTAAAAAGTACAGCCCTCTATCTATTTTAGTTTGTTCAGGAGGATTTTTGAAAGTTTGATTTTACGTTGTTTATCGGTGGTTGAATGTTATTATTTCGCTTCATGTGCGATTACGAGCAAAGTAGTTGGGATACAAATTATTATTATACACGTTTATGGGTCAGATACATTGGGTAATTAATTCTAAAAAGTACAGCCCTCTATCTATTTTAGTTTGTTCAGGAGGATTTTTGAAACTTAGATTTTAAGTCGTTTATCGGTGGTTGAATGTTATTATTTCGCTTCATGTGCGATTACGAGCAAAGTAGTTGAGATACAAATTATTATTATACACGTTTATAGATCAGATACATTGGGTAATTAATTCTAAAAAGTACAGCCCTCTATCTATTTTAGTTTGTTCAGGAGGATTTTTGAAACTTATATTTTACGTTGTTTATCGGTGGTTGAATGTTATTATTTCGCTTCATATGCGATTACGAGCAAAGTAGTTGGGATACAAATTATTATTATACATGTTTATGGGTCAGATACGTTGAGTAATTAATTCTAAAAAGTACAGCCCTCTATCTATTTTAGTTTGTTCAGGAGGATTTTTGAAACTTAGATTTTACGTTGTTTATCGGTGGTTGAATGTCATTATTTCGCTTCATGTGCGATTACGAACAAAGTAGTTGGGATACAAATTATTATTATACACGTTTATGGGTCAGATACATTGGGTAATTAATTCTAAAAAGTACAGCCCTCTATCTATTTTAGTTTATTCAGGAGGATTTTTGAAACTTAGATGTTACGTTGTTTATCGGTGGTTGAATGTTATTATTTCGCTTCATGTGCGATTACGAGCAAAGTAGTTGCGATACAAATTATTATTATACACGTTTATAGATCAGATACAATGGGTAATTAATTCTAAAAAGTACAGCCCTCTATCTATTTTAGTTTGTTCAGGAGGATTTTTGAAACTTAGATTTTACGTTGTTTATCGGTGGTTGAATGTTATTATTTCGCTTCATGTGCGATTACGAGCAAAGTAGTTGGGATACAAATTATTATTATACACGTTTATGGGTCAGATATATTGGGTAATAAATTCTAAAAAGTACAGCCCTCTATCTGTTTTAGTTTGTTCAGGAGGATTTTTGAAACTTAGATTTTACGTTGTTTATCGGTGGTTGAATGTTATTATTTCGCTTCATGTGCGATTACGAGCAAAGTAGTTGGGATACAAATTATTATTATACACGTTTATAGATCAGATACTTTGGGTAATTAATTCTAAAAAGTACAGCCGTCTATCTATTTTAGTTTGTTCAGGAGGATTTTTGAAACTTAGATTTTACGTTGTTTATCGGTGGTTGAATGTTATTATTTCGCTTCTTGTGCGATTACGAGCAAAGTAGTTGGGATACAAATTATTATTATACACGTTTATGGGTCAGATACATTGGGTAATTAATTCTAAAAAGTACAGCCCTCTATCTATTTTAGTTTGTTCAGGAGGATTTTTGAAACTTAGATTTTACGTTGTTTATCGGTGGTTGAATGTTATTATTTCGCTTCATGTGCGATTACGAGCAAAGTAGTTGCGATACAAATTATTATTATACACGTTTATAGATCAGATACATTGGGTAATTAATTCTAAAAAGTACAGCCCTCTATCTATTTTAGTTTGTTCAGGAGGATTTTTGAAACTTAGATTTTACGTTGTTTATCGGTGGTTGAATGTTATTATTTCGCTTCATGTGCGATTTCGAGCAAAGTAGTTGGGATACAAATTATTATTATACACGTTTATGGGTCAGATACATTGGGTAATTAATTCTAAAAAGTACAGCCCTCTATCTATTTTAGTTTGTTCAGGAGGATTTTTGAAACTTAGATTTTACGTTGTTTATCGGTGGTTGAATGTTATTATTTCGCTTCATGTGCGATTTCGAGCAAAGTAGTTGGGATACAAATTATTATTATACACGTTTATGGGTCAGATACATTGGGTAATTAATTCTAGAAAGTACAGCCCTCTATCTATTTTAGTTTGTTCAGGAGGATTTTTGAAACTTAGATTTTACGTCGTTTATCGGTGGTTGAATGTTATTATTTCGCTTCATGTGCGATTACGAGCAAAGTAGTTGAGATACAAATTATTATTATACACGTTTATAGATCAGATACATTGGGTAATTAATTCTAAAAAGTACAGCCCTCTATCTATTTTAGTTTGTTCAGGAGGATTTTTGAAACTTAGATTTTACGTTGTTTATCGGTGGTTTAATGCTATTATTTCGCTTCATGTGCGATTACGAGCAAAGTAGTTGGGATAGAAATTATTATTATACACGTTTATGGGTTAGATACATTGGGTAATTAATTCTAAAAAGTACAGCCCTCTATCTATTTTAGTTTGTTCAGGAGGATTTTTGAAACTTAGATTTTACGTTGTTTATCGGTGGTTTAATGCTATTATTTCGCTTCATGTGCGATTACGAGCAAAGTAGTTGGGATACAAATTATTATTATACACGTTTATGGGTCAGATACATTGGGTAATTAATTCTAAAAAGTACAGCCCTCTATCTATTTTAGTTTGTTCAGGAGGATTTTTGAAACTTAGATTTTACGTTGTTTATCGGTGGTTTAATGCTATTATTTCGCTTCATGTGCGATTACGAGCAAAGTAGTTGGGATACAAATTATTATTATACACGTTTATGGGTCAGATACATTGGGTAATTAATTCTAAAAAGTACAGCCCTCTATCTATTTTAGTTTGTTCAGGAGGATTTTTGAAACTTAGATTTTACGTTGTTTATCGGTGGTTTAATGCTATTATTTCGCTTCATGTGCGATTACGAGCAAAGTAGTTGGGATACAAATTATTATTATACACGTTTATGGGTCAGATACATTGGGTAATTAATTCTAAAAAGTACAGCCCTCTATCTATTTTCGTTTGTACAGGAGGATTTTTGAAACTTAGATTTTACGTTGCTTATCGGTGGTTTAATGCTATTATTTCGCTTCATGTGCGATTACGAGCACAGTAGTTGGGATACAAATTATTATTATACACGTTTATGGATCAGATACATTGGGTAATTAATTCTAAAAAGTACAGCCCTCTATCTATTTTAGTTTGTTCAGGAGGATTTTTGAAACTTAGATTTTACGTTGTTTATCGGTGGTTTAATGCTATTATTTCGCTTCATGTGCGATTACGAGCAAAGTAGTTGGGATACAAATTATTATTATACACGTTTATGGGTCAGATACATTGGGTAATTAATTCTAAAAAGTACAGCCCTCTATCTATTTTAGTTTGTTCAGGAGGATTTTTGAAACTTAGATTTTACGTTGTTTATCGGTGGTTTAATGCTATTATTTCGCTTCATGTGCGATTACGAGCAAAGTAGTTGGGATACAAATTATTATTATACACGTTTATGGGTCAGATACATTGGGTAATTAATTCTAAAAAGTACAGCCCTCTATGTATTTTAGTTTGCTCAGGAGGATTTTTGAAACTTAGATTTTACGTTGTTTATCGGTGGTTGAATGTTATTATTTCGCTTCATGTGCGATTACGAGCAAAGTAGTTGGGATACAAATTATTATTATACACGTTTATGGATCAGATACATTGGGTAATTAATTCTAAAAAGTACAGCCCTCTATCTATTTTAGTTTGTTCAGGAGGATTTTTGAAACTTAGATTTTACGTTGTTTATCGGTGGTTGAATGTTATTATTTCGCTTCATGTGCGATTACGAGCAAAGTACTTGGGATACAAATTATTATTATACACGTTTATGGATCAGATACATTGGGTAATTAATTCTAAAAAGTACAGCCCTCTATCTATTTTAGTTTGTTCAGGAGGATTTTTGAAACTTAGATTTTACGTTGTTTAGCGGTGGTTGAATGTTATTATTTCGCTTCATGTGCGATTACGAGCAAAGTAGTTGGGATACAAATTATTATTATACACGTTTATGGGTCAGATACATTGGGTAATTAATTCTAAAAAGTACAGCCCTCTATCTATTTTAGTTTGTTCAGGAGGATTTTTGAAACTTAGATTTTAAGTCGTTTATCGGTGGTTGAATGTTATTATTTCGCTTCATGTGCGATTACGAGCAAAGTAGTTGGGATACAAATTATTATTATACACGTTTATGGATCAGATACATTGGGTAATTAATTCTTAAAAGTGCAGCTCTCTATCGATTTTAGTTTGCGGTATTCTTGCCGACACTTAATTCAATAACAATTTCTCGAATGCTGATTTTATCATGTAGTTGAGTTTGAATTTGCCTTCTAAAATTCATTAAATTGCGACAAATTTATTTATTACGTCAAAATTCAAGATGACATTAATGTGACATGACAAGCGTACTGACATGGCAGTACGAAGCCAAGTTTAATCAGTGCAAATTAGAGTGTCCCCGTTTTTTATGCTCGCGATAGTACCAAGTCTATAAATTTTAATTAGGCGGAATATATGATTAAAATATACCTTCTATTAAATCTGCGATTATTATCTCATGTATTTAAGTCTCTGCAAGAGTTAAGGGTTGATTAATTTGTTCCAATTAAATTGAAAAAGATATTACAATTAAAAAAGTTAAATTCAAACCGCACACGGTGATGTTTTGGAAATAACACCTGATCTGTAGCAATTATAAGCTCGATCGACGAAAAAATATAGTTAATTAACCAACAAACCTTTGAAGCATTGGTTTACAACATTAACAATCGTCTTTCTTTTGTTTTTCAGGTGTGTTCAGGAACACCTGGCGGCCAGAAACTCTCACCGGACCAATATAGGTCTTGCATCAGGTCAAGAGCTTTAAATGAAGCTTCTCATGCCCAACTAGGATTTTTAGCTTTCAGAGATGACATAGCTGCCAATAGCAGTCCTGCCAAATACCCCCCACCACCTGGAGTGGTACCCCATCAACCGAAAAAGGGACCCACAATCCAAATATCACGTTAGTGCTGCCCCTAAACGAAAAAATTGTGAAATATGTTATAATTTATTATTGTGATATTATTGCTAGTCGCCCATGCGGTTTGAAATCCGCCATTCCATTGTTTTATTGTTGATTTGTTACGCATGCCATCGAAAACCAAAGGATTCTAGAGTTTGGTTGGTTGTTTTTTGCATTTTTATGACAATGTGTCGTCTGTTAGGTTGTGTTATTGACATTCAAGCGACTGTAAAAAAGGAAACATCGAAATTGTTATTGTTTTGTTATTGCGTGACAATATTTTGGAGACTGTGGCGAACTTAATAATAAAATTATAAACCGCTAACCACAACAAGTATTTTAGAAACCTAAATACGTATTTCCATCTTCAGTAGAAACTAGGAAAAGAAAAGAGAGATTGTGAAAACTTTGGAATTTCTTAGGGAATTATTGAGCAATAACAACTTTGACCCGTCAGAAATAGATGAATATGTAAGATTGACTGCCCTTTGTATGTCTCAAAATTGTTTTCAAATAAACGGAAAGTTTTTTGAACAACTTGAGGGAACTGCAATGGGTAACTGTCTCTCACCTTTTATTGCCAACTTGTTTATGAGCAGATTTGAAACCAATGTAAAGTCTATAGCACCATATTTCCCTAAGACTTGGGTTAGGTATGTCGACGATATTTTTGCAATTTTTGACACCAAGAAGTGCAGTATTCAAGATTTTCTTCTCGTTTTGAATTCTAAATTCAACACCATTAACTTTACTGTAGAACAAGAAGTTAACGGCCAACTTCCACTTTTAGATACTCTGGTAGTCAGGAATATCAAAAATATAATAGAAATTGACGTGTATCGGAAAGATACTAACACAATCAGGTTTATCCCTAATGATTCGCAGCATCCTTTTCAACAAAAATTGTCTTTTAAGAGTTGTTTAGTAAATAGGTTATTGAAATTTCCATTGTCCGCAGATAGATATCAGCAAGAATTATTGTTTATTAAGAATGTTGTCATACATAATGGGTACCCTGAGAAAATAGTTGATAGAATGATTAAGAAGCAGAATCAAAAAATGTATGTAAATCAAATATCTACTTTAAATACTTTGTCTGTAGAAAAGAAGAAATATGTTAAAATACCGTTCGATTGTGCATATACAAGGGGTTTGAGAAGTATTTTTACATCACAAAATCTCTGTATAGCATATTCGACTCATAATAACATAAAAAGCCTTCTTGGAAACCCAAAGGATAAGGTAGATGTACTTGATAAATCTGGTATATATTGTATCAAATGTCATGACTGTGAAAAAGAATACGTAGGCCAGACTAGAAGAACAATTTTAACTAGGTTCAAAGAACATGTAGCTCATTTTAAATATAATCGTTTTGAAAAATCTAGTGTGGCTCAACGTATTTTAGACACAGGTCATAAAGTAGTTGTAGATGACTTAAAACTTGTAAAAGCTGTGTCAAATAATAGGGAACTAAACAGCTTGGAAAGTATCTTTATTCACTTGAATAGAGAAAAATTAATAAATTCTGACAGGGGTCCTATACCTAGTTCGCCATTGTTTGACCTGCTTTAATTAAAACATGTCTTTTACGCTTCAATGATCAAAATTCACTGAGGTGTGACCAACAAATGGGTATATATATAGGGTAATTAACATGGACGTCACTTCCACTAGTGATTTGCTTTTCTTTTTTTAGTTTCTACTGAAGATGGCAACATAGTTGCTGAAATACGTATTTAGGTTTCTAAAATACTTGTTGTGGTTAGGGGTTTATAATTTTATTATTGTTATTGCGTGTCTCAAAATGTTATGAAAAGTGGACATCTCTTATGTATATGTATAATATGAATGTTCTTATTTCGTAAAACGTAATATTTCCCTACGTTTATAATTTGTTTCAATTCTATACTATAGTACTGCGAATTCTATATTAAAGAGCAAAAAAAACCTTCTTACAACATTCCATTTTAATTTTTAAACATGAACTTCTGTTGTATATCAAGGGAAATGTTACGAAATAATCCTAAATACCGAGACTTTTATACGTAACAAACTGGAATGTTTATTGTAAAGAAATGTACATTTACTTTTGTTCAGTTGTTTGTTTTACCTGAACATAATCATGATTGAGCCGAATTTTAAAAAAATGGAACGAAATAAAGGTATGTTATTAGTAGTTTATTGTGTCTTATTCCATATCACAAAAACACCATAGAATTAATAATGGCAAAACATCAAGTATGAAAGAATTAGCTCAATCAGAATACAAACGACGAAGCAGTAATTCAAGCAAGGCAAAAGTGTTTCAATGTACACACACGATTTGCATCAAAATAAAAATAACCCAATCATCATAAATTCCTTTACATTACTTCTCCACGTAAATTCACTACGGAATTTGTAAATTCAATACAGCAAACTTCCGTACAAACTTGGCGGTTGTTCGCAAATGCTTTCTGGTACGAATATACGGTTCAATATGTGCAAATTTTCGGCGCTATTACTGGCAGGGAAAAACAACTTGCCCGCTGCGAACAGTTTGTTGGTGCATAGTTTCTGATATTGGCCTCATAAAACGGCATAAACAAGTTTCGGATATTGCTTTGAACACGATCCTAGGGCTACGCTAGAATACTCAACTTTTGACGTTAAGTAGTTTAGTTATCGGCGTAATAGGGTTGGTAGTTTATGCACTTTCTGCCCAAAGTTAGTTGCTTAATTCCAGAGCATATGCAAGGGTTTATTCTTGACTGTACACACATAGAAAATATTTCTAGTTTGTAAAACAAACTTAATTAAAAATTCTCAGTAAATACAAAACAATGCTTACTATTCATAACAATTATGTCATTTTTTACAGTGATATTCATACGTTTCCGAAATTGATATGATGTAACATCTTAATACACCTTCTGTTGGTTGAGGAGAGAATTTGTGAAAACTTCTAGTTCCTTTTATCCGTTTGGATCTCTGAACTCTATCATAAAGGGTGGTTTTGTGTTCTGAAACCTCCTCTTTTGCCAGTACGATGTAGTTTACCCCTGGTAGGTGTCCATTACAAAAGGAGAACATTCCTTCTACATTAAGGATTTGGCTATTACGTGGTCTTTGAAGACTGGCTTTAGCCACTAGTCGCTTCGTTGTCCCCCCTATACAGTCGCATGCGTTTTTCCATGTGCACATCCAAAAAAATGCCATTCTGCATCCAACCCAAAATCTTTTTTATGATACGATAAGTTTGCAAAGGTCTTTTGTTCTTGTATTGACTTGCTGCACCACCAGAGAAATATATAAGTTTTTATATGCTTGACAGATTTTGTTTTATATAATTAGTTAGATAATTCTGAAAACAGTCACATATAACTGGCTTCTGGCTCAGCTCATTAGTTCACAACTAAGGGAGCGGTGGGGTCAGTCCAGTAGTGGCCAACATTAACATATTGAAAACATCTAAGCCTACTGGAACTGTTTATTTATTTACATTATATTTTTATAGAAGCAGTAATATATAATTCTTACTGATATTATATGTATATTATTATTTAGAAATATGTGTGTTGTGCGATTAAGTAATTATTCTATTATAATTATTTTGAGCTGAATAAAGTTAATAACATTGTAATAAAATGTAATAAATTTAAATAATTGTGCTTTTCCAACTTCAAACACGGTGAAATACACAAGAAAGTTTTTATTTATTATTAAACCTTATAAAAAGGTGAATTAATTATGAGAGTTTTACATTTTTTGTCCTGGTCCCATCAGAGACATTTTACATTAAATATCGCAAAAATGTGAAATTTTCAAATTTCAATAGCTTGTTATCAATAGGGGGAAGGAGTAAGAAAGCTAATTTTTTGACCCCATTGAATACTCTAATTTATTTGCGTCATATTTTTACTGAGAAGCACTTAAAAAGTGCCCTTTTCTTGCAATATCACTAACCCCAATTTCCCTAACTTTTATAAGAAATTATAATCAGTAATAATTGTGGCCCTACTTTCCGTTTTCACTTCGTTAAATCTCATTTCTCTCCCGTTTGAACGGCCGAAAATTTTGCAAGTCAATTACGAACAAACTTTACGAAATTCACGATTTAGGCAACCGCAAAGAAAACTTTTGTGCTGCATCCCTTTTATAAAATTACTTAACGAATCTGGGCCTATCTTCAACCATCTATGACTGCGCTTTTTAGTATAACATCTTCATTTATGCTTGTTCTTTATGCAAGTATATTTTGTGTATCGAATGCCTAATTCTGATATTGTTGGCGGCATTTTGCAGTTTTGGTGTTGATCCTTTAACATTTGTATCTACTGCTATGATGGCAATAAAGATGTGGACAGCAAATGTAATACCATCTGGTTGCTGAAGATCATGTGTGTAAAGATGGTACAGAACTGGGCCAAGTGCACTGCCTTGTGGTACTCCAGCATTGATGTTTTTGATCGCGATCGGACTCTTTGAGAATACTATAGTTTAAGGAGAGAAAAATCGAATGGTGTTGGTTTTATTAAGATTGAACGAAGCGTCAATGAGATACAGCCTATTGAATATACCGATTTTTGCTAATATTTCGTGTCACCTAATCAGTTACTAATTAATTACGGATACTAATTTACATATTTCGGATCGTACTTTTCCACTTTTAGAATGACCGAAGAATGCTCGTTCGAACAGTGTTAGTTTCATTGCGATATCTCTCAGGGTACTCGAGTAATTAGCATTTTTCTATACACGTAACTACTTCCGTATAAATTCCGGACAATACCGTGAGAGTTCTAAAGCGGAGCGACACCTGTAGTTTTAGTTTTGAATCTAGTTGGTTTCGACGAGCGCTCCCGCCGACTGCGCCAGTTCAGGCCGCCAGTTTAGAGAAACTACTCCATTAAGCCCTATGCTGAGGATTGATCAATTTGGTCGAACGAAGGCCGCAATTGCAGCGATACAACTTCCAAAGTTTGGACTAAATTCGGCTATTAACTTAAAAGTACCCCCACCCCGTCACGCCCGACGTGCCTACGGAACAAATCAGGGCCGGATCAAGGAGTATTTCACATGGTTTTCTATACAAACGACACTTAGCGTAGGAAGTCCTTAGTCTTGCAGTTTTGCAGTCTTGCAGTTTCTTGCATCTGGAGCTTTTAGTGTTTTTCTTGGCGTAGCTTTTTATTCTGAAGCTTTCTTATTTATCTAGAATGCTAATATTATATTAAACATCATAACATTTATAATATATAGGGAAGAAATCATATAGAAACCCCCAAAAACCATATTTAGCATTGTCGTCATTTTTGGTGGAGTCGCCGGGGAAAAAATTTAAAAATATAATTTACACAATTTTGCCAATTTTTCCGATTAAACAGACAATTTTAAGACGATTTAACCCAACTTATCTATATACTAAACCTAATACTTAAGGAGATACATCCTGTTAAATGTATAAAACTTATCCAGAATACAATACCTACTATATCTATTTGATAGTAATAAAACCCTATGATGTATTACTTCTAACTATGTACACAATTTCGACACACATGTCTGATTTAAGGATGCGATGTAAAAAAAGTCGAATTGCAGTTGCCTTATAAGGAAAAAACAACTTTTCAACTCCTAATTTTCCATTTTTTGTAATAATTCCTTACGGCAAACTTCAGAATCAGAGTTATTTTGCGAAAGAGGGAAATTTCACTTAATACAGCCCTGGACGGCGAGATGAGCTTTCAATTCGTTGGTTCGCCTCGGATATTTTCAGATTCAGTTCTCGTACGGCCCTTCAGGCGAAGATCAGGGTCCATTATCAAATCAACGAATGGAAGCAGCGCCATCTAGGGGCGCCACACGCGGAGATTTGGCAAAACTCGCAAGTCGCAAGACTGACTGTCGTTTCTATGAATTTTCGCACGAGTGACGTGACTGCTTTCGACAACTTGATAAATGGACGCCCTAATTCCGATGCTGCCAACCCCATAGACCGAAACTTGAATACGCGGATTAGAAGTGGTTGAACTTAGGTATTATAAGGTAAACGTCCCAAATTCTACTACGAATAAACAATTAAATAAACAACTCGGGTTCAAAGATTCCCCCTTGCGGTTGTGTTGGCAGCTGCTGTAATTTTTGCTCTCAACTCCACGAAATTATGTGCCCTATTGACTTCATCAACATAAATGGTATTTTTAAGATAACCCCGCAAGAAAAAATCGTTCGGAGACAGATCAGGTGATCTTAGGGGCCAACGAATGTCGCCTGTCCCACTAATGAGACGGTGAGGAAATGCGGTTGTTAAAAACTCTCGCACCCTGGCCGCGTTATGAGCAGGACAGCCGTCTCGCTGAAACCAAACATCATCCTGATCTACTCCGGGAAGGTTATAAACGGCGGGAAGTACTTGCTCTTGCAGGTACTTCCGGGCGTTAAGAGACCCATCGATAAAGAATGGACCAACTAAACAATTGCCTAGAATACCAGCCCAAACATTAAGTTTTTCCGAAAAAAGAAGAACAGAATATAACGCTGCTCCAACAAAAACTACAAATTCCAGAGGCAAGATATTCCTAATAATTTTGAACAACTATGATGTCAATAATAACAGTGTTATGCAAAATTTGACATGCAAAACACACCGGAGGTTACAATGGGTATAATTATAAACAAAAAGGAAAAGCGATATTTTCATACCGGCTATTTAAAGTTGCGATATTTTCTCTGATGAACCTGGTTGATAATACGTTAACAATGATAGTGTCTACCTTGTTTTAGGTAGGATATGACCGAATATACAACAATGTCGCAACAAAACAAACAGGCCAAAGTGGTTTCGAAACTAAAAACAATCATGATACATGTACTTTTCGCTGTACTGAAATGTGTGCCAGTAATTATTTCGTTCGGTTATTAGCATAAATTCAAATGAGTTACATTGTTTCGAGGAACTCAAAATCAAACAAGATTTGCACTTAACTTAAAGTTTATTGAAAACAAAATTACAATAAGTCGAAACATTATTATTGCCTTGTTGGTTTCTTTGGTTTTTTTTGATATTTCTCAAAACTGTCTTAACTTAAACTTAAAATCTACACAATCTAGATGTATAATCAAAGTACAAAATACAAAAAATAGGTACTTGCAAGAGGCAGTAGTACTCACAAATAACGAAAAAATAAATAAATTAGTAAGAGTTGGTTTTACCTAAAAAAAACAAAAACAAAATCGACTATTTGGTATTTACATGCTTGAAATGATGAAAAATGATGATCTCATGCAATTTCTATCGACCGATCGGGTGTTTGTCTATGATTTTTAGTGGCAATGAGACAATATTGTAGAGAACCGGATCTGGAAAACACAACACAGCAAAGATCAGACATGCAAGCTGAATTGTTAATAACGAACGACTAATATTAGTCGTCATACCAGTTCTAAATGGTTTTGTTACCAAACAGACCAAGTAAGCACGCCTTCTTTATTCTGCAAGCAAACATTAAACTAACTAAACCAACTAACTAACATAAAAAAGTTAATATTACAAGCGATATTTGGTTTTCAAAAAAACAATTGTTAGTCAACATCTGGAAGAGAAACTAAGGAGCGGATATACCAACCCTTACTCGAGAGCATTAAGTACAAGATTTCTTATTTTGACTTAAGTCATTAACCTGAAGATGAAGCGTCATTTGGAGCATCCGTCACTGAATTATCTCTGTCGTTTTCACTGCCCGGGCTGCTCGTTGATGTCGAGGATGCTCTGTCGTACAGGTAGCTGGTTCCATAGCTGTGATAGTCCCTCGGTCTGTACCCTCCTCGTTGCGCCCTAGAAGAACATTTAAGTACAATTTAGTATGTGTTTTTTTTACTTTATTGATTCCGGAGAAACTACTAAAGGTATCGGGACGAAAGTTCATATTTAGCAGTTTTATGACCAAACTTAGAGCTGAAAAGCTTTTGGTTCAAAAGGGTCCAAAGGAAATGGGTGTTTACTCTAAGCCTTTTTGAAGGATTTTGCAAATGAGCTGCCATTTCTATAAAATCGTCAAAAAATTTAAATCATAAATTAAAGTAGAGGAAATTCTGAATAACTAATGTCTACGACATTTATTGGTAAATTTAATAGTTTAGCTGCAGGAGCAAATTGTATTTGATTGAGATCGATCGTGTCTGCATCTTAGTAGCCAAGATTTACCTAAGTTTCATTCTAATGTCAGTAAGTACATAGTGTCAAACGCTGATGTTTTGACAATCGTAGATATTTTTACGAAATAATCTGTTCTGCAGTCTCATAGATCTTTGTTTGTGAGCTTTGTATGTTGTTTTATGTTCTCCACGGGCTGCTCCTGACAAAATGTAAGCTTTTACAATTGAGTTTTTGGAGTTTGATTTGATTGTCAATTGTGTAAGTTATTTCTCATTTCCTATAGCGCTTGAAGAAGTGCCCAGTAGGACACAAAACATATAGCGATTGCTAAAATAAAAGAAAATTAAGGAATCCAACCACTTTTTATTGTATTAATAAATTGCATTTATTTACTATATTGTATTTATTTAATATATTGTATTAATAATAGCTTATGAGTCTAAGACAGCTCTACCTGCACTCTGTAGTGAAGGTATCACATGCGGATTCAGAGTTGATAAGTTCATATTCACATTCTTATTTTACAAGGGGCGGAGTTTGGTGTAGTTTGTGCTAAGGAGGGATGGTTTTCCGATATCTTTTGTTTGTTCTGATTTCGCAATATGTATTATAATATTTGTTAATCTTATTTTTCTTGTGCTTCGAGCGTATGCGTACTCATTAAATTAAAGCCACACACAATTGTTCATTCAATGCAGTCGCATGTCTAACCGATCTTTATTCGCTCATTTTGTATGGTGTTTTTTCTTTGTGTGAATAAATATTTATTATTATTATTATTATTATTACTATTATCTGTCAAATCCTGGCTAACTAGCTTTATTTTAATGCAGATACAACCGATCTCAATCAAATAGAATCTCATTTACTATACATTTTATAAATAGTATGATAAAGTCATGTGCCTGGCCACATCAGATTTTTTTAGTGTAAACCCATAAAATCATAAATGTTTAGTCAAACTTTTTGTCATAATTATCACGAATTTCAACAATATTATGTTTGAATCTTTTCACAATGACAGCGTCCAAAATAACCCAAGGGCATTCATCCGCATTGTAGCTATGAACCGTGAGTGTACACTGTACACGCTTTCCGCAAAAGCGGGTTAAACTATTGTGAAACGGGCATAATTTATACCATAATTAGGGCCTTTGCCGCGGCCGGTAATGCCCGACATATCCGGTGTGGACGGAAACGGCGTTCACGAACTAATTCACCGACATATGACGGCGACGCTCTCTTGTTTTCGTCTTTTTTCTTCATCCCAGTGTGGTTGTGGATGTGTGTGTGTGTGTGTGTGTGGGTGTTGGTGTGTGTGTGTGGCCAGCGAACCGCGAAGGCAACTCACAACGCCACAACGTATCAAACGAACGAACTGGACGAGTAAATAGAAATTAAAACTTAGTCGATGATGACTTATTCAATACGAATTCTGTTTTTATCTATTTGAATTGTTAGTTTTCGAGAATAAACACTGCAGATTGATGTTTTCAATACAAAATTAGCATTATTTTTGTTCGTGGAATCAACGTTATCGCGCGTTGGTCCGCGAGAGACATTCAACACGCATTCTTATCGCATGAGAAATTTTTTATTGGTGATTATTTCCATGCATTTAAGGGCTTTCTTTGTTAATAGATTTATGTCATTTAATTTGTCAATTACAACAATATAATCTGAACTGCGGCAGTCCGACATCACAAAATATTTCGGGCAAAATCACGCTCTAACCTCTGTTAAATTGCCAATTATCTGCAAAATCTAGTAACCTACGGAAACAACTGCGGGTCTAACGAACGTAATGACCACGGCTGACCCCAAATTAGTTCCCGGGTAGAAATACAGAGGGCGTACACCGAACGCAGAGCGCTTCTATAAATTGTAAACACCCTTGTTGGAGTTTGGGTCGACCTCAAAACTATATATCACATATAAAAGCCGCAACGCTTTGCCATCCGCACGACTCAGTGTTCATTGTGGCTTTATTTTACAAACCAACCACTATAAGATGATCAGAAATCCATTCATATTTAATTTATTCACAAATCAACTAAAAATAAAATGCATATGAAACAACGCGTATCAGAAAAATAACACCATCAGTACCCATTACAACAATAAAAAGTAAGAACATTTATAAGTAAAAACAATAAAAATTATAAAATGATATTGAATGAACATAAGAACAAACAAAACTCTACATGAAACTTTTTACTGACTTTTCTTTAGAAAGTAAATGTTATTCGTTTAAGGAGTATCATATTAGCTCCATTCCTTAAGAACTTGTGAAGTGAAGTGCCTAAGAATGTCCTAAAAATTGTCGTCATTTTTTAATTATGTGTGATATAACGAAACGTCTCTTTTTAAAAAAGAATTAACATTAAAAGTACCAAAGAAATTAAAAGCAGGCTAAGAAATCAAACTAACTTAAGAACCCCTTAAAATCTTTAATACAATTAGATGAGGTTTTATTTCATGGCAAAATTATTTAGAATATTTTTCTCGTAGATTTTCACATTTATGTTTAAATTAAAAATATCAAGTTAACAGCTTGCGAGGTGATTAAGAACATTTTCTCAATTCCAGGAGAACATCCTGTAGTTTTGTGTGAAAGAAAAGCGCCCGTTTTTTCGGAATTATTTAATTACATGAAAAAACAATTACCCCATCAATTGTATTGCTTTTTTCCAAACGTAAATTCGGTACTCGAATTACGGCGGCAATTATATATTTATATTTCCCCCAAGGGTGTTGTTATTACGACTATAAATTTGCCGGTTGACGTTCGCATTTTTAGGGGTGAATGAGCGATTCTGCCTGCCGAATAAATTTTGCAGCACGCCGTTCCAACGGACCGGCACCCCCACTCCGAAATTCAGGACAAAAGAGTCATGATAAATACACTCATTAATCTCTGGTGGGGGGGGGTACAACCCCCATATTCCAAATTACGATGTTCCACCGCAAAATTCTCAATTTCATTCACGTAATTCTCATTTTTTATTCTTTGGTACTTCCAATACAATTAATAAGGACAATTATTACAATTAAATTCTTTTGATAGTATTTTTGCAATTTGTGACATAGAACTTACACTAATTCTACAAATATTTTTCTATTATTAAGTCAGGGAGCACTTTTGATCATACGAAAAATTCGCGAAGCACCAAAAACATTGACATAACTTTTACTCAATTCCTTAACAAGTTGTAGCCGCTTAAAATACGGTTTTATTGATATATTTATCAACTCTAACTTTAACCGAATTGAAAAAATTAATACTCGAATTAAGCATATTTGCGGCGAAAATCATTAGTCTGATACAGAAAAGAAAAAGATATATTTCTGTATAAACTTAGAACATGACGAGAATTTTGGAATTTATTTCTACAAACCAACTCTTGAATGTTTGAGGGAAAAAGCACTCGCGATGTACCGAATTGCTTCCGAAGTTTTCTTTTTGCCCTTATTCACATAATTCCACATTTTGTGTGTGTGTATGTTTTGATTTTCTGGCCCCACAAAATTTTGTTCGTGAACTATCACCTGGTGGTTATAAATGCCGCCACCTATTTGATATATTGTGATAGTTCCTCCAAGCATCTGACATGTTCGCGGAAATATAAATCTAAATATAATAAAACTTTAAAAACCTTCTTAGTTTGTCAAATATTTAGGTAATTTGGCTAGATTCTTTATATTAGCAGTTACGTACCACCTACTCAAGTAGTTTTGATAAGCTCATTGTTGATACAACTTTATACTAATCTAAGGCATAATAAATCCGCACATAACATGTGGACGATATGTAGATGAGGGCAAAAATTAATATTATCAAAACATCATATTTATTATCTTTATTGTAGGAAATATATTTCAAAATGTTTACTCACATACGGTAAGCGGAGCACCGGTTAAGAACCACTGAGATAGACAGATTAATTTTATCTATTTCTCCATATGTGACACCTTCAATGCTATAGTTGGGGAACTTAAACTCCTATTGGGGTATAAAGTATTTATAAGGGTTCTCCGGTGGAACTAGTAATCGGATTATAAGCTCTAAAGTTTGTTTCCGCTTGCCCGTTGGGAATCACTGCAGTGAAATGTTGGTAGCCCTGGGCTATTATTTTATTTATCGGTGCAAAACGTGACCGTAGTCAATAATGGTTTCATTTTTGAATCACCTGCGATGTTTAGGAATCTTTCTTAAGATGAATTATTAGCATTAGCCAGAACACTTCTTCAGTTGTTTTATTATAAGAAGCTAATAGTAAATAAGTAAAGGTCAAATACCCTACGTAAGGAAACTGTGTGTAGAATAATGTTCAATGGAGGCCAGTATGACGTTAAAAATTGTTTTTTAACATTTTTTAACATCTTTAACACCTTTTTTAATCATGTTTTTTATGTATAATGAATACTTACCCTGGATCTCGGTACGTCCTATCCCTATCATCCCTTCCATAACCCCAAGAGCTAGCATAGACTCCACCATACCGTCCGGAAGACTCAGGGGCACCCCTATTCGAATAGTACCCCCTTCCAGAGCTATCCCAACCGGAAGTACCCCGGTAAGTCTCGTCATAAGGCTTATAACCACCTCTCGATTCATAACCTCGATAGTCATACCCAATATTGTCATATCCAACACCTCTGTCATACTGCCGATCATATCTGTCGTACCTATCCCTTCCAGTATATCCACTATATCTATCACGAGGCTCGTATCGATCATACGAGCTTTCCCTACCAGAATAAGGTCTTCTATACGACTCCCTGTCATAGGAGTCATAAGAATCGTATGGATCTTGCCTTTCGTATGAATCATATCGGTCATATCGGTCTTCATATCGCCGATAGGGGTCTCTGGGTTCTTGATATCTGTAGTCACTCCTTGGGTAGTATGAGCTGGACCTGTAGTCTGAGTAACCAGTTTCACATCTGGTGCATCTCTTGCCTATGGTTGTTTCTGGGAGGTGGTCTCTGGCTTCGGGTGTTTCTTCTGGCTTCAGAAGTCTGCTGGTGGCGACATCTCGCGTCGAGTCTGAGCCTTGTCTGTCAAGGTAGTATTTGCTGTCTCTTGGGAGTCGTAAGGTTGCGTCCGTGTTGAGGTTGAGTATGTCTGATAGAGCGGCCGTTTGGACTGTAGTGAATAGGCAGATTATGATGGATAGTGCTTGTATTGTCCTTGAGGTATCCTGAAAAGATAGACGATGAAATTTATGTATTTTGTGTGGATTTTTGTGTTTTTTTTTTGTTGATTCAAATAACTTCCCATCTAAAATTGCTATGATTTAGTTTGGTTCTTTGTTTGGTTTAGGAACGTGTATGAAAAACCTTTCAGGATTTTATGTGAAAGGTCACAGCTTGGAGTTTTCTTTGAGATACTTTTTTTAAATAATAAATTAAAGTAGAGGAAATTTTAAATAATTTTTACCTATGGTATTTTTTGGTAAAATTAATAGTTTAGCTTCAAGAGCAAATTCTATTTGATCGAAATCGGTCGCATCTGCATTGATATCAAACTACATAGTAACCTGGATTTGACAAATATTCTTTTGTGCTGTCACCACAGAAATGTCTATGGCTGTCACACTCGAAAACAGCTGATTTCATCAGAGGTTGGAGCGGGCACTTGTGTTGTACCGTATGTAAAAACGAAGGACTAAAAATACTTTAAAAATATCAAAGTCGAACATAAGAAACACAAATATTTGGCCATGGCTTCTCCACCATCTTTAAATGTAACTCAAGGTCAAAAGAGTTAGAAGTATTATTTTCCAGATTCATTATATGGAATATTGTGTGTATGCCTGAATATATCATGAAACGATTTATTCAGGGTGAAAATTATCTATACCTCATTACTCATTTTTTATGTAAACTACCAAAACTAAAACCATCAAAGTTATATTAACTTATCCAAATTTTCTCACCAAAAACAGACCAAAACAACCGAACACCATAATTACCAGTACGTAAAATCACCCTCCCAATAATTTAGCGCGCAAAAATTCGATTTATATGCTAATTATCGCTAAATTCACCGACGCTATTCGACCGGGCAAAAGCGTTACCAGTTGGGGTCAATGTTTTGCGCGGCATAACCGCTATTGAGGTCGCATACCACCGTAACTAAGTTAATTACTGGCCCCACAAAACTCCATATCCCAATAAAACAACCGTGTTGCCGGAAAGATCGAAAACAGATAAACCCTTTGTTCTCTTCGATTCCGAAGACTTACGACCTTGTATATACGTCGATGGACGCTGTCTCGTAGTTTTATTTTTCGTTGGTCGTCTTGCGAATTGCAGCGGTAAGAAAAGAGGTCATCCTTGAGGTTGGTGTTTTAGTCTCTTTTTCAGACCGATGGCATACATACAACGCTTTGGGTAGAGTACGTTAATACACATTGAGCATTAGATAAATATGAATCTGTTACATAAAAAATTAATTACGTGTACAAGTATTTTTTGAATGGGACAAGTATTTTTGATTTTGGTGAAATATTTTGTCAAATAGTTACAATCTTTTTCTGTTTCTTCATGATTAATACTAATACATCAACTCCATGACATCTCTTATACTCAAATGAACACCCACAGATAATCTAAAAATCAGTTTAAGTCAAAA
This sequence comes from Melinopterus prodromus, assembly GCA_964023965.1. Lineage (NCBI taxonomy): Eukaryota > Metazoa > Arthropoda > Insecta > Coleoptera > Scarabaeidae > Melinopterus > Melinopterus prodromus. The sequence continues at coordinate 26,643,715 of OZ030398.1, read as the reverse complement.
TGACTTGCCATTATCATAGCAACAAAAACAAACATCTCAAATTGTCTGTTTAAATCATCACAATTTAACTAGAGCAAAATCAAATAGTTGTGTGCCTTTTCGTTTCAAGTATTGTACTTTTGTGAATTGAAATGTATTCTGAAAGATGCCAGCACAAGTGTCCAAATCCAAGACCTGTCAGACCAAATGTCAGAATGACAAGGAAGCAAACAAAGCTTGCCAGATACGTCAACTGTTTGGAAATTATTGCCCTACTAGTTATATTGAGCTTATTTGTGTACTTACTTATCTCCTTGGACTAGTAGTTGTAACGGAAGATGCTTATTTTTACTACCTATTTTTTCGTGGTGATTTGTATCTATCGAAATTTGTAATAGAATTTTGTGATTTGATGTTGTAGAAATAAAATTATTACTAGAATGTGCAGGAGTTTTGTATAGTTCTAATATACTCTATAGAACATCTCTATAGACATTTGTCTTTATTGTGATTTATTTTATTATCATTTCTTTTTTGGCGTTCGGATTACCGAGGTTCGGATTATCGACGCTCTACTGTATAACTTAGATTATCGAATGGGCTTATAATATTTTCAAATGCAGAGTTCTTTAAACCATTGGAGATATATGTTTGTCAATGAACAAGTATTTTTTATACTGCTCATTATATTTTTATAAAGGTATCGATTGTATTGCACATTTATTTATTTATTTAAGTGTACAAGTATATTATGATGGGAACATTTAAATATAAAAATCCACAATTATCTATTCTGATGTCCATTTACCAAGTTTATTGCACAAATATTTTTGGTATTCATTCCTATTTTGTTTTATTTGTAATTGGTTATGCATTTTAAACATTTTAACCTTTTTGTACACAGTATATCGAAATACATCAGATTTCCCAAAACAAAATTAGTACAATTACTTCTTTCTTAGGGTGATTTTGACATACACACTGAGTTTGTTTGGAATGTTTACTTGGTAGAAAGAACGTTAGTTTCAGTCAAATATATACTATTTTTGCTTTAAAATATATACCGAGTGTAATATTTGTTTCTATACCCCAGCATTACGTTGTTTATTTATTTAAAGTACTAAACTACGTACTTGCTAAACAAACAGATACTTACTTGTAATTTCTTCATGATTCTTTAGCACAATATACACAAAAATAGCAAAAATCCCATACGTAAAAAACACACAGATTCCACACAGTTGGCTGTTTAACTCAGAACTTAATGCAGAATGGGAGAACAACAAAAATGGATGGGATGTACGCACTATCTCGCCGGTGGCATGAGTGAATACGCCCATCAAAATGCTGGTAAATTTATACTTCGTTCCACAGTTTCGGGCACCATAACCTTGCCAAAAAGGTGGGAGATAATTTAGGTGCTCGCTGACCACACAAATGTTTGGAACTAGCCACCCATGCTGCGAAAGAAAAGCGCATAAAAAATCAATTTTCGGCTGACACCGTAGAGTTTTGTGATGAGCCACCGGCTTAACAATCAAACTGTCATAAAGTTACCAAGGTTAGAAGTAATTGACCCAACCGGCTTTTGTTTGTAGCGACACGGGTGTTTTAAAACGCCTTGTTTTGTTTAAACGTGTCATGAACAGCATTAATGAATGCTATAAATTACATTTGAAACTATTTGGACGTAACCCAAACTTAATAATAATGATACTTATTTAGTTAAAAGAAACTAATAATCACAATAAATTTGGTTTCCTAAGTAATAAACTTATGAACTACTTAAAATTAGCCAATACATGAGCCCGACATGACATTTTAAAAAGACTTAGCGAACTACTGTTTTTTATATCACTTGGTAGGGTGTTAAACATCTTCAGTGCTTTATAATAAAATGAATTTTGTGTGCTGCTTTTTGTATATTTTGGTAATCTGAAGTGGTCCTTTTGCCGAGTATTGTATTCATGCTGCTGACTATTGTATGTTAAGTAATTACTCATATAATTTGGGAGTTTATTATTTATGCATTTATATACCAACGTGAGTGCCTGATATACGTTCCTAGTTTAACATTCAAAAAATTTTATTTACTCAACATGCACTCGATACTGGTTAACCTGGAGGTTTGTAATAAAATTCTGAATGCTCGATTTTGTTGTACTTGAATCGTTTTAATGTCTTTGTCTGTACACAAAAATAATATACTGCTGCAATAGTAAAAATATGGTTATATAATCGTATGGTACAAAGATATTCTAGCTTTTAATGTAAGTTTATTTGATATTCTTCCTAAGTAGCTAATCTTTCGACTCACCTTTTTAACTATATATTCCATATTACTCGTAAATTTCAAACTATTATCTAAAATGACACCTAGATATTTAAATTTGTCCACTATCTCAACAACTGTGTTATCGATAACTATGTCTGGTGTAGGGTTTACCGTATTTCTATTCCCCAATACCATAGCTTTTGTTTTCAATACATTCAAACATAATTTATTTTCTTTATACCAATTTGATATCGATACTAGTTCGGAGTTTAATGTCGCGATTACATCAGGCAAGTCATCTCCTGCAATTGATATTAGTGTATCGTCTGCAAATAGGTGCATATCACAAGCTTTAACTTGTGAAGCAACATCGTTTATGTACAAATTAAATAAAACTGGTCCAAGAACAGAACCTCGGGGTACCCCTAAGCTGTTTATTAATTCACTTGACTCATTTTCTCCAATCCTAACCTTCTGTCTCCTGTTTGTTAAATAGTTTTCAAACCATTTCAATTCTTTTCCTCTGATTCCGTAAGTTTCCAATTTTTGTAGTAACTTTTGACGACTAATTGTCTCGAAGGCTCTTTTCAAGTCTACAAAAACAGCAACTATCGTTTTGCCGTCTTCTAATTCTCCTTTCCAATTTGCCAATACCAAATTTAGGGCCGTCTCGCATGAATGCTGAGCACTTCTGTGACTTAGGAAGAATATCTAATAAACTTACATTGAAAACTAGAATATCGTTTTATGCAGAAACGCACTAATAAGCACCTCCCTACTATGCTGTGTCAATGTGCGTTTGCAGTCCGTGCGGGTGTATTGATTTAAAAACGTGATAATATGTGACATTTCGTGTTAGTGATGTTCCCGTTGACTATCTATCCCCAGTTTTCATCGAATTTGAAAAGTTTTTTTGTTGAAATGCTAGTGTTTGAAGGTAGTTTTAGGCGGTTAAAGTCAAATATTCCTGTGCTATATCATGCTATTTTCCGGGATAAGAGCAAAAAACGCATTTTTTCTTGATACAAAAGCTATTCTAGCTTGACTGTCCACCCTGTTCGAGTACACCGTATAGCGTTTTTAAATTTATGGTGTCCATAAACAAGGGAAGCGCGAGCACACCACAATCAAGGTATTATATGGATGCCAGCGTCGATAAAAGAGATATAATCTTTCCCAATATTGGTGCTATGTAATTTTTGATAGAGTTGGGAGCAATTATTTTTAAATTAAGCCGTTATACTCGAAGTAATGAAGCCAAAAATCATCAAAACTACCTACCATTTTTTGTGAAGAACGTCTGTTTTAACAAGCAGTGTTATATATGTGTCTACCTAATGTATAACCATAATTTAAATCTTAATTTCAACTTTTACCAACACCAGTAAATTATTACACTGAAATGTATGTCTTGTTGTATTTGTTTGTATTTACGTGATTGCTGAATTATTCATGAAGACGGTGGTACAATAATCACGTCTACTTCCAGTAAGTTTGCTTAGGATTGTCCAATTTATGGAATCGGCTAATTCGCAGAACAATTACAACACCCCAGTGTGTTTAGGATGCTAGGCATGTCTAGCGCCATCTAACAAACCACTTATGCTAAAGTACCATCGAGACATTCGTTTGTTTCTAGTGTTTCTACGTAGTAATTAAAATTAACGACGCCTCCATCTGATCTATTTTAATAGAAGGCATGATGTAGCCAAACATGATGCTCTATCATGTTTTATTTTTAAGTTTTGGGGAACTTTTTTGGGAAGTATATTTGGGAAGAAGCTGGGGTACAAAATCTTGGGACCTAGAGGGCCAATAAATACCACAACTTTAGCTGAAGCTAAATAAACAACCACACTTTATTTCATAATCAAATTAAAACCTTGAGTAGGTTTGCATCCTTAGAATCTTCCGCTCTAACTTTATAACAAAAAACTCGGCAACGAATACAACACCTGCTGCTAAATAACCGTATAACAAGAACAAAAAGGGTTCCTCGTAATGCCTTAAAGACAAAACAACAGCGGTCTCTGGTTCGGGGATTCCTAAAACGACCAAATTGATTTTGGTGTTCTCCAGTATCATGTCTTGCCACCATTTTACTATTAAGCCTTTTTCTATAATTTCCATGGACCAAAATTTGATTAGTTTGTTCAAGAGGTTGACTTTTCGTAAGAAGAATGTTACAAATAAGGTCATTCTGGTTAGGTTTGTTATCAAACGGTCGTGGTTGGGTGTTTCAAAAGGGAATGTGTCGGTTGTTGATTGAAACGTCATAGCTGTCCGGTTTGTTATGTTGGTAATGCCTGTTAATGTCTCCTTTTCAGGTACGCTTACTATGTTGATGTTCTTCCTCCAAGATGGTACATTAAATCTTTCGTAGATTGCTGTAAGTCTCTCGAAATACCACGACATATTTGGGTAGTAATTATTTATGTACATGCTCTCAGCGTCCGCTATTTCTATACCCTCAGCAGGTAAAGTGAAGATACCACTAAGTTTTCCTAAGTATATGGTATCCATGTTGATTGTGTACAGCAAGTAGAAGATCAAAATTATACGCAGGCAAGCCCTCTTTGGAAGGGTGTTAATACCCGACCCGACACTGATCCGAAACGAGTCGAAAAACACCTGAATTTGACTCTTTTTATCGTTGTAATAGTTAACGAAAGTCGAGTATATAACAGAAGTTATGACTATTGTAGCTAGGTAAGCCAACCAAACGGGGTACTCGAACACTTTTAAGATCCTCCGGAATGTTTTGATCCTTGCTGGTTTCGGCACCACCAACATAAATTTGTCCTGGTAGAACATTGGTCCAAAGCTATGGTCTTGGGTTATGTTCATTAGTACATGGCCTATTATCGCGTCTGTGTTGCGATTCATCAAGTACCAAGTTGCGTTCCAGAATGTACCATTAAAAGAAAATTCTTTTTGAAAAGTCTCGTTGAAGTGATAGACCATTTCAATGTTTGATCTGGCTTGGATGTTTTTGAACATCGATACGAATAATCCCGGGTTTTTAGTTTTGTTAATATCGTCGACGAATGGTACAGCTCTTATCCAAGTGATTTTAAACGAACAATTGTTAACAACTGTTCTTTTCTTGTTGTCGAATATAGTTGGTGTGTTATCCAAACAAGGGGTTGTTTCTTTTAAATTATAATTCCTTCCACAGGAGTTATTGTCTGCAAATGGGTTCCATCTAAAATATTTAATTTCCTCTTTATTTTTTACCATAAACGCTACATCATAGAAGAATCCTTCTGCACAAATCCTAGTAAGTCCTTCGAGATCTATGTTTTCCCTTGTGTCAAGAAAAAACAATAGTGTTCCTTTACGATGTTGCCCCTTCAGAATATTTTCAACCCAACTTACATCTCCTTTCGTTGTTATAACAATTAGCAAATTCACATCCATATTTTTAAACAAATAATCCTTGTCCTTTGTTAAAACCATGTTGATAGGCGGTGACATTATTGTTATAAATTTCGGAAGTAAACCAAAATCAAAATCGCTTGAATTTTTGTAGATTATCAAGTTCTTCCATGTAAATTCTTTTGCGAATATCCGTTCGACGCATTTGTTCTTTTTTTGCTGGATTACCTCGAATTTGTATCCTTTAGCTTCTTTCGGTGATGCCGATAATGATAATAGTATCATTATTATAAAACAATCCACAAAATACTTAAAATTAACCATGTTTTTTTGTGACTTTTGAACCCTTTTGTGCCACAACTACAGGCTTACTTCTAAATTACTGAACCTCACTATTGCTTCGGTGACTCAATCTATATAAACGCAGTTTCTGATTACTTTTTTTATTACTTATATCACCTAATGGGTTGATGGGAAGTTTGCCTGGATACGCCGCTAGATGGCGCTGTAATTTTCTAAATTGGATCAGATTGGCTGAGGTGGATGCCAGCCACGACATATTTGATGTACGTAAATTGCAACTGAGATGTGATTAAATCCTGAACGGTAATACATCATACAAATTCGGACGTACCCACTTAAATAGACATCAAAGTTTGTGTTGTGAAATTGGATTTTATTTGCGTTGTGATTTGTTATTTGTTTGTGGGTGAATTGAGGTGATTTGATTAAAAAAACTTGATCAATAAAATTATTATTATTATTCTTATTAATATTTTGCTATAGTGATATTTTTTAAAGCAGTTGATTGAATTGAAATGGTTTGAAAACTATTTAACAAACAGGAGAGAGAAGGTTAGGATTGGAGAAAATGAGTCAAGTGAATTAATAAACAGCTTAGGGGTACCCTAAGGTTCTGTTCTTGGACCAGTTTTATTTAATTTGTACATAAACGATGTTGCTTCACAAGTTAAAGCTTGTGATATGCACCTATTTGCAGACGATACACTAATATCAATTGCAGGAGATAACTTACCTGATGTAATCGCGACATTAAACTCCGAACTAGTATCGATATCAAATTGGTATAAAGAAAATAAATTATGTTTGAATGTATTGAAAACAAAAGCTATCGTATTGGGAAATAGAAATTCGGTAAACCCTACACCAGACATAGTTATCGATAACACAGTTGTTGAGATAGTGGTCGAATTTAAATATCTAGGTGTCATTTTAGATAATAGTTTGAAATTTACGAGTAATATGGAATTTATAGTAAAAAAGGTGACTCGAAAGATTAGCTACTTAGGAAGAATATCTAATAAACTTACGTTAAAAGCTAGAATATCTTTGTACCATACGATTATAGAACCATATTTTTACTATTGCAGCAGTATAATATTTTTGTGTACAGACAAAGACATTAGAAAGATTCAAGTACAACAAAATCGAAGAATTTTATTACAAAGTTCCAGGTTAACCAGTGTCGAGTCCATGCTGAGTAAATTAAATTTTTTGAATGTTAAACAAGGAACGGTATATCAGGCACTCACGTTGGTATATAAATGCATAAATAATAAACTCCCAAATTATATGAGTAATTATTTAATGTACAATAGTCAGCAGCATGCATACAATACTCGGCAAAAGGACCACTTCAGATTACCAAAATATACGAAAAGCAGCACACAAAATTCATTTTATTATAAAGCACTGAAGATGTTTAATACCCTGCCGAGTGATATAAAAAACAGTAGTTCGCTAAGTCTTTTTAAAACATCATGTCGGGTTCATGTATTGGCTAATTTTAAGTAGTTGGTAAGTTTATTACTTAGGAAACCAAATTTATTGTGATTATTAGTTTCTTTTAACTAAATAAATATCATTATTATTATACCTTAAACATGCGCAGCAACTGGTTAGTTTTAGTTAAAATTGAACAATACACCGTCTGTTGCAAAAGTACGCTTTGCATCATTTTGTAAACATAGTATTTCGGATAATTACATAGAAGGCATACGAATTATTGATTGCTACTGGGATATTCGCAACAGTTTCAACAGTGTGTTCTATTACTAGTCCGCATTATGCTTACATTACATGTGTATCGCAATACCACAACAGTATGTCCTCATAAACTATACAATCGCCGAATTCGGGTGTATTATGTATAATTTCTATGACCACAACGCGATTTAGTCAAACCTAAATACCCGCAACGCATTGTGATTCACCCTGTACACACGTATATTTTTATATCAGTTATTAATTTATTACGGATCGAACTGTGTTAGTTTTATTGTGATACCTCTAAGGGTACTCAAGTGATTAGCGTTTTTTTTATGCAATTTGTATTAAATGGTTATTGATGCAAACATACAAGAAATTTAAGCATTTTGCTCTACTTTATATGTTTAAAAGCAGACCTACATAGCGTCATTGACAGGAATATATAACAAACAAAATACAACGAGTGCGGTGTTTCTATTATTTCAATAAATGGTTTGAAACTGTTCCGCAATGGCTGAAATTAATTTACGCGTTGCTTGTCAACTGAATGAACAATATAATTTGATTGCGCTAGCAAGCGCAAACTGTTTTGCGTAACGGTTCATAAAAACGGTCCCTTTGTTCGATAGCGGCTCAAAGGGCGGCTGCAGGTTCATTAAAAATATATATATGTTTGCAATACACAATACACAATAATGTACGATATAGTGAGGCGTGATTTTAAATTAAAATTGCCGTTACGTACAATTTTGAAAGGCACACATCAAATATTCTCTCCAAGCATTCGATCAGTGGTTCTTAACCTTTTTGAAGTCAGCGAGCACATTTGATCATACGAAAAATTCGCGGAGCACCAAAAACATTGACATAGCTTTTACTCAAAATTAAAACTATTATTAAATAACAGTTACAAAATTTAAGTAACAAAATAAAATTCACATAAAACTGTTTACAGATTTTCTTCTAAAAACTGAACGTCATTCCGAGTAAAACGGTTCATATTGACTTATTGGTTTTCTCAATTCCTTAAGAAGTTGTAGCCGTTTAAAATACGGTTTTATTGACATTTTTATCAACTCTAACTTTGTACCGAATTGAAAAAATTAATACTCGAATGGAGTTTATTTGCGGCGAAAATCATTAGTCTGATACAGAAAGGAAAAAGATATATTTCTGTATAAATTTAGAACATAACGGGAATTTTGGAATTTATTTCTACAAACCAACTCTTGAATGTTTGAGGGAAAAAGCACTCTCGATGTACCGAATTGCTTCCGAAGTTTTCCTTTTGACCGTTTTCACATAATTCCACATTTTCTGTGTGCGTATGTTTTGATTTTCTGGCCCCACAAACTTTTGTTCGTGAACGATCACCTGGTGGTTATAAATGCTGCCACCTATTTGGTATATTGTGATAGTTCCTCCAAGCATCTGACATGTTCGCGGTAATATAAATTTAAATATGATAAAACTTTCAAACCCTTCTACGTACCACCTACTCAAGTAGTTTTGATAAGCTCATTTTTAATACAACTTTATACTAATCGAAGGCGTAATAAATCCGCACATAACATGTGGATGATATGTAGATGAGGGCAAAAATATATATTATCAAAACATCATATTTATTATCTTTATTTTGGGAAATATATATCAAAATGTTTACATACTTTCAGAACTTTTTATGTCGCATGTGTAGCAGAGCTATACCTATTATGTTCTAAATAATATTCTTCACTTATTTCTAGAGTTGTCACGATAAGTTTCACCTAACTTTTCACTTACCATTCTTCAAGACAATCCTCTACCTTTGTTCTTTTTTTTCAGTTTCATTTTTTGCGCATCCTCGCCTAATTTAATACACCCACAATTATGCTGACCTTCATAGAATACATTCACACATAGGCCAGATTGTCTGCACACGGTAACGACTGTAGACATCTACATGAATTAAAAAAAAATCTGCTCAGATGTTACACTAAGCGCAAAAAAAAATACAATTTAAAAATTGTAATAGCGCAATTTTTTCGCCATTAGCCGTTATTAGTATCGCAAAGATTCTGAGCACATGCTTCGAGGTGTATGTACTCAGTTATAATTGAGATTTATATTCCGTAGAAACTTCGAAATTGCGACTTTTGTCACAATTTCGTTAGAGTCTGCTTGAGTAAATTCAACAGAACATGTGATTAGTTTCAGTGTTTAGTATCATTATGTGAAACATTGCGACAGCCACACTTTATTTTGTGTGTCAGGTTATTTCGCAAAAGTCCATTCAATCGATGAGACCCAAATTCGATTGGTCATGGGACCTATGCTATAAAATTGTTCACATGAAACACAATAAAGACAGTCGAACCGATCAATCGAGTTCCACCACTGTTAGAAACGTATGGAAGTTTACATAGATTTTACTTAAATGTCAATATTTCATATTTTGTTTGAAACTATCAATAAAACTATCTACGCTGGTAAAAAAAAAACATATTTTCCATTTGGTTTGTACATTAACACTAAGAAGAACTACTAATATACATATTTTGTTGTTAACAAAACATTTCTTTTCTGTGTTTATTAGTTTTTTACTATAAAATGTATATACACACACACACACACACACAACTTTATTGTAGAAAATACATATTGTGATGTAAATATTTCGTAAATAAAAAATGACACAAACCTGAATTTTTTGAGTCAGTGACTAGAATATCATTGTATAGTATTTTGATAAAAAAAATCTTCAATTCTCAGAAAGTAGATAATATAATAAGTAAATATAACAATACAGATAATTTGATATTTTTCTATAACTACATAAGACTACAATTGCTCAAAATTTCATCAAAATCCAAGGTGGGGTGGGGGGGAATCACACTGTGTTGATTTGACATGGAATTACGCATAACATAAGTTTTAGCATCACATCATTGTGCGCCACTGTAAAAAAAAAGAACACGAATACTGTATACGTCATGCAGGTCAATCTCTTGAGCGTTTCATATAGATATAGCACACACTCGACGGACAATGAATTCACGAACGGAAATATATCACGAAGCGTAACATATCCTGTTTTGAACTCAACCTGTTCAGGTAGCCTCACACACATTACCAGAGAGGTCCGACAGCGAAAGAGTTTTTACCCGGTTTTACAGGTGTAATTCAATCAACTGATCGACTGATTGGCACATACTGCATTTTCGTGTCTTTATTCGCTTGCAAAAAAATGGATTCCACCTGCCAATTAGGCTTTCCTATTCAGCTATGCCTCTCGATACTTTTTTGAAATGTTTACTTTCGTAACTAATGCCAAACGAGCTTAGTATACTGTTTAGTGATGGATCATAAACATTCGTAGCAAGTTTCATACATATCTTTCGATTATTTCCAGAGTTATGATTTTTTTATGATTTATAATGAAAGTATGGCTGTTTTGATAAATTAAAAAGTCTGATGTAGCCAGGCACATGACTTTATTATACTATTTATAAAATTAATAGTACAGGTGATTCTATTTGATCGAGATCGGTTGTATTTGCATTAAAATAAAGCTAGTTAGCCAGGATTTGACAGATAATAATAATAATAAATCTTAATTCACAGAAAGAGCGAATAAAGATCGGTTAGACATGCCACTGCATTGAATGAACAATAGTGTGTGGCTTTAATTTAATGAGTACACATACGCTCGAAGCCCAAGAAAAATAAGATTAACAAATAATATAATACAGATTGCGAAACCGGAACAAACAAGAAATATCGGAAAATCATCCCTCCTTAGCACAAACTACACCAACCCATCAATACTCATCGAACAAATAGATTCCCTAGAATGGCTGCAAAACATTTCTCTGTCCAACGAAAGTACACCCAACACGTTAACCCCCGCTTTCCTCAGATAAACCAGAAACATATTACATATCTTTGGTGCAACACTCGGAAATGATCTCTGGACAATCGACTTACTCGCTCCATAAGGCAAACCCGTATCACCGCCCCTCCGTAAAATAAGAATGTGAATATGTACTTATCAACTCAGAATCCGCATATGAAACCTTCAGTACAGAGTGCAGGTAGAACTGTCCTGTCTAGGACAGTTATTCATAAGCTATTATTAATACAATATATTAAATAAATACAATATATTAATACAATAAATTCATTAATTTTCTTTTATTTTAGCAATCGCTACATGTTTTGTGAAATGAGATACCTATACATTACGCAATTGACAATCAAATCAAACTCCAAAAAACATAAAACAACATACAAAGGTCACAAACTAACATATGAGACTGCAGAACAGATATTAAGATATTTGTATACTTATGAGATACTGCGTATGATAAAGTAAAAATCAGCATTTCTCTTTGAGGGTGTTTCATGTATTGCCATGGGCTTTCCACCGTTCTTGTTTTATGTTTGGGAGCGACTGTCAATTGTGTAAAGCAGGTTTGACATCTCAATTTCTAATTGCTATCACGCTGTAGCACCTAATTAATTATAGACTAGCGAGTAACAAGACCACGGTATTAGAGCATGTCAATCGATAGCTACGTGATATATTTAGCTTCCTCGAGTTCTGATTATTTGCATATGAATTATATCGTCAGCTGATACATCAGCAGAGCAAACGATGGGCTCAATCGACCTACTGAGTTACTGACATCTAGTATCTGTAATCTGTATACTGTAACGCACACCAGGATTTGTCCATGGCAAAACGGTTGTATTGCAATTTGTTTTGATGCAAACCCGTAAGAAATGTTCTGCTTAAAGCCCGACACCGTCCTGAATATAAAAAAGCACACGAAGCGAAATAATAACATTCAACCACCGATAAACAACGTAAAATCTAAGTTTCAAAAATCCTCCTGAACAAACTAAAATAGATAGAGGGCGGTACTTTTTAGAATTAATTACCGAATGTATTTGATCCATAAACGTGTATAATAATAATTTGTATCCCAACTACTTTGCTCGTAATCGCACATGAAGCGAAATAATAACATTCAACCACCGATAAACAACGTAAAATCTAAGTTTCAAAAATCCTCCTGAACAAATTAAAATAGATAGAGGGCTGTACTTTTTAGAATTAATTACCCAATGTATCTGATCCATAAACGTGTATAATAATAATTTGTATCCCAACTACTTTGCTCGTAATCGCACATGAAGCGAAAAAATAACATTCAACCACCGATAAACAACGTAAAATCTAAGTTTCAAAAATCCTCCTGAACAAACTAAAATAGATAGAGGGCTGTACTTTTTAGAATTAATTACCCAATGTATCTGATCTATAAACGTGTATAATAATAATTTGTATCCCAACTACTTTGCTCGTAATCGCACATGAAGCGAAATAATAACATTCAACCACCGATAAACAATGTAAAATCTAAGTTTCAAAAATCCTCCTGAACAAACTAAAATAGATAGAGGGCTGCACTTTTTAGAATTAATTACCCAATGTATCTGATCCATAAACGTGTATAATAATAATTTGTATCCCAACTACTTTGCTCGTAATCGCACATGAAGTGAAATAATAACATTCAACCACCGATAAACAACGTAACATCTAAGTTTCAAAAATCCTCCTGAACAAACTAAAATAGATAGAGGGCTGTACTCTTTAGAATTAATTACCCAATGTATCTGATCCATAAACGTGTATAATAATAATTTGTATCCCAACTACTTTGCTCGTAATCGCACATGAAGCGAAATAATAACATTCAACCACCGATAAACAACGTAAAATCTAAGTTTCAAAAGTCCTCCTGAACAAACTAAAATAGATAGAGGGCTGTACTTTTTAGAATTAATTACCCAATGTATCTGATCCATAAACGTGTATAATAATAATTTGCATCCCAACTACTTTGCTCGTAATCGCACATGAAGCGAAATAATAACATTCAACCACCGATAAACAACGTAAAATCTAAGTTTCAAAAATCCTCCTGAACAAACTAAAATAGATAGAGGGCTGTACTTTTTAGAATTAATTACCCAATGTATCTGATCCATAAACGTGTATAATAATAATTTGTATCCCAACTACTTTGCCCGTAATCGCACATGAAGCGAAATAATAACATTCAACCACCGATAAACAACGTAAAATCTAAGTTTCAAAAATCCTCCTGAACAAACTAAAATAGATAGAGGGCTGTACTTTTTAGAATTAAGTACCCAATGTATCTGATCCATAAACGTGTATAATAATAATTTGTATCCCAACTACTTTGCCCGTAATCGCACATGAAGCGAAATAATAACATTCAACCACCGATAAACAACGTAAAATCTAAGTTTCAAAACTCCTCCTGAACAAACTAAAATAGATAGAGGGCTGTACTTTTTAGAATTAATTACCCAATGTATCTGATCCATAAACGTGTATAATAATAATTTGTATACCAAGTACTTTGCTCGTAATCGCACATGAAGCGAAATAATAACATTCAACAACCGATAAACAACTTAAAATCTAAGTTTCAAAAATCCTCCTGAACAAACTAAAATAGATAGAGGGCTGTACTTTTTAGATTTAATTACCCAATGTATCTGATCCATAAACGTGTATAATAATAATTTGTATCCCAACTACTTTGCTCGTAATCGCACATGAAGCGAAATAATAACATTCAACCACCGATAAACAACGTAAAATCTAAGTTTCAAAAATCCTCCTGAACAAACTAAAATATATAGAGGGCTGTACTTTTTAGATTTAATTACCCAATGTATCTGATCCATAAACGTATATAATAATAATTTGTATCCCAACTATTTTGCTCGTAATCGCACATGAAGCGAAATAATAACATTCAACCACCGATAAACAACGTAAAATCTAAGTTTCAAAAATTCTCCTGAACAAACTAAAATAGATAGAGGGCTGTACTTTTTAGAATTAATTACCCAATGTATCTGATCCATAAACGTCTATAATAATAATTTGTATCCCAACTACTTTGCTCGTAATCGCACATGAAGCGAAATAATAACATTCAACCACCGATAAACAACGTAAAATCTAAGTTTCAAAAATCCTCCTGAACAAACTAAAATAGATAGAGGGCTGTACTTTTTAGAATTAATTACCCAATGTATCTGACCCATAAACGTGTATAATAATAATTTGTATCCCAACTACTTTGCTCGTAATCGCACATGAAGCGAAATAATAACATTCAACCACCGATAAACAACGTAAAATCTAAGTTTCAAAAATCCTCCTGAACAAACTAAAATAGATAGAGGGCTGTACTTTTTAGAATTAATTACCCAATGTATCTGATCCATAAACGTGTATAATAATAATACACAATAGTGAATGCAATTTAAATTTAACGGACAATATGGGGCTATTGGGTATCTCAAAATGTCGCAATGTTTCTGTTTGTCCTATCTTCAAGGCGAAACAAATTTGCGTACAGTTTTCAGAAAAGAACAAGGACACCACTAGGAAAGTTGGTGCCGATAAAAATGTACCCGTGTCGTGTTATACTCTTTTCACTCACATCAACTGTGAGATATAATTGCGCTGATAGCCGTCTTTAAACGGTGTGAAGGTGGCAAGTGAGGAATAACATTTCCCTAGACAACATATTGCACACTGAAACTCTTGCGATATTGTAAGGTTAAAATTGTTGACCCACATCTAACTTCCGGTTGTAATTTAGTTCGTTCGGATTTTAATTCTGTTTGTATATGCGAGATTATGATTAATGTGGTCGTGTACCGTTACGCTGTTCGTCCGCAATTGTTAATTTACTTATTTCGCTAATAAAAGGTGGATTTTTTTATGAAATATCCGACATGCGTATGACACATGGACAGTGGGCTGATTGGACATCATTAGGCATTGTGTCATTTACCTCGCGTATGTATGATTTTGAGCGAGGTCTGCATTATACTTCTGAAATATACAGATTGTTATCAGAGTTAAATATGAAATGATATGAACTGTATTGGGAGTTATTTTGTTTGGAAGATTTGAGTGCTTAGAATTATTATAACAGAAGAGAGATTTATTTCGTACAGTGTTATGGTGCTGGTTGATTTGACATTACATAATTAACATAATTAAAATTGAAATTATTATTAATTTTGTAAACTTTTTTTTTTAAATGGAACACCTAGTATATTTTTACATTAGAATTCTAAGACTAATTCAAAATATTCTAAGACTAATTCAAAATATAAATCTAAGACTAATTTAAAATAATATAATTCAATATATCAACAAATTCCCGTAAACAGTCTTCTAAATATTCGACAATAATACTTTGAACTTCGTCCAGTATCCTCTGCTCCAACGCATCAATATTTTGCGGCCTATTGGTGTAAACCTTGGTCTTCAGGTAGTGGTCCCAAATAGAAAAATCCGATATTTGCAAATCCGGCGACCTAGGTGGCCGTTCAATGGATCCTCTCCTTCCAATCCACCACTGCGGAAAAATTGAATTTAAATAATTCGCACTTGGACACGTAATGTGGCGGGGCACCATCTTGTTGAAACAACAAGTATTTTAGAAACCTAAATACGTATTTCAGCAACTATGTTGCCATCTTTAGTAGAACCTAAAAAGAGGTTCTACACTCTTCATAGTATCTTCATAGTATCTTTACTGGATATTGTCCAAGCAAATCACTAGTGGAAGTGACGTCCATGTTAAAAATTACCCTATATATACCCATTTGTTGGCCACACCTCAGTGAATTTTGATCATTGAAGCGTAAAAAACAAGTTTAAATTAAAGCAGGTCAAACAATGGCGAACTAGGTATAGGACCCCTGTCTGAATTTATTAATTTATCTCTATTCAAGTGAATAAAGATACTTTCCAAGCTGTTTAGTTCCCTATTATTTGACACAGCTTTTACAAGTTTTAAGTCATCTACAACTACTTTATGACCTGTGTCTAAAATATATTGAGCCACACTAGATTTTTCAAAACGATTATATTTAAAATGAGCTACATGTTCTTTGAACCTAGTTAAAATTGTTCTTCTAGTCTGGCCTACGTATTCTTTTTCACAGTCATGACATTTGATACAATATATGCCAGATTTATCAAGTACATCTACCTTATCCTTTGGGTTTCCAAGAAGGTTTTTTATGCTATTATGAGTCGAATATGCTATACAGAGATTTTGTGATGTAAAAATACTTCTCAAGCCCCTTGTATATGCACAATCGAACGGTATTTTAACATATTTCTTCTTTTCTACAGACAAAGTATTTAAAGTAGATATTTGATTTACATACATTTTTTGATTCTGCTTCTTAATCATTCTATCAACTATTTTCTCAGGGTACCCATTATGTATGACAACATTCTTAATAAACAATAATTCTTGCTGATATCTATCTGCGGACAATGGAAATTTCAATAACCTATTTACTAAACAACTAATAAAAGACAATTTTTGTTGAAAAGGATGCTGCGAATCATTAGGGATAAACCTGATTGTGTTAGTATCTTTCCGATACACGTCAATTTCTATTATATTTTTGCTATTCCTGACTACCAGAGTATCTAAAAATGGAAGTTGGCCGTTAACTTCTTGTTCTACAGTAAAGTTAATGGTGTTGAATTTAGTATTCAAAACGAGAAGAAAATCTTGAATACTGCAATACTGTCTTGGTGTCAAAAATGGCAAAAAAAACTTGTTGTGGTTAGGGGTTTATAATTCTATTATTAAGTTCGCCACAGTCTCCTAAATATGGTCATTAATTGGTTATAACTAAAAAAACTATGAAATAAAAAAATAGATTCAAATCGAAAAATGAATAATGTACCACGAGTCTCTGATGTAGGGTAAAATTTGTTTAAAAAAGTAATAAATTTGTTTGTATAAATCAAAAGTTACGAATTTTTAGACACGAAAAATCTTTAGCTGAGTGGGTATTCGGCAAAATTCCAGAGCAAATTATGTTCTCTGTGTTGCTGGTCACGTTCCTCTGAAATTGCACGAGGCCATGCTTGGCCTCAAAGAGATATGCACGTGTGTACAGACGTTGTATAAAAAGGAGAGAGTGAGTACCCCAGCTAGCTGGCTATATGTGCATAAGCAAGGCCAGAAAGTTGTCATAAGTTACGTCGCCGTAGGTGAGATTAAAGCCACCACTAGGTGGCGTGTTGGTGCAATGCGCTAGACACCGCATGTTGCGGTAGGCTGTGCCTTCATGGCATACGTGATACAGGCTAATATTAAATTTTCAGCATAGGGGATCATCTGCAGTCGGTTTAGATTTACCCAGAAAACCTATGGAAAATGGGAATTACTTCTTTTGTACTAATTTTGGACGACAAATAAGTTGTTTTCAAGTCTACAAAAAAAAACTACAACCATCTTTTAATTAAATATGTTAAAAACTGGCTAACGGTTGGTATTAAAGTCAGTGTTTTCAGACCAATAATTGGACTGTTTTTATCATACACCAAAAAACAAAAGCGATAACTGCGGAACGGGCATCAGAATTTCTAATAATTACAGGAATATTTTACAGTGGTTGGACGACGCAACGATTAAAATACATAGCTGGAAATTGTGGAAGTTGAGCATGCAAAAAAGGAAAACTGGTGCTAGTATTTATGTGCGCGATAAAAATGTTCAGGCAAGAGTAATTCACGCAATATTACGTATATATCACTAAAACCGGCGGGCACTGGTTAATATATGGCTGTGGAGATTGTTTTTAAGAATTTAACGGTATATGCTGTATTTATATGCTGCAGTGGTAACGAAATATTTGGTCCATTATTGAATAAAGTTGTTCGATATATACTTATACATATATACAAGGATCTACGTACCTTTGAGACCAATCGTCAGCCCAATAGGCTCCCCAACCTATTTCTTGGCAAAATACTTGTCGAAAACCATCCAACCGTTTATAGGACAAACTTACATCTTTTGTTAAGAACTCTGAACATTTTATTCAGATTCTGAAGGAATTTGTTATTGACCCGCAGGATATACTCGTAAGTTTCGACGTAACATCACTCTTTACGTGTGTTCCGGTTAAGGAGGCAGTCGAAGGCCTTCGGACAACACTTGTGCCCCTAGGTCTACCAACCGATGTACCGGATCTTGTAGAGTATCGTCTCTCCACCACCTCTTTCACCGGTAATCGCCAATTTCTTCATGGAATTGTTTGAAGGAAAACCCATTAGGTCAAGTCCTTACAAACCCAAGCATTTGGTCGGATATGTTGATGATACCTTTGTGGTTTGGCCACACGGTAGAGATAAACTTACGGAGTTCCTTAGCCAGCTGAACAATGTTAATCCTTCTATCAAATTGACGATGGAAATAGAAGAGGATAATCAGCTGCCATTTTTGGATGTGCTGGTAGACAGAACATCAACGGGTACGCTTGGACATACAGTCTAACGTAAGAAGACTGAAGAAGAAGTATTATTAACACTCAGGTGTTGTCTGAGTGTGGAACATGCTATGTAGGACAGACAGGACGAAGTATCGAATGTCGAGTCAAGGAGCACAGTGGAGACACCCGGCTACGCAAGATTCAACAGTCCTGCTGATGCTCAACACTGATATTTCACCTTAAAAACTATAAACAAAGTGCAGATTATAACGAGCTCTCCTAGTTTTAATGGTTTGGGTTTAATAAATAAACTTCTCTAGGCGTAATAACTTATCGTATTAGCTTCTTCGTTATGAGCTCGTTTTCAAAATGAATAATATATTATAGAGGGTATGTGGAATAGCAAATGCAACGTGGTAATGCACCGTGCCGTTGAAATTGTTCAAAATTAGTTCTACGAATTTCTCTGACATGGGCCACGTAAATTGTTGCCAGTTGCCACCGGCGTCGCGTTAAACTTTTAATGCTGTCATTCCTTTCATACTAATCTGCATGCAGTATGTGACTCCCACACAAATTTAATAACCAAAATCAACGAGGGTTCTCCTATAAATTATATTACGACGAATTGCAAACACACGAAATAAATAGACAGTTTGGGCGTACCGCAAGGTCTTGTTCTGGGACCCGTTTTATTTGCTTTTATCTGAAACGTTACATTCCGTAGGTAGTTCTACGATCTACAAAATAGTACGTAGTCGTAGTATCTAAATGCGTTATAATTTATTCAAAATGGCTGACAGAGCCTCACCTAAGATGTATATATTACTGGGTTGATGTAAACGCGCGTAGAATCTTCGGAAGGGGGACAATCAGTCATTGTCAGAGGCGTAACCGGGTAATTTCCGTGTGAAAATTAAAGCAGTTTATTCGGTCGGACAACCTGAATCCGCCGGTGACACCCCAGTCTACCCCAACGCGAAAATTATGCACGAACAAAATGAAATCGATGAAGATATCTTGGTTTAATTGCCAGCCCTCTCACTTACCCATTTGGGGGGGGAACGAAAACCGCTTGGGGGGATCTTAATTGTCTCCTTAATGGAAAAGTATGCCCAGAAACGGTTTAAGCATTTTTTTGTTCCTCACTGTGTTTTATCCAACCAATTATATCTAGAATATAACCAGAAGAATTTAATCAAGATTGTTCAAGTAAATTATTTAGTTTTGATGTTTTGTTTTGTGCATTTGCTACTTCTAATGACAAGGGAAACCTGTATTATAAATTAAAATCAATACAATATTTTATATTGATTATTTCGAGTACTATCTGTGTGCATGATTTAAGATCACGTGATTTTAATATAGTCTGGAAGCACTGGGTTGCACTGGTCATTTCAGCTCTGTTGCATCAAGTATTCAGGACACGACTGTCCAGTATTATGTTGGTAATCCTGTTGGCGAAGCAATTAAACTCAACTTATTCCGTTACGTTGCACCACTGTCCCCTGCAAACTTTATTAATTATTATATTAGATTTCAAGCATGAAATGAGTTCATGCACTGACTATATCCAACTGCTTGTTGGTTTCTAAAGATATTCAATCATAATTCATACAATGATTTGCGGATTTGTTCTTCTATTCTTAATTTTTAATGTCAAGCAAAACCTGTAATATAAATTGATATCACTATACCAACCTTAGATATAAAGATTTTTCCGATTTAACCAGATTTCTATGTGTTTGGAGTGCGTGTCACGTCTTTGCGTGTGTTATGGGTGTTGTCAGCATGTATGGGAACTTATTTTTGCTAGTGACAGGGTAGCCAACTGTCGCTGAGCTTTGCGAAACGGTCACGTCTCTTTTGATCGATGAATAGTACGAATTCTGTGCCGCCAATTCTCGGTAATATACTCCTCACCCTTTTATTTGAAGGGTATATTTCATCCCAGCTCCTGCAAGGAATAAGATATATTGTTTGGCAATAATATTTTCCACTAGAGGCTTCTCGGTGAAAAAGAAAATGAAAAACTTTTCCAAAAATAGCAAAAATAACTGGAATCGAAATGACTTGTGACAATACGTCATTTGTGACAAAATCATATCTTATTTTTGCACAATATTATTTTTGTGTTTCAATTACGTATTTAATTAAACTATTTACACGTTTCCTTTTTTTTTCAGAAGTCATTCTTGTCCCGGCTTGGATTTCATAATTATGGTGAGTCTAACTACACATATATCAGTATGTCTAAGTGTTACGTTCTTAGGTCTAGAGTTTCATAAAAAAAATTTAAAAATCGAAATGTCCGTATAAACAACTAGGTAAAAAAATTTGATAAATGCTTATGTCCCTTCTTTTGACGTCGATTTTCTCGCAAAAGTAGGGGCGAAAAAATTTGAAAAAATTCTGATGCTGTCCTTGATTAATATGCTACAACTCATAAAAACTAGAAAGCTGTATATGTTGGCGTTTTCCCGATTCTGTCAAATTAAGAACAATTGGCGCTGTTTTTGCCCCGTAAATTTTATTCGTTTAACTTTCGCAATTAATTACTCCAGAAATAATCTATAGATTTCAACGAATTAAAAAGTAAAATCACCTGCGGAATGCTAGTTTTCAATGTGAATTTTGCAAAATCATTGGATTAGTAATTTTACCTAACAAATAAATTCTTAATTTTTGCATAATTTTGATTATAATATGTGACCCGGTACGAGAGAAATCTCTTCTATCGATTGGCGTTTATGTTTTCTTCAGTTTTATACAATAAGGTTGTAATCATGATTTTGATGGAAGCGGATAGATCTAATAATATGGAGTTAGCAGATTTTCCGATTAGTGGTGAATACTAAATTTAGGTTTGCTTGATAAACCCAAAAAATATTTAAAAAGTACGCCCGATTTTGTTATATAAATATTCAAACTATTATAACAGTTTCAACAGTTTATTTATTAATAATATTTAAATACATGCACAAACAATATAAAATAAATACAACTCTTGATATATTACATATATTACAAACGTCAGCTCTGAGCGCATGAAACTTAGAAATATCAAAAAACTTTTACAAATTTAGCATCGTAAATTTGTAGACACATAGATTATTTTGCAGATCGTTCATTAGTTTTAAATGCTAATCCCGAAACCCGATTTAAATTGCCAAGAATCTCCATGGGACTTCCAAATGCCTGTTCGTGGTCCTGTTATCTTATCGACTCATTTTGCCATTATTTTTTAATTCGGTAATCTGTCGCCGGATATCAAAATTTCTTTGCCGAGCCATAATCGCCGTGTCGTTAAATGTATTGTGTCCATAAACACTGTTCTCCTAGCAACTAATGCACGTGCGATCCGCCACTACTTGCAGCAGTTCGTTCACGTTGTAGGTATTAAGATATTATGGAAAAAACACCAAACTAAAGATATCTATTGACGAACTCCATGATTCATTTGTTATCTTACTTGAGTGGCTCACCAATTCGTTTTGTAAATTGTCTCGGAGAAGGATATTCTTGTAAACTACATTACACAGCCTTGTACGAGAGAAATAAACTACGTCTGTATAAGTGTATGTGTGTATGTGTGTGTGTGTGTGTGTGTTAGCGAGCTTGTTAGTGAAATATTTTCTGGGAGCTCGAAAATGCTGAAACGCGGACGCAACTTTTTAAAATTATCCTCTCCCTGTTGTCTAGCCTGGGACAAAATGGAATTGGCCGACAACGCTCTTCGTTATTTTGTCCTCGCAACTACCCTGCAGGACTGTAATGGTGCATTCCCGCATTCGTGAAATTGTATATCCACTCAGGAGTCCATCAAATAAATTCTACGTGCTCCGCGTTCAGACAAGAGAAATTTATACCGTCATTTCGTAATAAGATTTGTCTCGAAATATACGCGAGTATTTTCAGATATACAGGGTCCTGCAACTAAGCTCCCGTCTTCTGTAGCTCACTTACTGATTAAGCTAAGAGTTTGACATTTTGCAGGCTTACCCTGTACTTCAAGGTACAATTCTAGAAATTATTTTTTATTACACAGGGTGTTCCAAAAATGTGCAACGCCATGGTAATATATTTTTTTAAATTGCATGCTATACATTTTTCTACACATTTGGAAGCCTTTTATGGTTGCCTACATATCACCAAAATTTTATTGAAATCGGTTGAGTGACCGCAGCGGAAAAAAATAAAAACCAAAAAAAATTGATTTTGCATCGTAGGCTTTAAAAATCAATAAAAACCACAAAATGCAGTTCGTTAATAAAATTTTGAGACGTGCTTATTAAGTTAGATGTAATAGTCTTGTTAACCAAGTGACATTGATCCAAATTATACCGGGTGACCAAAATCGTGTGTCAAACTTGTCAAACTTCAAAGCGCGCTATTGTTCTTATTTTAAATTGGAACCCATAATTTTTTTTAGGTGAAACGATGCGAAATTGAAGAATAAATATTGTTTCTGAATACAACCCCATCACAATTCCCAATATTCTAAAAGTTCTTCGCCAAAAACTCATTTTCAACGTTTCCAACGGCAATTTTAGGTAATAATTATCGTACGTGGCGTTGAAAAACAATTTATTACATAAAATATAACGCAGAGAGGTATTTTAGATTTTACTGTACTTAATTAAATAGTTATTCAATTGCTAAATTTACTGAAAAATTTACCTATAGCCACATTTCCGTCCTTAGCGCTATAGGTAAATTATGCAGTCAATTTAGCATTTGAATAACTACTTAATTAAGTACACTTAAATCTAAAATACATCTATTATTTTTTATGAAATAAATTGTTTTTCAAAGCCACGTACGATATTTATTATCTAATATTGCCGTTGGAAACGTTGAAAAATGAGTTTTTGGCGAATAAGTTTTAAAATATTGGGAATTGTTATGGGGTTGTATTTAGAAACAATGTTTATTTTTTAATTCTGCATAATTATACATAAAAAAATTTATGGGTTCCAATTTAAAATAAGAACAATAACACGCTTTGAAGTTTGACAAGTTTGACACTCGATTTTGGTCACCCTGTATAATTTGGATCAATGTCACTTGGTTAACGAGACTATTACATCTAACTTAATAAGCACGTCGCAAAATTTTATTAACGAGGTGCATTTTGTGGTTTTTATTGATTTTTAAAGCCTACGATGCAAAATCAATTTTTTTTGGTTTTTATTTTTTTCCGCTGCGGTCACTCAACCGATTTCAATAAACTTTTGGTGATATGTAGGCAACCATAAAAGGCTTCCAAATGTGCAGAAAAATGTATAGCATGCAATTTAAAAAAATATATTACCACGGCGTTGCACATTTTTGGAACACTGTATAATAAAAAATAATTTCTTGAATTGTACCCTGAAGTACAGGGTAAGCTTGCAAAATGTCAAACTCTTAGCTTAATCAGTAAGTGAGCTACAGCAGACGGGAGCTTAGTTGCAGGACCCTGTATACAGGAGCCATGTAATATAAGAAACACATAACTGAATAACTCTCTTTGTTAGTTCTAATGGTAAAGAATCCTGTAATACAATTCCAAATTAATGCATAATATAATACCCAGTCAGTCTTTTTTATCATGGTTGAGTAGAGAATTTTGTGCCCTTTCAAATGATGTATCACAAGGTAGGGAGTGCCATTTGACATGTCAAAGTGGGGTGGCTGGGTGGCGAAGGGATGAAACCTAAAATGCTCTAGATACCATTTTTTAACTTCCCCCTCAATATCTAAATCGATGTGTTTTCACTCAAAGCAGTAATCGCATCAGGTCAAGAGTTATTAAGGGTGGATACTTTTGAAATGAACACACGGTATAAATAATTTGTACGTAAAGCTTTATTTGTTTAACGTCTCTAAAAGGAATTTAAAATTGAATTAAATTAAATTTCGTATCAAAATTACAAAACGGTTCTCATTAACTCCTTTCAATGACGATAAATACTAAAAAATGTCTCTCCAACGTTCAAACGAATAAATAATTTATATAATATTTTTGTAAATTACTAAAGACGTCATGCATTTTAATCCCTAACTTTTACAAAAACTGGAACACCGTTAATGCTTTTTGCAAGAAATGCGGCTCTAATCTCCATCTTGTGTTCAGGAACAACTGAAGTAAACTCAAATCGTCTGACCATTTTGGCCAGTATCAATTTCATTTGTTGCATGGCCAACGGTTTTCCTAAAACCATAACACAAATACAATGTAAAATTAAGTTAAAACCATCAAAATAGTACTTATACAGACCTAAACAGTCACGGATTCCTAAAGAGAATGGGGCCCAAGAATTCCGTACCAATTTCGGCTTATTCTCATCACTAAACCGTTCTGGATCAAACACATAAGGGTCTTTAAAATATTTATCTGATTTGTGTAACACATCTATGTTAAATATCATGTTGGTACCATTTGGTATAGTCGCATTGTCTACAAATCGAAATATTTTGTTATCAGGTCAAGATACTAAACGAAAATGACGCAGAAGTCAATAGAATACTCACTTACTGCCGCTGGCTTATGCAATTTTCGCATCACGTAAGCAAGTGTGGTGTTAATTCTTAACCCTTCTTTGACAACACAGTGGATATACCGCATTTGTTTGAGATGGGAAGTAGAAATTGGCGCGTTTAAGTCTTTACCAACAACGGCTTCAACTTCTGCCCGAATTTTATTTTGGACATCGGGCATTTTGGCTATTTGGAAAAATAAGTACGCCAATGCAGTTGAGGTAGTTTCGTGTCCCTAAACAGAGAAAAAATTAGGAAAAATATAAATATACAGCCGTTTGAAATGTTAACAAACAAAGAAAAATAAAAGATAAAATACATATCAACCAATGCGAGAACGAAAAAGTAATATAATCAATAAATCACAACAATCACAACAATAAAAAGTAAATTATTTTAAGTAACAAAATAAATACCACTAAAAGTTTTTACAGATTTTCTTCTAAAACTAAATGTCATTCCGAGTAAAAAGGTTCAGATTCCGTTCAAAATACGGTTTTATTGATATTTTTATCAGCTCTAACTTTTTACCGAATTGAAAAAATGACTACTCGAATGAAGCTTTTTTGCGGCGAAAATTATTAGTCTGATACAGAAAAGAAAAAGATATGTTTCTGTATAAATTTAGAACATAACGGGAATTTTGGAATTTATTTCTACAAACCAACTCTTGAATGTTTGAGGGAAAAAGCACTCTCGATGTACCGAATTGCTTCCGACGTTTTCTTTTTGCCCGTATTCACATAATTCCACATTTTGTGTGTGTACGTTTTGATTTTCTGGCCCCACAAAATTCTGTTCGTGACCTATCACCCGGTGGTTATAAATGCCGCCACCTATTTGGTACATTGTGATAGTTCCTCCAAGCATCTGACATGTTCGCGGTAAAATAAATTTAAATATAATAAAACTTTGAAAACTTTAGTTTGTCAAATATTTAGGTAATTTGGCTAGATTCTTTATATTAGCAGTTACGTACCACCTACTCAAGTAGTTTTGATATGCTCATTTTTAATACAAGTTTATACTAATCTAAGGCTTAATAAATCCGCGCATAACATGTGGATGATATGTAGATGATGGCAAAGATATATATTATCAAAACATCATATTTTTATCTTTATTTTACGAAATATATTTCAAAATGTTTACATACTTTCAGAACTTTTTATGCGGCATGTGTAGCAGAGCTATACCCATTTTTATTTTAATTGGATTATGTTCTAAATTCTTTATTTATTTTATTCATATTTATTACTATTTGAAAATTATAAATATTCTGACCGTTAGAACATTGGTAGAATAAGAAAAGATTGTTGGTTGATTGTTGTATCTTAAGACTTACTGCTTCAATAAATAGTACGACGTTGTCAACTATTCTCTCGTATGGCATGTTAGCTTCGTACATTTTGTATATGATATTATCTTGA
This sequence comes from Melinopterus prodromus, assembly GCA_964023965.1. Taxonomy (NCBI): domain Eukaryota; kingdom Metazoa; phylum Arthropoda; class Insecta; order Coleoptera; family Scarabaeidae; genus Melinopterus; species Melinopterus prodromus. Next base: position 26,616,763 of record OZ030398.1, on the reverse strand, counting down.
TCAGTTAGTGGTTCCTTTGTGTTTAAATGAAGATCAATGATGTCAATACCGCATTGTCTCATGCTCTTGATATCCCGAGCAGCAGTTTTGAATTTTGTCGTCCATTCAAAGAGGTTTTGAAGATTCATAGCTAGGATCAACATATTTTTGAACAGAAAGTTTTTTAATGACGTTGCAGATCTATTATATTCGTTTGTTCTTTCTGGATCCCAAGCAATGCTAGGATCTTTCAGTGCATCTAAAACATATTTAATATACATTTTTAATACAGTTTATTTTTATTTTAAGGGCTATTATTCACCTATTGTTACATGTAGTATAAATTTTTGGAGGAGAGCATCCATATCAATTGGGGAATCTATATTCTCTAGAATCTCGTCTTCAAGTTCATACAGCTTCTTGTCTAAGCATTCTATGAATATGTGGAACGATTCGTGTTCGAATCTTTTATTCAGAAGCTTCCTATCACGTTTCCATATGTCAACTAAGAGAAAATCTCGTTATATAAAGGAAATATGGTCATTAATTAGTTATATTTATTATTGTTACTCACTGTGTGATGTTATTACTAAGCTGTCGCCGATGGCACCCCTAAAGAACTCGTAAATTGGTGCTTTATTTAAGTAATCTTTCGATGCAAGAATTTGGCCAAAATAATTGTGATCGCCAGTGACCACAAGTGGTGACAGAGGCCTGATGTGGATGCAAAAAGTCGGCCCATATACGTCGTGGAAGCTATTCAACATCTTGACCATATCTGTAAAATTGTACTTTACCAAAAATTCCTCTTAAGACTCCCGTAGCGACTGTAGCAAACTTGTTCCCAAATCTTCAATACTTACCACCAAAAAATCGCCTATGTCTAAATATATGCTGTAAAAGTTGAAAAACCGTAGGTCCGGGAATTCCGGAAACAACAACACTATTCCTGGAGGTATATAGATTGAAAAGGTAGACCAGAACGACACAAAGTCCACTAAATATTAAGATTCCTAACATTGTATTGTTTGACTTGTACCCGACTGGTGAGGTAGAACATCAAGTAAAAATATACGAAATTTGTTTACGAGATTTGCTTTATATATAAAGGCACAGATACAAGATAACAAATATTTATTAACGTGCTAAATTTAGGCGTTACAATAACAAACAAACAACAAACAATTGGTTTGATCATGTGCCAACAGATTAAAGAGCAGTGATGTTAGATTCATCTGTTGTTAAAACAAATAATAAATTTTAAATATTATTTACCTACATGTACTTGGCAGGTATTTCAGCGCGTTGTTGACGTGTTGTTTATTATATTTATCAGTTCATGCGTTTATCACAACTTGTAAAGGTCGTGCATAAGAAAAAATTATCTCCTTTATTCATGTAGTCCCAAAAATAAAAATCTAAACATATAAAAATATAAAAAACATAAAATAATGTCATCTGTTGAAAATGTCCTTTATTAAATATAGTAATTATGTTCTGTAATAAAGTCCGTAGGCTATCTTAACTTTACCATGACTTTGATCCCATTGATACTTTTACTAAAGAAAGCAGCCCTAATATCCATGATATGTTCTGGGACAACGGGATAAAATTCAAATTTTAATACAAGTTTCGCTAAGATTAATTTCATTTTTTGCATCGCTAATGCTTGTCCTGGAACGAAACAAAAAATTGCAGATAGACAACAATAAATTAAGAAATAAATATATAAAAATAGACGACAAACAGACCTATACAATTTCTGATCCCCAGCGAGAAGGGTGTCCACGAATTCGGAGTCAAATTACGTTTATTTTTTGCGGTAAATCTATCAGGGTCAAACGTCAAAGGATCCTTGTAATATTTCTCAGATTTGTGTAACGCTTCAATGAAAAATATTATCGTTGTACCTTTAGGAATAGTGACATCATCTAAAAATCGGATAGAAAATTTAGTTTAAGATTAAATTAAATTTCAATTATTTTCTACAAAAGTCTACAAAAAGTCTACAAACAGTCTACAAAATGTCTACAAAAAGTCTACAAAATGTCTACAGAATGTCTACAAAAGGTCTACAAAACGTCTACAAACAGTCTACAAAAAGTCTACAAAATGTCGACAAAATGTCTACGTAACGTCTACAAATAGTCTACAAAAGCTACAGCTATTGCCAATAGCAAATTTAGGGCTGTCTCGCATGAATACTCACCTACTTCAACTGTTTTGTGGACTGTCCTCATCAGATAAGAGAATGCCGTGTGTCTTCTTAACCCTTCTTTGATGACACACTCAGTATATTTCATCTGTTGGAGATCGCCAGTCGAGATAACCGCACTTGAGCTGTTTTCTATAATTTGGTTGATTTCCGCGTAGATTTTTGTTTGAATTTCGGGTTGTTTAGCGATTTCGAATAGGATACATGACACTGCTTCAGCAAGTGTCTCGTGTGCCTAAAATTGTTAGATAATATCGTTTATAAGCTACATATTTACTGATATAAACTTTGAATAAACAATGAAACTCAGTAATAAACAATCTATAGAGTTATTGCTTGCATACGTACAGCGTGTATAAACAAGATGGCATTGTCAACAATTCTTTCATATGGTATTCCAGCTACATGCATTCTTATTATGATATTATCCGGATCTTTATTTTTTGCGTTCAGGTGTGCATCGACAAGGTCAGTGCCAAATTCCCTGACAATTTTTGTTTCTTTTCTTACTCTTAATTGCAAAATGTTGTCCAATTTAAAGTATGAACCAACCACACGTTTCATGGCGTTGATTACATAAATAGCAAACGCTTTACTCATTTCTGCAGTACGTGCTTGGTCCCATTCTATATTTGGATCCTTGAGTGATTCTAAAATTTCAATTCACGATTATGTTTTGAGCAAGAAACACTTTAATTTATAATTTAACGTGAAAAATCAAAAGATTTTTGGTTACCTAAGGTTGAATACAACACAAACTCATGCAGGACTTCTTGGACATCTACTGGTCCGTGCATTCTCTCAATGATCATATCTTCAAGTTGGTATAACTTCCGGTCAAGATTTTCTAAGTATAACTTGAACGATTCGTGACCGAATGCTTCGTTAAGAATTTTCCTGTCGTTTTTCCATGTGTCAACTGAAAAAATATGATATCGTAAACTTATATGCGGGAAACAAAAGGGAAAATTATAAAATTGGCGTCTTACTATTGCGTATTCCGACAATACTATCCCCAACGGCCGTTCTGAAAGTGTCGTACGCTCGTGGTTTATCTAGAAAATCTTTCGACGTTAAAATTTGGCTGAAATATCTTCGATCGCTTGTGACGACTATGGGTGAAAACGGCTTGAAGTGTATGCGATAGGTAGGACCGTATATCTCGTGAATTTTGTTCAGTAGCTTCAAAATATCTGCAAATTTAGGAAAAATTATTAGGTTCTTAACATCTTATTATATCCTTATGTCTAGTTTGCACCATACCATATAAATAGAAATAGATAGCCAACAAATTAACTACAGACTGTGAAATATGCAAAAAAATAATAATAATTAATCCATTACTTTTGAAACTTACTGCCTATATCTCCTTTATTTCTGTATAAAAGAACCAAAAGCTGAAATACGGAAGGCCCAGATATTCCAGTAATTTCATCACCACTATTTTTCAAGTATTTCCAAAACAGGCACGCCAAGGTAACGTACAATACAGTCAACACTATACTGATAAACATCTTCAAGCAACTCTTCGATTATACTGCCAATGGTTAGCTTAAAATATTTACTGCAGTTAAACCTCAGTGAAAGTTACTTCTCATATAAGGCCATCATAAATAAAACGTCGCTGAATGTTGCGAAAGAACCCAGACGATAAAAGAATCACTAACCGACCGATATAGAAGAAATACAAACACGGTCAATGGAAAAGTTTTTGCAATTAATTTAATTGTATGTGATATATCTTTAACAATTTTGTGATTATTATAATATGGATATAAGGTTTAGTGTGCATTATATCTAAAAAATATTATATACCTAAATTTACACCTCACTGCGCACATCTGGAGCTACCGCTCCCATGGGCTTCCCTAATAAGACTTCGATGATAATTACCCACCCTTGCCAACATCTTCACGTCATCGAAATTAATTGTGTGTCCCGACTCGTGGCAGTGTTGAGCAACAGCGCACTGTTGAATCTTGCGTAGCCGGGTGTCTCTACTGTGCTCCTTCACTCGACATTCGATACTTCGTCCTGTCTGTCCTACATAGCATGTTCCAGCATGTTATCTTGTATACCCCTTCGTTCTTCAGGAGGGGTGTGATATCCTTTGGGTTAGGCAAAATATCCTTTACGTTTGCTGGTGCTCTGTACCTTACCGTGGCACCAGATTTCTTTAGTATTCTACCAATTCTTTCAGATACCCAATCGTCCAAGGTGCTGGAGTCGCACACTTTCTCGGCCCTGTTGAACTGAGTGTTAATAACACTTTTTCGTACTCTTGAATTGTTATATATTGTTATATATTGAATTAGTGATTTTTTTATGTGAAGGAGAGATATTCTTTTCTAGCTAAGATTTATCAGTGAAACTTTCCTTTTGGGGGTTCAAGTTCCCCCAAGACTCCATAAATCTTATATTTCGGTAGAATCGTTCAGATTTATAGCGGTTTGAAAAGTTGTTTCAATAAGTTCGATATCGATAATAAGGATTTAAACAGGTTTTAAACAGTTTCGTATCGAAAAAGAAACGGCGCTATGTTGTACTCTACCCACAAAACTGTGGGTTAAGAAAGAAAGAAAGAGCTTTGAAATGAATTTTATCTTATTTTATTCAAAGGGAAATTCACAAAGTTATAGTCGAAACGGTGTAACTTTGGTATATACTGTTCATTAGACATTGTATAGATAACAAAGGGATATTCATTTTTAAATAAGTGTTCTTTTCTTTTTTGGAAAGATATATATATATAAGACATTGTTAATGATGAAAAAGATCATTTATATCAAGGAAAAATTGTGACCAAACAATGTCTTCACACTGACTGCACTTCCGAACATAAAGCATCACGTCTCGTTTTAGGGGATTATTTATTGGCATCAAGGGGAGTGCTTTTGTGTCTCAAGAATTTATGTGTGGTGGTGGATCTCCTTTGTATTGTGCCCTTCTTTTCTTATACTCGTAATCTGTATTTATTTATGAACAACGTGCTATCTACCAGCTTTATAACTAAATATTAAATTATTTCTAGTGTGAATACCTCACCCAACTCTTTTGTTAGATAGCGCTGTAAACACTCTCCTCGCAGTTCGGCCTTATCTTGAGTATAAATATTACACTGATTGATCGATTATTGTCAGACTAGTGAATCAGGTATTATTTTTGATCGGTAGAATACATCTAGCTTTGAAACTTTGAACTTTGAAACTCTGAAAAGTTCTCCTCAACATAATCTGTTTAGAAACGAGGTAAAATTATCCATTCTACCATTATACTATGAACTGCAAAACGAAATGGTGGTCAATCTAGTAATCCTATACTGACGTATACGTTAATATTAATCAATTTATAAAGGATTATCCTTGTGTCTAATTATGCACGTTACATTGTTAATTGATAATTAAGCATAATATTCGGTTACTGTATGCTTGTTATATATCCTATACGTATGTGTACTGGTCAGTTTGATGCTCTCGTTAATTATTATTGTATTTTTTAAGCTGAAACTCAAATAATTCCCTGTTCGAATGTTTGTTTGCAAACAACGGACTTCACAATTAATTTATTACGTTGTGCGAATAACGGACGACATTATTGTTACATTTTTCTCTGTGAAATATGTACTATTGCAAAGCGGTATGTGTCAAAATAAAAGAGGAAACAATAGGTATGCTGAAACAATTAGATTCTCAATGTAGCTTTTCAGGAGTTCAATTTTTATTGTCGGAATTAATTTATTTAATTGATAATCTCATAGAGATAGTCGTTCTGATTCCAATACTGATTCCAAATCTAGTTGCATATTTAATACTATTATAAACTAATATTAACCAAATTACAAGTAATTTATTCATTATGCGATTTTCCTCTTTTACAATATTAGTCCCTGTCAATATTTTTATTCAATATTTTTGTCAATATTTTTATTATTGGTCGTAGAGACGACCAATAGTTTCCGAATTATCAGTAAATGAAGTTTAAGAAAGATAAAAAAGACTTTCCCATGGCCGATCGGAATGAGAATAAATTTCAAAATGATGTTCTTTATCCAATTACAAACAAATTCCTTCAAATGAATTTGTTTGTAATCGCCCGAGGACCATTTTCGTGCTTGTTTTACTTAAATCGGGCAAACTAGTGTTGCTAGTGCAGTTCTTTATTGTTATTTATTTCAGTAACTAGAGGAGTTACGAGAAAAATTACTTGAAGGAAGTTGTTTGTTATCGCCCGAGGATCATTTTCGTATTTGTTTTATTCAAATCGGGCAAACTAAAAAATATTTGGTTTGTGATTATGCTAGTGCTTTTCTGGCTTTTATTTTTTATTTCAGAAACTAGAAAAGTTTCGAGAAAATTTATTTGAAAGAAGTTGTGTGTAATCGCCCGAGGATCATTTTCGTGTTTGTTTTATTCAAATCGTGCCACCCCCATGAATGAACCGGATTTCAATTCCTACCACAAACCGAAAAAATTAATATCTCAAAAACTAAGGGAGATAACAAAAAACGGCTTTCAGTTTTGGAATCAGCACGCCTGTCTCTGTCGATTCCCGTCATAAAACAACTTAGTTTGATTTTGACCAAAATCTACAAAAAAGGAAGGTTAACCCCTTTGAACTTTTTTCGCCAAAAAAACTTTTTTTGAGCTACCCCCATGAATGATACCTTGTCGGAACCGGCTTTCAATTCCCTACCAGAATCCGGCTTCCGTTCCTCTCTACGACGAATAGTTTTTGAGTTATCGCAGTTTAAAGTTGAAAATCAATATCACCACCGATTTTCAATATCACCACCGATTTTGATGAAACAAAAAGCAAAATGTGTGTCTCGGTGTTAGAATTACTATTTATTCATGAGATTTTGTTGAAATATGTATGGTTTATTAATTAAATCAATTAATTCCGACAATAAAAATACGAGCATGCGGTGCGCCATCTCTGGAGAAAGCGTTGAACTACATTTAGTTTCGCCGCTCGCTCATAGATGGCGCCAGGAGATCTATATCGAAAATATTTCTGAAATTATTTATTTTTTTGTGCGGGGCAGTAATGTACGATACCATTCTGAAACCGGCCTATTATTTCCTACCGCAGAAAATTTACCGTTTCCGTCTACGATCAATTGTTTCCGAATTATCAGTAAATGAAGTCGTAGTCAGTAGAAGTCATAGTCGTATAATGAAGTCGAAGTTTCAGAAAAATAACAAATACTTTCCCATGGCCGATCGGAATGAAAATAAATTTCAAAATGATGTTCTTTATCCAATTACAAACAAATTCCTTCAAATGAATTTGTTTGTAATCGCCCGAGGACCATTTTCGTGCTTGTTTTACTTAAATCGGGCAAACTAGTGTTGCTAGTGCAGTTCTTTATTGTTATTTATTTCAGTAACTAGAGGAGTTACGAGAAAAATTACTTGAAGGAAGTTGTTTGTTATCGCCCGAGGATCATTTTCGTATTTGTTTTATTCAAATCGGGCAAACTAAAAAATATTTGGTTTGTGATTATGCTAGTGCTTTTCTGGCTTTTATTTTTTATTTCAGAAACTAGAAAAGTTTCGAGAAAATTTATTTGAAAGAAGTTGTGTGTAATCGCCCGAGGATCATTTTCGTGTTTGTTTTATTCAAATCGTGCCACCCCCATGAATGATACCTTGTTGGAACCGGATTTCAATTCCTACCACAAACCGAAAAAATTAATATCTCAAAAACTAAGGGAGATAACAAAAAACGGCTTTCAGTTTTGGAATCAGCACGCCTGTCTCTGTCGATTCCCGTCATAAAACAACTTAGTTTGATTTTGACCAAAATCTACAAAAAAGGAAGGTTAACCCCTTTGAACTTTTTTCGCCAAAAAAACTTTTTTTGAGCTACCCCCATGAATGATACCTTGTCGGAACCGGCTTTCAATTCCCTACCAGAATCCGGCTTCCGTTCCTCTCTACGACGAATAGTTTTTGAGTTATCGCAGTTTAAAGTTGAAAATCAATATCACCACCGATTTTCAATATCACCACCGATTTTGATGAAACAAAAAGCAAAATGTGTGTCTCGGTGTTAGAATTACTATTTATTCATGAGATTTTGTTGAAATATGTATGGTTTATTAATTAAATCAATTAATTCCGACAATAAAAATACGAGCATGCGGTGCGCCATCTCTGGAGAAAGCGTTGAACTACATTTAGTTTCGCCGCTCGCTCATAGATGGCGCCAGGAGATCTATATCGAAAATATTTCTGAAATTATTTATTTTTTTGTGCGGGGCAGTAATGTACGATACCATTCTGAAACCGGCCTATTATTTCCTACCGCAGAAAATTTACCGTTTCCGTCTACGATCAATTGTTTCCGAATTATCAGTAAATGAAGTCGTAGTCAGTAGAAGTCATAGTCGTATAATGAAGTCGAAGTTTCAGAAAAATAACAAATACTTTCCCATGGCCGATCGGAATGAAAATAAATTTCAAAATGATGTTCTTTATCCAATTACAAACAAATTCCTTCAAATGAATTTGTTTGTAATCGCCCGAGGACCATTTTCGTGCTTGTTTTACTTAAATCGGGCAAACTAGTGTTGCTAGTGCAGTTCTTTATTGTTATTTATTTCAGTAACTAGAGGAGTTACGAGAAAAATTACTTGAAGGAAGTTGTTTGTTATCGCCCGAGGATCATTTTCGTATTTGTTTTATTCAAATCGGGCAAACTAAAAAATATTTGGTTTGTGATTATGCTAGTGCTTTTCTGGCTTTTATTTTTTATTTCAGAAACTAGAAAAGTTTCGAGAAAATTTATTTGAAAGAAGTTGTGTGTAATCGCCCGAGGATCATTTTCGTGTTTGTTTTATTCAAATCGTGCCACCCCCATGAATGATACCTTGTTGGAACCGGATTTCAATTCCTACCACAAACCGAAAAAATTAATATCTCAAAAACTAAGGGAGATAACAAAAAACGGCTTTCAGTTTTGGAATCAGCACGCCTGTCTCTGTCGATTCCCGTCATAAAACAACTTAGTTTGATTTTGACCAAAATCTACAAAAAAGGAAGGTTAACCCCTTTGAACTTTTTTCGCCAAAAAAACTTTTTTTGAGCTACCCCCATGAATGATACCTTGTCGGAACCGGCTTTCAATTCCCTACCAGAATCCGGCTTCCGTTCCTCTCTACGACGAATAGTTTTTGAGTTATCGCAGTTTAAAGTTGAAAATCAATATCACCACCGATTTTCAATATCACCACCGATTTTGATGAAACAAAAAGCAAAATGTGTGTCTCGGTGTTAGAATTACTATTTATTCATGAGATTTTGTTGAAATATGTATGGTTTATTAATTAAATCAATTAATTCCGACAATAAAAATACGAGCATGCGGTGCGCCATCTCTGGAGAAAGCGTTGAACTACATTTAGTTTCGCCGCTCGCTCATAGATGGCGCCAGGAGATCTATATCGAAAATATTTCTGAAATTATTTATTTTTTTGTGCGGGGCAGTAATGTACGATACCATTCTGAAACCGGCCTATTATTTCCTACCGCAGAAAATTTACCGTTTCCGTCTACGATCAATTGTTTCCGAATTATCAGTAAATGAAGTCGTAGTCAGTAGAAGTCATAGTCGTATAATGAAGTCGAAGTTTCAGAAAAATAACAAATACTTTCCCATGGCCGATCGGAATGAAAATAAATTTCAAAATGATGTTCTTTATCCAATTACAAACAAATTCCTTCAAATGAATTTGTTTGTAATCGCCCGAGGACCATTTTCGTGCTTGTTTTACTTAAATCGGGCAAACTAGTGTTGCTAGTGCAGTTCTTTATTGTTATTTATTTCAGTAACTAGAGGAGTTACGAGAAAAATTACTTGAAGGAAGTTGTTTGTTATCGCCCGAGGATCATTTTCGTATTTGTTTTATTCAAATCGGGCAAACTAAAAAATATTTGGTTTGTGATTATGCTAGTGCTTTTCTGGCTTTTATTTTTTATTTCAGAAACTAGAAAAGTTTCGAGAAAATTTATTTGAAAGAAGTTGTGTGTAATCGCCCGAGGATCATTTTCGTGTTTGTTTTATTCAAATCGTGCCACCCCCATGAATGATACCTTGTTGGAACCGGATTTCAATTCCTACCACAAACCGAAAAAATTAATATCTCAAAAACTAAGGGAGATAACAAAAAACGGCTTTCAGTTTTGGAATCAGCACGCCTGTCTCTGTCGATTCCCGTCATAAAACAACTTAGTTTGATTTTGACCAAAATCTACAAAAAAGGAAGGTTAACCCCTTTGAACTTTTTTCGCCAAAAAAACTTTTTTTGAGCTACCCCCATGAATGATACCTTGTCGGAACCGGCTTTCAATTCCCTACCAGAATCCGGCTTCCGTTCCTCTCTACGACGAATAGTTTTTGAGTTATCGCAGTTTAAAGTTGAAAATCAATATCACCACCGATTTTGATGAAACAAAAAGCAAAATGTGTGTCTCGGTGTTAGAATTACTATTTATTCATGAGATTTTGTTGAAATATGTATGGTTTATTAATTAAATCAATTAATTCCGACAATAAAAATACGAGCATGCGGTGCGCCATCTCTGGAGAAAGCGTTGAACTACATTTAGTTTCGCCGCTCGCTCATAGATGGCGCCAGGAGATCTATATCGAAAATATTTCTGAAATTATTTATTTTTTTGTGCGGGGCAGTAATGTACGATACCATTCTGAAACCGGCCTATTATTTCCTACCGCAGAAAATTTACCGTTTCCGTCTACGATCAATTGTTTCCGAATTATCAGTAAATGAAGTCGTAGTCAGTAGAAGTCATAGTCGTATAATGAAGTCGAAGTTTCAGAAAAATAACAAATACTTTCCCATGGCCGATCGGAATGAAAATAAATTTCAAAATGATGTTCTTTATCCAATTACAAACAAATTCCTTCAAATGAATTTGTTTGTAATCGCCCGAGGACCATTTTCGTGCTTGTTTTACTTAAATCGGGCAAACTAGTGTTGCTAGTGCAGTTCTTTATTGTTATTTATTTCAGTAACTAGAGGAGTTACGAGAAAAATTACTTGAAGGAAGTTGTTTGTTATCGCCCGAGGATCATTTTCGTATTTGTTTTATTCAAATCGGGCAAACTAAAAAATATTTGGTTTGTGATTATGCTAGTGCTTTTCTGGCTTTTATTTTTTATTTCAGAAACTAGAAAAGTTTCGAGAAAATTTATTTGAAAGAAGTTGTGTGTAATCGCCCGAGGATCATTTTCGTGTTTGTTTTATTCAAATCGTGCCACCCCCATGAATGATACCTTGTTGGAACCGGATTTCAATTCCTACCACAAACCGAAAAAATTAATATCTCAAAAACTAAGGGAGATAACAAAAAACGGCTTTCAGTTTTGGAATCAGCACGCCTGTCTCTGTCGATTCCCGTCATAAAACAACTTAGTTTGATTTTGACCAAAATCTACAAAAAAGGAAGGTTAACCCCTTTGAACTTTTTTCGCCAAAAAAACTTTTTTTGAGCTACCCCCATGAATGATACCTTGTCGGAACCGGCTTTCAATTCCCTACCAGAATCCGGCTTCCGTTCCTCTCTACGACGAATAGTTTTTGAGTTATCGCAGTTTAAAGTTGAAAATCAATATCACCACCGATTTTCAATATCACCACCGATTTTGATGAAACAAAAAGCAAAATGTGTGTCTCGGTGTTAGAATTACTATTTATTCATGAGATTTTGTTGAAATATGTATGGTTTATTAATTAAATCAATTAATTCCGACAATAAAAATACGAGCATGCGGTGCGCCATCTCTGGAGAAAGCGTTGAACTACATTTAGTTTCGCCGCTCGCTCATAGATGGCGCCAGGAGATCTATATCGAAAATATTTCTGAAATTATTTATTTTTTTGTGCGGGGCAGTAATGTACGATACCATTCTGAAACCGGCCTATTATTTCCTACCGCAGAAAATTTACCGTTTCCGTCTACGATCAATTGTTTCCGAATTATCAGTAAATGAAGTCGTAGTCAGTAGAAGTCATAGTCGTATAATGAAGTCGAAGTTTCAGAAAAATAACAAATACTTTCCCATGGCCGATCGGAATGAAAATAAATTTCAAAATGATGTTCTTTATCCAATTACAAACAAATTCCTTCAAATGAATTTGTTTGTAATCGCCCGAGGACCATTTTCGTGCTTGTTTTACTTAAATCGGGCAAACTAGTGTTGCTAGTGCAGTTCTTTATTGTTATTTATTTCAGTAACTAGAGGAGTTACGAGAAAAATTACTTGAAGGAAGTTGTTTGTTATCGCCCGAGGATCATTTTCGTATTTGTTTTATTCAAATCGGGCAAACTAAAAAATATTTGGTTTGTGATTATGCTAGTGCTTTTCTGGCTTTTATTTTTTATTTCAGAAACTAGAAAAGTTTCGAGAAAATTTATTTGAAAGAAGTTGTGTGTAATCGCCCGAGGATCATTTTCGTGTTTGTTTTATTCAAATCGTGCCACCCCCATGAATGATACCTTGTTGGAACCGGATTTCAATTCCTACCACAAACCGAAAAAATTAATATCTCAAAAACTAAGGGAGATAACAAAAAACGGCTTTCAGTTTTGGAATCAGCACGCCTGTCTCTGTCGATTCCCGTCATAAAACAACTTAGTTTGATTTTGACCAAAATCTACAAAAAAGGAAGGTTAACCCCTTTGAACTTTTTTCGCCAAAAAAACTTTTTTTGAGCTACCCCCATGAATGATACCTTGTCGGAACCGGCTTTCAATTCCCTACCAGAATCCGGCTTCCGTTCCTCTCTACGACGAATAGTTTTTGAGTTATCGCAGTTTAAAGTTGAAAATCAATATCACCACCGATTTTCAATATCACCACCGATTTTGATGAAACAAAAAGCAAAATGTGTGTCTCGGTGTTAGAATTACTATTTATTCATGAGATTTTGTTGAAATATGTATGGTTTATTAATTAAATCAATTAATTCCGACAATAAAAATACGAGCATGCGGTGCGCCATCTCTGGAGAAAGCGTTGAACTACATTTAGTTTCGCCGCTCGCTCATAGATGGCGCCAGGAGATCTATATCGAAAATATTTCTGAAATTATTTATTTTTTTGTGCGGGGCAGTAATGTACGATACCATTCTGAAACCGGCCTATTATTTCCTACCGCAGAAAATTTACCGTTTCCGTCTACGATCAATTGTTTCCGAATTATCAGTAAATGAAGTCGTAGTCAGTAGAAGTCATAGTCGTATAATGAAGTCGAAGTTTCAGAAAAATAACAAATACTTTCCCATGGCCGATCGGAATGAAAATAAATTTCAAAATGATGTTCTTTATCCAATTACAAACAAATTCCTTCAAATGAATTTGTTTGTAATCGCCCGAGGACCATTTTCGTGCTTGTTTTACTTAAATCGGGCAAACTAGTGTTGCTAGTGCAGTTCTTTATTGTTATTTATTTCAGTAACTAGAGGAGTTACGAGAAAAATTACTTGAAGGAAGTTGTTTGTTATCGCCCGAGGATCATTTTCGTATTTGTTTTATTCAAATCGGGCAAACTAAAAAATATTTGGTTTGTGATTATGCTAGTGCTTTTCTGGCTTTTATTTTTTATTTCAGAAACTAGAAAAGTTTCGAGAAAATTTATTTGAAAGAAGTTGTGTGTAATCGCCCGAGGATCATTTTCGTGTTTGTTTTATTCAAATCGTGCCACCCCCATGAATGATACCTTGTTGGAACCGGATTTCAATTCCTACCACAAACCGAAAAAATTAATATCTCAAAAACTAAGGGAGATAACAAAAAACGGCTTTCAGTTTTGGAATCAGCACGCCTGTCTCTGTCGATTCCCGTCATAAAACAACTTAGTTTGGTTTTGACCAAAATCTACAAAAAAAGAAGGTGAACTTTGAACTTTTTTCGCCAAAAAAACTTTTTTTGAGCTACCCCCATGAATGACCAATAGTTTTTGAGTTATCGCAGTTTAAAGTTGAAAATGAAAAGTAAAAAAAAAATTGAAATACTTTCTAAAACGTTCCTTACATCGCTCCGAACAATTCTTCATAATGCACATTGGCTGTAATTGTTTGTAATCGCCCGAGGATCATTCTCGTAGTTGTTTTATTCAAATCGTGCGAATTAAGAAATATTTGTGTTTGTGATTATGCTAGTGCATTTTTTTTACACCATTTTCTTTTTCTTGTATAAATGTGCTACCATTATTCTAACAAAATCTATTTTGCAGAAGCGGACTTACCTCCGGTGGAGATCGAATCATTTCTCGAAAGGAAACAGGGCTCTGCGATCAGCTGCTGTGCTTCTTCCAGAATAAGGACGATTTTGCGGCCAGCAAGGCGTTGTGTCCGCCGATCGGGCTGCATAATTCGCTGCCGTGTACACGAAACGTCGCTTCACCTTTCCGCTGGTGACCATCGACGGCTCCGAGTTCTTATTCTCGTGCAGCAGAGGGGAGGAGATGAGGGATTGGGTCAGCAAGATCAGCTTCAAGACCAACTTACCAGCTATTATCTAGTTTTTTTTGTTTATTCGTTTAATGTATATGAAATATTCTATAGAAATCCTGATAAGTATTAGTAGGTTAGGAAAGTAGGTTGCCAGATTTGTCACGAAAGTTTTCGTTTTACTCTGGCAACCATACTCTATCGCCAAAATTGTCGATTACATTAGTGGAATTCCCGGGTCCTCCACCAAAATTGAACTGGTTCTCGGTGCAGATTCTTTGCACCGGCCTTGGCGAGTGCAGATAATGTGTACCGGGTTTTGACGAGTGCAGATTCTTTGCACCGGCCTTGGCGAGTGCAGATAATATGTACCGGGTTTTGACGAGTGCAGATTCTTTGCACCGGCTTCGGCGAGTGTAGATAATGTGTACCGGGTTTTGACGAGTGCAGATTCTTTGCACCGGCCTTGGCGAGTGCAGATAATATGTACCGGGTTTTGACGAGTGCAGATTCTTTGCACCGGCCTTGGCGAGTGCAGATAATGTGTACCGGGTTTTGACGAGTGCAGATTCTTTGCACCGGCCTTGGCGAGTGCAGATAATGTGTACCGGGTTTTGACGAGTGCAGATTCTTTGAACCGGCCTTTGCGAGTGCAGATAATGTGCACCGGATTTTGGCGAGTGCAGATTCTTTGCACCGGCTTCGGCGAGTGCAGATACTCCACTATTTTGGCGGCGGAGCCGGGGAAATTTTAACCGGCGCCGCCACCAAAAGTGCAAATCTTGGTGATATGCATTTAGCCAAGTATCGAACCACCCGAACTTTTACTAAACTTCGACTATTCGCCAACAGATGGCGCCACTAGTTAATAGAAAATGTATTTTAAAAAGTCGATACACGAAAATAGATATCAGCCGGATAATCCCAAAATTGAAAATTTTGGCCGTATTCTTGCCACTATTAAGTTAGAAATAAAACAGATGTATATTAAAAATAAATTTTATTGGAAAAAATTAGGTACAAAACGGAAACATTATACAGAGAGTTCGATGATTATGTACAGCAGCAAAGAAATAGATAAGAAATATTTTTTAGTGCTCATCCATACACAGGGCGTAAACGAATACATGTTGCAAAAGTTGAGAGTATACAGGGTGTTTGAATACGTATTCATGTTGGTGTTTGCCCGAGGATCATTTTCGTAACTCTTTTAGTTACTGAAATGAAAAATAAAAACAAACCGAAATATTTTTTAGTTTGTCCGATTTGAATAGAACAAACACGAAAATGATCCTCGGACGATTACTAACAACTTCTTACAAATAATTTTGCTCGTAACTCTTTTAGTTACTGAAATAAAAAAAAAAACAAAAAATTTATGCATTAGCATAATAACATATACATACAAATATTTTTTAGTATGCCCGATGTGAATACAACAAACACGAAAATGATCCTCGAGCGATTACAAACAACTTCTATCAAATAATTTTTCTCGTAACTGTTCTAGTTACCGAAATAAAAAATAAAATCAAAAAAATTATGCACTAGCATAACAAAAATAAATATTTTTTAGTTTGCCCGATTTGAATAAAACACACACGAAAATGATCCTCGAGCGATTACAAACAACTTCTTTCAAATAATCTTTGTCGTAACTGTTCTAGTTACTGAAATAAAAAATAAAATCAAAAACATTATGCACTAGCATAATCACAAAAAAAATATTTTTAGTTTGCCCGATTTGAATAAAACAAACACGAAAATGACCCTCGGGCGATTACAAACAACTTCTTTCAAATAATTTTTCTCGTAACTGCTCTAGTTACTGAAATAAAAAATAAAATCAAAAAATTTATGCACTAGCATAATAAAAAACAGAAATATTTTTTAGGTCGCCCGATTTGAATAAAGCAAACACGAAAATGTTCTTCGAGCGATTACATACAACTTCTTTCAAATAATTTTTCTCGTAACTGTTCTAGTTACTGAAATAAAAATTAAAATCAAAAAATGTGTGCACTAACATAATCACAAAAGAAATATTTTTTAGTTTGCCCGATTTCAATAAAACAAACACGAAAATGATCCTCTAGCGATTACAAATAACTTCTTTCAAATAATTTTTCTCGTAACTGTTCTAGTTACTGAAATAAAAATTAAAATCAAAAAAATTATGCACTATCATAATGACAAAAAGAAATATTTTGTGGTTTTCCCGATTTGAATGAAACAAACACAAAAATGATCCTCGAGCGATTACAAACAATCAAACAATCAAATAATTTTTCTTGTAACTGTTCTAGTTACAGAAATAAGAAATAAAGTCGAAAAATTTATGCAATATAAAAATCTCAAAGAGAAATATTTTTTAGTTTACCCGATTTGAATAAAACAAACACGAAAATGATCCTCGAGCGATTACATACAACTTCTTTCAAATAATTTTTCTCGTAACTGTTCTAGTTACTGAAATAAAAAATAAAATCAAAAATGTATCCACTATCATAATGGCAAAAAGAAATATTTTGTAGTTCGCCCGATTTAAATAAAACAAACACGAAAATGATTCTCGAGCGATTACAAACAACTTCTTTCAAATAATTTTTCTCGTAACTGTTCTAGTTACTGAAATAAAAAACAAAATCAAAAAATTTATGCACTATCATAATGACAAAAAGAAATATTTTGTAGTTCGCCCGATTTAAATAAAACAAACACGAAAATGATCCTCGGACGATTACATAGAACTTCTTTCAAATAATTTTTCTCGTAACTGTTCTAGTTACTGAAATAAAAAATAAAATCAAAAAATTTATGCACTACCTTAATCACAAACAGAAATATTTTTTAGTTTGCCCGATTTGAATAGAACAAACACGAAAGTGATCCTCGAGGCCCTTTGAAATTTTTTCGACAAAAATTTTTGTCGAGCTGCACCCATGAATGAAAACTTGCTGGAACTGGTTTTCAATTCCCTACCAGAATCCGGTTGCGTTCCGCTCTACGACCAATAGTTTTTGGGTTATCGCCGTTTAAAACTGAAAATAAAAAATAAAACAAAATTAGAAATGCGTTCTAAAGCGTTCCTTACATCGCTCCGAACAATTCTTCATAAGTTTAGTTTTCGAGATAAAAAATAAAAACGCAAAAATTTTACGATATTCAGCGATATGCAAGAGAATTTGCTGTCTTTCTATCGTTTATTAATGTGCAATTAATAATTTTTATTAAGAATATTATTTGTATTTATATATTTGTTTCAGAATCGTTGAACTTTTATCCTAGAATTTTAGATTTGGTCTGATTCCTAACCAGTTTTGAAGAATTTTTATTACTTTGTAATATTCTGGAGTCAACATTGTTAATTTCTTATAAGAATTTCCAGCTCGTGTTCATCGAGCAAGGCCTAATGTGTAATGACAATGAGCACTAAATACATATATAGAAAAGTTTTCTTAGTTAATGTTATACTGTACAGATGTAAAAATAAGTCGAAGTACAGCTAGCGGATGTCCCAAAATAAAGATTAATTCACGATCACTCTTAAATAATTCAGATGAAAGTCATCAATTTATTATTTTCCATTAACCCTCCAGTGGAGTCATCGTGTTTCATGTGGGTTAATTCACCGATATCCTGATTATCATTGAGCAATCTGCCCCAGTATTGTGCACTAAATTGATCTAATAGCCTCCACAGTAATAATGTGAGAATAGCACAATCTCGTGGTAATATAAGGGTCACGTTTGCTCTTAATTAGTAATCAACTATAATATGCGGGTGTCATCACGTCAAATCTAGTTCTGTAGGCTATACGGGCCATGGGGTGCGTCCCTATTATCGATAAGGGTATTAAAAATACAGATTAGGAGTTATGCAGGGAGAACCTTGCTCAGGGTCTCAAGTATTCTATTACAAACTTACCATATATTGTCCATATATTGTCATTATTATGTTTTTTTGATGCACTCAAATAACTAAATTTAGAGCATTTATTCTAGGCCCCAAAAGGTTAAAATGTAAATTTGGTTTTGCTTAGTATTCTTCTTTAATAATTTAAATATGAATGTAATAAGTAATTTTGAAAATTTAGTAAATAGATAGCAGTATCTATTGAATATAAAAATGTATTTGTTTATTCGTCTTGGTCTTCTTCATCTTTGTCGTCAGCTTCACTATATTCATCTATACTTCACTTTCTACTTCTTTCTACTATTCGGAACTGTCTTCTTTACTTTCACGTTCCGTTGATACAATTTTTGGTACTAATAGTAATGATATTAGAAAAAAATGATTGCGAGTTATGCCATGCATCGAAATTATTAATTGTTACTTTTGGTAACTTTTAGTTTTCCAAGAATGATGATATCGTCGTCAAGTGTCAAATAAGGCCGACATCTCAATCGCTATTGGTTCGCGTCAGACGTAGTTGTCAATTTTACACTATCGCTTACACAATAACATGTTGATATTTTAACAGAAGTAGGGGAATGGTTAATCTAAAAATATAAGCTGATTCATCTAACTACCTTTTGATTTAAAAGAACAAATTAAGTCAAATAAATATGGGCATTTATCATAAATCATAAATATAATTCTGCGAACGACAACCTCTAATATTATAACATAAAAATATAACATGTCATACTTACGTTTTACTGTTTCACTGTTGTTCATGTTCATGTTCATGTTGTTCATGTTGAACCGTTCTAAACTGACGCTCTTTTGGCGAAGTATTTCAGTCTCTCTGTAACAACAAAGGCACATGTTACCACAAGTATTATCAGAAGTGAGCAATCGTATTTGTGAATTTTACTACAACTACCAAACTGTTGAATATAAAACTATTCTATTGGAAGATGACAACCGCAATTTTCGAAATTTATGTAAAATTAATGTCGTAAAGTAGAAAAATAGTATATAACACTCGTTTTATAAGACGTATTGGCGCACTCATTCCATTTGGGCCAATTTTTGTCTTATAAAACTTGTATTATAATATACTATAACTGCATAGAATCAATTATAAAGCGTATTTAGGTACATACCATGAGGAACACTCTTCATTTTACAAAAATAATAAAGTTATTGTCAACAAGCCCACAGAAAATTGGAAAATTGCAATGGTATGAAACACCGAAACATATGCTTTGCACAAATCGACAACTTTGAACTGATACCATTCTTAATCGGTTTAGCTTACATTTTTAATCAAAGAGTTGTTATGTATGGTCAATTCTGCTTATTTTGAAAAATCTATAGTATTATTTTTGGCCAGATTTTTGGGGATTTTTCACACTGTGGCGTCGCACACTGGGGTATTAGACCCAAAAAGCAGGCCATAAATCAAATTTCTAAATGGTTAAATTCCAAAAAGTAAACCAGTGTCTGGGATAGGTAAAAGACCGATGTATTAAAAGGCGGCAATATTTTTTGAGCTGAGCCCTGAGCCACGTGTCCTTGTCAGCCAAAAGTTATAAGTTACTATGGCTGAACTGAGATGCACATAAGTTGACGCTCATAAAAACGGTTGCAATTTTGTATTTTAACGATAAATGTGACTTTTTTGTTATACATTCTTTAGAACCAAGTATGAACTTTCATTAGACATTATTTTTATTATAATTTACAAACAATTTTGTTTATTGCAGGGCCGAGAACATTCGCTGTTATAAAAAAAGAGTTTTATGCAGAACTTGAGTGTTTTAGTTTAGTGTTTAGCTTTGTTAAGGTTTTGAACGTGGTTCAAATTATAGTATACATATTTGACATTACAACTACTGGAAAATCTGCTGCG
The DNA here is from genome assembly GCA_964023965.1 of Melinopterus prodromus. Lineage (NCBI taxonomy): Eukaryota > Metazoa > Arthropoda > Insecta > Coleoptera > Scarabaeidae > Melinopterus > Melinopterus prodromus. The sequence goes on along the minus strand of OZ030398.1, from coordinate 26,596,290 downwards.
GATAGGTGCGGATGCGGTTTTTGTGATTATATTTCTAATACGTTGTAAAGGAAAATCCAAAAATTGATGTACCGGCCCATATGTAATTTGGTGCAATTTCTTGATACCGTGATAGTAGAGGTAATTTAGAACATATTTATTCATATTTACCTACATACAAATGGTAGGTACAGGTTACAGTTATCGAGATATTGACAACTTTATGTTCAATGCATTTTGTATGTTGTAAATGCCGTTATGTACGTATATTTTTCCGTTTTGCATCATGTATAGCAAACAACCTCGATGACCTAGACTCTTGAAAATCATCCGAAAAAAACCTTAAACTTTGTACTTTTATATTAATTTCTTGGAAGTTGGTTGCTTGAAGCCAATCGGATTCATATTCAAGGCAAGAAAATACATCAAATCCACCTACTCGCATACACAGTTCACTGGTTTAAATTGGATTCTTGTTGAGGAGACACAATAGTAAGTTTGTGAATAGAAACTGGTTAGGCGTTTTCGATAAATGTGTTTATGCGGAATGCGAATGCGGGTTCAAAACATGCGTATTAGGGTTATATCACTCAAAAACTACCGTTTCAGCTTGAAGTATGATCAAATTTCGAAAGTTTTCATGGTAACAATAAGTATAAATATTAGACAATTTTGAAATAATACTAAAAATAATAGATTTTATAGTGATAAATATGGTAAAATAGGTTCTTAATTGCCTCTACTTCACGTCTTAAAAGGAATACATCGAACGGAAAACAGCATGAATAGCATATGTACCGTTTCAATACACAATATTGACTGGTGTAAACTTTCATTTTCTTCATCTACCACTGGTCTTTAAAAATAAAACTTTTTTCAGGATTTTCTTACAACATAACAGACCCAACATGTTATCTCATATAACTCCAAAACGACATGTATTGTTCAATTTTAAATGTGTATATGCTGCGTATTTAAACTGGACATGCCATATATTATTTTATGAATTTGGTAAAACATAATAGAAATAAAATCACAAAAAAAATATTGATGACAAATGTTGTAGCAGTAATTAATTTACAATAGGTGTAGTGCAGTGAAGAATAATTTTTAATACAGTTTGCTTTTTCCTATTTTGTACTGTTTTATTGTGTTTATTAAGTTATTAACCTTCAAATTCTTAGTATGAAGTTTAAAATGTTATACATAAATAAATCAACACATCTAAAGCCTTTTTAGGTGAAAAAATAATTTTGGCCAGGTTTTCAGGTCAAATTCCCCACTGCGTCGGTCGTATTGCTGTGCAAAACGCAAAAGGTACTGCGTTTATAATCGATGTAAAGCAGGGTAAACGTAAGAATGATTTCTTTCATATACCGCAGCTGTTCCTACAAAGCGTATGGATTGTAGAGAACACTAGGGGTCCCATAAAGATTCTGGCACGAGCCTTTCTCGGCGCTGACCTTTGATTAGAATAGAGCCTTTGTGATAGCAGCTGCGCTTTAAGACGCGTGCTTCAAGATATTGCTCGGAATACTAACACTAGTTTGGAGACGTTTAAAATGTAAGGGTAATCCTCAAATTGTTCGTTCATTAATAGTATATTATTTGACGAGCGCATAACTAAGGATATAAATCGCGAGCGTGAGCGATTTATATCCGTTGTGTGCTAGTCATATACGACGTCTTATCGAAAACTCGTAAATTCTGTTTTATATCAAACATTTTATATGTGTATATGTGTAAATGGTGATATACAGGCGGGATGTAAATTTTAAATAAATTAAAATTACAGGCACAGCCTGGATTTGAACCAGGGGCCTTTTGCGTCGCTACCACAATACTCTACCAACTGAGCTATTGATGCCTATGATATCTGTTAGGGAAAATTGTTATATCAAGGAAAGGAAGTATAATTATAATAATACTTATTGAAAAATAAACAAAATAATTATGATTTAGGGGTAACAACTACGTTGCTAACAGGCAACAGAGCGACTAACCGATCAGTGTTGTAACAATAGTAAGTATCGACAGCCAAAGAAACACAAAGTTGATAGCTGAAAATTGTTTATAACGTTTTAAAAATTACTGAACGACGATATTCCATACGTCAAAATGTAGACTACCTATCTCAATTAGTTAGTCACTATTTCCCGTTCTGTAGCAAACAACCTTTAAATCACAATAATTTGCATATACTTTCTATGCAAGCTTTCAGATATACTACGAAAAACGCTACAGAAAAATTGTTATAACTTTAAAAAAAATTAATATATAGGAAATGGAAAAAAGTTGTTACATATATTTGCTTCATATGACAAATTCGTAGTTTTCTCTGTGGCATACAACCCCTAAATCACAGTAATTTTGTCTACTACTTATTTGAGTATTGCGGTACAGATTCCATATCTTTACAACAGAAAAATGTTTATAAGTTTTACAAAAACTGTTTAAATCCTTTTCTCTTAGGCCAAATTGTAGGTAATTGATTGGAATTATACTTTAAATAATTACATTAAAAGCTGAAAAGCCTCCACATTACGATATTATGTATGACACCAAGTGGAGGGAGTTGATATTTTCGTTTGCTGTGATAACAACAATTATAAGTGTGATAACAACAATTATAAGTTTTTCAAAAGATATTATATAACTTTTCACCATATACTAAATTATAGGTAATTAGATGCGGTAGTCCTATTCATGAATGCAAAATGTTTTGCTCTGAGGAGAAGAACCCCTAAATAACGATATTGTAGTTATGTTGTGTGGCTTCAACTAAACATTACTTTGTTCTGCTTTACCAAAATGTTATAACTTTTCTAAATCTTCTATAATTTTCTGTCATGCGTCAAATTGCAGATCATTAATGCGGGTTAAATTCTTTGGTAATCGATTTCGGATCATTTTGTAAATACATGCTATGAATATTACCATACACAATTTAATAATCTAACAAATGTGATAATTGTTGATAATTTTGGTATATCTGATGCTCGGATTATCTAAAAGACGAAATACATAAAAAAAACACTTGAGAAGCAGAAAAATAAGGTCACAAAAAAAATTTCAAAATTATGGTAAGGCTATAATCTAGTTATATTTCACGTTCAGTAATTGACATTAAATTACATTTTTCTACTTGCAAGATATTCTTTTTCGGGTTATAACGAAATTCTTACAAAATAACTAATAAAACACAGGGCAAACTAACAATTTATCGAGAATATATATTATATAAATTAAGCAAATTAAAAAAAAAGCAAACAAATTACTCAAACGAAAGAAAAAAATATTAGACACAATACTGGGGCGTTACATTTACAATTATTCTTAATAAAGGACATCACAATTCAGTTACTGACAGTAATAACAACGTGCTGTAATTTACCGACAAAGAAACCCAGTGCTTGTTTGTGAGAATCTACCTACATACCTACATATACTTATGGGGTTGGTTACATTACTATAGACTGCTTATTGCCACCTGAAATCACTAAGGGAGGGTCTAAGGGCGATTCCCACGGTTCCCCACGTAGGTAACACCTTTCGAGGGCCCCATGCTTGCGGAATATTACGCTATTTTCCCACACTTCCGGTCCATAAGTCCGGTTATCCCGTTTTTAGTACTGTGTGTATAGGTATTCCATACGTGTACAAGCAGATTCTTTTTATTACTTACTTAAAAATGGTAAAGGTAGATATGAGATGTGTTTGGATTCTTAAAGGGTATAGGTTGTCAGTAGATTAGATAAGCTCTGACACGTGTAATATGTATAAAAATACTTCATATATCCCAACTACTTTGCTCGTAATCGCACATGAAGCGAAATAATAACATTCAACCACCGATAAACAACGTAAAATCTAAGTTTCAAAAATCCTCCTGAACAAACTAAAATAGATAGAGGGCTGTACTTTTTAGAATTAATTACCCAATGTATCTGATCTATAAACGTGTATAATAATAATTTGTATCCCAACTACTTTGCTCGTAATCGCACATGAAGCGAAATAATAACATTCAACCACCGATAAACAACGTAAAATCTAAGTTTCAAAAATCCTCCTGAACAAACTAAAATAGATAGAGGGCTGTACTTTTTAGAATTCATTACCCAATATATCTGATCCATAAACGTGTATAATAATAATTTGTATCCCAACTACTTTGCTCGTAATCGCACATGAAGCGAAATAATAACATTGAACCACCGATAAACAACGTAAAATCTAAGTTTCAAAAATCCTCCTGAACAAACTAAAATAGATAGAGGGCTGTACTTTTTAGAATTAATTACCCAATGTATCTGATCCATAAACGTGTATAATAATAATTTGTATCCCAACTACTTTACTCGTAATCGCACATGAAGCGAAATAATAACATTCAACCACCGATAAACAACGTAAAATCTAAGTTTCAAAAATCCTCCTGAACAAACTAAAATAGATAGAGGGCTGTACTTTTTAGAATTAATTACCCAATGTATCTGATCCATAAACGTGTATAATAATAATTTGTATCCCAACTACTGTGCTCGTAATCGCACATGAAGCGAAATAATAACATTCAACCACCGATAAACAACGTAAAATCTAAGTTTCCTAAAATCCTCCTGAACAAACTAAAATAGATAGAGGGCTGTACTTTTTAGAATTAATTACCCAATGTATCTGATCCATAAACGTGTATAATAATAATTTGTATCCCAACTACTTTACTCGTAATCGCACATGAAGCGAAATAATAACATTCAACCACCGATAAACAACGTAAAATCTAAGTTTCAAAAATCCTCCTGAACAAACTAAAATAGATAGAGGGCTGTACTTTTTAGAATTAATTACCCAATGTATCTGATCCATAAACGTGTATAATAATAATTTGTATCCCAACTACTTTGCACGTAATCGCACATGAAGCGAAATAATAACATTCAACCACCGATAAACGACGTAAAATCTAAGTTTCAAATAAAAATTGTTACATATTTTACATCGTTTGCTATACTACAATTAGTTGTACGCATTTTGTCCAAATTCCGACACGAGTGTCGGAATTATGGACATCAATGATCTCCAATTATTACACTAGCACTACGATATAAGAATTCTTAATTTCCAACGTCAAGGCAACCTATATTATAAATAGAAATCAATACTTAAACTGTCAATTATACGTTTTATTCACTTTAGAAGCAGTTTTTCAAAGAGCTTTGATAACAACGGTATAATACTTTCCGACCAGCTTGTATGTTTGCAAATTCTTGTCATGGAAAAAACTAATATTAGATACTTGTACGTTTTTTGGTTTTCTCAAATACAGTTCAAATAGCCCAACCATACATTATAGATTTTTTTTATTTAAGTGCCCTTTCTGACAAAACTTTTCCACTAAAAAAAGCGATAATTGTGCGATGACAAAACGTCAAAAGTAACCATATTACCTCTGGCACAGTTCATCGCAAACTCGAAATGCTTCGTACCAAAATATCACATTTTTTAGTTTATGGTAAAATCCTTAAGCTGGAAGAAACTGTTTCGCTGACTTGATACTTTAATCAGAAAGGGTGCTGTTATAGACTGGTATTCACACTTAAAAAAATAGCAGCTCAATTGATTTATTGTAGGTCAGTGCCCACATTTCGTTAAATAACAAGAAAAAAGAAAATCATTTATAGGTAAGATTTTTGGGATATTCTGGAGCATGTAATTTTCAGATGAATTTTCGCTTAATTTCCTTCCGTCTTGTGAAACGAGAAGATATTTGCTCGACATTCAAACAGGCATTTGGATCTACACCATTTAAACAAGGTCAGGCTCTATATAAAGAAAAAAAAAACAAGAAAGAAAACCATAACGTTCAAAACTTCGTATGGTTACCAAAGGATAAAATATAAGAGGGTGAAATCCTTTGAATCTTTGAAAGAAGATCCTGAATGGACAAGATGGGGTGAACGAAAAAGACGTTATAAATATCCGTTGGGCCATTTAGTATAAAAATTGTGAGGAGGAATTAGTTTTATTAGTTTGTAAAATCTTAGACGGTTTTCACTGCTTCTAATTATAAGTTTATTATACTATTTCCCTATTTTCATAAAACTGCTCTGTGTTTTTTTACATAATAAATATTGCAGGCTGTATTTTGCATACTGCAAGTTTACCCGTGCCTTACTGCCTCGTTTGAAAAGGTGTCCAAGTTTAAAAAAGTAAACCTGAAATGCCATGTGTCGATTGAAACTGCTGCGTAGAAGATTCCTGCTGTAAACACATGCTGCAGAGCTGGTTATATGTATATATTGTATGTATAGGTACTTCTAGATGGACGACTTGAAAAAATTAAATGAATTAGAGCCAACCCTGATGATATGCACCCCTTATGGTACCACGTGGGTCCCCCATAATTCTAAAAAATACTCCGCAGTAACATTGGTGAACGAACAATATGTATAACAAACTATACAAACTTATTGGATCTAATAGCCTTTTTGGCGTTAATAAATACAAAAATCGATTTCTTGTTGTGTATATTTTTACTGAAGGTTATTTCAGAACTAATATGTAATAACATTTATTCACAAAATAGAAATAAATTAATAAAATTAAATTGCTTTAAATTTGTATTTATGGTAATTTGTTACTTGTGATTTACTGGTGTTTTCGGGATATGTAGCTTCAACGATATTTTGCAGTGTTTAACTTAATAACCAGAGAGGAGTATGTATTTTGTATAGCATGAATGTATGTATCATTACAATTTCTTTATATTATTATTTTGTATTTACTTTACAGCAAAATTTTTCAAATATCTGACAACTGAAAAGAATGACAATTATGTATATCACTAATTTACAAAAATTGATAATAGCTTGTAGAAGCAAGCTCTAAATTTTCGACGAATTTTGATGGAATGTAAATACGTAATAATAATCATTAAAAAATAAATAAACCAAAATATACGACCATCTAAAAGAACATTTAGACAACATAAAAATTATTATTGTGAAAATTAGTTCCCTCTATGTCCAAAACTACTAGACATAATAACCTAATTTTTTAAACAAACTTTCAATATTCTTAAGTAATTAGTTAATTAATTTTTAGTAAAATTTTAATAATTCGAATTATAAATGAACAAAAGAAGAAACCAAAATGTTTTTTTTTTCTAGACAGAAGAAAGTAATAAGTTTCATATGGTCTTATTGGTTTTCTCTGATTTCTCAAACGGCTGTAACTTTTTAATGAATTGAAAAAGTAATTTGCTTTCTGAAAAAATGTTTTGCAGAAGAAACGTGGGACAGCCTGTATATATTATTGCTATAATTTTAATTATTTTGGTTAACAAGCATGTATTAGATCTCATGAAAGATAATTGAAACATTAACTGCTGTAAAGTAAATAAAGATATATTTCCATTGTCCTTCATACAAAATACATGCTCCGTCCTAATGATAAATTTAAATTAAATTTACAGAATTTATTTACATTTACTGAATATATTTTATATTACAATTCTGAAATAGTGTATATTCAGTGATAATCCTTGGTAACAAGATGATTTGTGCATTTACTTACTTACTTATTTAAGCCCGTTATCCCACTGCTGGGCAAAGGCATTTACTAACGTAATTAATATGTGTATTTAACAAAATAAATTTAAATAATGTGTCGTGATATTACGCAATATCTTAAAATGTGATTTTCGTACCATATTAGCAAATTTCATGCTTATTAATATTATTATAAAAGTAATTCTATATTTAATTAAATGCACTAATCGTAAACTTAACTGTAGTGGTCATATTACATTTATTACATTGCAATGAAGGTATCACATTAAGGGCCTACATTCAAAAAATGCCCGAAACAGGTGTCGCCTACTCCAAGAATTTATCCAAACCCTTTCGAATCTTGAAATCAAAAAAATAGAGCACACGCAAGAAGGATGCCTTCTTTCTGTAAGAGATTTTTTTTTTTCAAAAAACCTGATAGGTTTCCAAAAAAAAATCGAAAAGATGGGCAATTTTCAACTATTCAAGTCAAGATTGACAAGTTAATAATGCTTCAATTTGAATGGATTATGCATAAATACAATTGTTACAGTGTCCCCCAGGTTTTGAGAAAGCGGTTTTGGCATAAAATAGACCACAACACCATGTTTTGTGCAAAAATGTGTTTCCATCAGTGAAATTTGCAGGGTTTGGCAGTCCTCTGCGTGGTGGCGCTAGTTGTTCTAGAATTCCTGGCTTCGCTGCCAGCATTTCTATTGGTCTACGTAAAAACTAAGTTACAACCCACTTCTAACGCTGCGAGTTTGGGACAGACGCCAAAATTGTACCCCAATATGTGCAAAGATTTATTATTTCCTTCATAATATTGCAAACCCACAACTAAAATCAAATCACGATATTTTTCGTCCTGAATTTGCAGCTGTTTGATAGTCCGATCGACCAGGGCAACAGAATATGTTAGGAGGTATACTTACCTATACGTAGCGATCGCATGGCGCGGCGGGCTCGTAGCCTCGAGCAGAATCACGGAAATGGAATCGAGATATACTCGATTCGAACAATTTAAATGCTCTCAAATGACTGCCACTTCCGGTCACCCGGAAGTTGATATAAAATTTGTCACATCAAAATACACCAAGTTTTTATCATGTGTACGTATACCTAAAAGCCAAAAGTAATCACGAGTATTTTTTAATTTTACTACATTTTTGTTGTTTGACTTTTGCGAATCGTTTTACATTGAATATCTTGGTTATTATTCATGCTAACAGTTATATGTTTATTTGTAGAATATATAGATTACGCAAAATATGATCAACAAAATTATAATGTTTGGTACATATTTTATACAGGCCGCGTAAAATTTGCACCGAGTTTAAAAAATTGAAAAACTTTTGATATTTTGATTTAAACAAAACATCCGACGCGAACACCGTAATAAAACTTCTTTCGGTGCACAAAATGATTTTAATTATTTCGTTCATAATAAACTGACCCCCTAAATGACGTGATATTTGTTTGTTTTGTTCCTGAACTATCCGGGGATCATAATATGGAAAGAGTATTCGTACTGGTTTTAGTTGCCTCTTACCGCTACCACTCCCGAGTGCCGTGAAATTGAAAGTATCAGAATAAAATAATATGCGGATATCTGTATATGTGACCATGTTTGACAAATGCGCCGATATACCTTTGAAATGGGTAAATGAATTTGTTGATTGATTCCAATATATAAACATATTATATAAACATATTATATAAACATATTATATAAACATATTATATAACATATATATAAACGTATTTCCTTGTATATACCTAAACAAATTATTATAAGGTTTTAGTTAATTATTTCAGGTATATAATTATGTTATATACATTCTACGAACATTTCACTTCTATTGTAGTTGCCTTGAATAGGATATAATTTACTGTAGTGTTTTAGTTGATTATTTTAGGTACACAAATATTTGATATACCTACATATTATGGAGTATTAATTGTACATATTTATACCTGATTTACTTATTCACTAGTTGTTTTGATTTGCCATCTTATTTGAATTCATATGTCAGATGTATAGAAACAAAAACCTAGACAATGTTTCAATCATTTACATTTAATCTGTGCTTCTGTATATTTCGAATTGCTTTATTTCTCATTCCTAATATCTTTATCTACTGGTTCGAAAATTTAAAAATGTATCCCTAAATCTTAAAAGTCTGCAGAAATCGGAAGTCATCCTTTATTGTCCGGTACAGCTGCACCAGTACTTTCTGAGCGAAGCGATTCGCAATACTACCGCATATCACATCGTAGGTCTGTTAATCGAGTCAATCGACAATAATATTGTCACCGCGTTGGTATTCTGCTCGCCGGATACATGAAATATATCTAGTCAGAACAGTTTTGCGGTCGACGGGTGGCCTAGAATCACTTTCGTACTACATAGTGCATACGATCTTCTCGTATTTACTGCCCTCCTGTTACGCCGCGTTCATAAAAATTCAGAACGAGCGCCATTCTACTCGATAGGCGTGTCTAAACTCCCTTCCACATGATGACATATTCCCAGAGCCCACCTCCCGTAAGCTTGTTTCCCCTTACTGCTGCCCCGCCAAACATGGGCCAGGACCGTGCATGTATGCTGTTAAGGAAAAGATCGGACACGCTCAAAATAACCTAAATCCCGTTACGTTACATCCATCGAAAAACCACCTCGTGACGGACAACTTTTTGCGAAGCGGCCGGGTCGAGGGAGCACAGTACACGAATATATTATATAACCGACGTACTATTTTGAAATCGTGCGATAGCGATACGAACATACTTATTTCCATGACTACATCTGAATTCATTATCTATATTTAACTCGCACTACTATTCAAAATTCCGAAATTAAATTGTTCTGATCGTACTAATAATAAAAAATCTCTCATATATTTTGTTTCTTCAAATTAAAACGATAAAAGAACAACAATACTCTAAAAATTGCTGAAGAACAAAACTAGCAATAAATATCAAAAAACGCATCAACAAACAACACTACAACAACAGTCAAGTCCTAAAATCTCACATACACCAAAAAAAATCACAACAACGCAGCAAAATCAAGCTCCAGCTGCTTTTCAACCCAACCTGTCTTAAGAATCACAAGACTCGAGCGGTCCCACGGTGACAACAATGGCGCAGAGTGACGAAAATTGGGGTGGTGCATTTGTCTCATGACCCCAAACGGGCAGAACCAGCAGATTTGCAAAAGTGGAGGGGGCAATCCTTTACAAGCGAATGGAAACCCTCATATCGTACGAAGGGCCAAAACAGTATAAAAGCTACCGATATTACCGCATTTTAATCATTCGACTTTGAGTTACGTACAGAGAAAGAGCAGTGGTCCCCGGACCGAACCCTGGGGGATACCCCAAGGTAGGTCTGGGGTAGTTAAACACTTCGAAAAGTTTAGATGTGAAGTGAGCTAGTGGTACAAAAGTTCTATAGTGTTGTACATGTAAGTTATTCTTTTGTTTATATTATTGGTTAAATTTGATTTAAAAAAATGGTTGATGGATGTTTAATTTTGTGTTGTTGTTACAGAGTTATTATTTAAACAATTTAAATCAAGTTACCAATTTTCTACACGATGAGAAGATGGTTCATATTGAATTAAAAAGCAGCACACCAAAGAATTACAAAGAAATAAGAATAAGAGAAGGAAGAGAAGAAGAAATAAAGAATATGTCTTGAGAAGAGCAATAACAACTGAGAAGCTAAGAAACTACCCACAGAAGCTAAGAAAAACCTTGGGTTTTCAAACAAAAAGTAGTGGAAGCAGAAAATCCAAAATGGTAAGATTTTGTATTGTTTATTTTTGTTTGTAAATTTAGCAATACTCCAGTCGCAAACTGGGTTGTTCTTCAGTAGCATTTTTATCATTGTAGTTATTAATATTAAATCCTAATTGATAATATAATCACCTAATATTAATAGTCTTGTTTTTTGTTACAGAAATATTTTGGTCAGCCATTTGGAAATGAAGATACAAATTTTCTGTGCATTGGGCCAAGCAGTATACCTAAGAGTTATAAGAAAATCCGTAACAAACCTCACGAAATAAGATAACAAAACGGTAAGATTAAGCATCACAAAATCTTTGTTTTTGTTTACGAACATTGTACTTTGTACTTTGTACATAAAAACTAATTGTGCTCTGTTTTGTGTTACTAGACCTTACTGGCTTCAAGGGATAAAAGCCAACATAAGATCATGTCTACAAGAAAGGAAGAAGAGGATTTCAGTACTTACAGATCAACGTATCTTCCAACATACAGAAAAATGAAGAAATGCATTCCAAACAATGGGTAAGCTCAAATCTATTGAATATGATCACCCAATTAAACAAAAGTTACATGGATGCCAGCTAAATAACCATTTAAAGGAGTTATATTGTAGTTATAATAAGTTTGTGTATGTGTTTGATTAAGTTTAAGTTTTATTTTCGATGGTTGTTCCTAAAAATAATCTGATAAAATTTTGACGATAAAAACATTTAAAGATACAAATACAAATTAGCCCGACTATTTAATAATTGAAATAATAACTAGAAAATAACAACAAATCCATAATTTTGGTACAACATCTATTAAGTTTCTGTCCATTTGCTTGCGCAAAATTTCTTGTTACTTTGTTTTCTTTCTTGTTTCTTGTTTAATCATATTATTGACTATTAAATCAGTTAAGTTTTTCGTATTGCTGCTTTTGTTATCTATCTTTCTCGCATGTTAATTATTGCAAATCTGAAAAAAAAATCGTTAAAACCCACTAAATTTTGAGTTTTTGTTTTTCGTTTTGATTGTTCTGGTTGATGTTTTGATTGGTTGATTTTTGTTTTTAAGCTTTAAGTTTCTTCTTTTGTTACCCCTTCGTTCTAGCATGTCAAGTTAATGCAAATCCGAAAAAAAATCGTTAAAACCCCTCTAAATTTTGAGTTTTTGTTTCTTGTTTCCGATTAATGTTTGTTTTTTGTTTTGTTCTGGTTAATTTGTTGTTTAATCTTTTACGCATGTCAAATGTTAATGCTGTTTTGAAAATATGTTAACCCCCCTCCCCACCCCCACCCCGCGCCTATCTAAAGTTCTTAAGTTTTTGTTTGGTTATCATATCACAAACTGGACAGTTGTTTCATTATTTTCACGTTCAGGTTAACGTTGCAAATGGTTAAATTTTGTTATTAAGATTTGTTATTTTTCACGCATGTTAAATGTTGATGCATTTCCAAAAGATTGTCGAGGTCGTTAATTCTTGAGTTTTTGTTTGGTTGTACCTCTGGCAGTTGTTAGTTTCCTTGTTTGCGTTTGCATGTTCAAGTTATTTTTTTAGCATGTTCTTGTTACGTTTTCAATTAGGCATTTCTGTTGATTTTTTGTTTGGCCATTATTATCTTCATATTCCACTTTTTTTTTCTTATATAAAGTACACAGTTAATTTATTTTTTTCATTTCACAAGCTCATTAATGTTATAGATACTCACAATTATTAATAATTCTTTGCTAAACAATTTTTTGCATGTTGCTTATATCAATATTATTTCTTTTTATTTGCGTTTTGTTTCATTTAAATTTTGTTCTGAGACCGGTTTTTGTTCCGTATGAAGTATTTATATTTTAGTAGTTTGCATGAAGTTTATTAATTATTATTTTATTTAGTAATTTCATTTTGAATTTATTAAGGTATTTTATCTTCAATAATTTTTCTTATTATTTATTTGATGACTCTATATTCAATACTGAATTAAAGCATTGTTTTATTTTGAATTTAATTTTGTTTAGTTTTTATTTCATTTTAATTTGTTTGCATTTTTTTACTGCACTTATTATGTTTCTACTTCCTGTTATTTTTATTACAATTTTTTAAATCATTATTTTGTTTTGTTCGTGTACTATATATTTCTTTTCATATTAATTTTGCATCTTTTTGATGAGTTAATTAATTTATACTATTATTTTCGGTTTATCTAAACACGTTTTCATAGTTTTACACAATCAACAGGACACAACTTTTTAAATTCTTAGTTTTTTTTACGTTTTTATATTAATATTTTCCACAGTTATTTTGCGTATTGTTATTTGATTTATATTTTTTGCATGACAGTTTGTGTTCTAATTCATTTAATTTTTTTCGTTATTAATAGTGGATTTCTTATATTTTGATTTTCAACCATCATTTACAATTTGATATAGCATGAAAACTGACTTTATTTTTCCTTTTAATTTATAGTTGTCGCTTGCATGGATCTGCTTTTTTTTTTAACTAGAAACATTTTTGATGTCTATTTTTCTATTTTCTGTTTTTCTTTGTTATTTGGTTACCCAATTATCACAGCTAGTTAATTTTCTTTTGTTATTTGTTGAGTTTTTCGTTCACGATCCACGATATTAAGTTTTTGTTATTAACATCGATAACAAGAAAATGATATTTTCGAATTTCCAATTAATCCTCGTTTTTTTAATATTATTATTGTTTTGTTTCCTGTTAAGTTTTTCCTATACATATTCCACAGTCCCCATTCCATAGCAAAATAGTTTTGCTATATGTGATTACATTCCTACATATTAAATTTTCCAGATTTTGTCCCGTTGTAAATTTACCAGAATTCAACGCCATTACACCCCTGGTTTTGTTGTTTTGTTTTTGTTAAGTTTTCTTGTTTGTTTTGTTAAGTTTTTTTTTAATTCATCTCTGGACAATACACAAATTTGTAAAACAAATTTGTGAAACGAAGCTTTGGCAAAAATTTTTTAACACGACATATGAGTTGTTAATTTTTTGTTTTGTTGATTAGTTTTGTTACGTTTGATTGGAAAATTCGAAAAAATCACAATAGTCACAATCTTCTTTCTGTTATTCTAATTTAAAAATCTTACAGGAAAAATAAATAAATTATTTCAAGGATTTTTGGGCTATAGAAAACGTTAAAAACTACAAAATATGTAAATTACTAAAGATATTAGGAACACCATCGAACTATAACGTAGCATATTTATAATTGATATTCATTTTAATCATTGTGTGTTTTGTTTGTTTGTTTGTGTGATGTGTTTGTTTGTATTTGTTTCTATTGTGTGTTTTACTTCAATAACTACTAATAATTGTTATTAATTATTTATAAGTTCATAAGTTAAATGGTTTTACCTGTTTAGTGCCTTTTTAATTATAGTTACAATTTTTATTGTATTGTATGTACTAACATGTCCGCTTTTTGCTGTTTTGTTTGTTTTGTCATTCGTTAAACAGGAATTTTGCCGATTTGGGACAATATGCCGATAAAAGTACTTCAAATCCACTATCACAAACAAAAAATTGACAGGTAAAATTTTAAATTTTCGTCAATTTAAAAACTCTATTTAAGAACGCGCGCAAGCAATTCCACCAAGGTTTGAAGTACTTTCAATCATTTGCACCAACTTCCCAAACGTCAAAATTCCTAATATTTGTTTGTTTCGTTTCTAGTTTGTTTCGTTTCTAGTTTGTTTCGTTTCTAGTTTGTTCGTTCAGTTAAGTTTTTTGTTAAGTTTTTCTGTCATACGGGAAGATTACACTTGAGTCTTAGTACAAAGCTACAAACAGATTAACCTGTCAAAAAGTGACAGGTAATCGACCGCTTGACAAACACTACCGCCCTCTTTCCTTGATTACGTTAAGTTTTTTCCCCTCCTTTTGTTGTTACGTTGTTATCTCTTCTTTTCCCTTTGTTAAGTTGTTTTTCTGTTAAGTTTTACATCTGTATTATTTTTGTACATACTGTATATAATTGTATATAACAATAAATCGCGTGCTTACAGCAAAAATTAAGGTTTTTTTTCGTTTATATTTTAATAAAAGATGAGTAACCATCTCGATTGAAGCCATTATAATCGAATTATGCCACAAAAAAGGTCGTGAAACATTAATAACGCAGTACGTATGCAAAAGATCAGAACGAAAAAGGTAAACACAAACATATGACAGGAAATATCGATTCATTTTATGCGCATGTGCCCTTTAGACTTCACATTTTGCGGTGTTTTGGTCCATGGTACAGTTTGGCAAAAACGTAGTGAAGCAGTGAATAAAAACCGTGTATTCCTACTTCCTAGTGTATTCAGTGCAGAAAAAAAGCGTTTGTAGTTGCGAATTAAATTGTGTATAAAGCAGTGATGGCTTTGATTCAAAATACGCGTTAAACATTTTGAATATCAGCTGATTTAGACAAGATATAAAGCTGTGTGACGTTATGGTATGTTTGAAATTGTAGCGGTAAATATTTAATGATGTCATTCGTGTCATGTCATTCGGTATTCTAACCGAATTTTTAAACAGGTTTTTTTTTAATGCTGGTATAATAATATGTATTTAATTTGATATGTATGTTAATTTCGACATCTAGGTGTGGTATTATGAACGAAATTGGTCGTTGTTGTTGTTCCTTGTTTATTTTGACATGATGAATGATATCGTTATTATAAGCGAGCGAATTAAATAATAAACTCATTAATTTAAAAATATACCGGCTAAAATATGCTAAAAGTAGATTTTTTTCTTATTAGGTAACTTCAATTCGACTTCTTTTCACGTCGCTACAGGATAACAGTAATTAAGAAATTTTAGATTTTACGTTGTTTGTCGGTGGTTGAATGTTATTATTTCGCTTCATGTGCGATTACGAGCAAAGTAGTTGGGATACAAATTATTATTATACACGTTTATAGATCAGATACATTGGGTAATTAATTCTAAAAAGTACAGCCCTCTATCTATTTTAGTTTGTTCAGGAGGATTTTTGAAACTTAGATTTTACGTTGTTTATCGTTGGTTGAATGTTATTATTTCGCTTCGTGTGCGATTACGAGCAAAGTAGTTGGGATACAAATTATTATTATACACGTTTATGGATCAGATACATTGGGTAATTAATTCTAAAAAGTACAGCCCTCTATCTATTTTAGTTTGTTCAGGAGGATTTTTGAAACTTAGATTTTACGTTGTTTATCGGTGGTTGAATGTTATTATTTCCCTTCATGTGCGATTACGAGCAAAGTAGTCTATTTACTCTTTTAACCACTATTATTTACAAATTTAGAGGTGTCGGAATTAGGTACATATAATTATAGCACGTCCTTAAATCAGACATGTGTGTGTGTAAGACATGTGCTGTCTTTACACAAGAAAATAACATATTTTACATCGTTTGCAATATTACAATTAGTTTTACGCATTTCGAAGCAATTTTGGCATTAATACACCACAGTCGGAGACAACAGTAATAGCAATAGTTTATTATAATGATATCAATATCCATTCCTATGGCAAAATTAGGTTAACAATTTAATAATTAACCATTAGCATTTGTGGCCAGTACTTAGCACGCAACTTACCGGTCAATTTCAATTGAATGGTGCAGTGAACTTTGCGGCAATGTTTATATTTAGCTTTCTAGTTTTGATAGTTCGTACATCGAGTCATCACATTGGGTCAGACTATGCTTAGAATCGATAATACCTTGATTTATTTCAGCCTAGATATCGGTGACACTCCCTCTATATTGATTGATAGTCACTTCCCTAATCAAACATGGGTCGAATTTCTTCGCATTGCTTTCGTTTTTCAACTTTTTATATACGGGCAGGGCCGGCCCTAGCTTTTGCGGGGCCGGGTTCCAACGATTGCGCGGGGCCGGGTTCCAAATGCGCGAGGCAAAAATTGCAATTAATGTCAAAACATTCATTTTTCAAAAAATATTCTGACGTAAGGATAAAGATAGAAAAGAATTCATTTTGGATAGTAAAAATATCGCACTTTTCAACAGTTATTATTGGTTAGCGATTCTAATATGACTTATCCCGAATAACTGCAGATTTGCTAAATGTCAATAGATTTGTAATGGAACACCCTGCATATCTTAACTCTATAGGTCTATCGTCAACAGCTTAAAATGTATTAAGGATCTAATTTGATATTATTGTCTAACTTAATAATTTCTAAATTAATTATATATTACATATCCAGACGGTTCGGCAAAATTTAACAATCTCACAAACTTAAGTTTATCTTTAGTTTAGTTTAGTTTTTTTTTTTTTAATAGTAATTATTTTAATGTATATTCTGTAATTTTGAATTACACCAACTGATAATTTGTGATAAGTATTGATTTTCTTCAAAGTCAAGAGAATTAGTAATTTATGTACCAGTCTAAAATAGTTTAAATAATATTTATCAAAGACATTAATTTGTTCGTTATACGTCAACGTTTTGGAAAATTAGGTCGCCTCTTTTAAGCCTCTGGAGGTAGACATTCAAGGAGATTTTGCAACTATGATAGCCGAACATGAAGAATATAAAAAGGTGGCGTTTTCAAAATAGTTTTATGGAAACCATGGATAATATTTCCACCGAAAATTTACGCATTAACCTATGCACTATTGACAATCGTACCGAAATAATTATTGTTTATTCAGTTTACAATAATCCATTTATTTAATTATTTATTCTTATGAAAGTATTACTGACATTGTGTTATGGTTACAGAAATATTAGGATTTCTACAGAACACTTTACTCTACCAAAGCAATCCTTGTTTTTGTTATCTGTAGTAATTAGAACACTGTTTAACGCGCTCGCTAATCGCTCGCGCGTTAAACAGTCTCGATCTTTAATCGCTCTTCTTAATATACTTGTTGGTTAAATAACTATTTATACCAGCAATTTATAAAATGGTCAGTCTAACCTCATAATTATAGAATAAAATACTGTAATTTATTATACCGACTCACAAAACGACAACGCCCGGTTTCACAAACAATGATCATATTTTATCCGGATCATCAGAAATTTTTTTATATCATGAATTATGAATTTGATAGTAGGTAGATGGGTGCTGATTTAAAATGTGCGTTATTGGCTCCACTGAATTAAGTAATTAATTTTGTAATTTACCCGATAAATTACGCTCTTACAGCACTTGTCGACTGCTTAGGAGTGGTGCGGTACATTCACGCAAGTACTGGTGGAAGGTTTTTGAAATTAATTTGGAAATTCCGGTAAATTAACAACAGTAATTAAAATTATTGGTAAATTACTGGTAAATTACCAACGGTAATTTAAATTGACGCAAATTACCATCGGGTTTTTAAGCCGTAAATTACGGTAATTAAAAATCGGTAAATTACTATTAATTACGGTAATTAATTTAGTAATTTACGCGGTAAATTACGGTTTGACATCCCTGGTTGTAATATCTCTACTCATGTACAGATGGCGCCAACAGAACATTGTTCCCTGCGGTAAGACTGTAAAGCCATCCCCAGACTGAGTCGCATCGTTGTTGTCGCAAATCGTTGTGTGGTATCATAACCACTCTTTTGATATACATAGCAAAATTATCTGATCGCTGTTGCGGCGACAAAATCGCCTCAGTCTGAGGAAGCGGTTAACTTGCAACCTGCGAGGCAGTTCGCGGCACTGTCAAAAGTGCGGGGCCGACCAAAGCGCGGGGCCGGGTTCCGGGGAACGCGCTGAACCCGCCTCGGGCCGGCCCTGTATACGGGGTGTTTAGTATATTGGTATAGAGAAACTTAACAATAAATAATACGTTGCTAATCGTTGAATATGTGAATGGAGTTAACAAATAAAGTCGACAAGTTTATAGAGGAGGATAAATTTGTTATATTTTATTGAAGCACAAATTAATTGTGGCCAAATGCTGATAAATGCGTATCTAAACGAAAATACGATCAATAAGTGTTATTAAAATAAGTTCAATAAATTCTTAAAATCAATCAATTCTCTGGAAAATGTCATTATATTTATTGCAGTCAGGTTTTTGTAATTATTTGAATGTTAGTTAGATAGTTTTACTTTTAATCAGACGATATGCAGACAGACGTAATTTTGAGTTCGCATTCGTATTCAGGGCAAATAAAGTTCCAGTGTATATTTTATATTCCATTTGCAACCTCCATGCTACTCAGTTATCAATATTTGCAATTTCAATGATGGTCTTTAAGCCTTAAATTTTCTTCCGCTACCATTACGACAATTAAATGTCATATTAAAATGACTTTCAAATATGGGATTGCCATTACGTCAAAATGTGTATGTTTATAGTAAATCAAACAATCTAAAAATTCGTGAACCTGAAAAGAAGAAAAACGCACACCTACCTCAAATTCTAAAACGTTACACAATCACGTAAACACAGGAATCTGGGCAGGAATTCCAACCAATAGAAGTGACGATTCCTCACACAAATATTTAGTCCCACATCTCGAAGAATTTCGATAAACAGACTGCTTAATCAAAACAAAGTATGGAGCGCTCGGCTCAGTTTATAATTAAAACAAGTCGAACACAACTTGCGTCTAACTCCTTCCTTCATTTTTCAGTAGTAACGTAACAACTACAGGCCGCTGCTGCCTGCTTCAAACAGCTTCAAGATTTCCACCAGTCCCAGTACTGAAACCATACAAACAGAGAAGACTGTGTTAGTTACCAGTAGTATAACAGGCAGTGTTTGTAAACTTAAACAACAAACTGGGAAGTACTGTAAAATTCAATACAATAAATTCGTTCGATAATGTGTTTTGTGAGATAAGATTACAGCGGATAAATTTGAGATAGCACCCATTTTTTTATCGGGCGACAACAATGCTGATTGTGTCCCTTGAATTTCGTTCTTGTGTCTAAATAAACGTGCTCCTTTATACAGGGGAATAACTGTTTAAATTAAGAGTGATTTTATTGTGTTTATACAGTGTGATCTTCTATTTTTATCGGTATATCACATTTGTGTGTACCTGCAAAAAAAATTGGATTCTACCCAACTTTTGATGCTTAGTGAACTATGACAGCCCGTGGTGTCACATTGGAAGGTGGCAGCCCTTGGGGGTTTAGGATATACGGCGGTACGGATGTGCAACAACCCCTTAAAATATACAGGGTGAGTAAACAAAATAACCTAACAAAAAATTAAATTTTACTAACTTATGCTACACCTATAAAGAATGTTGTTATCTTTCTTAGATTATATAGTTTAAATTATAAAAAGAACCGGGATTATTTTTATTATTATATTATCTTTTGTTCTATAATTTTGTCTTAAGACTAGTACTAATTCTTTTAAAAAAATAGTACAAATCAAAATAGAGTATGATGATAATTATTCGGTCATGTTTATTTCTGTGTTGTTCTTCGAAATCCTGAACGAGACAAGATGACGAATAGCCCTTCTATGTGTTCTATAGCTGTTAAGGTCAGGACACATCTAAAATTACATTGCTTTCGCGGATTTTTTTCAGACGGCGGTGTCGCAGTATATTTCAGTATGTAGGTACTTCTGCGCTGCCGGTTGAATTTTATGCACTAAATTTAAACACTGCCTGAAAAAGAAACGTGCATTTTTCAAAAGAACATTGTGAGGTGACAAAAGTAAAGGAATAAAAATCCTCCTGTTGTTTAAACAATACATTCATTTTTAATTATTTTTCTAAATGGTCCAAAGGCATTGGGTATTTACTCTTAGCATTTTTCAACGATTTTGCAATTGAGCCGCCATTTCTGTAATTTCGTCAAAATAGATAAATAATAAATTAAAGTAGAGGCAATTTTGTAAAATTTATGTCTATAACATTTTTTGGTAAAATTAATAGTTTAGCTGCAGGAGCAAATTCTATTTGATCGAACTCGTGTCTGCATTAATAGCAGGTAGCCAGGACATTTTGAAACTTTTGACAGTATTCAGAACGTCAGCGGTTGCGAAACGTCAATTCAACACGCAAATGCATGGAGAATGCGATGAGGAGGAGAGACACGCGCGCACGTACAGTGCAACAATATTAAAACATCTCGGTGTCAATGTGTATTTCGATTGCGGATAGCCATGTTTTTATGTTTTCGCGAATAAATACAAGAAAGATTGTAAGACGGTATGGTAACATTAAACCTTATTTGGAATATTGAGTATAATTCTTTATGAACTTTTGTAGAGTTAGCACTGAAGACGGGGTAAAACCCGAAAATATAGTATGCTAGAAGCCAATATAATATATTAATCATCAGAACCAATAACCGTTTTATTTTATCATAATATGTAGTATGACAAGGATGTTTAGTCTTAGAATTTTTGAAATACTTTGCAAATAAGCCGCTATTTCTGGAAGTTCGTCGAAATAGTTAAATAATAAATTAATGTAGAGGAAATTCTGAATAATTTATGACTATGAAATTTTTTGGAAAAATAAATATTTTAGCCGCCTGAGCAAATTCTATTTCGTCGGGATCCCTCGTACTGCATTAAAACACTAGTATTAAAACTAGTTAGCCAGGATTTGTCAGATATTGTGATTCAAATGACAGTAGGTAGTGTCAAATGCTGATGTTTTGACATTACATACTGTAAATATAATCAAAATATCTGTCTAGTTCTAGTAGTTTTATTTTAATGCAGACGTGGCCGATCTCGATCAAATAGAATCTCATGCAGCTAAACTATTAATATATGGTATGATAAAGTCATGTGCCTGGCCACATTAGATTTTTTTTGCAATAAACCTAAAATTATTTTTTAGGTCGTTATTCTGGCCAATCTTGTTGTCAAGTGACATCATTTACATGTTGGGATGATTTCTATTGTTTAAAAACAATCCTTATTGCAAGTTGCTAGATAGTACTGGGAACAGTTTCAAAACAGCAACAAATCAACATTAAGAATAAGAAATGCAGAAAGAAATATGATTAATAAAATTGATTGACTTAGGAAATTTGATATTTTTAAAAGAAATGTAACTCCCCAATTTCACGGAAAAAGGATTTTAAATCAATTAAATTTTTCGAATAAATGATATTGAAAACGAATATTTTACTTAATAAAGATTTGAACCAGGCCCCAGGTCCCTGGTTCAAATCCCAGTTGTGGCTGTAATTTTTAATTTATTTTAAAATTTACGTACCACATGTATACCACCATTATGCATTTGAATACTTTATTATTTAAACAATGGAAAATATAAATATCCCAATATATATAAATGATGAGTTTCGAGAAAAGCGAATTATTTAAAGAAATGGAATTTGTTTAAACAAATGGAAATTACCTGAAAAATATTTATAAACATTCAACTAGACTTATAGTCACGGTTTCTATGAGAAAAAAGAGAATGAATTGATTAGAAGGATAAATTTTCTGAAGTATGTACATTTTTCATTTAAGGGTAGTTTTCAGGGCACTGTGGGGGTGGGTTGGGGGCGTCAAAGCCAGACGTATAATAGCTCAAATTCTTCATTGGAGAGTCCTCTACAAGTCCTATAACTTTAATCTTAAGTTTTCCCAAACACCGATCAATTATTCGAAAAGTACCAAAAAATGCATTTTTTAACCACCCTAATCGGCATCCTTCACACTATTTTCAAAACAACGACTTTCTCAAATCAAAACAATCGCTTTCTTACGCAAATATTAGCATTTATTATGTTTTATATTAACAATGTCATTTTCTTAACATTAGACAACAATTCCTCTGTGTGTGTACGTGTGTACGTAACTTTCAGTTCGCTGTCAATAGTAAAAAACAGTTTGAAATGCCTTGAAGGATGGTAATGTGTCTAATGGCGGATATAATCTTCTATATAAGACGCAATATACGTGCTCACATGCCAGTTATGTGGCCAGTAACTTAAGAAGTTTGTGTCGTTTGACTGTAAGTAGAAGGGTTCAGTTGTCGAGATTCCTTGCTCACAGATATCGGCTAATGTTTGAAAATTACATAGAGCGGTTCGCTTATAACGTTCTCTAGAATCTGAATGGCGCATTATGAGGAACGTAGGCTCAAGAAAGGCTCTACAGTTTCCTGCTTGTTATCTCGGACCCCACGGCATTGAATGGTCTGCATAAACAGTTTATCAATTTAAATTAAATAGGTTGATTTTCAGTGTTTCTTTCAACGTTTATTAGATTAGAAGTTCCTCTTCACACAACCAAACGTTGAATAATAATAATAATGAACCAATTTTAGAAAAATTTCAGGTGGAAGAACTAGATAATTACGGAAAGAAAACTTCGGTGGAGAGTTTAAAGCGAGAGATTAAGTTAAGAATGAATCGGAAACTGAGAGAGGATTATGTTAGTAAGCCAATGCATGGTCAATTTTTAAGAATTGTGGAGGGTGATGGTGTTTCTAAGTCTGGATCTTCATCTTGGCTTTGCCACGGGAACATTAAGGCTGAAACGGAATCCTCTATCGTTGCGGCGCAAGATCAGGCAATACGTACCAGATATCATGAACAGACGATCATAAAAGTTGCTCATGATGGGAGTTGTAGACTGCGTCATCAGGCTCCGGAACATGTCTACCACTTTTCGGCGGCTTGTCCAGTCTTAGCTGAGTCGCATTACATTGCTAGGCATGATAGGGTGGGAACATATATACATTACAACTTATGTTCCCAACTAGGTTTAGCAATGGATGTGTCTCGGTGGTACGACCACATCCCATCTCCTGTCATGAGTAACGATCATATTACCGTATTACGGAACATGCCTGTTGCCACTGATAGAATGCTTGATGGTAATAAGCTAGATATCGTGGTAAAGGATTTCCAGAGGAAGTAAGTACGTTCATAGAAATCTCGGTACCTGCTGATGCGAATGTTGTAAGGACGGAGTAAGTTGAAAAACAACTTAAATATAAGGATCTCGCAATAGAAGTTGGACGTATGTGGGGAATGAAAGTGAACATTGTTCCGGTGATTCATCGGGAGCAGTTAGTCTAAATTATAGTAGTTAAAAGGTAAATTATAGTGAAGGAGTTGCCGTGCAAAATTTCGCCCTGGGAAATTCAAGAAATTGCGGTTTTGGGAAGCGCGAATATTTCGAGGAGAGTTTTATCATAAAGAACCCTAAATTTGCTGCGTAATATTTCATCTTTACCTGGCTTGAATGTATATTGTCTATTAATAAATAATGTGTGTGAGTGTGTAACGTCTATTTTAAAAATAATTGACAAACCAGGATTTCACAACTGCAGACTTCAACTTTATGGTTGGAATGCAAAATCGTGATGTCGATATGGTAATATATCCTTAATTCTTGCTTCGAATGCAGCAGTCAGACTATAGTAGGTACTTGAGTAAATTTAGCATATCTGTTCAGTATATGCAGCCTAAACATATAAAACTTTCTATTTATACACCAGAGAAAAAGAATGCTTATGACGTAATGACGTTACGAAAATTGTGAAGTGAAATTGTGGATTTTTATGCAAATATTTGACCTTGGTGGGCTATTCTATAACTGTGTGACATTTCGCGAAGATATAGCAGTAAACATTTGGATGGGCCGATAAAAAAAGACATAAAACTGGGTAATTTGCATTTATGATATTGATTGGGTTAGTCGATTGACATTCACATTTTTATATACGGTTTTAGAGAAGCACTTTTAAAGATTTTTCTGGCACAAAGAAAATTATAAAATTAATTTGTTAATTCAATATTTTGTATGTATAACCTTGCATGCCAATTACATATTGGCATGAATCGAAAAACACAATGATGAATATAAAAATCAATTCTATTGATATTTGTACCAACAGTTTTGCTACTCTGTAATATGACAATATTTTGGAGACTGTGGCGAACTTAATAATAAAATTATACACCCCTAACCACAACAAGTATTTTAGAACCTAAATACGTATTTCAGCAACTATGTTGCCATCTTCAGTAGAACCTAAAAAGAGGAAAAGAGAGATTAGCACTTCATAGTATCTTTACTGGATATTGTCCAAGCAAATCACTAGTGGATTTGTTGTTCACACCTCAGTGAATTTTGATCATTGAAGCGTAAAAAACAAGTTTTAATTAAATCAGGTCAAACAATGGCGAACTAGGTATAGGACCCCTGTCTGAATTTATTAATTTATCTCTATTCAAGCTGTTTAGTTCCCTATTATTTGACACAGCTTTTACAAGTTTTAAGTCATCTACAACTACTTTATGACCTGTGTCTAAAATATGTTGAGCCACACTAGATTTTTCAAAACGATTATATTTAAAATGAGCTACATGTTCTTTGAACCTAGTTAAAATTGTTCTTCTAGTCTGGCCTACGTATTCTTTTTCACAGTCATGACATTTGATACAATATATACCAGATTTATCAAGTACATCTACCTTATCCTTTGGGTTTCCAAGAAGGTTTTTTATGCTATTATGAGTCGAATATGCTATACAGAGATGTGATGTAAAAATACTTCTCAAACCCCTTGTATATGCACAATCGAACGGTATTTTAACATATTTCTTCTTTTCTACAGACAAAGTATTTAATGTAGATATTTGATTTACATACATTTTTTGATTCTGCTTCTTAATAATTCTATCAACTATTTTCTCAGGGTACCCATTATGTATGACAACATTCTTAATAAACAATAATTCTTGCTGATATCTATCTGCGGACAATGGAAATTTCAATAACCTATTTACTAAACAACTAATAAAAGATAATTTTTGTTGAAAAGGATGCTGCGAATCATTAGGGATAAACCTGATTGTGTTAGTATCTTTCCGATACACGTCAATTTCTATTATATTTTTGCTGTTCCTGACTACCAGAGTATCTAAAAATGGAAGTTGGCCGTTAATTAACTTCTTGTTCTACAGTAAAGTTAATGGTGTTGAATTTAGAATTCAAAACGAGAAGAAAATCTTGAATACTGCACTTCTTGGTGTCAAAAATGGCAAAAATATCGTCGACATACCTAACCCAAGTCTTAGGGAAATATGGTGCTATAGACTTTACATTGGTTTCAAATCTGCTCATAAACAAGTTGGCAATAAAAGGTGAGAGACAGTTACCCATTGCAGTTCCCTCAAGTTGTTCAAAAAACTTTCCGTTTATTTGAAAACAATTTTGAGACATACAAAGGGCAAATACTTGTTGTGGTTAGGCGTTTATATTTTTATTACTCTGTAATACTTTAATATAAACTGAACTTGGTATAATTTATCGCTATTAGTACCGTTTGAAAATATCGATAATAGCCATCCATAATATGCTCTCCATGGCAATTTATAATGGCATAAAATTGATGCACAGTTACTCACTTATATAATCAAATGTGGGTTGGTGTAATTTTAGTCGCATAATAGAGTTAGTTGGCTTAGAGCAAGTGGGCGACTGATCCATACTAGTATGGTGTTATAAAACACTTACGTATACTTGTCTAAAATTGAAGAAATAATGAAAAATTTATTCTTGTAGTAAATTATCTAAAAAACTTATTAGTGTCAAATACAAGGGTTAAATACAGGTCATAAGGCATGCACTCAATTAAGCGTGAAAATTATTAATGCATTTATTGTGAGAGTCACTCATGATGATTAGATTTACTCATTTATTGCAAAATGGCGTGCATAATACTATTTATGATGCTTCGTAAGCACCAATTTCTTTTATTAGTGCTCAAGGAACAGTACTGCCACTATTTTAGGCATTAAAAATGACGTCTGTTACGTCACAACTAGCTATATTTAGTGTCTTTTTCACTGAGGTATTTGCCATAAGCATTAGAACAAACTTCTTTGCGCTGAATACAATTCTGGGTTTAAGCAGTTCCATCTAAAGTAAAGTTTTGATGTTTTTGTTGTTTTATGTTTCAAAAACATAACATAAAGAAGTGTAAGTTATACTGTTTATTTCTAGTTTATTTAAAAACATGTAGAAAATTAACAGTAGAAAAGGCATGGGTTTTGCAAAACCAATGAGGAGCAGGGCCGGCCCTAGGCGGTAGGCATGGTAGGCAACTGCCTACGGCGGCAAAGTTTACCGGCGGCAAAACCAAGTGAACTACAATAAAAAAGGCTCTAAAATTTTGCATGAATCTAGAAAATAAAGGAATAGTAAAATACAATCAAATACAATAGGAATTGACAGGCTTCATTCCTATATTTTAAGATGCATAGCAGCCAATAAAAGACATATTTAAATAAAATAGCTCATTAGCTTTTTATAAAGAATTAGGATCAATTAGGAAAAATATATGATCAATTAGGAAAAATAATATGAAAGTGTACTGTAGTGTAGTGATCACATACAGAAATCAAAAGAGAAATATAAAATAGTCCTAACGATCTTTTTGAGTTTTTATGCGATATCCACAAACTTAAAGAAAATGTTATAAGTAAAAATGATTTACTGGCACATTCCAAAGATATAGAAACCGCTTGAAAACTTGGCGATTCCTCCATCTTAACGGTTTAGCATTTGCTGCCGAAATGGTGGGCTAGTTAATTTTTATTTGGGTAGACACATAATTTGCCCGCATGTAAAAATAATATTAAAATGTGCTGAGTCTTTGATGATATTATTACTGAAATTAATTAAAAACTATCAGTGATTAAAAAATTTCCCATGAAATGCTTGCATCAATATCTCCGAAAATAATACTCTTCGCAGAACAAATTATACATCGTATTAAAGATAAAATTTTGATGACGATTTGGGTACATGATAAACAAAGAATTGGTTAAAATATTGAAAGATTTAGATTTGGGAAAATGTAAAGAACAGAGCTATTATGTCAATATCTATTCTGTCGAGAACGACAAAAGTTTGCTGATGACAGATTACTTAACAGTGTAGATATTGACATAATATTTCGGTTCTGAAAACCCGTTTGTTAACCTTCTCCCAAATCTACATCTTTCAATATTTTTAAGTAATTCTTTTCATCTTTAATATGGCGTACATTTTGTTCTGCTAAGCTTAATACTTTCGGAAATATTTGATGCAAGTAGTTCATGATAAATTTCACTGATAATCACTGATAATTTATAATACATTTCAATAATAATGTCTTCATTCAGTAAACATTTTGGTGGTATTATTGGTACTATTTTCATAGTCGGGCAAATTAATTATGATTAATTAAATGATTTTGCGTCCATAGACCTTGTTTCCAGAAGGTCCAGTTGACGTTTTTAAAAAATCATTACCTCCCTTAACATTGGGCCAAATTTAAACATTGCTTAGCAGTTTTTTTCTAACCCTGCCTATAACTGTTGCTACCTGAGCGGGCGATAGACAGTTTGCTAAACTAATATTAATAAAAAAAAGTACTTAAGAACCATGTCTACTTAAAATTGTCATAATGGGTTAGCAATAAAGGGTACTGAATATGAATTGAGTAATACATTAGATCCGAAAGAAATTACTCGCGATTTTGCAGAAAAAAGGTTCGAAAGAGCTAATTTTTATTTAGGGTTAAACTTTGTATATTGTACTAGTATTCTTTATTCCTTATTGTTTTAAAAGTATTGTTTGTACTATACTAGTATAATCTCAAAAGGTTGTGTTTTTATTACAAATAGATTTCGTAATTATTGTCGTAAATATTGACTGTATTTTTCTGGATCATGATTTTTGTATAAATCTGTTTTTTTGTCTCTCTCATTCATTCACTCACTCATTTTGGAGTTAGGGGGCGGCACTATTGAGATTTCCCTACGGCGGCAAAAACGCTACGGCCGGCCCTGCGACCCAGTATTATTTCAATGATTTGCAGTTGGTTTGTTATAAAAGTAATTAATCAATTGAGCTGCTATTTTGTAAGTATGTAATTAATTAAGTATGTACAGGTGGGCCAAATTCGATGTTACTATAGGTGATCTCGGTAACTATAAGAGATATTGAAAAATGAGTAGGATCGTCTTTTTTTGAGTGAATGGTGAAAACCAAAATTAGCTATCGTGTTTTGTTTTCGAGTATTATTATCCTATTAATCTAAGCAAATTGCACTGCGAGATATGCACTGTCAAATATTTGTACCGAAACTACCGAAAATATGTATGAACATTTAATGCCGATAGGTAACATCGCACATCTGGACTTGCAAAAACGTTGCAAACTCTCGAACGCATCGGCTGGCTCGACAAAAACCTTCTACGCCGATATTGGGCAGACCATTTGAGGTAAACATATTAATGCCGCATGAATGCACCGGTGAAAAATACATTCTTATGCCTGCAAGAAATAGTTTTCGGGTTATAGAATTCTTAATACGTTTTACTTTCGACAGGAAAATAATATCTTGGTACGTAGTGTGTAGGATTTTTGTTTTCGCTACATTACTAACGCGTCTTGCAAAATATAATAAAAAATAATACATGCAAGGACTCATGATGCATGAATTTATTATTTGATAATAATTATTTCAATCATTTGCAGTTGGTTTGTTATAAAAGTAATTAATCAATCAATCAGGGGGGGGGGGCGGCACTATTGAGATTTGCCTACGGCGGCAAAAACGCTAGGGCCGGCCCTGCTGAGGAGACTTCAAAAAGCACGTAGTTTATATTAGATGTTCCGCACAAGTGATTCTTGTAAATATTCGAGATGTACCGCACGCTAAACGGAAGCATTACATTCCTCGCAAAATGGATATAAACAAACAACTGGGTTAATCCTAGAGTACACACGGTGGGAAAATTCAACAGTTGTATCTTATTTGTCCTTGAATTGTAATGTAAATTGATGTTTGAAATAGACTATACGTTATTTGGCCAAAATTGCTTCCGTGTCCTTGGTGAATATGCTCCTTCAAGGTTAGCCGTTATTTCTGAACCACCCTGTCAAGATTTATAGGTGTTATTATACGCCTACACGCTAATTAAACCAAGGCTCAATAATATTCCTGATACAAAGCAAAATATAATACAAACAAATCTTAATATACCTACACACCATACAGCAATCACGTCATATACAGGGTTGCCAGGTCTCCGGCATTATAGTGCCATTAACAATAGTGTAAACCCGCTATTATATAGTGAGAACACAAAGTATTGAAACATGACAAAATCTCATTGGCATTGGCTTAATAACAGCATATAATAGTATGATGGCCGTACATAGGAAAATTTTCTAGAAAAAGATAGTTGAAAATTAGTGTTACATAGTGTATTTTATACAGATTTTGAGGTTTCTGGGAGATTGAATTCAAATGGCATACATTTACTAATGTTGCTAAAATTACAGTTTTGACATTTGACCTCACTTTACCGGATGTCTTACGTAATTTTGAGTTCGCATTCGTATTCAGGGCAAATAAAGTTCCAGAGTACATATTATATTCCATTTACAACCTCCATGCTACTCAAAGTTATCAATATTTGCAATTTCGATTATGGTCTTTAAGCCATAAACTTTCTTCCGGTACTATTAAGACAATTAAATGTTATATTAAAATAACTTTCAAATATGGGATTGCCATTACATCAAAATGTGTATTTTTATAGTACAAAATCGACGTATTCAAAGACGTTTTTATCTTAGCCATATAAGAAAATTGAAAAAGAAACAAAATTAAAAAGCGCTAAATATCTGTAATCCTGTCGAACGTGGCTTTTGGAAATGGAAACTGCATAGGCGATTATGATCTATTCTTTGCCAAAATCGCAAAGTTGAGTTTTTAGACCTGTTTGGGTTTGGCAAATGCGAGGTGACACAGCCTGATTTTATTAATCACAGAATCACGTTGACGTTACATAAATTATTTTAATATTTTTACTTGAAAAATAAATATTGTTTTTTTAACTGTTTTATACTTTTTTGTAATCTTGTCGACACACTCTGGCAACCCTGGTAATATAGTATATAATTTATAATATGTTTATGATATACCGGCAGGTGTCCACCTTTTGACCACTTAGATAATTAAAAATTGATTCATAATTAGTGTGAATTGTTCGCAGATTATATTGCTGATTATATAACACTAAATAATTATCATATATGTGCTGTGCACATTTTGTACACGACTAATAAATAATTCAATCACTATTGTTACTGCTAGTAATCTCAGTTCGAATACATGTGTACTCAATTGATTATACAAAGTGATTCGAAACGTAAGATTGTAAAAACTATCGACTAACTCTTGTAGGTATTTCTGTGAATGACATAGCTTGCAGTAATGGCGTTTATTTATTGTGTTACTATCTAGTTTTCTTGGCGAAAAGCTGGCAATACTCCCAACATTTCTGTCATATATATATATATATATATAGGGCAAGGTAGTGTTTATGAAGCGAGTTGAATTTAATGCCAGTTTGACCTATAAAACCTTGTAATATGAAATACTTGTATGGTGTTGACTATTTTATATAAGCTGAATGTCATAGTAATGACATAAAATATGTAAAACGTTGCAGATACTTAGAATAGATTGAAATTTTTTAACTAATTAGTTGATTACTTAATAAACATAAACCTTTGTTTATTAAATTATCAAAAAGTTGATCTTACTATGGTATAGCAGTTTCTAAACGCAGGATGTTTCCAATTAGGTACATGAAATGAACGCACATGCAACTTAAAAGACCACACAAACACATCTGGTATAATATTGTCTAGAATCTTCCAAAGAAAGATTTGTATAAATAAGCACATTATGCATGTGATATTGAATCTTAATCTAGCATACTAATTATAAATTTAAACCTGAATTATTAACAGAGAAACCCAATAAGACCATATGAAACTTATTACTTTCTACTTTCTAGAAAAAAAAAAACAATACATTTTGATATTTACTTTTGTCCATTTGTTAATTCCAATTATTAATATTTTTACTTAAAATTGATAATTTTTTATTGTTGTAATATGTATTTATTGGGTCGCAGTTTTGGTTTTGCGTTGTTTGATAACTTTTTAATTTTTAATTTCTATCTTTTTGTTAATATTTCAAAAGGCTCTACAAAAGTTTTATTGTAATATAGTTCCAGTTCAATAACCACACATTTATCATTTACAATATGTTAGCCGGAACATTTTTGGAAATTTTACTTCTAAATAAAGTGCGAGGCGTGCATTAACAACGATAACAAGTTAAAAATAACAGTTTTACTTATGAATTCTGTACTGTAAGGTTAATTAAAATACATTTACATAAAAATTAAAGGTGTTTTAAATTTCCAAACAACATAAACTATAACTGAAAATGTTTAACGGCATACTTTGTCGAAGTAATATTATAGGTTAATAATATGGTGACATACAGGTGGATGTAAATTTTAATTATATCAAAAATTACAGCCAAAACCTATATTTGAACCAAGGCCCTTTCTGTCGTTATATTTTATTTATTTTTTTCAAATCTCTATCTGTAGTAGTTTTAGACATAGAGGGAACTAATTTTAACAATAATAATTTTTATGATGTCTTTATGTTCTTTTAGATGGTCGTATATATTGGTTTATTTATTTTTTTAATAATAATAATTATTACAACTTACATTCCATCAAAATTCGTCGAAAATTTAGAGCTTGCTTCTACAAGCAATTATAAATTTTTGTAAATTACTGATATACATAATTGTCATTATTTTCATTGTCAGATATTTGAAAAATATTGCTTTGAAGTAAATACAAAATAATAATATAAAAAATGTAATGATACATTCATGCTATACAAAAATCATAACTACGTATACCAAATTACCATAAATATATAAATATATAAATTATATAATAAAATTATAAACCCCTAACCACAACAAGTATTTTAGAACCTAAATACGTATTTCAGCAACTATGTTGCCATCTTCAGTAGAACCTAAAAAGAGGAAAAGAGAGATTAGCACTTCATAGTATCTTTACTGGATATTGTCCAAGCAAATCACTAGTGGAAGTGACGTCCATGTTAAAAATTAGCCTATATATACGCATTTGTTGTTCACACCTCAGTGAATTTTGATCATTGAAGCGTAAAAAACAAGTTTTAATTAAAGCAGGTCAAACAATGGCGAACTAGGTATAGGACCCCTGTCTGAATTTATTAATTTATCTCTGTTCAAGTGAATAAAGATACTTTCCAAGCTGTTTAGTTCCCTATTATTTGACACAGCTTTTACAAGTTTTAAGTCATCTACAACTACTTTATGACCTGTGTCTAAAATATGTTGAGCCACACTAGATTTTTCAAAACGATTATATTTAAAATGAGCTACATGTTCTTTGAACCTAGTTAAAATTGTTCTTCTAGTCTGGCCTACGTATTCTTTTTCACAGTCATGACATTTGATACAATATATACCAGATTTATCAAGTACATCTACCTTATCCTTTGGGTTTCCAAGAAGGTTTTTTATGCTATTATGAGTCGAATATGCTATACAGAGATTTTGTGATGTAAAAATACTTCTCAAACCCCTTGTATATGCACAATCGAACGGTATTTTAACATATTTCTTCTTTTCTACAGACACAGTATTTAAAGTAGATATTTGATTTACACACATTTTTTGATTCTGCTTCTTAATCATTCTATCAACTATTTTCTCAGGGTACCCATTATGTATGACAACATTCTTAATAAACAATAATTCTTGCTGATATCTATCTGCGGACAATGGAAATTTCAATAACCTATTTACTAAACAACTAATAAAAGACAATTTTTGTTGAAAAGGATGCTGCGAATCATTAGGGATAAACCGGATTGTGTTAGTATCTTTCCGATACACGTCAACTTCTATTATATTTTTGCTATTCCTGACTACCAGAGTATCTAAAAATGGAAGTTGGCCGTTAACTTCTTGTTCTACAGTAAAGTTAATGGTGTTGAATTTAGAATTCAAAACGAGAAGAAAATCTTGAATACTGCACTTCTTGGTGTCAAAAATGGCAAAAATATCGTCGACATACCTAACCCA
Organism: Melinopterus prodromus; assembly: GCA_964023965.1. Classification (NCBI taxonomy): domain Eukaryota; kingdom Metazoa; phylum Arthropoda; class Insecta; order Coleoptera; family Scarabaeidae; genus Melinopterus; species Melinopterus prodromus. The sequence goes on along the minus strand of OZ030398.1, from coordinate 26,562,053 downwards.
AGTCTTAGGGAAATATGGTGCTATAGACTTTACATTGGTTTCAAATCTGCTCATAATCAGGTTCTACTGAAGATGGCAACATAGTTGCTGAAATACGTATTTAGGTTTTTTAAAATACTTGTTGTGGTTAGGGGTTTATAATTTTATTATTAAGTTCGCCACAGTCTCCAAAATATTGTCATATTCTTTTAATAATTATTATTATTACATACTTACATTCCATCAAAATTCGTCGAAAATTCAGAGCTTGCTTCTACAAGCTATTATAATTTTTTGTAAATTACTGATATACATAATTGTCATTATTTTCAGTTGTCAGATATTTGAAAAATATTGCTTTGAAGTAAATACAAAATAATAATATAAAAAATGTAATGATACATTCATGCTATACAAAAATCACAACTACGTATACCAAGTTACCATAAATATATAAATATATAAATTGTATTAAGTAATTCCACAGAATAACAAAAAACTCGTACATGGATGTATCACCGACACATGCTGAAATTCTGATACGAACTTCCAAGACTCTCTGTATGTATAAAACAGAAACCCGTATGAAAAAGGGGCGTTCGAATATCGAATTACATTTGTCTGCATTGCCTTTGGCTTCATAATTTAAACATAAGTCAATTACATTCGAAAGCATACAGATACAAGGTTTAGTTCAGCACAAACTTGAAACTATATATTCAATATATTGCTTCCGATATATCGGTTAATTCTCTTTTATAATTGCTTAACTTTAACATTAATCCATGGTTTCAACGCTGGCATTCAACCTAAAGAACTTATTTGAACAGCATTTTTATCCAGCTCACGTGTATGGGCATTTCTATAGTGCCTTACAGCGTGCATAATAATAATATCCGTAATATATTCATTCAGTTAAAAACGTGAGTCCTGTAATATGAAGGTGTGTCGTGATCATTATTGAATTGTGCATACACTAGTGTACATTTTGTAGTGTGTTTACTACTTGTTTTGCTGTGCTCTAAAATTATAGTGTTATAGTGCTGTTTTAGTTGTTGTTTGTTGTTGTTATTGCAAGAAAATGTTGAAGTTCTGTTCGCCGTATGTGAGAAGGCGACAATATTCGGTTAGTATACTAAATAGACTATATTATTAAATACTAAATACCACAATTATAATTTAAAATTCACCAAATGCTTTTGTCTAATAAAATTTGATATATGTAATTGGGTAATATAATTTATTACTAAATAGACATAAATTATTTTGACTTTTAGAATAAACATAATTTATAAAATGCTTATTATACGTTATACCATGGGCGTATCCAGGGGGGGGGGGGGGGCAAGGGGGGGGGGGGGGCACAATGCCCTGAAAACTACCCAAACGAATTTAATTCTCTTTTTTCTTATAGAAATCGTTACTATACGTCGTTACTAGCCGTCTGAACTCTGTTTTCTAAGTTCAAAATTGCAGTTGTGTTCCGATTTAAACATCAATTATAATTCATTTTCAACTTTTGTTTTTAATTGTCGTTTCTTTTTTGTGAAATTAACATAAATTTCATAATAAAATTATAAACCCCTAACCACAACCTAAAAAGAGGAAACGAGAGATTAGCACTTCATAGTATCTTTACTGGATATTGTCCAAGCAAATCAGTAGTGGAAGTGACGTCCATGTTAAAAATTACCCTATATATACCCATTTGTTGTTCACACCTCAGTGAATTTTGATCATTGAAGCGTAAAAAACAAGTTTTAATTAAAGCAGGTCAAACAAACTAGCGAACTAGGTATAGGACCCGTGTCTGAATTTATTAATTTATCTCTATTCAAGTGAATAAAGATACTTTCCAAGCTGTTTAGTTCCCTATTATTTGACACAGCTTTTACAAGTTTTAAGTCATCTACAACTACTTTATGACCTGTGTCTAAAATATGTCGAGCCACACTAGATTTTTCAAAACGATTATATTTAAAATGAGCTACATGTTCTTTGAACCTAGTTAAAATTGTTCTTCTAGTCTGACCTACGTATTCTTTTTCACAGTCATGACATTTGATACAATATATACCAGATTTATCAAGTACATCTACCTTATCCTTTGGGTTTCCAAGAAGGTGTTTTATGCTATTATGAGTCGAATATGCTATACAGAGATTTTGTGATGTAAAAATACTTCTCAAACCCCTTGTATATGCACAATCGAACGGTATTTTAACATATTTCTTCTTTTCTACAGACAAAGTATTTAAAGTAGATATTTGATTTACATACATTTTTTGATTCTGCTTCTTAATCATTCTATCAACTATTTTCTCAGGGTACCCATTATGTATGACAACATTCTTAATAAACAATAATTCTTGCTGATATCTATCTGCGGACAATGGAAATTTCAATAACCTATTTACTAAACAACTAATAAAAGACAATTTTTTGTTGAAATGGATGCTGCGAATCATTAGGGATAAACCTGATTGTGTTAGTATCTTTCCGATACACGTCAATTTCTATTATATTTAAGTACGGATTTAAGTACGGACAAAAATATTGTCATGTCACAACAGTTGGCCAGGCCGATTTAAAAAAATAATTTTAGATGAATTATTAACAACAATTGTTTAAGCAAATGGAATTTTTTAAACAAACGGCTTTTTTAAACATGTAAAGTAAAGTCTTTACTTTACTTTACATGGGAAAATGCAAAAGTAAACTTTATTGGTCTCTGTACATACAATGCACGAGACAAGTCATATTGTACTCAGAAACAACGAGAATCAAATGAAATGACAATCAACGCAAATCAAAATCAAGAAAATCAATACAGATTAAACACTAATATAAAACAAAAACAAACCGAGAAAGCGAATAAATGCATAAAATCAATACAAATGAATACAAATGCAAGAAAGAAAAAACAACCGACTAGACAACAGCTAGTAAATTTAAGTACAGTTAAAAATCAAAATTTCGCTCAAGCATTATACACAAAAATTTCTAATTTATCTACAAGTTGTTTATACAAACTACATACACCTACGTATTTTCCAAAGTAATTTCCAATAATACACCAAATAAATAACGCGCAAATACGCCGTTAATCTAATAAAACGCATATAGCACGTATAGCTATATTTAGCTTAAGGATAGGGATCTGCTACTGTTAGCACACCGCGCTATTAGATGGCGCCAGTGGTATTGAATTGAAAGAAAACCTCTCCCCGTCTTATAGGCAACTTATTCTACACGCTCGTGTATATTTCGTTGCAGGTTAACCCGGGCAGTAAAGCTGCTATCAAAGGCATAAGAGAAGGAGACATCATTACTTCGATCAATGAGGAATCTACAAGCGACGCTACAAATACAGAAGCGCACACCATGCTGAAAAACGCGGGGGATACCCTCAAATTGGGCTTGAATGAGTAAGTATCATGCTTATTGGGAAAATTATTAGAATAAAATGGATTTATTTAGTGAAATTTCGTCTAAATATTGTATTTTGGAAACTGATTTCCGTAATAAACAATTTCGGTCGACTCTTTTTCTTTTGTTAGTTTCTAGTATAAGGTAAACGCCTCAAATTCAGACAAATTAAAGAATTTTTGTTACATTTGCAATTGTGGAATTTATATCTTTTATTAAAAAGTTATAGTCATATTCCAAACCCTGTAAATGAGAATACCAGTAAATTTGACGCAATATTTAAAGCACTAAAACGGAGAATGACACATATTAATGGCGCAGCGAATAAACAAGAGATTGTCGCGCAGAAGGGACCAATGTTATTCCTGGAAGTTAATCAATATATAGTTTAGTAATTTGCCATGTAACCAATGACTCGAACGGTTTAAATTATATATTATGTATGTGAGTATGTATCATGTAGCTTACTGTATTGTATGTCAATCAGAAAAAGGATTTACGCTCCATGTACTCTGGGGACAAACACTGTGGATGACGTCATGTGCTGGGTGAGGCTATACCTCCCAATAATTGCTTAAAATTTTAATCATCGCTATACAGTGTGATCCAAATTATGTTTCGGATATTATCCATGGCTATATTATATTATAATAGAGATCAATATGCATATGAAAATATTATATGATGATATTTGAAATTGTTTTTTTATTGGAACTTAATTTGTAATGATAATTCGTTTATCAATTAGAGAATTGGTTTGTTTCGCGGTTGTTTATTCTTGGACAAGACTGTGCCCTATCTATACGTGAATATACAAGGTTCATTGGTACTATTTTTCCTGAAAATGCTCACTTCTAATAATACTTGCGGTAACATGTGCCTTTGTTGTTACAGAGAATGCAATACTTCGCCAAAAAAGCGTCAGTTTAGAACAGTTCAACATGAAACGCACACTGAAACTGTGAAACGTAAGTATGACATGTTATGTTTTTATGTTATAATATTAGAGGTTGTCGTTAACAGAATTATATTTATGATTTAAATAAATACCTATATTTATTTGACATAAGAATTCGTTCTTTTAAATAAAAAAATAGTTAGATTAATCAGCTTATATTTTTAGATTAACTACACATAAAAAGTTCTGAAAATATGTAAACATTTTTAAAACCTAACATAAAGATAATAAATATGATGTTTTGATAATATATATTTTTGCCCTCATCTACATATCATCCACATGTGCGGATTTATTAAGCCTTAGATTAGTATAAAGTTGTATTAAAAATGAGCTTATCAAAACTACTTGAGTAGGTGGTACGTAACTGCTAATATAAAGAATCTAGCCAAATTACCTAAATATTTGACAAACTAAGAAGGTTTTGAAAGTCTTATTATATTTAAATTTATATTACCGCGAACATGTCAGATGCTTGGAGAAACTATCACAATATACCAAATAGGTGGCGGCATTTATAACCACCAGGTGATAGTTCACGAACAAAATTTTGTGGGGCCAGATAATCAGAACATACACACACAAAATGTGGAATTATGTGGATACGGGCAAAAAGAAAACTTCGGAAGCAATTCGGTACATCGAGAGTGGGTTTTCCCTCAAATATTCAAGAGTTGGTTTGTAGAAATAAATTCCAAAATTCCCGTTATGTTCTAAATTTACACAGAAATATATCTTTTTCTTTTCTGTATCAGACTAATGATTTTAGCCGCAAATAAGCTTCATTCGAGTATTCATTTTTTCAATTCGGTAAAACGTTAGAGCTGATAAAAATATCAATAAACCGTATTTTAAACGGCTACAACTTGTTACGGAATTGAGAAAACCAATAAGACAATATGAACCTTTTTACTCGGAATGACAGTTAGTTTCTTAACATTTAAAACGGCTGTAACTTCTTAAGGAATGAAAAAACATATAACCATGTTTTGCAACTTATTTGTTCAGTAGAAAAGTTATTAAACGTTCTAATTTTCTATTGCCTTATTGTCATTATTTTTCTGTAAGGTCAACGTTGGGAGTGAACTTCTCAAGAAGAAAATACTATTATCTCAAAGGCAAAATTGCATAATGTTAGTTCAGTTCTTAATTTAATTCATTCATAGTATAGATGAGTGACGATATTGGCTCTGAAATACCTCAAAGCGGTGGCAAATTCGAAGCTATTTTGCACGTGTATCGGGAGAAGCGAAGACGCAGATTAAAAATAAACCGTCTTGCCGAAAATTCTGGCCCACTAGACATCGTTATCGTCATATATTTTGTAGACGTTCAGAAAAAGTCTGATCTTTCGCGTCTATAAACTGTTTCAAACAAAATAACGCGTACTTACGTGCATTTATTTATTAATCTGCTAGTGAATAAAAGACTAAAATAGTGTCCAATTTTTATTCGTCTGTGTTTTGTTATAGGATCGAATAAAACCAGTACATCCTACGTGATAAATACAACGAAATCTCAAACACAGATAGAAACTAATATCAAGAAAAACGGTGTGGACAACACCAACGGCAATGGAGATTATCATTTGAACGGTAAGTAGCTTTACACATAAAGAAAATCTAAATTGAGTTCACACATATAGTAAAAAGGCCAAATTCATACAAATTTAATAGAAGAGGGCCAAAGGTAGACTCTTGCGGCACACCTCTTTTAAATCTTTCAAATTTCGGTCATATTGGCGTTGAATAATACCGAACGAATGTCAATCTTGAATCGTGACGTCATGATATGATATCATTAGTCGACAATACGCTCAAGAAGGTTGGGTCTTATTAATTTGTTCCGCTTGGCCATTGTCAATTATGAATGCTTTTCTTCCTTGGTATTAAGACATTGAGGTAACAGAGACAGTACAGTCGCTCTCTAGTATTGTTTATACGAGTTAAAATTAGTAGTGAGTCCACTAGTTGGTTTTTTCGTTTGTAGTCCTAATGATGATATGAAGTTACCTTGTTTACTTTGTGTTAATCAACAAGATTCGTTACCGCGTGGTGTTGTGCCGTCTAGAAGATATCATACTTCGTCAAAACAGTTTTGGAAACGGAAATTTATCGCTTTTGGTAGTTTGAAGCAGTTCAAACTATCCCGCAAAGCCGGTAAAACTTCAGGATTTATATCTTACTTACGTGGTATGTTTTATAATGCTTTTTAGACTACAACTTGTTATATACCCAGTTAATGTCGTATTAGTCTTAGCAAATTGGATTGTGAGATTGATATTTTATAATTAAACCAACGTTTGAAAATACCTATATCCCAACTACTTTGCTCGTAATCGCACATGAAGCGAAATAATAACATTCAACCACCGATAAACAACGTAAAATCTAAGTTTCAAAAATCCTCCTGGACAAACTAAAATAGATAGAGGGCTGTACTTTTTAGAATTAATTACCCAATGTATCTGATCCATAAACGTGTATAATAATAATAATTTGTATCCCAACTACTTTGCTCGTAATCGCACATAAAGCGAAATAATAACATTCAACAACCGATAAACAACGTAAAATCTAAGTTTCAAAAATCCTCCTGAACAAACTAAAATAGATAGAGGGCTGTACTTTTTAGAATTAATTACCCAATGTATCTGATCCATAAACGTTTATAATAATAATTTGTATCCCAACTACTGTGATCGTAACCGCACCTGAAGCGAAATAATAACATTCAACCACCGATAAACAAAGTAAAATCTAAGTTTCAAAAATCCTCCTGAACAAACTAAAATAGATAGAGGGCTGTACTTTTGAGAATTAATTACCCAATGTATCTGATCCATAAACGTGTATAATAATAATTTGTATCCCAACTACTTTGCTCGTAACCGCTCATGAAGCGAAATAATAACATTCAACCACCGATAAACAACGTAAAATCTAAGTTTTAAAAATCCTCCTGAACAAACTAAAATAGATAGAGGGCTGTACTTTTTAGAATTAATTGCCCAATGTATCTGATCCATAAACGTGTATAATAATAATTTGTATCCCAACTACTTTGCTCGTAATCGCACATGAAGCGAAATAGTAACATTCAACCACCGATAAACAACGTAAAATCTAAGTTTCAAAAATCCTCCTGAACAAACTAAAATAGATAGAGGGCTGTACTTTTTAGAATTAATTACCCAATGTATCTGATCCATAAACGTGTATAATAATAATTTGTATCCCAACTACTTTGCTCGTAATCGCACATAAAGCGAAATAATAACATTCAACAACCGATAAACAACGTAAAATCTAAGTTTCAAAAATCCTCCTGAACAAACTAAAATAGATAAAGGGCTGTACTTTTTAGAATTCATTACCCAATGTATCGGATCCATAAACGTGTATAATAATAATTTGTATCCCAACTACTTTGCTCGTAACCGCTCATGAAGCGAAATAATAACATTCAACCACCGATAAACAACGTAAAATCTAAGTTTTAAAAATCCTCCTGAACAAACTAAAATAGATAGAGGGCTGTACTTTTTAGAATTAATTGCCCAATGTATCTGATCCATAAACGTGTATAATAATAATTTGTATCCCAACTACTTTGCTCGTAATCGCACATGAAGCGAAATAATGACATTCAACCACCGATAAACAACGTAAAATCTAAGTTTCAAAAATCCTCCTGAACAAACTAAAATAGATAGAGGGCTGTACTTTTTAGAATTAATTGCCCAATGTATCTGATCCATAAACGTGTATAATAATAATTTGTATCCTAACTACTTTGCTCGTAATCGCACATAAAGCGAAATAATAACATTCAACAACCGATAAACAACGTAAATTTAAGTTTTAAAAATCCTCCTGAACAAACTAAAATAGATAGAGGGCTGTACTTTTTAGAATTAATTGCCCAATGTATCTGATCCATAAACGTGTATAATAATAATTTGTATCCCAACTACTTTGCTCGTAATCGCACATGAAGCGAAATAATGACATTCAACCACCGATAAACAACGTAAAATCTAAGTTTCAAAAATCCTCCTGAACAAACTAAAATAGATAGAGGGCTGTACTTTTTAGAATTAATTACCCAATGTATCTGACCCATAAACGTGTATAATAATAATTTGTATCCCAACCACTGTGCTCGTAATCGCACAGGAAGCGAAATAATAACATTCAACCACCGATAAACAACGTAAAATCTAAGTTTCAAAAATCCTCCTGAACAAACTAAAATAGATAGAGGGCTGTACTTTTTAGAATTAATTACCCAATGTATCTGACCCATAAACGTGTATAATAATAATTTGTATCCCAACTACTTTGCTCGTCATCGCACATGAAGCGAAATAATAACATTCAACCACCGATAAACAACGTAAAATCTAAGTTTCAAAAATCCTCCTGAACAAATTAAAATAGATAGAGGGCTGTACTTTTTAGAATTAATTACCCAATGTATCTGATCCATAAACGTGTATAATAATAATTTGTATCCCAACCACTTTGCTCGTAATCGCACATGAAGCGAAATAATAACATTCAACTACCGATAAACAACGTAAAATCTAAGTTTCAAAAATCCTCCTGAACAAACTAAAATAGATAGAGGGCTGTACTTTTTAGAATTCATTACCCAATGTATCTGATCCATAAACGTGTATAATAATAATTTGTATCCCAACTACTTTGCTCGTAATCGCACATGAAGCGAAATAATAACATTCAACTACCGATAAACAACATAAAATCTAAGTTTCAAAAATCCTCCTGAACAAACTAAAATAGATAGAGGGCTGTACTTTTTAGAATTAATTTATTTTTTTAGTTTTATTCGCTTATAGAGCCGTGCCCAATCATTTGTTTCCGATTATATAACAGTCGAAGGGAGATACACCAATTATAGACAAAAGCTAATTGTTGGTCTATTGGCGCTCAATGAAATCCGGAAAGGATGTAGCTGTCACTCATCGAAACACTGTTTTCCCTGATCATACAAAATCGTGTTGCATTGTTCTGTTTGATTTAATTATACAGGATAATCCACACTGAGAATTCTCGGATTTATTTATTTTTTATTCAATATCTATTTAGGCTTACTAAAAATGCTTTATATTTTCATAATAATACGTGCTACAACATTTGTCATCAATATTTTTGTGTGTTTTTATTTCTATTATGTTTTACCGTGTCAAATTCATAAAATAATATATGGCATGTCCAGTTTAAATACGCAGCATATACGGATTTAGAATTGAACAATACATGTCGTTTTTCAGTTATATGAGATAACATGTTTGGGTCTGTTATGTTGTAAGAAAATCCTGAAACAAGTTTTATTTTTAAAGACCAGTGGTAGAGGAAGCAAATGAAAGTTTACACCAGTCGATATTGTGTATTGACACGGTACATATGCTATTCATGCTGTTTTCCGTTCGATGCATTCCTTTTAAGACGTGATAGTAGAGGCAATTAAGAACCTATTTTACCATATTTATCACTACAAAATCTATTATTTTTAGTATTATTTCAAAATTGTCTAATATTTATACTTATTGTTTCCATGAAAACTTTCGAAATTTGATCATACTTCAAGGTGAAACGGTCGTTGTTTAGTGGTATGACCCTAATACGCATCTTTTGAACCCGCATTCGCATTCCGCATAAACACATTTATCGAAAACGCCTAACCAGTTTCTATTCACAAACTTACTATTGTCTCTCCTCAACAAGAATCCAATTTAAACTAGTGAACTGTGTATGCGAGTAGATGCTTTCGATGTATTTTCTTGCCTTGAATATGAATCCGATTGGCTTCAAGCAACCAATTTCCATGAAATGCATATACAAGTAGGAAAGTTTAAGGTTTTTTTCGGATGATTTTTAAGAGTCTAGGTCATCGGGGTTGTTTGCTATACATGATCCAAAACGGAAAAATATACGTACGTAACGGCGTTAACAACATACAAGATGCATGGAACATAAAGTTGTCAATATCTCGATAACCGTAACCATTTTTATATAGCTAAATGGTTAAATATGTTCTAAATTACCTCTACTATCACGGTATCAAGAAATTGCACCAAATTATAAGCCGGTACATCAAGTTATGGATTTACAACGTATTCGAAATAAAATCACAAAAACCGCATCCGCACCTATCCGCAGCAGATTTTCCTGTAGTTGAAATGTCAAATATGTATACTATAATTTGAACCAATAAACAAAATTGTGGGTAAATTTTAATAAAAATAACGTCGAATGAAAGTTCATACTAGGTTCTAGAGAACGTATAACAAAAAAGTCACATTTATCGTTAAAATACAAAATTGCAACCGTTTTTAAGAGCGTCAACTTATGTGCATCGATGTTCAGCCATAGTAATATATAACTTTTGGCTGACAAAGACACGTGGCTCAGGGCTCAATGGTACTGCAAGCAATCTGTGGCGAATTTAGGTCACAAAGACTGGATTATTTCGTAATTATCAATTAGTATTTACGTTGAATACTCCAAATTATAGCTCATGGTTAGCGTGATGCTACTCTGTAGGCATCCGAGTGACATACAGTGGTGATATTGTTGGAATTAGGTGTGGTACTGTCATGGTTCGTCTGCTCTTTGGTACACTCCCTTCCTCTAGTGGTCTCCGTTCACAATTTGCCATACCAGGAAGTTGTAGTGGGATTTCAAAACCGAAACCCCATTGAACTAAAGAGCATATCCAGGAAACAGTTTAGTCTCATTTTAATGCCAACGATGTTAACATGCATCTACCTATTTGATTCGAGCAATTTTTGATATCCAGTTATCTGTATGTTAGTTTGTGTGATGCGAATCGACAATCTGGACAATTAAGGTACATATTTCTATAATTGTAATCTAAAATTAAACAAATTAAAAAAAAATAGAAAAAAATTAATTTATGTAAAGACAACAATCAGAAAAAATCAACATGAAACCATGAAAATATAAGGAAATCGACTTTAATGGCAAACATCCTGTATTATCCATTGAGTGATATGCAAATATGAAGTAAACTAATATTATATCGAATGACATCAATCTACTTCAATATGTACACGTAATACAACAAATAAGTCGACAAATACGTAACAACTGCGACACCAATTGTTTCCTGTTTGTTCAGTGAATATACTGACAGATATTTAGCAAACTCAGCAATCAAATTGCACAAAATCTGGCTTTTGGAAACGAAAACTCACCAGTCGAGTTCAACCTGATTTCAGAGTTGTTATTCGATGCAAGATTTTTCACCAACTGCTTAGCTACAATGTCATCTTAAAAGGCTTACGTGAATCCAAAATAATTATATTATACTGAATCCATGTTGTTGAAAACACTACAAGTCCAAAAAGTGAGCTCGGAGAAAATTAACAAAATAATTGTGGAGGTGCAATATCTTGAAAAGTATAGCAGTTAGCTATTTTGTGCCAACAGACAAAATATAAACTAGATGCACAGAGAATTTAAATATCTTACATAAAATATGTAATACATTAGATATTTGCATCAAAAGCAGAGCTAAGATTAAAACAATCATCATGGATATATACTGTTTTTTAACTCCACGGAAAACAGCGTAAATTTTTTAAAATATTTGTTTATTTAAAGCATTTAAATAATTTTTACTTTATCATACGCAGTATGATGAAGTATTGTAATCGTGCCGAAAACAAAATTTGAGATTTTAGCGGAATTAGGTCGGAAATAGGCACAAAAAATGTCTGTGTGTGTGTGTGTGTGTGTGCGTATGTGTGTACTCGATTTTTGTGGCGACGATTCCGGAGAAACTACTAAAGGTATCGGGACGAAACTCCATATTTAGAAGTTTCATGACCTAACTTAGAGCTGAAAAACGTTTGGTTCAAAAGGGTCAAACGAACTGGTAGTTTATTCTAAGCCCTTTTCAAGGACTTTGCAAATGAGCCGCAATAAGTAGTGTCATATACTGATGCTTTGACAATACCTACGATTTATCTCAATAAAATAGATTCTCATGCAGCTAAACTATTAATTTTATATATTGTATGATGAAAGTCATGTGCCTGGCCACAACAGATTTTTTTTCAGTTGTAGAATTATTTAGGTATTTCGGTAATTTCGTCTATTTTTGATTAATAGAACTCAAAAATAATATAATAACTCAAAAATAATAATAAAGCATATAATTTTCTAACTTTTTGATTTTTACTTTATCATACGCAGTATGTAAAGTATTGTAATCGTGCCGAAAAAAAAATTTGAGATTTTAGCGGAAATAGGTCTTTATGGGTCCCCTGAACATTTTTGACCAAGGTACAAAAAATGTCTGTGTGTGTGTGTGTGTGTGTGTGTGTGTGTGTGTGTGTGTGTGTGTGTGTGTGTGTGTGTGTGTGTGTGTGTGTGTGTGTGTGTGTGTGTGTGTGTGTGTGTGTGTGTGTGTGTGTGTGTGTGCGTATGTGTGTACTCGATTTTTTTGGCGACGATTCCGGAGAAACTACTAATGGTATCGGAACGAAACTTCATATTTAGAAGTTTCATGACATAACTTAGAGCTGAAAAACGTTTGGTTCAAAAGGGTCCAAAGGAACTGGTAGTTTATTCTAAGCCTTTTTCAAGGATTTTGCAAATGAGCCGCCATAAGTAGTGTCATATGCTGATGCTTTGGCAATGCCTACGGTTTATCTCAATAAAATAGATTCTCATGCAGCTAAACTATTAATTTTATATATTGTATGATAAAGTCATGCGCCTGGCCACATCAGATTTTTATTTTCAGTTGTAGAATTATTTAGGTATTTCGGTAATTTCGTCTATTTTTGATTAATAAAACTCAAAAATAATGTAATAACTCAAATATAATATTAAAGCATATAATTTTCAGTAGTACACCTTGTTGCTTTGTAAATAGTTCTTTTATAACCTATACGCTGTCATTCTGACATTCTGGCATTAATCATAGGCATGAAACATGCAGCAACTGTCAAGTTGACAAGCCAGAATTACATGACGCCAAAATTAGCTGTACGATTTTTTTGGCGCGCATAGTACCTCACTGTGTGTACATCTATTATTTGGACACCTGTATATCTTCCACACACTTCAAACTTCGCAATCTATTGACAGGCAAATATTTACCTCTCACGTCATAATCTCGAACATATTTTTCGCCATTCCGATAACGGAGCATTCAAATTTAAATTTATAGTGCTAATTTGTACCTCAAACGTTCAACATTGGAGATACCAGTTTTCTGTGAGGCCCGGTTGGTAGCAGTGTTGTTATTATTCATTTTTAATTACAGGGAATTCGAAAGGTCACCAAGTTCAAGACTGTTTATCGGAAAAATCGACAATTTCTTCAAACTATAGTAGTCCGGCATCAACGCCATCTACATTAACGGAAGACCAAGGTTAGTTACGCACGAATGTTTGTGTTTTTATGTTGTTTTTGTTGTATAGGTTGTTCGAAAGTGCGTACTAAGATTGGTTATGATGCTACATGTTGTTCATCTTCGTATATTTGTAAACAGATTTTTGAAAATGTGAAAGTGTCTAAAGCAGTACCTATATAATTCGGAAGCAATGAAGTAAAATTATTGTGGTTACCTATAACCCATTGCAATTGAATTAATCTGGGCATACGTACAAGATAAAGTTGCAAAAAGCTACTAGTACATTTGATATTAAAGATATGTTGAATTTATATAACAATGCACTGTTTCAAAAGAGATATGGCAAAATTATATTGCAATTTTTCAACACAATTTTTGGTTTTGAAAATCAAAACCAATACATTGATAAAGATCATATTGTTGACTTAATTGTAGAAAGAATTAAAATCAACAAATTATTAGAGTACAACGACAACAGTACAGGGTGCTTCTTGAGGATTCTCAAAGCTCGATGTCTTGATACCCCAGATTCAGTTTCTATTTCACGACTTGAACTTGAGGGATTTGCAACTGCGGCTGCAACTGTGTCGGTGGCAGCTTCTTCAGCATTTTCAATATGGTAATGTTCGGGTCTTGGCATACTAAATGACCCGTGATCCATGAGATTTTCTTTTAATCTCTCAAAAATAGATTTGTGACGTTGTGTTCTTTCTGGATAACGATTGAAGTATGTTTCAGGTGCAATTTCAGCATTGTTATTACTTTGAATAAAGCATTCCATCATTGTTTATGTTTCATATGATTCATACGGCATTTCGTAACTTTTAATTCTTTTTTTGTTGCTGTTCCATTAAAAAAAAAACTCGAGAATACACCATTTGAATAACCAAGCACCTTTTGCCAAATATAGTCTACCATATAAACAGCCTATATGCAAATTGGTTGTACTGTGTCAACAAATTTATAGTAAATTTCATCACTTTGAACACATTTGCTGTAATCGCGATTTATTTTGCAAACATAATTTTGCAATAGAGTCTAGAGGAAGTACAAATAACCTAATAAAATATTGCAATTATGATAATGATAAAGTACGTAAAATCAAGATAAGATTATACAGGTAATTAACAGCGACACAATCCTATCGAGAAGGAACATTTTATTCCTTTATATATAAAAAAACCAAACCAATCACTTAGGCAAATTAACAACACATATATTTGTCGAAAGAATTAACAAAATTATCACGTAATTAAGTCGACACTATCTCAAATAGAGAGACATAAACATTTTCGTATTATAACCAATCTTGTACCAAATGCTTACGTATATTATTATGTTTAGTTATCGCATCAGATATTGTAGTATTTATCTCTGGAATAGAACCAGTCTGTATCGCACAACCGCGTATGTGCTACGTCCTACGAAAAAGCATGTCCGTGACTTCAATATTTAAGTATATAACTCAATTCCGAAACCATATAAGGCCGCACTAACATCCTGTGTTTGTTCGCATAACAGCGCTTGAAATGAAACAAATAAAAAAACGCTATGGTGCATGCCTATAACCCAATATTAAACCAATAGGTAGTGAGAACTCTCAGTCATACGTTGAAGTTGAAGGTCTGAACAACATGGAGAAGATTTCAAGATCGAAAAGGCGTAAAAATGCTAGGAAAAAAGCAACGAACAAGTGCATGGTGGCCAGTAGTGTTAAAGAGGAAGTGAATACGAACAATCCTGATGAGAAAATTACAGAAATTGCTGAGGAAATTAACGTGGTGCTCACAGCTGACGAATACAGAGTTGAATCGCCGACACCACAAGCTAAACAGGTTAGAAAGAGCTCACCGATGACCAAAAGTCGTAGTTTAGATGACGATGAAGCATTACGAATACAAGAGCTATCAGAATCCAGCGAGAACGAAACCCAAAACGAAAATACAGCTGTTGTAAGCGAAGCCGACTCGGATCTCGACTGGGAGTTGACCGCGGACCTGAAGATGACACCTCTACCCGGACAAAACCCGAAAATTATGGACATCCAATCATTGGAATTGGAAGAAATGCTCAAGGGACGAATATCAACGGAAGATGAATCAAACTTGCGACAATTCCTAAAAGGTTTAGACCTCGCGGAATCCCCTGATGATCAAAACAAAGAAAAACAAACATCCGAAAGCATAAGGACGAAACGTCTTCAGAAACGTGAAGAATTATCTCAGTATTTCTTACCGGTGTACCACAATCCGCGATTCTTAGACGCCATCAGTGAAGAAAATAGTGACCAAAGCGACAGAGAACAAAAGGACGGCAAGAAACTGCAAAACAAGAAGTTTTTCAAACCAAACCCATCTCAGATCAGGAAGGCCGTGTTATTGGACAGGGACGACGTGGAAACTCCGATAATTTCCGATACTTGCACCACGAGCATTGCCGAATCATCACTGGGAGTTGAACTCGTGTTTTTAGACGATGACTCTGATGATTATGCTGATTTAGAAGATGATGACGAGGAAGAAAGGATTCTCCTCAACCAACTAACACCTCCTCCAAGTCCTGATCAATTCGAGGACGAAGACCAACCCCCAGAAGTAGCTGCTAGCCACCTATCAGTCCTCACGCCAAGCATATCATCAAAATCTTCCGATCGTGGGGACAGTAGCAGTCGTGGGACTTCGATGTGCACGACAATCTTTAGAGAAGACCAACCAGCAACACTACGAGAGCTGTGCCTGCAAACTTTGGTCTCGTTACCTTTTGGAGAAGACGTGCTAGAAGAATTAGCGGTTGTGTCAAAGTCCTTGGAGGAATTAACAAACAATACGTGTGGTAAAAAAGCAGACTCTAAAGATAGTTTTGATCTTCCAGTGTTGTTGGGTAAGCCAGAGGAGATGAGGGCGATACCAGAGGAAGAGGAGAGGGAGTCTCTATCTCCAAACAAAGATTCGGATCGTATGACACCAACTCAAGGGGAAATCTTACTAGATCTTCATAAAACCTTCATTGACAAGAGGAATGGCAAGCAAGAAACTTCAGCTACCTTACCCAGAGGTGGTCCAAATCCACGCCTACAGGCAAAATCGCTAAACGAATGGTTGGAATTGGTTAAAGACAAGAGTAAGAGTGAGACCCATCTGAACCTATGGGAACCGGCGCCCAAACCGAGGAGGAACGCGACAGAGAACCGGAGGAAATCCCTGCCGCACGAATTCTACGTCCAACAGATGCAATACCTCATACAAAAGGAGAAGGAGATCCAGCAAGAGCTTGAGCGATTGGAAGAAGAGAAGAGGAGGTTGAACAACGAGATGACGCCGAAATTCGACCCCAGTCAATACCACATCTCCAAAAATGAAGACATCGCTATACATACAGACGAACTACCGAAATTCACGACACCACAAACTGAGGTGTTCAGGAACCAGATGTACAACGAGTATATGCAGCAGGTCGCTGAGAGGCAAGAGAGGAAGCAACATAAGGTCATCAAGATTTCGTCCCACCAAGATCTGCAACCGGAAACGAAAGAGGAAGGGCGTAGAATTGCCCAGGCCATAGAAGATGAGTTCATGTCGGAAGTGAAGCTCAGAAAGAGCAAATACGGGTTGAAATCTGAAGACAGTGTGGATGGTGGTGTCGAAAGATCGGATGCTGATGACTCTGAGGTGATTGTAATGGATGGGAATGATATAAGTCAACCCAAGAAGTTACCAAAGCATCTGAAGGAGTTTCTGGACATAACCAGGGAAGCTGCGGAGTCTATAGAAGATCCTGAGGGAAACCATGAGGATGGTGAGTGGACGAAGCCTTTGGAATTGCAGTGGATGTTATGTGAATTGCTCGGTGTTCTAACAAACAATGTGGAGTTTTGAATGTTTGCGCTACTAATATTAGATGCCAACAGGTAGATGTTTTTATTTCGGTCAAAGCTAAGTCAATGTGTTATTAAGCTATATTTTGCCCAGGAATGTTAAGTTTTAAGTCGCTCATAACTCCTTCAAACTTGGTATTTGCGTACTATCGTGGCCATATATTATGTCCCTTCTTTTGACGTCGATTTTCTCGCAGACCTAGGGGCGTAAACATTTGGAAAAATTCTGATGCTGTCCTTGATTAATATGCTACAACTCATAAAAATTATAAAGTTGTATATGTTGTATATTGTATAACGAATTAAAAAGTAAAATCACCTGCGGAATGCTAGTTTCCAATGTGCATTTTTGTAAAATCAATTGGATTAGTGCTTGACCAACAAAAAGCTATATTATGCAATGCCAGCAATCTCGTTATTAGAAGAGCTAGAATAATGAAATATAGACTATAGGCTACCCAAGAATTCATACGTTTAAAGTTTATTACATGATCATTGTTTATCTTGCTTTTTCATACAAAAGATCGTGCTGAAACTCTACGTGAGTTCCGACGCTCTACGGTCTTTGGGGTGCTGCGGGGAAGGGAGGCGTTAGCGGTGCTGTCATGTCGGAGAGAACCGACACGGCTGAGAGAATCGGGGCAGCTTATTATCAATACACAAAAAGAACGATAACTTGTCAAGGTAGTAATTTTAACTAACAATTAAATTCTTAATTTTTGCATAATTTTGATTATAATATGTGACCCGGTACGAGAGAAATCTCTTCTATCGATTGCCGTTTATGTTTTCTTCAGTTTTATACAATAAGGTTGTAAACAAGATTTTGATGGAAGTTGTAGCATATTAATCAAGGACAGCAGCAGAATTTTTTCAAACTTTTTCGCCCCTAGTTCTGCGAGAAAATCGACGTCAAAAGAACATATGGACATAATATATGCCCACGATAGTACTTTGAATAGCCAAAATTAACAGACAAAATGGCGGACTCTAATTGAAAATAAAAGAAATCTTTGGCCAAATGTAGTTTAGCATTTTTATTGGTGTGTAAGGACGCTGAATCAAAATATGGCATAGACATGGTAAAATTCAAAATGGCAGATCCATAATAGCCAGATAATTAGAAATAAGGCAAAATACCGATTTTTTCAACTTAAACTGCCCAATAGCTTTTGAGTTATAATTGCACAAGTGATATCCGACAATATACACAGTGAGCGCGTAAACTATGGAAACCTTCAATTGTTTTTAACAGGTGACGTCATCGAATTTTTGTTTAAAATGACTATCCTATAGTGTTTTAATGAGTTTTACAGATCTTATAATTGTTTTAATGGTAGCATAATATTTTTATGGCATTATATAAGAACATTTTCGAGACAAATGCGATTGAAGGTTATGAAATAAAAGAGACAAAATCTCCGGAACGGCTCTACCGAATTTAACGAAATTTTGGAATTAAGTATCTTGTAACCATGTGAGGCCACTGGAGACGTTGTTATGTTTCCATTCTTTATGCTCGCACTGTATAACGATCTCCAAAATTTTAATTAATAATCCGTCATTTTTAAGTTTGAAATGTTTATACCAGAATTAGATGCATTCAAAACACTTAAAGTTTCAAGACGTTATGACGTTATGACGTAGACATAAAACTTCTTCTTAGAACTTTTAGTCTAAAATTACTGGGCTAATTATCATCTTTAGGCAACTTAAGAATTTGTTTATTTACGATAAGTAACTAACAAAGTAATTACTCAAGTATTACAAACGAAATTTCTTGATATTTTTTTCATCGTCTTCAAGATTTTAAGAAATTGGCTTGTGTTCCGATTAGTTTTGAACGCGATTGTATACGCTAAGCCGAAGCTTTGTTGTGACTTTGTTTCTGCATGTTCTATATTTGCGTTTCTCTGACATAATATCGCCTGGCGTCAGATATATTTCTTTGAGCACACACGCTAATAGTGTCGATTCTAAATTTAGGCACACAAAATTGGGTTACTGAATGCAATGTCCCTAGACATGTTATGATGAACTGCGTTCCTTGGAGTAATCTAAACAACATATATGAAGAGATTTATTCTAAAAAAAAATATTATGATCTATGTGAACAAGAAAGGAATTTTATTATGTTTTTTTTAGTCAAAACGAACAGTAGGGAGACCACAGCATCGTATACAGATGGTTTTTTTTTTCTTGTATTCAAGGTGACTTTTTAAAATACGTTTAGGTTTAACATCTTCAATTAAATCACCCTGTATACGATGGTATTCAATCCCTACTGTTCTCTCAGACCAAAAACCAGACACAGACTAATTTTAATATACTGGATATTTCACATGTTCCCCAGTAAATAAATACTGAAATGTTTTGCATATTCACATTGAGTATACATGGGTTTATTGGTGTAGGTTTCGTCAAAAAACGACGTAAGGAAGCTAGGAGAATATGCAGGGTCCTAAGCAGAAATAGGCAAAGGGATAACACTAGCCTACTGCACGAGATCGATTCATCTCTTTATTTTTCGAAGGGATTTTTGTTTGGAACAGGTTGGTGTTGGTATTCGTTGCTAGTGCATCTGAGTCATGATTACGCCTCAGTATAGCTATATATCTCTTCAACATATCTCACTTTATTGAATATCATTATTCATCGTATGTATTTCTAGTCATAAATAATAATTTTACTTTGTACATATATGTAATATAATACACAAACACTCTTTATATCATGCACAATTATTGTATATCTATGGAGGTTATATTATTATTCGTAAAAATAAAATAATTTTTTGAACGTTATAGTTGTTTTTTTCTTCTTCAATTATTAATTCAATATACTCAACACTTATTTAATATGTACTAATTTGATAGATCTATCGTTGTGATATCTGATAACCAAACTAGTTCGTATCAGATATCAAAGTGCATAATTGTATTTCTGGTATTGTACAGCCTTTTGTGAGAACGTTATCATTTTGTGACGCGTATCTAAGCAATCTTGATTGTAGACAGAACACATGCACTAAACAGTTCCCCATTGACGTTTTATGGCAGTTATTATTAGCTTGACACTGACAAATCGCGATGACTTAACGTTGTTATTGGATTATATAATTTTACGTATATTTGATTGGTCATAACGCAACCGTTTGATAGGCCATAATTAACCCGTGAATTAATAGAGGTTGTTATTTATATGATTGATACAAATTACTGACACATAAATAAACGATCGATTAAAAATTAAATTAGCAGCATAATACAGGGTGTCGTACACAACTCAAAAATATTATTTTCTCAAAATCAAAAATCAAATTTGGTTATTTTAGTTAACGGGGAGGAATGTGATGATTGGTATTACTCTGTTTATGGGATCAATGTTATCGCGCGTTGGTCTGTGAGAGAAATTATCAAATAATAAATTCATGCATCATGCGTACTTGCGTGTATTATTTTTTATTATATTTTGCAAGACGCGTTAGTAATGTAGCGAAGACAAACATCCTACACGCTACGTACCAAGATATTATTTTCTGGTCGAAAGTAAAACGTATTAAGAATTCTATAGCCCGAAAACTATTTCTTGCAGGCATAAGAATTTATTTTTCACCGGTGCATTCATGCGGCATTAATATGTTTACCTCAAATAGTCTGCCCAATATCGGCGTAGAATGTATTTTTACGGCTACAGAACTACAAGTTTTTGTCGAGCCAGCCGATGCGTTCGAGAGTTTGCAACGTGTTTGCAAGTCCAGATGTGCGACGTTACGAATCGACATTAAATATTCATATTTTCGGTACTTTCGGTACAAATTGCTTAGATTAATAGGATAATAATACTCGAAAACAAAAGACGATAGCTAATTTTGGTTTTCACCATTGAGTTTCTCTCAAAAAACCCTCTAACTCCAAAATGATTTATATATAAAAACAACAGATTTCTACAAAAATCATGATCCAGAAAAATACAGTCAACACTGAGACAATATTTACGAAATTTATTTGTAATAAAAACACAACCATTGGAGATTATACTAGTACAAACGATAGTTTTAAAACAACAAAGAATAAAGAATACTAGTACAATATACAAAGTTTAACACTAAATTAAAATTAGCTCTTTCGGACATTTTTTCTGCAAAATCGCGAGTAATTCCTTTCAGATCTAATGTATTACTCAATTCATATTCAGTGGCCTTCATTGCTAACCCATTAAGACAATTTTAAGTAGACATGGTTCTTAAGTACTTTTTTTATTAATATTAGTTTAGCAAACTGTCTATCGCCCGCTCAGGTAGCAACAGTTATAGGCAGGGTTAGAAAAAAACTGCTAAGCAATGTTTAAATTTGGCCCAATGTTAAGTGAGGTAGTGAATTTTTAAAAACGTCAAACTGGACCTTCTGGAAACAAGGTCTATGGACGCAAAATCATAATTAATTCGCCCGATTATGAAAATAGAACCAATAATACCATCAAAATGTTTACTGAATGAAGACATTATTACGAAATTTTTAAAAATTATCAGTGATTATCAGTGAAATTTGTCATGAACTACTTGCATCAAATATCTCCGAAAGTATTAAGCTTAGCAGAACAAAATGTACGCCATATTAAAGATGAAAAGTATTACTTAAAAATATTCAAAGATGTAGATTTGGGAGAAGGTTAAAAAACGGGTTTTCAGAACCGAAATATTATGTCAATATCTACACTGTTAAGTAATCTGTCATCAGCAAACTTTTGTCGTTCTCGACAGAATAGATATTGACATAATGTCTCCGTTCTGTACATTTTCCCAAATCTAAATCTTTCGATATTTTAAGTAATTCTTTGTTTATCATGTACCCAAATCGTCATCAAAATTTTATCTTTAATATGATGTTAAATTTGTTCCGCGAAGAGTATTATTTTCGGAGATATTGATGCAAGCATTTCATGGGGAATTTTTTAATCACTGATAGTTTTTAATTAATTCCAATAATTATATCGTCAAAGCCTCAGCACATTTTAATATTATTTTTATAGGCGGGCAAATTATGTGTCTACCCAAATAAAAATCAACTAGCTTACCATTTCGGCAGCAAATGCTAAACCGTTAAGATGGATGAATCGCCAACTTCTAAAGCGGTTTCTATATCTTTGGATTGTGCCAGTAATACATTTTTACTTATAACATTATTATTATTTTATTATAACATTTTCTTTAAGTTTGTGGATATCGCATAAAAACTCAAAAGGATCGTTAGGACTATTTTATATTTCTCTTTTGATTTTTGTATATGATCACTACACTACAGTACACTTTCATATTATTTTTCCTAATTGATCATATATTTTTCCTAATTGATTCTAATTCTTTATAAAAACTATATATAAAATATATAAAACATATTTATAAATAATTTGAAAATTGTATTTTAATTTTGTCCCCGTAGTGTTTGTGAAAATGTTGTGAGACTAAGTCGAGAGTCAAATCTAAAGGAACGTTAGTGTATAGAATTAGTGACGTCAAATGATACCATCATACAGTCTTGCAGTCTTTTGTTTTAATTGTAATTAAATATTTGTTATTATTTTGTTGAGATTTGAGTTTTACTCATGGCTCTTTTGGTATTTAAAGTGAGCAAACCAGCTACACTAACCCTTAGAGCATACCAAATTTCAATTGCCTACAAGAAATAAGAAATAAAAGTCAAGGAAACCTGTAATAGAAACGGAAACCAATACTTAAGTAAATACTTAATAAACACAACTACAAAAAGATCCCAGTTCATTGAGAAAATCCACTGTGTTAGTCACATTGTCAGAATTAGTTTTGGACGCCACTGATCTAAATGCGGTACACCAAGGCGTCGGGACGCCGTCGTCTATCGGTGGTTGCGTTTTCAGTCGTAAGTTGGCGCTGAAAACGATAGCGTCCGCTCGCTATAAACGCGTGCAAACATGTGAAGTTATTTACGGACACCCCACAAAAATCAGTGTTTTTAACATTTCCGAAGAAAAAAAATAGGATACACATCCTATTTATTGGATATAGCCAAAATGATCGCACCATCCCCCACTTTCAAAGCCGTCGCACCAAAACCAGGTATTGTTTTGTTTATATTAAGTATTCTTTAGTATACAGAGTGTTCCAAAAGCTTTTTGGATCATACTTTTTTTAGAAGCCAGACTTCGTAACTGTAGAGGTACCTGTTATGAAGTTAACAAAGTAAACAACACACTCTTTACGTACACGTTTGATTATTTTATTTTGCTAAAAATAACGCTGAACCTATGCAAAAAGTATCTGCAAGTTTAGAAGAATCGAAAATTGGTTAATAATTTCGGAAATGTGCCGTTTTGATGTGACTGTAAACCGACATTCGGCATGCAAAATTGCAATTTTGGCAATAGGCACTGCGAAACATAACATTGGCGTTAATCATTTGTGTATTTACTCTCTAGTTGAGATTGACGTAATGTTTGAAAAGCTATTTCTGTGTCATCGATTAGACATTATACCAGATGTGGCTATTATTAGCATCTGCAGTCGAATAGACAGTTGCAAATTAAAAAATCTGATGTGGCCACTTCACCTTTCCCCCAAAAGTGTTTAACGATAATTTTTTCATATCTTCCCTGAGACCATTGTATACGTGACTGACCTGGTACGAAAATGACCCGTTATACAGCTCAGCGCGATGGGCAGGTGGAGCAAACAAACCCCTGAATCTTAAATTAAGGTTATGGACATCCGTTCTACAGCGTATCTTCCGCATGAGGTATTGTGGATAGTTGGATAGCAACTTATGATATAATATTGCTGCATTCAATACCCTAGTGTTATCCATGATCAACCACCGTAAGTCGCCGAGCCCATTCGAGACATGATCGTACTTCCTCAAACCAAAAACAAACAGAACACATGCATTTTGGACACGCTGAACACGCTGCCTATCCGACGCCGTCAGGCAAGGACCGTACACGGTATCACAATATTAGATCTTTTTACTATTGCCAGTAGATATAGTGAGATATTGTCAAAACATTTGACACTACCGGTATTGTCATTAGACTGAAAATCCTGGCTCGCTATATAGTATTATATCAATGCAGATGCGACCGATCTCGATCAAATAGAATTTTCTCTTGCAGCTAAACTATTATTTTCCCAAAAAATGTCACATACGATTTTAGAAATGTCAAGTTTAATAGATATATCAATAAACTGTTGAGTTTGGCAGTTTATATACCACAAGATTTGACAATTGTCATCGCTAGATTTATTTTTGGGTTAGTTTTTTTACTGCACCAGTTTGACGATTTATTTGACATATTAGGATTGTAGATCAACGTAAAACTTGAACTTGTTGCCACCAAAAAAGACAACAACTCGACATTAAAAACTGTCAGAAAACAAATATTTCAGAGAGTAACTTAGCTTGCACTGCTTTAATATGATACAGTTGCAAAGGCAGCAATAATTGTTTATTTGTAACTGATTTGAAATGATTTGTTGAAATGATGGTTTTATCTGAAAATACAATAAATTTATGAGAATTTGCTGGTCTCCGCGTACATAAATACTTGTATTTCTTATAGATCATTACCACTAAGTAATTAGTTTTGAAAACTTTGCCAAAACGTGTTTTTGTGTCAAATTTCCTGAGGATCTCAACTGATTTCAACATTTCCGACATGATCTCTT
The DNA here is from genome assembly GCA_964023965.1 of Melinopterus prodromus. Lineage (NCBI taxonomy): Eukaryota > Metazoa > Arthropoda > Insecta > Coleoptera > Scarabaeidae > Melinopterus > Melinopterus prodromus. Next base: position 26,536,700 of record OZ030398.1, on the reverse strand, counting down.
GCCAAAATGGCTCCTACTCATTTAAACTATACAATTTTAGAATCGGTAGATTTATGCTACTAATGCCTCCAAATTGAAAATAGAACCACTACAGAGCGCGTACAGGTAGGAAAAACTAATTTTCCGCAACCTGACTGCTATGTATCATAGAATACATAGAAGCTAAATATACCATGCTGAATTATATACGGATTTTCATGACACAATTTGTAGGCATTATGAAACTATACAAACTCAATATTTTGAAGTAGATACGCCAAGTCGTACGAAAAAGGGCTGGAGCATATGCTCGCTGTGAGCAAGTACTCCTAAATAGATTGAAACTTGAAAATGTTAAACAAAGAATAGCAGTTTTAAAATCCTGTTCAAAACCACTAATGTAAAGTTCCCAAAAATTAATTTTACGTGTGTACAATTTTGTAAATAAACGTACCTGATTGTGTTTAGTGTTATATAACATGATGTGGCTATTTATATCGAACACTATACCAGTCTCTCTATACAGTCTGAACATATGTTGCTCATAATTTATCTAATATATAACGCAAGGTCGTTTCCCTGCTAACTATAATGTAATCTGTCTATGTTGTTTGAGCGAGATATACATTATACAGAAGTGTAAAGGTTTCCTAGTCTAAAGATAACCGAAAGATAAAAAAGTCGCATTGTCGTACAAACTAAAATAGATAGAGGGCTGTACTTTTTAAAATTAATTACCCAATGTATCTGATCCATAAACGTGTATAATAATAATTTGTATCCCAACAACTTTGCTCGTAATCGCACATGAAGCGAAATAATAACATTCAACCACCGATAAACAACGTAAAATCTAAGTTTCAAAAATCCTCCTGAACAAACTAAAATAGATAGAGGGCTGTACTTTTTAGAATTAATTACCCAATGTATCTGATCCATAAACGTGTATAATAATAATTTGTATCCCAACTACTTTGCTCGTAATCGCACATGAAGCGAAATAATAACCTTCAACCACCGATAAACAACGTAAAACCTAAGTTTCAAAAATCCTCCTGAACAAACTAAAATAGATAGAGGGCTGTACTTTTTAGAATTAATTACCCAATGTATCTGATCCATAAACGTGTATAATAATAATTTGTATCCCAACTACTTTGCTCGTAATCGCACATGAAGCGAAATAATAACATTCAACCACCGATAAACAACGTAAAATCTAAGTTTCAAAAATCCTCCTGAACAAACTAAAATAGATAGAGGGCTGTACTTTTTAGAATTAATTACCCAATGTATCTGATCTATAAACGTGTATAATAATAATTTGTATCTCAACTACTTTGCTCGTAATCGCGCATGAAGCGAAATAATAATATTCAACCACCGATAAAGAACGTAAAATCTAAGTTTCAAAAATCCTCCTGAACAAACTAAAATAGATAGAGGGCTGTACCTTTTAGAATTAATTACCCAATGTATCTGATCCATAAACGTGTATAATAATAATTTGTATCCCAACTACTATGCTCGTAATCGCACATGAAGCGAAATAATAACATTCAACCATCGATAAACATCGTAAAATCTAAGTTTCAAAAATCCTCCTGAACAAACTAAAATAGATAGAGGGCTGTACTTTTTAGAATTAATTACCCAATGTATCTGATCCATAAACGTGTATAATAATAATTTCATCGTAAACATCAAAAGATGACACATTACGTTCCCTTCTTAAGTCGTGAATTTGGTAAGCCACTGATTGTAAACAGAAGTGGACGTTTTTATGTTAAGCCAGTTATTTTCGATGCAACGAGCAATTTAAATCTATTTTTGGCTGTGCCTACTAACGTATACTCAATTTTTGTAGACATACTTTCAATGCCTGCATAAGAAATGCACGTACAGTTACTGTCAAAATTATTCATACACCGTGTAATGTTTACCGTCTACGATATTGAAACCGCAAAATTTTCAATCTTTCATTAGTTATTGTATTTATTTTAGTGTATCTTCGGGTACTGTAATGGTAATGCTAACAGAGCAGAAGGTTGCCGATACAGAACTTTAATTTAGGTGAATAATCAAAATGTTTTTTCTTTCTTTTTGATATGGGTGTCGAAAGTAGAGGTCGTCTAGACTAAACACATTAGAAGAAGTAAAGAATACACAGTCCGAAACAAATTTTGATACGATCCCGTTTATTTATACATTTCTACCTGTTGGGTAATACTGGCGGGCAGCCAGAGTTCGAAATGAAAACATTCGAAACGGAAACAGTATTATAAAGAAGTCACCTAGAACACAGAACGCGAATCACATGGCCACAAAGTAGTTTCTGTTTAACCTAACAGTTAATTAGGGCTATATGAACACCTTTGATAAAACGAAGCGTTGACAGACCAATTTCTCTTCGATTCGTTTGATAAATCCGAATATACTTTCAAACACATTTAATCTAGCTCTTCAATAAGTTAAAATTCTAGAAACTCAGGTACTAATTTTTGTTTATACAATATTAAGATTGCCTGGCAGTAAACCAAGTACTTAAACCAGTGCGAGAACAAAAGATTTTCGTCTGTTATTTTGCGAAAATGACGCGTTTGGTCAGTGTTATACTTAATAATTTCGGTTTTGTTTAGTTTGGATCGAAAATCGTTTATAATTTACGCTGATTCAGCTCGGAGGCTTTCGGTTCTCGGTTTTAGAAATAATTAATTAATTGACTGCTATATTTAACTACAATCAATAACCGAATTGTTAAATATCGGAAAGTGGAGAAAATGCCCAAGTAAAGTAAAAGAAACTGTTCTTCTGTAACGTTATCTATTGCTTGGCCACCACGTTCCCCCGATCTTAACACCCTTGATTATTTTTCTATGGGGATCCTAAAAACGGTGTACGCTAATGAATTTTAAAGCATTCCATTCAATCAAATCTGACGCTAATTTTCGAATTGAGTTCATACTAACATACAGCATCTTAAAACAAGAAAAATCATCTCAAAGACAACCATAATAATCTTCGACTAATTTCAGGTATATGGACTCCGGGCCAACGGGCTTCTTATAGTTCAGAAGACACACAACGGCAATCGTTTCAAGAATTAGACAGAGCTGAGGATCCAATTCCGCCAGTCTGGACACCGAAGAGCGCTGGGTCCAGTCCACAACCTGAACGAAAAGAATTCAAACCTCTGAATTTTAGTTCACCAGTTTTGGGCAGAAAGAATAAGGTATGTCTATAGATTAACCCAGTTTTTCCCTCCATGGATGAACCGTCGTATAACCCAGGTCTTCCCAAATTTCTAGGGTCCTGAAGGACCAGGGCTAACCCAACCTCCATGGAGAAGTACTGAAAATGCCAGCGATGTGAGGACAAGCTTTACAGCGACATTGCAAAAGAGGCTACCGAATAGTCATTCTGCTCCAGCGTCTGGATTTGTGGACCTGTCAAGTACTCCGAGATTGCCAAAAGCCCAAAATCCAACGATAATTCTACTCCAAAAGGCTAGAGGTAATAGTTGTAACAAAGTTGTAATAATAAAAAATTATTATTTGAAAATGGTATGGCGGTTATATGTTCGTGTACTGGGCTCCCTCGACCCGGCCGCTTCGCAAAAAGTTGTCCGTCACGAGGTGGTTTTTCGATGGACGTAATGTAACGGGATGTAGTTTATTTTGAGCGTGTCCGATCTTTGCCTTAATGTGATACCTCCATTGCAATGTAATAAATGTAATATGACCACTACAGTTGAGTTTACGAGTAGTGCATTTGATTAAATATAGAATTACTATTATAATAATATTAATAAACATGAAATTTGATGATATGAAATGAAAATCTCGTTTTAAGATATTCCGTAATATCACGACACATTATTTAAATTTATTTGATCTAATACACATATTAATTACGTAAGTAAATGCCTTTGCCCAGCAGTGGGATGACGGGCTTAAGTAAGTAAGTAAGTAAATGCACAAATCATCTTGTTGTCAAGGATTATCACTGAATATAGACTATTTCAGAATTGTAATATTAAAATATATTCACTAAATGTAATTAAATTCTCTAAATTTAATTCACATTTATATTTAGGACGGAGCATGTATTTAGTATGAAGGACAATGGAAATATATCTGTATTTACTTTACAGCAGTTAATGTTTCAATTTTTTTTCATGAGATCTAATACATGCTTGACAACCAAAATAATTAAAATTATAGCAATAATATATACAGCCTGTCCCACGTTTCTTCTGCAAAACATTTTTTATAAAGCGAATTACTTTTTCAATTCATTAAAAAGTTACAGCCGTTTGAATTATTAACAATATCTTATTTTAAACGGCTCCAACTTCTGAAGGAACAGAGAAAGCCAATAAGACCATATTAAACTTATTACTTTCTACATTCTAGAAAAAAAAAACATTTTGGTTTCTTCTTTTGCTACTTTATAATTCGAATTATTAAAATTTTACTACAAATTAATTAACTAAGAATATTGAAAGTTGGTTTAAAAATTAGGTTATTATGTCAATAATGATTAATGTTTTTCTGTCAAGTCATCTGCCATTACCAAAATTCTGCATTTATTCCTAAGTCATTTTGTTATTATCGAATACTGTAATTAATTTATCGAAAACTATAGCTGATTTATCGAAATTTCGCAATTTTTTTTTTCAGATCTCAAATCTGTGGTAGTTTTGGACATAAAGTAAATACAAAATAATAATATAAAAAAATTGTAATGATACATTCGTGCTATACAAAATACATCCTCCTTTCTGGTGATTAAGTTACACACTGTTAACACAAATTTAAAGCAATTTAATATTATTAAATTATTTCCATTTTGAGAATAAGTGTTAATACATATCAGTTCTGAAATAACCTTCAGTAAAAATATTCACAACAATCAATTGATTTTTGTATTTATTAACGCAAAAAGCTATTAGATGCAATAAGTTTGTATTGTATGTTGTGTTTTATGCAATATCTTGAAATGAGATTTTCATTTCATGTTATATAATAAATTTTATTTAATAAAAACCTTCTTCTATTCTTAACTTTAAATGTTAAGGAAACCTGTAATATTAATGGAAATATAGCTATATATTAATGTTTTAGAGGGTCAACTGCCTAAAGGTGCATCTTATATAGAAGATCCCCCGCCAGTTCCAAAGAAACATGACTCACCACCGAGGAGACAACCTGGAGAAATAGGTAATACTTTGTAGCAATTAAAAAGAAATCGACACACTAATTTTATTGTAATTTTTGTTAGTTTACGAAATCAAGCGAGATTATACGAGCGAACCCGAAGGTGACAACCCAAGACGTGTCGTGAATATAGGCCCTAGAAGGTACAGTGGGGTGGGGCCAACCACACAAGACGGAATGCCACTAACTTTAAGATCGGTACGTTTTTTTTTTTTTTTTTTTTTTATTTTTTTTTTAACTTCTAATTTTTATCTTGTTTATTTTCAGGAAGTAAGAGACCAAAATCAGTCGAAATGGTATAAAAGGATGTACGACACAATACACAAGCAGAAGCCTAGATATGACGGTTAGTGTTTATTATCTTAAATATCGTCTTAAAAGATTTGAGGTTTTTTTTCTTTTTGATTGGTTTGATGTTATGATATTGAATTTGTATCTATAACAAATGGCAAATGGCTAAACATTAAATACTAACACCAGTGGTTCTCAACAGGTCAGTGCTCAACTTTAGTTTGCGAAGCACTGGTGTAAACAATGGAAGTTACAACACAAATTAATACATAACAAAGTTTAAGTGATTTCGTTCCTTTCTTTTATTGTATAATTTATATCCACACAAGATATTGATTTAGTAATAATCTATAATAACTAATTTCTATAAATTTTACAGACGAATATATCACCCTTCGATATAAACAACGTAGAGGTACCTACTATATTAAATTATGCAATATGGATGGTGTTGGTTTTTGCTTTTTTTATTTTGTTTTTATTTGTCGCTCACGAAGCAAACATGATAAATCATAAAATATGTACATAAATTGTTTTTTTTTCAGTTAGTTTTTAGTATATTCGATAGTATACAGGATGTATATCAAAAAGTATTAGAACTTTTTACAGAGTGCACTTGTACTACGAAGTACTACGAATAATGGTAACGGAAAAACACACAGGAAATTTATAATTCTTGTGACAAATTATGACAATAACATCCACATAAAATACAAATATGTTCTGCTCTCCCGCAAGTCGGCAGTCCCACTATAATTGGCTGCCCCACTCAACCGACGCACATTGGGGTATTACACCCAAAAAGCTGGCCATAAATCAAATTTCTAAATTGTTAAATTCCAAAAAGTAAACCAGTAAGCCACCTGAGCCCTGAGCCACGTATCCTTGTCAGCCAAAAGTTATATTTTACTATGGCTGAACATAGATGCACATAAGTTGACGCTCTTAAAAACGGTTGCAATTTTGTATTTTAACGATAAATGTGACTTTTTTGTTATACATTCTTTAGAACCAAGTATGAACTTCATTCGACATTATTTTTATTCAAATTTACCCACAATTTTGTTTATTGCAGGGCCGAGAACATTCGCTGTTATAAAAAAAACAGTTTTATGCAGAACTTGAGTGTTTTAGTTTAGTGTATAGCTTTGTTAAGCTTTTGAAAGTGGTTCAAATTATAGTATACATATTTGACATTACAACTACTGGAAAATCTGCTGCGGATAGGTGCGGATGCGGTTTTGTGATTTTATTTCTAATACGTTCTAAAGGAAAATCCAAAAATTGATGTACCGGTTTATATGTAATTTGGTGCAATTTCTTGATACCGTGATAGTAGAGGTAATTTAGAACATATTTAACCATAATTAGCTATATACAAATGGTTACGGTTATCGAGATATTGACTTTATGTTCAATGCATCTGGTATGTTGTAAATGCCGTTATGTACGTATATTTTTCCGTTTTGGATCATGTATAGCAAACAACCCCAATGGCCTAGACTCTTAAAAATCATCCGAAAAAAACCTTAAACTTTGTACTTGTTTATGCATTTCTTGGAAATTGATTGCTTGAAGCCAATCAGATTTATATTCAAGGCAAGAAAATACATCGAAAGCACCTACTCATATATACAGTTCACTGGTTTAAATTGGATTCTTGTTGAGGAGAGACAATATTTAGTAAGTTTGTGAATAGAAACTGGTTAGGCGTTTTCGATAAATGTGTTTATGCGGAATGCGGGTTCAAAACATGCGTATTAGGGTCACACCACTAAAAACGACCGTTTCAGCTTGAAGTATGATCAAATTTCGAAAGTTTTCATGGAAACAATAAGTATAAATACTAGACAATTTTGAAATAATACTAAAAATTATAGATTTTATAGTGATAAATATGGTAAAATAGGTTCTTAATTGCCTCTACTATCACGTCTTAAAAGGAATGCATCGAACGGAAACAGCATGAATAGCATATGTACCGTTTCAATACACAATATCGACTGGTGTAAACTTTCATTTTCTTCCTCTACCACAGGTCTTTAAAAATAAAACTTTTTTCAGGATTTTCTTACAACATAAGAGACCCAAACATGCTATCTCATATAACTCAAAAACGACATGTATTGTTCAATTTTAAATACGTATATGCTGCGTATTTAAACTGGTCATAGGTGTAGTATTTTGTACCGTTTTATTGTGTTTATTAAGTTATCAACCTTTAAACTCTTAGTATGAACGTTAAAATGTTATACATAAATAAAACAACACATCTAAAGCCTTTTTAGGTAAAAATAGTAATTTTGGCCAGGTTTTCAGGTCAAATACCCCACTGTGCGACGTTGGCAATGTTGTCGCGTGATACGCTAGTTTCTATAGACGCCTAATTTTTGCGGACACAATCTGTATTTAATACTTATATGAGTACCTTATGTGTCGGTTTTGTCATGTTGTGGAATTGTCACAAGTGTTCTGACTCAAAATCTAACAAACTCAATTTGTAGAACTATTATTTATACCACACACCGTGTATACTATCTCATATACATAAATTCCACTAAGCAAACTTAGAATAACAGAGCGTATTTCAACTCATTACCGCAGTGAACTTTAACAAACTCAAGATAAAGATGCGATAAGCCAGTTTTTAGGTTGCTTTTACACCATTTCGCTCGCGCATTGTGCCTATAATGCCTGGTGTTACGTGTGGTGCATAATACGTTGCTTTTATTGCTGTATTTTAGCGCTATTTGTTTTCGCCACAGTTAGTTATTTATATAAAGCGTATTATTTTCAAGGTCGATATCCGTATAATTCTGGATATCTCTCAGAACCAGAACCTGGTGCATATGATAGCGACGCAGGCATGTACGAGCAAAGATCTGCAACAACTTTGGACAGGAGGCGAGTGCAACCGAGTTCTACTGACACAGTGACAACAACTTACACAATACCTAGAAGTACTACTAACAGGTAAGTTGAAAATGAAACCCAGAAATAGTATATTAGTAATAGTAATAGTGTATTAAGAAGTAGTTAATTTTGATATACATATGTCAACGTAGTTGTTGTCCGGTTAATACAAACAAACTACTTAATGTGTCAAACTGTTTAATACTGACGTTCATAGTTTGTGCATAGTTTTATATCAGTAACTATGGAGCTTATAGATTTACGCGTTTCTCTGACAACCACCTTGTGTGAGGTAAAGAATTACTTTCTGCTGTCGCACATTGGGGTATTAGACCCAAAAAGCTGGCCATAAACCAAATTTCTAAATTGTTATAAATTGTTTTGTATTTTAACGATAAATGTGACATTTTTGTTATGCATTCTTTAGAACCAAGTATGAACTTTCATTCGACTTTTTTATTAAAATTTACCCACAATTTTGTTTATTGCAGGGCCGCGAACATTCGCTGTTAAAAAGGCAGTTTATGCAGAACTTGAGTGTTTTAGTTTAGTGTTTAGCTTTGTTAAGCTTTTGAAAGTGGTTCAAATTGTAGTATACATATTTGACATTACAACTACTGAAAAATCTGCTGCGGATAGGTGCGGATGCGGTTTTTGTGATTTTATTTCTTATACGTTGTAAAGGAAAATCCAAAAATTGATGTACCGGCTTATATGTAATTTGGTGCAATTTCTTGATACCGTGATAGTAGAGGTAATTTAGAACATATTTAACCATATTTAGCTATATACAAATGGTTACGGTTATCGAGATATTGACAACTTTATGTTCAATGCATCTTGTACATGTTGTAAATGCCGTTATGTACGTACATTTTTCCGGTTTGGATCATGTATAGCAAACAACCCCGATGACCTAGACTCTTAAAAATCATCCGAAAAAAAACCTTAAATTTTGTACTTGTATATGCATTTCTTGGAAATAGGTTGCTGGAAGCCAATCGGATTCATATTCAAGGCAAGAAAAGACATTGAAAGCACTTACTCGCATACACAGTTCACTGGTTTAAATTGGATTCTTGTTGAGGAGAGACAATAGTAAGTTTGTGAATAGAAACTGGTTAGGCGTTTTTGATAAATGTGTTTATGTGGAATGCGGGTTCAAAACATGCGTATTAGGGTCATACCACTAAAAAACGACTGTTTCAGCTTGAAGTATAATCAAATTTCGAAAGCTTTCATGGAAACAAGAAATATAAATATTAGACAATTTTGAAATAATATTGGAAATAATAGATTTTATAGTGATAAATATGGTAAAATAGGTTCTTAATTGCCTCTACTATCACGTCTTAAAAGGAATGCATCGAACGGAAAACAGCATGAATAGCATGTGTACCGTTTCAATACACAATATCGACTGGTGTAAACTTTCGTTTTCTTCCTCTACCACTGGTCTTTAAAAATAAAACTTTTTTCAGGATTTTCTTACAACATAACAGACCCAAACATGTTATCTCATATAACTCAAAAGCGACATGTATTGTTCAACTTTTAATCCGTATATGTTGCGTATTTAAACTGGACATGCCATATATTATTTTATGAATTTGACGCGGTAAAACATAATAATAGAAATAAAATTACAAAAAATGTTGTTGACAAATGTTGTAGCAGTAATTAATTTACAATAAGTGTAGTGCAGTGAAGAACAGTTTTTAATACAGTTTGCTTTTTCCTATTTTGTACTGTTTTATTGTGTTTATTAAGTTATTAACCTTCAAATTCTTAATGTGAAGGTTAAAATGTTATACATAAATAAAACAACACATCTCAAGCCTTTTTAGGTGAAAAAATAATTTTGGCCAGGTTTTCAGGTCAAATACCCCACTGTGTGTCGTATGCAAATTAGAAATGACCATTTTAGTAGTAGAATCGAACGAAATTTCCATCCTTGTTTAAAGAGTAATAGTATCATCTACGTTCCTATGATTTTAAGATATTATATTTGTTTTTATTGCAGTCACTCTGGTGTTATGAAGCATGGAAAGGATCCATACAAAAACCAGCCGGGAAGGATTGAAAACTATAGACCAGGACATTCCTCTATATCAGAAAAGGAAGCAAAAGCGGTAAGATACATATTATAATAAAGTTATCGTTTAGATCTGTAAACACTGTTGCAGTAAAAGCTTAATTCAGTAGCTACAATTGTTGCTTATAGCATTTTTTCTACCAATATGGTATACCAGGGTCATACAAGATTCTCAATTGTGGAACATCTTAACATTTATCTGGTATAGCAGTACAAAATATGAACTGTGTTGTGGTATTGTAGATTGCTTTGACAGTTTAGATGTTTCTAACAAATTTCTTAAGTGATTCATCCAATTTATTGTTAGACTGATAATGTCATGTTGTTATACTTAAATTATACTAAATGCATCAAGCATCAAACTAAGTTAGCGGAGAATAACTGTATGAATTCCTTGAAAACTTTCAGTCGACACTTTTGGTCGGCTTCTTACAAATACATCACCCTGTATATACAATAGTCATTCAAGTTCTAGCTGAAGTCTTTTCCTAAACCTTCAAGGAGCATATCCGCCAAGGACAGAGAAGCAACTTTGGTCAAATAACCTATAGTATATTTCAAACTTTTAAATACCAACAAAACCGTATTGAAGAAATCGTCTAAGGCCTGTCCTGGTGCCTAGCCGTGCGCTCATGACTGAAATACCATTGCAAACAACCACGGCAAACAACAAACATTTACGAAACATTTATCAATTGAAACATAGAGAGATTAGTACGTACCTAATCCAGATGCGATGCAGATTTACGAACACTGTCATTGCAACGCGAAATCCGTCGAACAAAAATCGATTTAACACAGCAATTGCGTTTCACAGCCGATCAAAGTTATGTCGCATTCTAGCCGTACAATTGTCATCCATCGGTGTCTGGTACTACACAAATCACTACACAAACACACCCCGTTAAGATCCCACAATCAAAGAGATTCTTATTGTTAATAAACCAACAATCAGCTGATCACTCTTGTGCGTCACCTAGGAATGTAGGGGAGTCGCTCTCAGCGAGAAAGGCCGGAGTGGGAGAGGCCGATATATTGCCGGAGGGATTGATAGACCATACGTTATTTGACAATATATGCTTATTACGGCCTTGGGCATATGTTCCTTGTAGGTTAGCCGTCATTATCGCAGTTTTTGAAATATTAAAAATTTAAGGACATATTTATTTGACAATATTTTGGAGACTGTGGCGAACTTAATAATAAACTTATAAACCCCTAACCACAACAAGTATTTTAGAAACCTAAATACGTATTTCAGCAACTATGTTGCCATCTTCAGTAGAACCTAAAAAGAGGAAAAGAGAGATTAGCACTTCATAGTATCTTTACTGGATATTGTCCAAGCAAATCACTAGTGGAAGTGACGTCCATGTTAAAAATTACCCTATATATACCCATTTGTTGGTCACACCTCAGTGAATTTTGATCATTGAAGCGTAAAAAACAAGTTTCAATTAAAGCAGGTCAAACAATGGCGAACTAGGTATAGGACCCCTGTCTGAATTTATTAGTTTATCTCTATTCAAGTGAATAAAGATACTTTCCAAGCTGTTTAGTTCCCTATTATTTGACACAGCTTTTACAAGTTTTAAGTCATCTACAACTACTTTATGACCTGTGTCTAAAATATGTTGAGCCACACTAGATTTTTCAAAACGATTATATTTAAAATGAGCTACATGTTCTTTGAACCTAGTAGTTAAAATTGTTCTTCTAGTCTGGCCTACGTATTCTTTTTCACAGTCATGACATTTGATACAATATATACCAGATTTATCAAGTACATCTACCTTATCCTTTGGGTTTCCAAGAAGGGTTTTTATGCTATTATGAGTCGAATATGCTATACAGAGATTTTGTGATGTAAAAATACTTCTCAAACCCCTTGTATATGCACAATCGAACGGTATTTTAACATATTTCTTCTTTTCTACAGACAAAGTATATAAAGTAGATATTTGATTTACATACATTTTTTTATTCTGCTTCTTAATCGTTCTATCAACTATTTTCTCAGGGTACCCATTATGTATGACAACATTCTTAATAAACAATAATTCTTGCTGATATCTATCTGCGGACAATGGAAATTTCAATAACCCATTTATTAAACAACTAATAAAAGACAATTTTTGTTGAAAAGGATGCTGCGAATCATTAGGGATAAACCTGATTGTGTTAGTATCTTTCCGATACACGTCAATTTCTATTATATATTTGCTATTCCTGACTACCAGAGTATCTAAAAATGGAAGTTGGCCGTTAACTTCTTGTTCTACAGTAAAGTTAATGGTGTTGAATTTAGAATTCAAAACGAGAAGAAAATCTTGAATACTGCACTTCTTGGTGTCAAAAATGGCAAAAATATCGTCAATCTCTCTTTTCCTCTTTTTCGGTTCTACTGAAGATGGCAACATAGTTGCTGAAATACGTATTTAGGTTTCTAAAATACTTGTTGTGGTTAGGAGTTTATAATTTTATTACATATTTATTTGTTAAAAATACCCTTTATTTATTATGTTAATATATTTTACTCGCTACAAATTTTGATTTTTAAATTGTTAAGCTATTTATTAGTTATTGTATAATGTTTTATGTTTGTATAAAAAAATAATTGTTCTTAATTCAACATTGTATATAGGGGCACCCAAATTCAAAACTGCTCAAGGCCCTATAATGACATAACGCACTGCTGGTAGCATTCTGCAACAAAACTGCACCTTTGTGTCTACACATACATATATATTTTAGCGTACTATAGTAGATGCCTGCTTTATGTGAAAAACTATAGTGTGTGTTGTTTGTTTCTCTCTTTCTAGTGGTGGGACGAGGTCATGGATATATTTGATGGGGTACGATCTATCTTTTTTTTTTTCAAACAATATTTTATTTATAAAATTTCCAACAAATAAAAAGACTGAAAGTTTATTTGTTGTTTCACTTATGAAGTGTATAGACCTTATCTGTCTTTTTGTTTTTAATTTCAACATAGATGACTCTATTTTTCAATTTAACAATTATATTTTATTTTATCAAATAAAACTATTAATTAGAGAAAAAACATATAAACTCTGCACTACATAATGTGAAACATCTCCCATGTACATGATACCACATTTTCAATTCTCCACGTCCGCTATTTCTTAACTTTTTTTCATCTTTTTGTTTGGTTTGATTGCTGCTACTAACAGTACTCCTGTGATATCGAGAATTTAGACAGAGATGTACGTCATCACAACCTCAACTTCACGCAGAATAGGATTACCGCTAGAAATGTAAGAATAGCTTGCTAACGCACTCATTTGTTCTTACTACTAACATAACAGCCCAATCGCAAAAGATCACACAACCTTGGACAACATTCCTAACATTTGTATCCAATATCAAATTCCATTACTAGCTTCGCATCATGCTTGCTTTATTAGCGAAACACTCTGTATACTTCCTAGTGCTGGTACTATCGTGGCCATATATTATGTCCCCTCTTTTGACGTTTGAAGTAAAAAGTAAAATCACCCGCAGAATGCTAGCTTTCAATGTGCAATTTTTGTAAAATCATTGGATTAGTGCTTGACCCACAAAAAGCTATACAACCTTATTGTATAAAACTGAAGAAAGCAAAAACGCCAATCGATAGAAGAGATTTCTCTCGTGTCGGGCCACAGATTATAATCAAAATTACGCAAAAATTAAGAATTTAATTGTTAGTTGAAATTACAACCTTGCCAAGTTATCGTTCTTTTTGTGTATTGATAATAAGCTGCCCCGGTTCTCTCGGCTGTGTCGGTTCTCTCCGACACGACAGCACCGCTAACGCCTCCCTTCCCCGCAGCACACCAAAGACCGTAGAGCGTCGGAATTCACGCGGAGTTTCAGCACGATCTTTTGTATGAGAAATGCAAGATAAACAACGATTATGTAATTAACTTTAAACCTATTAATTATTGGGTAGCCTATAGTCCATATTTCATTATTCTAGCTCTTCTAATAACGGAATTGCTGACCCTAGTTTTGCGAGAAAATCTACGTCAAAAGAAGGGATATAATATATGGCCACGATAGTACATAATCTATGCTATTATTTACTCGCATAGTTTCATCTACGACTCATGAATAATATTCCTTATCGATTATATTCGAACTTAGAACAAATGATAAAAAAATAGTTAATAATCGTTGTGTTATTTGTGAGTCGTACATAACAGAATAAATAAATCAGCATGTTGAATGACACATATTTATAATAGCAGATATTATTGTGTTGTTAACACTAACGAGTTATATTACTTTCTGTTTTAGCATTTAGAGCAACAAAAACATATACCAAGTAAAGGACACATGAGCCAGTAAGTTCTATTACTTTTTGATAAGATAAGATGTAGATCCATTTCGCAAAATTTGATAATAAAACATTTTTTGTTTCCTTTTCAGAGCTCTTAAGGAAGGTGGTTACGAAAGTGATTCAACACTTGTCTTCAGACGTCGCGAGGAAGCTGCTAGCCAACTGAGTCCATCTCAGCAGCGAGAAGCGTATAAAACAATTCAAAAAGGCGGAGATGTTCCCTTGCATGGTCTTCGAAAATTAGCACCAGAAAGACCCAAAGGTAAGACACGTTGGTGTGCAGAATAAAAAATAAGATTAACTTCTAAAACCCTATCGGTGTTGGTTTCCTTACAGACATAAGTCTTATTTTTGCATGAGATTTTTCAGCAGCGACTTACAACGAACTAAAGGACTAAAACGTAAACAGGTTTGTTTGGTACTTCTGCTTCTTGTCGCTTATGCTTATATCTATAAACTTCCGCAAATGTTTTTGAACTAAACTTAATGAATTAATGACTATAGTTATACTATCGTTTGCAAAAGTATTGACCCATGTCCTTAAAGGCCTTCACACACAGGATTCAATACTTCTGGAACCGATAGTAGATAAGATTCACAGCACTTGGGATTCACACATCTTAAACCTCTACGAGTCACGACTTCACTTAGAGAAAGGGCACTCTTTATAACCCCAATTGGGCAAAACAACCAATCACTTTTTCATTTCGCAGAATCTGGTGGAATTGAATACATACCAATATCACCGACGTTGACCAGAATCAGGGTACACAGGAGTAGTCCAACACGTCAAGAAACATTGGTGTATCCAGCCAAGGTTCACCATGATCAAAACGTATTTGCTACTTTTAAGCGAACGGCACCTTCAACTATACCAAAAGCACCAGTGCTACCACCATCCCCTCCGAAGAGGAAATCATCAAGAAACAACTCAACGTTAAGGCTGATCTCCACTATGCACGTCAGAGGAGACAGGCCAAGTTGCAGGAGACACGAAACGTGCTTTACTTCAACTAACACAACAACCAATAAATCCAACGTTAAGTTTTTACGAGATAAAATTACTTGTAAGCTGTCACCGGTACCCAAGAAGAAGGGCGAAGCACGATTGAGGGTCACCAAAACTATCTCCACAACCCCAGAGTTGAGGTCGAAGATATCTTCGACGTTAACAACAAGCAAAGATGCTAGAAGCTCTAATAGTAGGATATACAGCAAGACTAACATATCTGAAGGGAATTTAACAAGGTCTAGCTCTACTAACTCCTTAAGCAAGAAGCTCCCCAGGAGTTCTTCCTCGACACCAACCAAGAAAGCAACCCAAAGACCGGAAAAAGACCGCCCGAACACCAGAGCAACATCGTTAGATCGAACCTTTGGTACAGAGAAACGTAAATTAGAAGCTGGTTTAACTAAATCAGCCCCAGAAAGAAAACTGGTCAAATCACCTGAGCTAACCTCACCAACTGAAGTCAAAAGGGTGGAGAAGTCATCAAAAACCAAGAAGACCTCACCCACGAAAGACCTACCCATAAAAATAACCATCACCAGCAGAGGACGGGAACTGTTAAAGTCACCGAAGGCCAGGAGCGCCTCACCAGCCTTCTCTTCGACGTCATCCAGGTTTTCACCGTCTCTAGAGTCTTTAAGATCGATTAAGAAGTCGCCTTCCAAAGAGTGTGTGTCGAGGAAATCAAAGAAGGACCAATTGAACGATGAAATAGCCAAGAAAGAAAAGAAGAAGCCTATAAAATGCGCTGGCAAGGCCCAAGGAGCAGAACTAGCGAGGAAACTAAAGACCCTGGAGAGTATAACCCTGGAAGACATACAAAATCAGAAGTCTAGCATACAGACGGATTCCTTCTTCCAGAATTTGTTCCTGAGGGATGCTCCGATTCAAAAATCGGCTAGTTTTGCCCATAACTCGTGGATAACGGAGAAGACGAAAGCTCTGGAGCGGAGGAGGTCTTCAGTATCAGAACCAAGCATCGGGGCTTTGAAGATCTACCTCAATCACACGAGGCCTGTTTCTGATTCGAAGTTTAAAGCCATGGATGTGAGGAGTCGCTCCGCTAGTCCGAAGTTCGTTAGATGGCAGGACGATAAGTCGGAAAAACTGAAGTCAGAACGGAGTTTAAGCCTCCCGACCAAATTTAGAAGACCCCTGTCTCCAATCATTAGACGAAGACTGGATACAAACTCGAATAGAACCACCATCATTCGACCTAAAAGCCCCACTAGATTGGTCTTCACGGAAACTACTCGACCAGTGTCACCGGTCATCGTCCAACATACTAGAAGACCGGAAATTCCAAAGCCTAGAACGCCTGAACGACTGGTGTTCACCCAAACCGTAAGACCTGTATCACCAGTCGTGTACAGAAGTCGCTCTTCCTCACCTAAAAATCTACCACCGTCCAGAAAACCAAGCAGATCGACCACACCGGAAGTGTTATATTTCTCGCAGACCACAAGACCGGTATCGCCAATGTATAGCTCAACCCAATCGATAAACACCGTGGAGGTCAGGTCACCAAGCTATAGGAAGATTCAGTCGAAACAAGGTGACACCATCGAGTGTTTAAAGAAGAAGATTGCTAGATCGAAGAGCGCAAGCGCGGCTGATGAGAGGCATTACCCCTTGGACGAGTTTTTAACCCAAAGCACTTCCTCAATCGACTCTTGTGATAGAAGAGATTACCAGACTTACGTGAAGGATATGGTGTCGTCGACCAGAAAATCGGAAAGGTTTAAGGAGTTGAATAAGTTCTATTCGACCATTGAGAGGCTGGGTCAGCTTGAAAAGACTACATCGTCGGTCGATTTGAGGCCTCGGAGGAAGCATGAGGATGAAATTATCGACTATGATAGGTGGAAGGAGGTGAGGCGTGTGGAACGGGCTGAGAAGGAGATGAAGGATATCTACGAAGACCTGAGGGAGGCCCAAAGGGATAAGGATCTCCTGTTCTTGCCGAAGGATGTGCAGAAGTACCGGTGGAAGAGGGATTTCGATAGAGGTCTTAGGATAAAGGAGAAATCCGTGGAGAATATCAAGGAGGAGTTTAGAAGGTTGGAAGAGAAGCCTATGTCTTCGGATTTTCTATACACCAAGGACGTGTACAAGCCGTTATGGAGAGGAAATTCGGTGGTCAACCTGGCGCAGAGCATGGTTGAAAAACGGAGCCAATCAGAAGGAAGACCGACAAGTTTGAAGCAGAAAAAGTTAGATTCCGAAAGGCTACTGACCCACGGAATAGGTAGTCGAATTTGGAGTAGCCTCTCCATGGAGCAGGTCAACATCCTCAAGAACCAATTGGCCGAAATTTACCAAAACGGCCTAAACAAAAAGGCCCAAGTTTCGGAATACATTGAAGTGCCTGATGGTAAGCCTCCGGGACATTTCGGAAACCTCACGGTTAGGCGAAACTCGGATTCCTACAAAGCCAAAGAGGAAGTGTTGTCGGAAGTCGATAAGAGGAAGATTTCTCAGAGTCTAAGCCAAGAGGTCTTGGAGAAGACACGTCAGAAATACAAGACGTCGCTATCTTTAGTTCTGGCGAAAGAAACGAGAGGCGCCATTGCCGCTAAAGAAGCTAACATAAAACCACCGGCTTCCCCTAGAACTTGCTATTCCTTAGAGATAACCGATGACGATAAGAAGCCGAAAGACGATCTGGTTTTGGTGTTAACCAAGGAAGAGACCGAACCCAAACCGGCGTTGGTCAAAACCGACGCAATAAACATCAAAATGCCTTCCGCTAGTGAGACTGACAGTACCGACGAGTCCACGAGAACCGTTATCCTCGCAGATGTTAAAGACGTCAAAAAGAAAGTGGAATATTTTGAGAAGGCGTTAGATAAAGACGAGTACACCCCAACCATACATAAACCAGCTGATCTACCGGAGGATTTAGAAGAGATTAAGCCTCCTGCAAGGACGTTCCATTCCTCTTCGTACGAAGACCTAAAAGAGATCTTCGGGGAGGTTGAATCAGCTAAATCGGCTTCTCCAAAGTTATTTTTCCGTAGCCCGGATTCGTACAGGACGAGAAGCCTGTCTCCACACCCAGAGCTGTATTACTTCTCCTTGTTGAAAGCTGGGGATGTAAGAAAACTGAGGAATCGTTTCGATCAAATAAGAAGATCGAATAGCGATTCGCAAATTGACCGAAAGGGTCAGATTATGATCCCCGGGCAGAGGAACGGTGAAGTCGATAACCTAAGGAGACGATATGAGTATCCTAGCATTGCTGGTCGAGGAAGGAGTCGAACTAGAAGAGGAGGCGTGGTGTCTCCAATTTGCCTGAAGGCTGAAGATAGGTACATGCCTCATATTAATATAATCAGCAAGATTGCATCGCTATATCCGAGGAAATCGGTTGACAGCAATGACAGGCAGAAGTCGACAGAGGAACTAGCTGAAATTCTTGGTATACCAGTCGGGGAGGTGGAAAAACTCAAGAAGAAATACGACGCACCGGATCATATGTCTCTGTTGGGACATATGTTCACTTCTTCGCCTAATCTCCACGAACTGAAGGACCTATCTCCGTATCTAGCAGCGTCCTGGGCCGCACATCGGTACCCGAAACAAGAAGACAACACTCGCTCTTTGTCGTCGCCGGAAAAATCCCAAGCTTCGATGGACACATCAAAAGTTTTGCGTGATAAGAACAGAGATAAGAGCAAATCGATGAAACGACAAATCGACCAGAGGTTTGACAGCGTCAAGTTGTCTTCGATCTTGAAGCCGAAGGAAGCCATGTCGTCAAAATCGTATGGTGTTGACCAGAAGGCTAAAAGTTTATCCCATGGGACGTCTTCTAGAGGTCAAGCACAAAGGTATACCTCCAGGACGTTCCAAACATTCAGCAAGCCTATTGTAAAATTCAAAGGTGTTGTATCCGAAAAGATAGTATTGTAAAGAGAACTGTAGTTGACACACCTTTATTGTTCGTGTACCATGTTGGTAGATACCATGCAAAAAAACTATTTATTCTCATTTCTTTTTGTTTATTTGTGGATTGGAATTGTTAATTGTATAAGGCAGGTGTCTATCAATTCATGCAGTACAATTTTAAGTCAAAACGCACTACGCTCTTCCAAAAAAAACACGCTGAGAAATCGCAAAATAGTTCAATAACTTTTGTAGTTGAAGTTTTATTTAGTTTTTTGTATATACCTACGTTTGTCTTGCATGTTTGTAGTTTTTGTGTTATCATACTCATACCACATTACACAATCTTTTCTGTTTGTTGTCATGTAAATTTTGTTATGCTCATGTTTGCATTGTTATATTACCTAGAACCGGAAGTACCAATACCACCGCCAAAGGGCTATCCAAGGCGACCAATGGAAACAGGTAAGGCCCTTATTTGTTGATTGCGTTGCCTAGATGGTTGTTTTTATTTTGTAATATATAAGGTGGATAAGATAAGCTGGATATTAATTTTAAACAAAAACTAAACTAAATATTGTTTAATAAGATTTATTATTAAGTAATGTTAAATAATTTAATTCTAAACTCGGATTGCAAGTCCTGAAGTGACAAATAAAACCTATAAATTTCCACAGCGTCTGTAGCTCAACTGGGAGAGCTGTCGACCGGAAATTGGAGGGTTCCTGGTTCAAATCCAGGCGGAGGTGTTTTTTTTTTCTTCAGAAATTATCCTCACCTGGGTTAATTATCATTCGCTTCTTTAGTTGATTAATATAATATATCTAGATTATAAAAATATACACATCTTTTTTAACTTCAGAATCCCATTGAGTCTTTTCATGTCTAAGTACTTACAAATTTGCACTAGCTCATACAGAGTATAATCCTTATCTAAATCAACCTTTGTATACTCAGTATACACTTAAACAAACAATGTATTGCAGGAATTTCCTATGTGCGGATTTTCTAGATAAACTCTATTAGATAATAGATAAAATCTGGTTTTAGTGCTGATATGAACGGCTAACAATTGAGTTGAGATAAGAGTCATTTCAACGTCGTTTATTGTGTGAAATAGGTTTTAACTGTGTCGTGTTAAAGTGATAAGCCCCAACTATGGAAACGGAAGTGGTGTTACGTAAAAAAACAAATGCCCAAATACAGAGAAAACCGGATGTACAACGGAATAGATATACAATAGCAAATCCTATGGTGTACGGGCCACTACCATATAGTTAGTATGTTATTTCTACTATTTTAATTGGTAAAAATTATAGAAGAAATAAACAAACAATTTATTTGATTAATTGTTCATAATATAATGTTAATACATATAGAACCGTTATACGTATACCAGCAGATAAAATGTCACATATCTTGTGGCTTTGGTGCTATTTTTCTATAACCTACTAAAGTCAATTTCACACCAATATAATATTACTGCGTATTTCGTTACACTATGTTTCAATTTTCTTATAACGCGAAGAAAAAACGTCTTTGAATACGTCGATTTTTTACTATAAAAATACATAATTTAATGTACTGGCAATCCCATATTTGAAACTTATTTTAATATAACATTGAATTGTCTTAATGGTACCGGAAAAAAAATATGGCTTAAAGACCATAATTGAAATTGCAAATATTGATAGCTTTGAGTAGCATGGAGGTTGTAAATGGAATATAAAATGTGCTCTGGAACTTTATGTGCCCTGAATACGAATGCGAACTCAAAATTACGTAAGACATCCCGAAAAAGTGAGGTCAAATGTCAAAACTGTAATTTTAGCAACATTAGTACATGTATGCCATTTGAATTCAATCTCCCAGAAACCTCAAAATCTGTATAAAATACACAGTGTAACACTAATTTTCAACTATCTTTTTCTAGAAAATTTTCCTATGTACGGCCATCGTACTATTATATGCTGTTATTAAGACAATGGAGGCATTTAAAAAATATGTCGGCGGTTTTACACTATTGTTAATGGCACTATACGCAATCTTTTATTGCTTAACAAATTTGTAGAACATTTTGCGTTATAAATTGCGTAGTATAAAATAATTTGAACATTTCAAACATATCAAATATCTTCATTTTTAGACTTTTTGGACGGCTGTATAGAATCTATCATCACGTAATTTTGTACGGAAGTATTTGGAACACTTCACATACCGTAACGAATGCAGTAACAATGTAATGAATACATAGATAGCGGAGATAGAGAAAATTGACAATAAATAGACAAGTAACGGAAATGATATATGCGGAGAATCAATTTTATTATTCACCGTTATACCGTGTGTTAGGTAGGTGTTAGGTAAATGGTACTGTTTGCGTAAAGTAAACGTCCAAAATTCAGAGAGGTTAAGAAATTTTCGTTACATTTTTAACTGTAACTATGTCAACGTATTTTAAACAAACATTTCACAAATATTTCACAAATATTTTAGTTTTACCATTACACATCAGTAAATTCTGATGCACGTGTTATTTTTATGACCATCAATATTCAAATCAACTATTTTAAACGAGACAAACATTTCAATTCTGCGACTGTCAATTTTAATATGCTTGACAACGCAACGAAGTAATTTATGTCGGATGAAAACAATTGATCGAGTGACATCGTTGAACGTCCCAGTTTGTGCATTTCCCTTCCAACTGTAAACGAAAAACTAAGCCGTGTTCATGCCAGAACGCATACGTTTTCTTTAGTGTGAAAGTAACCATCGCGAACACTACGCCGTCGCTCTGTACTGCAGCAAACCGCGGGCTTTCTTGAAATAAATTACTATCAACGAATGAATTTATACAATCAGGACATTAAAATAAGTTTTGTGTCTGTTTTTTTAAAGATTAATACAGAGTTTGAAGATGAGTGTTGTGTTAAGAACAAACCAAATACGTAAGTGTATTTTTTTAAAAGAAACTTATAATAACAAATATTTTTAAAGTTTGTTTATGTAAACTAGTGTGTCAAATATAAATGATTTTTTAACTAGTTCTTTGTGGAAGAAAACTCACCATCATTTCAGTAAATAGTTTGCAATTGCGTTTTGGAGTATGTTAAGAATGTTTACATTATGACTGACTATCCCAGAGATCATTAGGATGCATGACACAAGAAACACTGCTTCATAAATTATTTATTAAATTGTTGGGAGGGGTATTTACAAAAGAAATGAATCATGCAACTTTTATTGTTACTCATATAAAAATTAGAAGACTAACGACTTATTTTATACTGTGTTTCATGAAAATGGTAAAACACAAATATGTTTATTATTTTTTAATAATAAATCTCATTGAACAATATTTAAGACACTCTTCTTCAAACTCATAGTTAAATACAAAACACCCTGTATATATAATCGATTCATCGCTACTCTATGAAACATTTACGTAATAACCTGCATCGGCTGCATAAATAGTTTGACCTTGTTTGGTGTTTGTATCCAATTAAACGAAAAACAGATGAGCGTTAGCGAAACAATATCGCAAGGTCACGTTTTTAGACTTGTTTTGTTTCCGGATAATGTGCTTCACTGCATAAATACCTAAAATAAACCTTAGTTCCTCCATTAATATTGCAGACATCAAAAGTATTAGACAGTAACAACAAACAAAAATTTAAAAAAAAAACGCCCACACTTGGGATTGAACCATAGACCATGCGATACAATTTCAGACTAATCAAAAATTAACCATTAACCGTACTTTTTTCTTCCAGAATCGCCCAGAAGGTATGTCGAAAACGACGTGACGATCCATTTCAAAACTCCAGTGCGGCAAGAGGTCAAAGAAGCTCTGAGCGAGGACGAATTACAAAGAAGACAGGCGGAACACATGAAGAAAGTGTACCTAGACGAAAGACGCCGAAAGTACCTACAGGTTAGCCAATCCCTAGACGGTTCACTAAATGTAAGTAGAATAGTTTTGACCACACCCGAGCAATACCAGAGTGAGAGATGCTACTAAAACAAAGTAAAAACGCACGGTTTGTACACTGTTTTTTGTTTTTGCCACACCTATGGCTTAGTATTGTTATTGCTTCCAACCACAACGCCAGCATCACCGATGTATAGCTCGACCAAATCAAGAAACCCCATGGAAAAGAGGTTTACAAGCAAAAGAATCCAAAGCACTTCTTCGAGTGACTCTTGTGATGGAAGAGATTACCAGACTTACGTGAGGGATATGGTGTCTTCAACCAGGGAATCAGAAAGGTTTAAGGAGTTGAATAAGTTCTATTCGACCATTGAGAGGTTGGGTCAACTCGAAAAAACTACATCATCGGTCGATTTGAGGCCTCGGAGGAAGCATGGGGATGAAATTATCGACTATGATAGGTGGAAGGTGGTGAGGCGTGTGGAACGAGCTGAGAAGGAGATGAAGGATATCTATGAAGACCTGAGGGAAGCCCAAAGGAATAAAGACCTCCTGTTCTTGCCGAAGGATGTGCTGAAGTACCGGTGGAAGACGGATTTTGATAGAGGTCTTAGGATAAAAGAGAAACCCGTGGAGAATATCAAGGAGGAGTTTAGAAGGTTGGAAGAGAAGCCTATGTCTTCGGATTTTCAATACACCAGGGACGTCTACAAGCCTTTATGGAGAGGAAGTTCGGCGGTCAACCCGGCGCAGAGCATGGTTGAAAAACGGAGTCAATCAGAAGGAAGACCGACAAGTTCATAGCAGGAAAAGTTAGATTCCGAAAGGCTACTAACCCACGGAATAGGTAGTCGAATTTGGAGTAGCCTCTCCATGGAGCAGGTCAACATCCTAAAGAACCAATTAGCCGAGATTTACCAAAGTAGCCTAAACAAAAAGGCCGAAGTGTCGGAATACATTGAAGTGCCTGATGGTAAGCCTCCGGGCCATTTCGGAAACCTCACAGGTAGGCGAAATTCGGATTCCTACAAAGCCAAAGAGTAAGTGTTGTCGGAAGTTGATAAGCGGAAGATTTCCCAGAGTCTAAGCCAAGAAGTCTTGGAGAAGACACGTCGGAATTACAAGACGTCGCTATCGTTAGTTTTGGCTAAAGAAACGAGAGGTGCCATTGCTGCTAAGGAAGCTAACATAAAACCACCGGCTTCCCCTAGAACTTGCTATTCTTTAGAGATAACTGACGACGATAAGAAGCCAAAAGATGATCTGGTTTTGGTGTTAACCAAGGAAGAGACCGAACCCAAACCGGCGTTGGTGAAAACGGACGCAATACACATCAAAATGCCTTCCGCTAGTGAGACTGACAGTACTGACGAGTCCACGAGAACTGTTATCCTCTCAGATGTTAAAGACGTCAAAAAGGAAGTGGAATATTTTGAGATGGCGTTAGATAAAGACGAGTACACGCCAAGCATACACAAACCAGCTGATCTACCTGAAGATTTAGAAGGAATTAAACCTCCTACAAGGACGTTCCATTCCTCTTCGTATGAAGACCTAAAAGACATCTTCGGGTAGGTAGAATCAGCTGAATCATCTTCTCTAAAGTTATTTTTCCGCGGTCCAGATTCATACAGTCAGATTATCATCCCTGGGCAGAGGAACGGTGAAATTGATAATCTAGGAAGAGGATATGAGTTTCCTAACATTGCTGGTGGATTAAGCAGTGCAACTACAAGACGAGGTGTGATATCTCCAATTTTACTAAAGGCTGAACTCGATGTCATCAATTAAACTGGATAATGTAAACATCTTAGATAGTCGCAAAGAACTTAAAAGTATATTTTTAAAGTTGTGGTCTGCATTTTGCAACTGTGCTCTTATGGTAATGTGGTTTAAGAGTCAGTGCATTAGCATCTCAAGTATGTGCTCATTGTGCGTGGTGGATATGCACGCTGAGTGTGGGAAAATTAGTCATTACAACCTTATAGATCGGTAATAGAAACATGAGGGCTATTTATATCGTGGTAATTGCAGAGTAATTATGGATGAAGTTTTTGTATTGTGTGTGTTAGTTCAAGTGGGAAAACTATATGTGTTTTACTGGTATATATATGAAGATATTCGTAGTTTGAGATAGGCAAATGTTGTAGAAATTTACATGTGGTTAGTTTTAACTTTATACAGCACGTCCTGATTGTTTTGTATTAACCTAATTTGTCTTAAAAACAGTTACGTTGAACTGTTTAAATCAATTAGTGAAGCTGTTCCTTAGTTTTTGTGTTTTTTATTTATTTTCTTCAAACCTACTAACCAATAAAATTGTTATTATAGATGCTACCATAATCCCCAAAAAAAAAAAAACTCTTCAAAATTCTACACCGTTTACTAATTTAACAATTTCTACTTTTAGGAACTGCAAGACATGACCAGTAGACGACACACAGACAACTTCATACCATCCCAGAAATCACCGATACCGCTGAACCGATACGACGACTTTTTAGATGATTTTAGTCCAAAATTGAAGCCGAGACCGCGTTCACCCGAACCTAGATTAGTAGCAAAAGCATTATACAACTTTGTCGGTCAGTCAGCTCGTGAACTGACTTTCAGAAAAGGAGACATAATCTATATTAGGAGGCAGATTGATAAAAATTGGTACGAAGGAGAATTTAACGCTATGGTTGGACTGTTTCCATCAAATTACGTTGAGGTAAGATCTTTTCAAATTAATGTTCAAATTAGCGTCAAATTAATGTTAAAAATAATATTAATTCATATTCAGTGGCCTTCATTGCTAACCCATTAAGACAATTTTAAGTAGACATGGTTCTTAAGTACTTTTTTTTATTATTTTGGGTTTAGCAAACTGTCTATCGCCCGCTCAGGTAGCAACAGTTATAGGCAGGGTTAGAAAAGATCTGCTAAGCAATGTTTAAATTTGGCCCGATGTTAAGGGAGGTAATGAATTTAAAAACGTCAACTGGACCTTCTGGAAACAAGGTCTATGGACGCAAAATCATTTAACATCATAATTAATTATCCCGACTATGAAAATAGTACCAACAATACCATCAAAATGTTTACTGTATGAAGACATTATTGAAATTTATTAATAATTTTCAGTGATTCACAGTGAAATTTGTCATGAAATACTTGCATCAAATATCTCCGATAGTGTTAAGCTTAGCAGAGCAAAATGTACACCATATTAAAGATGAAAAGAATTACTTTAAATATTGAAAGATGTAGATTTGGGAGAAGGTTAAAAACGGGTTTTCCGTACCGAAATATTATGTCAATATCTACACTGTTAAGTCATGCGTCATCAGCAAACTTCTGTCGTTTTTGACAGAATAGATATTGACATAATATCTCTGGTCTTTACATTTTCCCAAATCTAAATCTTTCAATATTTTTAAGTAATTCTTTGTTTATCATGTACCCAAATCTTCATCAAAATTTTGTCTTTAATATGATGTATAATTTGTTGTGCTAAGAGTAATATTTTCGGAAATATTGATGCAAGCATTTCATGGCGAATTTTTTAATCACTGATAGTTTTTAATTAATTTCAATAATAATATAATCAAAGACTCAACAACATTTTGATATTATTTTTATAGGCGGGCAAATTATGTGTCTACCCAAATAAAAATTAACCTTCTATATCTTTGTGGATGTCGTATAAAAACTCAAAAGGGTCGTTCTTCTATTCTTAACTTCAATTTCAAGGAAACCAGTAATATAAATGGAAACTTATCAGATATATTCGCAGCAAATAAAAATAATAAAATTGTTACAAAACTAAATTTTGTAGAGAGGCTAATTATCTATAATTTGTCAACCTCGCTGACATAAAATAGTCTCGACTTCATAGTAAAATGCTTTCGTGAAATTTCTAATTGGTTAGAAAATGAGAAATTCACCTACTTTGACAACGCTCAACGTAAAGAAAATAACGACAAAAAAGAACGCAGTAGACAAGTAGTTGGTAAACACCTGTTCGGTTTGATAAGAGAAACTCAACTTCTGTACGGTACAATCATCTCTTATTAAATGTTTACCTTCCTGTACCCAATAGTAGACGTAGTAGTAACTTTCACCTCTTATAACGGTGTTCATTGACGGTCTACATTGGTCTTTTACGATTTATTCTACTCCGAAAATGTATCGACACATTTTCTTGTTCATGTTTGCAGATTTGCGGTTTGTTCCACTATTGGCGACTCCAAAAAAATGTTTTTTAATGATTTTTTAATTAAATCCTTAATTAAATCCTATCAATCTATAAATTTTAAGATGATTTAGACTAAAGCTTGAATGACAATGTACTATATTTCTGATTAGAAACTGTAACAAGCTCTTAAAGTTAAAAATGATTGATATTTTCGTAATAATACGGTGTACTACTCTTTTAACCACTATACTTTACAAATTTAGGGGTGTCTGAATTAGGTACTATTGTGGCCATATATTATGTCCCTTCTTTTGACGTCGATTTTCTCGCAGAACTAGGGGCGAAAAAATTTGAACAAATTCTGATGCTGTCCTTGATTAATATGCTACAACTTCCATCAAAATCTTGTTTACAACCTTATTGTATAAAAACTGAAGAAAACATAAACGCCAATCGATAAAAGAGATTTCTCTCGTACCGGATCACATATTATAATGACAATTATTCAAAAATTAAGAATTTAATTGTTAGTTAAAATTACTACCTTGACAAGTTATCGTTCTTTTTGTGTATTGATAATAAGCTGCCCAGTTGTCTCAGCTGTGTCGGTTCTCTCCGACATGACAGCACCGCTAACGCCTCCCTTCCCCGCAGCACCCCAAAGACCGTAGAGCGTCGGAATTCACGCGGAGTTTCAGCACGATCTTTTGTATGAAAAATGCAAGATTAACAATGATTATGTAATAAACTTTAAACCTATGAATTATTGGGTAGCCTATAGTCAATATTTCTTTATTCTCGCTCTTCTAATAACGGAATTGCTGGCATTCCATAATATTACTTTTTGTGGGTCAACCACTACTCCATTGATTTTACAAAAATGCACATTGAAAACTAGCATTCCGCAGGTGATTTTACTTTCTAATTCGTTGAAATCTATAGATTATTTCTGGAGTAATTAATTGCTAAAGTTAAACGAATAAAATTTACGGGGCAAAAACAGCGCCAATTCTTCTTAATTTGGAAAAACCGGGAAAACGCTACATATACAGCTTTCTAATTTTTGTGAGTTGTAGCATATTAAGCAAGGATAGCACGTCAAAAGAAGGGACATAATATATGGCCATGATAATACTTACATGTAAATATAGCACGTCCTTAAATCAGACATGTGTGTCGGAATTGTGTACGTACAGTCATGGAAAAAAGTATGTTCGTATCGCTATCGCAGGATTTGAAAATAGTATGTCGGTTATATATTCCGACATACGACATACGACATTCGTTATATATATATTCCTCGGCCCGGCCGCTTCGCAAAAAGTTGTCCGTCACGAGGTGGTTTTTCGATGGATGTAATGTAACGGAATTTAGTTTATTTTGAGCGTGTCCGATCTTTTCCTTAATGTGATACCTTCATTGCAATGTAATAAATGTAATATGACCACAACATTTAAGTTTACGATTAGTGCATTTAATTAACTCTAAAATTACGTTTAATAATATTAATAAACATGAAATTTGATAATATGATACGAAAATCTGATATTAAGATATTGCGTAATATCACGACACATTATTTAAATTTATTTTATCTAATACACATATTAATTACATAAGTAAATGCCTTTGCCCAGCAGTGGGATGACGGGCTTAAGTAAGTAAGTAAGTAAATGCACAAATCATCTTGTTGCCAAGGATTATCACTGAATATACACTATTTCAGAATTGTAATATTAAAATATATTCACTAAATGTTAATAAATTCTCTAAATTTAATTTAAATTTATATTTAGGACGGAGCATGTATTTTGTATGAAGGGACAATAGAAATATATCTGTATTTACTTTATAGCAGTTAATGTTTCAATTATCTTTCATGAGATCTAATACATGCTTGACAACCAATATAAAATTATAGCAAGAATATATGCAGGCTGTCCCACGTTTCTTCTGCAAAACATTTTCTCAGTAAGCAAATTACTTTTTCAATTCATTAAAAAGTTACAGCCGTTTGAATTATTAACAATATCTTATTTTAAACGGCTCCAACTTCTGAAGGAACAGAGAAAACCAATAAAACCATATAAAACTTATTACTTTCTACTTTCTAGAAAAAAAAAACATTCTAGTTTCATCTTTTGTTCATTTATAATTCAAATTATTAATATTTTACTTATAATTAATTAACAAATTACTTAAGAATACTGAAAATTAGGTTATTATGTCAATAATGATTAATGTCGAATCATTTTTCAAATCTCAAATCTGTAGTAGTTTTGGACATAGAGGGAACTAATTTTAACAATAATGTCATCTAAATGTTCTTTTAGATGGTCGTATATTTTGGTTTATTTATTTTTTAATACTAATTATTTCATATTTACATTTCATCAAAATTCGTCGAAAATTTAGAGCTTGCTTCTACAAGCAATTATCAATTTTTGTAAATTAGTGATATACATAATTCTCATTATTTTCAGTTGTCAGATATTTGAAAAATATTGCTGTCAAGTAAATACAAAATAATAATATAAAAAGATTCTAATGATACATTCATGCTATACAAAATACATCCTTTCTGGTTATTAAGTTAAACTGCAAAATATCGTTGAAGCTAAATATCTCGAAAATACCAGTAAATCACAACTAACAAATTACCATAAATACAAATTTAAAGCAATTTAATTTTATTAATTTATTTTTATATTGTGAATAAAATGTTAATACATAAAAGTTCTGAAATAACCTTCAGTAAAAATATTCACCACAAGAAATTGATTTTTGTATTTATTAATAGTACGCATTTTGTCGAACGGACATCATATTACACCACCTTTGGAGATAACATTTGAACTCATGCCATCTCCATTAAAAAAAATCATTATTCTGGCCTGAAACACCCAAATAAAATAAAAAGAAACTGTTCTTCTGTAACATTATGATTCCGAAACTAGCTTCTAGTATAAAAACTGATGTTTTCTTTTTCGGAATTACATAAAAAATCATATTTTTCTTTCACAGATAGTCCCATACGATGGGATGAAATCGACTGTGAGGAAAGCACACGAAGGCCAGGCCCGCGCCAAGTATAATTTCATAGCCCAGACCCACCTGGAGCTTTCTCTAGCCAAAGGAGAGCTTGTGGTGATCACGAGGAAAGTTGACGATAATTGGTTCGAAGGCAAAATAGGAGGACGGAAAGGAATATTCCCGGTGTCTTATGTTGACATTTTGATCGACCCAAGTGATCCACCCGCAGTTGTGGAACAGTCAAAGCCAGTGGCGTCACCAGCTGCCCATTCTCTACTGGTTAACGGTTCCCTCGGAGGAAAAGAATCCATGGGTTCCCATAATTACGTACCGCCAGTACAGAGAAACGAAAGCTCGCAGAGTTATCACGCAAAACCTGTTCAGATGACCGGAAATGGAACCTACGGGTCACTATCCAGAAGGAATCCTTTAAACCAAGAACTCCACGTTGACACGCAATCAGAATATGTTCCGTAAGTACGAAGAAATTGTGAACTTGAGGCTGCTTTCCGTTCGATGCATTCCTTTTAAGACGTGATAATATTTATACTTATTGTTTCCATGAAAACTTTCGAAATTTGATCATACTTCAAGCTGAAACGGTCGTGTTTTAGTGGTATGACCCTAATACGCACGTTTTGAACCCGCATTCGCATTCCGCATAAACACATTTATCGAAAACGCCTAACCGGTTTCTATTCACAAACTTACTATTGTCTCTCCTCAACAAGAATCCAATTTAAACCAGTGAACTGTGTATGCGAGTAGGTGCTTTCGAAGTATTTTCTTGCCTTGAATATGAATCCGTAGGCTTCAAGCAACCAATTTCCAAGAAATGCATATACAAGTACAAAGCTTAAGGTTTTTTTTTCGGAGGATTTTTAAGAGTCTAGGTCATCGGGGTTGTTTGCTGTATATGATCCAAAACGGAAAAATATACGTACATAACGGCATTTACAACATACAAGATGCATTGAACATTAGTTGTCAATATCTCGATAACCGTAACCATTTTTATATAGCTAAATATGGTTAAATATGTTCTAAATTACCTCTACTATCACGGTATCAAGAAATTGCACCAAATTACATATAAGCCGGTACATCAATTTTTGGATTTTCCCTTACAACGTATTAGAAATAAAATCACAAAAACCGCATACGCACCTATCCGCAGCAGATTTTCCAGTAGTTGTAATGTCAAAAATGTATACTATAATTTGAACCACTTTCAAAAGCTTAACAAAGCTAAACACTAAACTAAAACACTCAAGTTCTGCATAAAACTGTTTTTTTATAACAGCGAATGTTCTCGGCCCTGCAATAAACAAAATTGTGGGTACATTTTAATAAAAATAACGTCGAATGAAAGTTCATACTTGGTTCTAAAGAATGTATAACAAAAAAGTCACATTTATCGTTAAAATACAAAATTGCAACCGTTTTTAAGAGCGTCAACTTATGTGCATCTATGTTGGAATTTAACAATTTAGAAATTTGATTTATGGCCAGCTTTTTGGGTCTAATACCCCAATGTGCGGCGTCCATGGTGATATTGGGATGAAAAAAAAACAGAACGATATTAGTAAATAAATAACCCAATAATCAACTAAACAATCGAGAAACAAATTTGATAAGCAATGTGAAGAACCTCTCACTTACATAATTATCAATATCAGACATTACGTATGACATAAGTAGAACATACCAACAGACAACAACATAAATGAGGCCTGTGAACAACAAAAAAAAAGCTATTATAACCAGGAACTCAAATGACAATAACAATGCTATTGTTGTGCTTGCTTATTTTCCTATTTACCATGATAAACAATAACTCATTAATTTAATATTACATCATAGCTAAACGGAAAATAACTAACTAATAACGCTGTCTTACTGGAAACCATAGCTGGCTATGATTGAAATAAATAGAGCCTTTTTTCCCCTTTTCGACGATATATAACATGCTGGTTCAAAATATTTCAAAAGTAACGTTTTTGTGAATAACTTGAAATTAGTATATATCAGAGGCATTATGATTATTGTTTTCGAGATTTCTCCGAGTAGGCGTATGTCACTAGTAGTTTGACACTACCAATCAGTGAAATTAGTAAAATTTCATTGTTTTATTTTAATTGAAAATTACGGAATGCGGTTTGAATAGTATGAAAAATGCGCAATAATCGAATGCTTTATTCAAAGTAATAACAATAATTGTGATATAACATCCGAAACATAATTCAATCGTTATCCAGGTAGTGCACGACCGCCCAAACTTGTTTTTGGGATTAAAAGAACATCTCATCAATTACGGGTTGATTAATATGCCAAAAGCCGAACATATGGAAGTGGTATGCTGAAGAAACTGTCATGAAAGTATGTAGCCGTGATCCTACAATTTCCAGTCGTCAATCTTCACTTTATATCGGCATGTCGAGGGTATAACTGAAAGGTTAAACATTGCAGGATATATTGTTTTATTAGAAGTAAAATAACTAGATAATTACCTGAATAAATACAATGAAAAATTAGATTACCTACTACAAACTACTTTAACCATTTTTCAAATTGATGTCCGTTTTTATTGATGCATAAATTATATCTCGTCGCAATACTTCGAAGAGCGTTGTTTATAAAAATATTTGGAACGGCATTGATACATTCTTCAATCTTATTTTGGGAGGTGGTGCACCGTCGTGCTGGAAGTATATAGTTCTCCTCTTCATTAGTGGCAAATTGTCCAAAAATTCATTCGCAATATGATGGTTTACAATATCGTAGTACCGGTCGCCATTACGATGTTCCTCGTGAATATGGTATGCTAAAACACGCTCGCCAAGCACGGCACACCAAACACTGAAAACCAAAACGTCCTTGGTTTTGCACGTTGACGGTACGGTGAGTATTGACATCAGACCAATAGTGCTCATTATGCCTTATTAAAAATTCCGGAACTGCTGATGTAGGCTTCATCATGGCTTCATCAGTCCAAATAACTTTTTTTTTAAATAATGGATTCTGCAGAAGATTTTCACGGTACCACTGGCAAAACTCCATTCGTTGCTGAGGGTCTTTTGGTTGCAAATGATGCTGTTTTCTTAAAGCATATGGCCTAAATTTATGCTTCTTGAGGATTCTCAAAGCACCGACGTCTCGATACCCCAGATTCAGTTTCTATTTCACGGCTTGAAGTTGAGGGATTTGCAACTGCGGCTGCAACTGTGTTGGTGGCAGCTTCTTCAGCATTTCCAATATGGTAACGTTTGGGTCTCGGCATACTAAATGACCCGTGATCGATGAGATTTTCTTTTAATCTCTCAAAACTAGATTTGTGAGGTTGTGTTCTTTCTGGATAACGATTGAAGTATGTTTCGGATGCAATTTCAGCATTGTTATTACTTTGAATAAAGCATTCGATCATTGCGTATTTTTCATATGATTCGAACGGCATTTCTTAACTTTTAAAGAAGGTCAAATATTTGTTTAATTATTCTTATTTTTGTCTTTCAGGTACCGAGCTATGTATAAATACAAACCACAGAATGAGGACGAAATTGAACTTGTAGAGGGCGATACTGTTTTTGTACTTGAAAAATGCGACGATGGCTGGTTTGTTGGATCAAGTGAGAGGACTGGAGCCTTAGGAACTTTCCCTGGAAACTATGTTGAAAGAATATAATAAGAAAAACACCAAACGAAACTGGAATACTCACCAAATTATAAAAAAACAAAGAAAAATTTGGAGACAAACGTACTCAATGCCTTAAAATTGGATAATGTATGATGTTGAATGTCATTATTATTATTTATTGTTGTTAGATTAGAGGAAAATCACGCACAAGTTTGTTTATTTGCGAAGAGAACCGTCAACTGAGCTAACACTAAAAATCATTGCCATTTCTACACATACGTGGAATTAAAGTCGCAATTATTCATGTTATTAATATTTGTTTAACTATTTCTATTTGTCTTATTTGTTTTTAGTTTTTAGCCAAGTGTAAAAAGTATAAATATATATAATTAAATAGTAGAGCATTTTCTAGTCAATACCAAATATAGTCAAGCAAATAAAGAATAGTTTTTTAGCATTTAATAATAAAAACACCAAATTTATTTTTTATGTAAAGAATATTATTAGAGTATATTATATTATATTTAAAAAGAATATATAACTAGAGCACCGGTTTGAGACACTATATGGTGCAACTTACTTCATAAACACTACTTGAAGCTTACCAAAAAAATATTACTAAAAAGGCACTAAATATAACAGCGTTCTTCCTATACTAAAAACGAATTTTGTCAGCCAAAATATTATATTATATTAGGGAAAAGAAACGCCTATACCATATTCGAAATTTTAGATATCGATATTTATTTAGATAATATAGTGTTCCTTAAATAAATAAATAAACTAAAGACTTTTTGGATAGCAGTGCCTTTGAATAAACAGCGTATCTAAGTTGAAGAATAATAATAATTGTTATCTACTTTGTTAACTTGTTCATTAGATTTAATTTCAACACTCACGTCTTCTGTTATAATGTTGGTTCTTTACTATAAGAGTTGTCAATAAAATCTACCTGAATTTTAATTTGCATAACAAGCGAAGCTATAACAATAACAATGAAATGTTTCATAATATTAACGTTTTATGTTCTATTTATAAAATTGTTTACAATAAATGTCACATAAAGTAACCTGTTGTGTGTTATTCTTTTCCATTATGAGTTTGAATTACTATTAAAAAATCGTCCTGAACAAACTAAAACAGATAGAGGGCTGTACTTTTTAGAATTAATTACCAAATGTATCTGACCCATAAACGTGTATAATAATAATTTGTATCCCAACTACTTTGCTCGTAATCGCACATGAAAGGAAATAATAGCATTAAACCACCGATAAACAACGTAAAATCTAAGTTTCAAAAATCCTCCTGACCAAACTAAAATAGATAGAGGGCTGTACTTTTTAGAATTAATTACCCAATGTATCTGACCCATAAACGTGTATAATAATAATTTGTATCCCAACTACTTTGCTCGTAATCGCACATGAAGCGAAATAATAGCATTAAACCACCGATAAACAACGTAAAATCTAAGTTTCAAAAATCCTCCTGAACAAACTAAAATAGATAGAGGGCTGTACTTTTTAGAATTAATTACCCAATGTATCTGACCCATAAACGTGTATAATAATAATTTGTATCCCAACTACTTTGCTCGTAATCGCACATGAAGCGAAATAATAGCATTAAACCACCGATAAACAACGTAAAATCTAAGTTTCAAAAATCCTCCTGAACAAACTAAAATAGATAGAGGGCTGTACTTTTCAGAATTAATTACCCAATGTATCTGACCCATAAATGTGTATAATAATAATTTGTATCCCAACTACTTTGCTCGTAATCGCACATGAAGCGAAATAATAGCATTAAACCACTGATAAACAACGTAAAATCTAAGTTTCAAACATCCCCCTGAACAAACTAAAATAGATAGAGGGCTGTACTTTTTAGAATTAATTACCCAATGTATCTGATCCATAAACGTGTATAATAATAATTTGTATCCCAACTACTTTGCTCGTAATCGCACATGAAGCGAAATAATAGCATTAAACCACCGATAAACAACGTAAAATCTAAGTTTCAAAAATCCTCCTGAACAAACTAAAATAGATAGAGGGCTGTACTTTTCAGAATTAATTACCCAATGTATCTGACCCATAAATGTGTATAATAATAATTTGTATCCCAACTACTTTGCTCGTAATCGCACATGAAGCGAAATAATAGCATTAAACCACTGATAAACAACGTAAAATCTAAGTTTCAAACATCCCCCTGAACAAACTAAAATAGATAGAGGGCTGTACTTTTTAGAATTAATTACCCAATGTATCTGATCCATAAACGTGTATAATAATAATTTGTATCCCAACTACTTTGCTCGTAATCGCACATGAAGCGAAATAATAGCATTAAACCACCGATAAACAACGTAAAATCTAAGTTTCAAAAATCCTCCAGAACAAACTAAAATAGATAGAAGGCTGTACTTTTTAGAATTAATTACCCAATGTATCTGACCCATAAACGTGTATAATAATAATTTGTATCCCAACTACTGTGCTCGTAATCGCACATGAAGCGAAATAATAGCATTAAACCACCGATAAACAACGTAAAATCTAAGTTTCAAAAATCCTCCTGAACAAACTAAAATAGATAGAGGGCTGTACTTTTTAGAATTAATTACCCAATGTATCTGACCCATAAACGTGTATAATAATAATTTGTATCCCAACTACTTTGCTCGTAATCGCACATGAAGCGAAATAATAGCATTAAACCACCGATAAACAACGTAAAATCAATGTTTCAAAAATCCTCCTAAACAAACTAAGATAGATAGAGGGCTGTACTTTTTAGAATTAATTACCCAATGTATCTGACCGATAAACGTGTATAATAATAATTTGTATCCCAACTACTTTGCTCGTAATCGCACATGAAGCGAAATAATAGCATTAAACCACCGATAAACAACGTAAAATCTAAGTTTCAAAAATCCTCCTGAACAAACTAAAATAGATAGAGGGCTGTACTTTTCAGAATTAATTACCCAATGTATCTGACCCATAAACGTGTATAATAATAATTTGTATCCCAACTACTGTGCTCGTAATCGCACATGAAGCGAAATAATAGCATTAAACCACCGATAAACAACGTAAAATCTAAGTTTCAAAAATCCTCCTGAACAAACTAAAATAGATAGAGGGCTGTACTTTTTAGAATTAATTACCCAATGTATCTGACCCATAAACGTGTATAATAATAATTTGCATCCCAACTACTTTGCTCGTAATCGCACATGAAGCGAAATAATAGCATTAAACCTCCGATAAACAACGTAAAATCTAAGTTTGAAAAATCCTCCTGAACAAACTAAAATAGATAGAGGGCTGTACTTTTTAGAATTAATTACCCAATGTATCTGACCCATAAACGTGTATAATAATAATTTGTATCCCAACTACTTTGCTCGTAATCGCACATGAAGCGAAATAATAGCATTAAACCACCGATAAACAACGTAAAATCTAAGTTTCAAAAATCCTCCTGAACAAACTAAAATAGATAGAGGGCTGTACTTTTCAGAATTAATTACCCAATGTATCTGACCCATAAATGTGTATAATAATAATTTGTATCCCAACTACTTTGCTCGTAATCGCACATGAAGCGAAATAATAGCATTAAACCACTGATAAACAACGTAAAATCTAAGTTTCAAAAATCCTCCTGAACAAACTAAAATAGATAGAGGGCTGTACTTTTTAGAATTAATTACCCAATGTATCTGATCCATAAACGTGTATAATAATAATTTGTATCCCAACTACTTTGCTCGTAATCGCACATGAAGCGAAATAATAGCATTAAACCACCGATAAACAACGTAAAATCTAAGTTTCAAAAATCCTCCAGAACAAACTAAAATAGATAGAAGGCTGTACTTTTTAGAATTATTTACCCAATGTATCTGACCCATAAACGTGTATAATAATAATTTGTATCCCAACTACTGTGCTCGTAATCGCACATGAAGCGAAATAATAGCATTAAACCACCGATAAACAACGTAAAATCTAAGTTTCAAAAATCCTCCTGAACAAACTAAAATAGATAGAGGGCTGTACTTTTTAGAATTAATTACCCAATGTATCTGACCCATAAACGTGTATAATAATAATTTGTATCCCAACTACTTTGCTCGTAATCGCACATGAAGCGAAATAATAGCATTAAACCTCCGATAAACAACGTAAAATCTAAGTTTCAAAAATCCTCCTGAACACACTAAAATAGATAGAGGGCTGTACTTTTTAGAATTTATTACCCAATGTATCTGATCCATAAACGTGTATAATAATAATTTGTATCCCAACTACTTTGCTCGTAATCGCACATGAAGCGACATAATAACATTCAACCACCGATAAACAACGTAAAATCTAAGTTTCAAAAATCCTCCTGAACAAACTAAAATAGATAGAGGGCTGTACTTTTTAGAATTAATTACCCAATGTATCTGATCCATAAACGTGTATAATAATAATTTGTATCCCAACTGCTTTGCTCGTAATCGCACATGAAGCGAAATAATAACATTCAACTACCGATAAACAACGTACAATCTAAGTTTCAAAAATCCTCCTGAACAAACTAAAATAGATAGAGGGCTGTACTTTTTAGAATTAATTACCCAATGTATCTGACCCATAAACGTGTATAATAATAATTTGTATCTCAACTACTTTGCTCGTAATCGCACATGAAGCGAAATGATAGCATTAAACCACCGATAAACAACGTAAAATCTAAGTTTCAAAAATCCTCCTGAACAAACTAAAATAGATATAGGGCTGTACTTTTTAGAATTAATTACCCAATGTATCTGACCCATAAACGTGTATAATAATAATTTGTATTCCAACTACTTTGCTCGTAATCGCACATGAAGCGAAATAATAGCATTAAACCACCGATAAACAACGTAAAATCAAAGTTTCAAAAATCCTCCTGAACAAACTAAGATAGATAGAGGGCTGTACTTTTTAGAATTAATTACCCAATGTATCTGACCCATAAACGTGTATAATAATAATTTGTATCCCAACTACTTTGCTCGTAATCGCACATGAAGCGAAATAATAGCATTAAACCACCGATAAACAACGTAAAATCTAAGTTTCAAAAATCCTCCTGAACAAACTAAAATAGATAGAGGGCTGTACTTTTCAGAATTAATTACCCAATGTATCTGACCCATAAATGTGTATAATAATAATTTGTATCCCAACTACTTTGCTCGTAATCGCACATAAAGCGAAATAATAGCATTAAACCACTGATAAACAACGTAAAATCTAAGTTTCAAAAATCCTCCTGAACAAACTAAAATAGATAGAGAGCTGTACTTTTTAGAATTAATTACCCAATGTATCTGATCCATAAACGTGTATAATAATAATTTGTATCCCAACTACTTTGCTCGTAATCGCACATGAAGCGAAATAATAGCATTAAACCACCGATAAACAACGTAAAATCTAAGTTTCAAAAATCCTCCAGAACAAACTAAAATAGATAGAAGGCTGTACTTTTTAGAATTAATTACCCAATGTATCTGACCCATAAACGTGTATAATAATAATTTGTATCCCAACTACTGTGCTCGTAATCGCACATGAAGCGAAATAATAGCATTAAACCACCGATAAACAACGTAAAATCTAAGTTTCAAAAATCCTCCTGAACAAACTAAAATAGATAGAGGGCTGTACTTTTTAGAATTAATTACCCAATGTATCTGACCCATAAACGTGTATAATAATAATTTGTATCCCAACTACTTTGCTCGTAATCGCACATGAAGCGAAATAATAGCATTAAACCTCCGATAAACAACGTAAAATCTAAGTTTGAAAAATCCTCCTGAACAAACTAAAATAGATAGAGGGCTGTACTTTTTAGAATTAATTACCCAATGTATCTGACCCATAAACGTGTATAATAATAATTTGTATCCCAACTACTTTGCTCGTAATCGCACATGAAGCGAAATAATAGCATTAAACCACCGATAAACAACGTAAAATCTAAGTTTCAAAAATCCTCCTGAACAAACTAAAATAGATAGAGGGCTGTACTTTTCAGAATTAATTACCCAATGTATCTGACCCATAAATGTGTATAATAATAATTTGTATCCCAACTACTTTGCTCGTAATCGCACATGAAGCGAAATAATAGCATTAAACCACTGATAAACAACGTAAAATCTAAGTTTCAAAAATCCTCCTGAACAAACTAAAATAGATAGAGGGCTGTACTTTTTAGAATTAATTACCCAATGTATCTGATCCATAAACGTGTATAATAATAATTTGTATCCCAACTACTTTGCTCGTAATCGCACATGAAGCGAAATAATAGCATTAAACCACCGATAAACAACGTAAAATCTAAGTTTCAAAAATCCTCCAGAACAAACTAAAATAGATAGAAGGCTGTACTTTTTAGAATTATTTACCCAATGTATCTGACCCATAAACGTGTATAATAATAATTTGTATCCCAACTACTGTGCTCGTAATCGCACATGAAGCGAAATAATAGCATTAAACCACCGATAAACAACGTAAAATCTAAGTTTCAAAAATCCTCCTGAACAAACTAAAATAGATAGAGGGCTGTACTTTTTAGAATTAATTACCCAATGTATCTGACCCATAAACGTGTATAATAATAATTTGTATCCCAACTACTTTGCTCGTAATCGCACATGAAGCGAAATAATAGCATTAAACCTCCGATAAACAACGTAAAATCTAAGTTTCAAAAATCCTCCTGAACACACTAAAATAGATAGAGGGCTGTACTTTTTAGAATTTATTACCCAATGTATCTGATCCATAAACGTGTATAATAATAATTTGTATCCCAACTACTTTGCTCGTAATCGCACATGAAGCGACATAATAACATTCAACCACCGATAAACAACGTAAAATCTAAGTTTCAAAAATCCTCCTGAACAAACTAAAATAGATAGAGGGCTGTACTTTTTAGAATTAATTACCCAATGTATCTGATCCATAAATGTGTATAATAATAATTTGTATCCCAACTGCTTTGCTCGTAATCGCACATGAAGCGAAATAATAACATTCAACTACCGATAAACAACGTACAATCTAAGTTTCAAAAATCCTCCTGAACAAACTAAAATAGATAGAGGGCTGTACTTTTTAGAATTAATTACCCAATGTATC
Source organism: Melinopterus prodromus (assembly GCA_964023965.1). Taxonomy (NCBI): domain Eukaryota; kingdom Metazoa; phylum Arthropoda; class Insecta; order Coleoptera; family Scarabaeidae; genus Melinopterus; species Melinopterus prodromus. The sequence goes on along the minus strand of OZ030398.1, from coordinate 26,494,957 downwards.
TGACCCATAAACGTGTATAATAATAATTTGTATCTCAACTACTTTGCTCGTAATCGCACATGAAGCGAAATGATAGCATTAAACCACCGATAAACAACGTAAAATCTAAGTTTCAAAAATCCTCCTGAACAAACTAAAATAGATATAGGGCTGTACTTTTTAGAATTAATTACCCAATGTATCTGACCCATAAACGTGTATAATAATAATTTGTATTCCAACTACTTTGCTCGTAATCGCACATGAAGCGAAATAATAGCATTAAACCACCGATAAACAACGTAAAATCAAAGTTTCAAAAATCCTCCTGAACAAACTAAGATAGATAGAGGGCTGTACTTTTTAGAATTAATTACCCAATGTATCTGACCCATAAACGTGTATAATAATAAGTTGTATCCCAACTACTTTTCTCGTAATCGCACATGAAGCGAAATAATAGCATTAAACCACCGATAAACAACGTAAAATCTAAGTTTCAAAAATCCTCCTGAACAAACTAAAATAGATAGAGGGCTGTACTTTTTAGAATTAATTACCCAATGTATCTGACCCATAAACGTGTATAATAATAATTTGTATCCCAACTACTTTGCTCGTAATCGCACATGAAGCGAAATAATACCATTAAAGCACCGATAAACAACGTAAAATCTAAGTTTCAAAAATCCTCCTGAACAAACTAAAATAGATAGAGGGCTGTACTTTTTAGAATTAATTACCCAATGTATCTGACCCATAAACGTGTATAATAATAATTTGTATCCCAACTACTTTGCTCGTAATCGCACATGAAGCGACATAATAACATTCAACCACCGATAAACAACGTAAAATCTAAGTTTCAAAAATCCTCCTGAACAAACTAAAATAGATAGAGGGCTGTACTTTTTAGAATTAATTACCCAATGTATCTGATCCATAAACGTGTATAATAATAATTTGAATCCCAACTGCTTTGCTCGTAATCGCACATGAAGCGAAATAATAACATTCAACTACCGATAAACAACGTACAATCTAAGTTTCAAAAATCCCCCTGAACAAACTAAAATAGATAGAGGGCTGTACTTTTTAGAATTAATTACCCAATGTATCTGACACATAAACGTGTATAATAATAATTTGTATCTCAACTACTTTGCTCGTAATCGCACATGAAGCGAAATGATAGCATTAAACCACCGATAAACAACGCAAAATCTAAGTTTCAAAAATCCTCCTGAACAAACTAAAATAGATATAGGGCTGTACTTTTTAGAATTAATTACCCAATGTATCTGACCCATAAACGTGTATAATAATAATTTGTATCCCAACTACTTTGCTCGTAATCGCACATGAAGCGAAATAATAGCATTAAACCACCGATAAACAACGTAAAATCAAAGTTTCAAAAATCCTCCTGAACAAACTAAGATAGATAGAGGGCTGTACTTTTTAGAATTAATTACCCAATGTATCTGACCCATAAACGTGTATAATAATAATTTGTATCCCAACTACTTTTCTCGTAATCGCACATGAAGCGAAATAATAGCATTAAACCACCGATAAACAACGTAAAATCTAAGTTTCAAAAATCCTCCTGAACAAACTAAAATAGATAGAGGGCTGTACTTTTTAGAATTAATTACCCAATGTATCTGACCCATAAACGTGTATAATAATAATTTGTATCCCAACTACTTTGCTCGTAATCGCACATGAAGCGAAATAATACCATTAAAGCACCGATAAACAACGTAAAATCTAAGTTTAAAAAATCCTCCTGAACAAACTAAAATAGATAGAGGGCTGTACTTTTTAGAATTAATTACCCAATGTATCTGACCCATAAACGTGTATAATAATAATTTGTATCCCAACTACTTTGCTCGTAATCGCACATGAAGCGAAATAATACCATTAAAGCACCGATAAACAACGTAAAATCTAAGTTTCAAAAATCCTCCTGAACAAACTAAAATAGATAGAGGGCTGTACTTTTTAGAATTAATTACCCAATGTATCTGACCCATAAACGTGTATAATAATAATTTGTATCTCAACTACTTTGCTCGTAATCGCACATGAAGCGAAATAATAGCATTAAACCACCGATAAACAACGTAAAATCTAAGTTTCAAAAATCCTCCTGAACAAACTAAAATAGATAGAGGGCTGTACTTTTTAGAATTAATTACCCAATGTATCTGACCCATAAACGTGTATAATAATAATTTGTACCCCAACTACTTTGCTCGTAATCGCACATGAAGCGAAATAATAGCATTAAACCTCCGATAAACAACGTAAAATCTAAGTTTCAAAAATCCTCCTGAACACACTAAAATAGATAGAGGGCTGTACTTTTTAGAATTTATTACCCAATGTATCTGATCCATAAACGTGTATAATAATAATTTGTATCCCAACTACTTTGCTCGTAATCGCACATGAAGCGACATAATAACATTCAACCACCGATAAACAACGTAAAATCTAAGTTTCAAAAATACTCCTGAACAAACTAAAATAGATAGAGGGCTGTACTTTTTAGAATTAATTACCCAATGTATCTGATCCATAAACGTGTATAATAATAATTTGTATCCCAACTGCTTTGCTCGTAATCGCACATGAAGCGAAATAATAACATTCAACTACCGATAAACAACGTACAATCTAAGTTTCAAAAATCCTCCTGAACAAACTAAAATAGATAGAGGGCTGTACTTTTTAGAATTAATTACCCAATGTATCTGACCCATAAACGTGTATAATAATAATTTGTATCTCAACTACTTTGCTCGTAATCGCACATGAAGCGAAATGATAGCATTAAACCACCGATAAACAACGTAAAATCTAAGTTTCAAAAATCCTCCTGAACAAACTAAAATAGATATAGGGCTGTACTTTTTAGAATTAATTACCCAATGTATCTGACCCATAAGCGTGTATAATAATAATTTGTATCCCAACTACTTTGCTCGTAATCGCACATGAAGCGAAATAATAGCATTAAACCACCGATAAACAACGTAAAATCAAAGTTTCAAAAATCCTCCTGAACAAACTAAGATAGATAGAGGGCTGTACTTTTTAGAATTAATTACCCAATGTATCTGACCCATAAACGTGTATAATAATAATTTGTATCCCAACTACTTTTCTCGTAATCGCACATGAAGCGAAATAATAGCATTAAACCACCGATAAACAACGTAAAATCTAAGTTTCAAAAATCCTCCTGAACAAACTAAAATAGATAGAGGGCTGTACTTTTTAGAATTAATTACCCAATGTATCTGACCCATAAACGTGTATAATAATAATTTGTATCCCAACTACTTTGCTCGTAATCGCACATGAAGCGAAATAATACCATTAAAGCACCGATAAACAACGTAAAATCTAAGTTTCAAAAATCCTCCTGAACAAACTAAAATAGATAGAGGGCTGTACTTTTTAGAATTAATTACCCAATGTATCTGACCCATAAACGTGTATAATAATAATTTGTATCTCAACTACTTTGCTCGTAATCGCACATGAAGCGAAATAATAGCATTAAACCACCAATAAACAACGTAAAATCTAAGTTTCAAAAATCCTCCTGAACAAACTAAAATAGATATAGGGCTGTACTTTTTAGAATTAATTACCCAATGTATCTGACCCATAAACGTGTATAATAATAATTTGTATCCCAACTACTTTGCTCGTAATCGCACATGAAGCGAAATAATAGCATTAAACCACCGATAAACAACGTAAAATCAAAGTTTCAAAAATCCTCCTGAACAAACTAAGATAGATAGAGGGCTGTACTTTTTAGAATTAATTACCCAATGTATCTGATCCATAAACGTGTATAATAATAATTTGTATCCCAACTACTGTGCTCGTAATCGCACATGAAGCGAAATAATAGCATTAAACCACCGATAAACAACGTAAAATCTAAGTTTCAAAAATCCTCCTGAACAAGCTAAAATAGATAGAGGGCTGTACTTTTTAGAATTAATTACCCAATATATCTGATCCATAAGCGTGTATAATAATAATTTGTATCCCAACTACTTTGCTCGTAATCGCACATGAATCGAAATAATAGCATTAAACCACCGATAAACAACGGAAAATCTAAGTTTCAAAAATCCTCCTGAACAAACTAAAATAGATAGAGGGCTGTACTTTTTAGAATTAATTATCCAATGTATCTGACCCATAAACGTGTATAATAATAATTTGTATCCCAACTACTTTGCTCGTAATCGCACATGAAGCGAAATAATAACATTCAACCACCGATAAACAACGTAAAATATAATGAATGTCGAGTCAAGGAGCACAGTAGAGACACCCGGCTACGCAAGATTCAACAGTCAGCTGTCGCTCAACACTGCCACGTGTCGGGACACACAATGATTTTCGATTACGAAGGCTTATTAGAGAAGCCAGTGTTAAATAAATTATTATAAAGATTTGGAGTATTAAAAGTTGACCACCCTAGTATTACACTTACACCACTCAGTGCAGTATTTAAACATTTCTTTGGAGTCTAGGGTATTTACACTGACCGGCTTTCATCATACTATTAATATCGCATAGAATGTCTAATGACGTCAGTTTCTCAGATAAGCACAGCAGTAAATTTGACAAACTTGCTATTATCGCCATTTTTTCTTTCTGCTAATCTGCCATGACCTTAACTCTTACACATTTCCAAATTATCGGCCTTGAGCTTATATGCAATAATACCGATGTTCCATGAAGTAATGATCATAGGATATTTAACTAGGAGAATTACTTCTGTATTGCGATTATTTATTATTTATGAAAATTATGCTGAGACACTACAATATTCATGTTATTACGTAAGTACTTATAATCAAGTTTATACAACTGGTTATTTATTAACTTATATACAGGCTGTTTCAGAAATAACTCCTAACCTTGAAGGAGCATTAACCCAAGCACATAATAAATAAGTAAATTAATAAAGAATGGCGGAGTCCGTCCCTGTTCAGCGCGAGAAAATCGACAACACTCCACCACGGTTGTGGTTGTGAGACATTGACCTACATTCGCAAGGCTCATATGTGGTCAGCTGTTTGTTGGTTTATCTACAATAAGAATCTTTTGGATTGTGGAATCTTCGTGTGGTTGTGTTTGTGTTGTGAATTGTGTAGTACCAGAGACGGATGCCAATTGTAAGTTGTAATTTTCAATTGATAATTGTTTAATTGTTTTTTATCTGTCAAATCCTGGCTAACTAGTTTTATTTTAATGCAGACACGACTGATCAGAATCAAATAGATTCTCATGCAGCTAAACTATTAATCATATATATTGTATGATAAAGTCATGTGCCTGGCCACATCCGATTTTCTTTTAATTACGATAGGTACAATATTAATTGAGAAGGAAATTAATGCCGCTTGAACTGTAGATTACCCAAGTTCAGATTTCATCATAACTAAGTATTGCTGAATATTTTTGCTTTGACGTGATAAGCAGTTTCATTAACATACAACAAGCAAAAAATACTACATATAGTCTTACAGCAGCGAAATGATAACTTATCTGTGCCACACAAAATGAGTTACATCATGCAAAACAAAGCCTAATAACTGATGTAATATTAGCGTTAATATCTCAACCCTCAGGCCTCAAGACATGTAAACTATATAACAAACATAAGACAAAAAAGGTTACGATTGGAGAAAACAAGAACAATGAGTAGTAAAATGTTATGATTTTCTTTCGAGTGCTATTACGAGCAAAATAGTCGAGATATAAATGATTGTCATATACTCTTCTGTCACAGATAGATTGGGTAATTAATCCTGAAAATTGCAGCAGTCTATCTGCAGTATTCCATTCATGAGAATTTTTTATGTGTAGTAATTATGTATGTTTGGCTAGTAAAATAGCATGATTTCGATATTAAATTGGTGTAAAGAAACTAAATTATATTTGAATGTGTGGTTAACGAAAGCTTGGTTGATATTGGGAAATAGAAATTTGGTAACCCTACGTCGGAACTAGTCATCGACAACACAGTTGTTGTCATAAATTTAAATGTCTAGGTATCATATTAGACGACAGGTTAAAATGTACTAGTAATATAGCTTGCATAGTTAAAAAGGTGAGTTGAAAAGTTAGCAACTCAGGAAGAATATCTACTAAACTAACATGTAAACAACATTGTAGTAGTCCAACACCTTAGTCTAACTTTTAAGCTGTTGATGACAGACTGATGACGACAGAGTTACATATTTTAGGCAAGCTGTGGTTTATCGATCTTTGGAAGGTTACAGATGTTACAAGATTACAGGTGTTCCATTACAAATTCTTAAGTGATTTGATATTTACCACGTTTTGTACAAAAAGCAGTACGCAAATCCACGTTTTAGTGACAATTTTAATTGTTACTAAAAGGTGGATGTGTGCCAAGACATTTGACACAAACTTTAATACATGCACACAATTCATCAACATAATATGACGCAAGATCTGATATAATTTAATAAGGAAATTTCCGATACTAATTTTGAATGGAGACAGTAGTTATTGACAAAGCAATATATAGGGCATACATTTATCATGTTGGTGACACTTGTATATAAGTGTATACAATAACACACGTTCTCTTGAGTTAAGAAAACTTACGACTAAAAAGTACTCCATACTTCAAGAATACTTCATTCCATGGTCGGATAAATCATATGACTGAATAATCTTGAACTAATTCTTTTAAAAAAATGTATCCGTATGTTCAATTACGTAAACAATGGTTTGTCAAGATATTTCAAACCAATGCGAACGCTCGCACATATCAGCTGTTCCTTTGAGCAACAATGTTACAAAAAGTATAAAGTTTTATCAGTAAATGACGTAGGAAACACACAACAGTTATTTGTCAGCTATAAAAAGAATTAATTATTGATAATCGGTATATGGTTATAAGTTTTGATATAATACGTGTTCCAAGAAGTATGAAATATACATTAACCTAAATTAATTATGTTTATCTACCGACTCACAATAAGTTCATTGCATACGTATCTATGACTATATAATCCCCATCATTATACGCGCCAATGATTATAATGACACTAGCGTTGTATAATAATGACAGTCCGATCCGAAATATGTAAATTAGTTTCCGTAATTAATTAATAACTGATTAGGACGATTAGACTGATTAGACACGAAATATTAGCAAAAGATTTAAAAAAATCAGCCCACACTATTATCTAGTGTATAGTAATTATATTGTATCCAAGAGCGTCCAAATTAGGAGTCAACTTACTTGCTCGTCTATTTTTAGCTAAGATTTCTTGGTGGGTGAACTTAGGGGGTCACGTGGGGCACATGTGATGTTAACCGATAGCTTGTACAACCAAATTTTTCTCAGATAAACAGAACAATTTGCTTAACAATAAACACTAATGATAAAAATAGGTTATTTTGTCGTACTATGTATAATTCCGTTGCAAAACCGTTGCAAAAAGTTACGTCATTCGGTTTTCAGTTTTCAGAAATTGCAGGTATATCTGATATGAACACCAATTAACACAAACGTTTGATTAATGAGCTCTTAAAACATAAGTTGAACAATTTAGGAGGCATACTACAGTGCTTATTTATAATATTTATTTGTTATTAACGTACAGGGTCCTGCAACTAAGCTCCCGTCTTCTGTAGCTCACTTACTCATTAAGCTAAGAGTTTGACATTTTGCAAGCTTACCCTGTACTTTAAGGTACAATTCAAGAAATTATTTTTTATTATACAGGGTGTACACAAAAATGTGCAACGCCATGGTAATATATTTTTTTAAATTGCATGCTATACATTTTTCTACACATTTGGAAGCCTTTTATGGTTGCCTACATATCACCAAAATTTTATTGAAATCGGTTGAGTGACCGCAGCGGAAAAAAATAAAAAACAAAAAAAAAATTATTTTGCATCGTAGGCTTTAAAAATCAATAAAAACCACAAAATGCACCTCGTTAATAAAATTTTGCGACGTGCTTATTAAGTTAGATGTAATAGTCTCGTTAACCAAGTGACATTGATCCAAATTATACAGGGTGACCAAAATCGAGTGTCAAACTTGTCAAACTTCAAAGCGTGTTATTGTTCTTATTTTCAATTGGAACCCATACATTTTTTTATGTGAAATGATGCAGAATTAAAAAAATAAATATTGTTTCTGAATACAACCGCATCACAATTCCCAATATTTTAAAAGTTATTCGCCAAAAACTCATTTTTCAACGTTTCTAACGGCAATTTTAGATAATAAATATCGTACGTGGCTTTGAAAAACAATTTATTTCATAAAAAATAATAGTTGTTTTAGATTTGAGTGTACTTAATTAAGTAGTTATTCAAATGCTAAATTTACTGCATAATTTACCTATAGCGGTAAGGACGGAAATGTGGCTATAGGTAAATTTTGCAGTAAATTTAGCAATTGAATAACTACTTAATTAAGTACAGTAAAATCTAAAATACCTCTCTGCGTTATATTTTATGTAATAAATTGTTTTTCAACGCCACGTACGATATTTATTACCTAAAATTGCCGTTGGAAACGTTGAAAAATTTATTTTTGGCGAATAACTTTTAAAATATTGGGAATTGTGATGGGGTTGTATTCAGAAACAATATTTATTCTTTAATTCCGCATCGTTTCACCTAAAAAAAATTATGGGTTCCAATTTAAAATAAGAACAATAGCGCGCTTTGAAGTTTGACAAGTTTGACACTCGATTTTGGTCACCCTGTATAATTTGGATGAATGTCACTTGGCTAACGAGACTATTACATCTAACTTAATAAGCGCGTCGCAAAATTTTATTAACGAGGTGCATTTTGTGGTTTTTATTGATTTTTAAAGCCTACGATGCAAAATCAATTTTTTTTGGTTTTTATTTTTTTCCGCTGCGGTCACTCAACCGATTTCAATAAAATTTTGGTGATATGTAGGCAACCATAAAAGGCTTCCAAATGTGTAGAAAAATGTATAGCATGCAATTTAAAAAAATATATTACCATGGCGTTGCACATTTTTGGAACAGCCTGTATAATAAAAAATAATTTCTTGAATTGTACCTTGAAGTACATGGTAAGCCTGCAAAATGTCAAACTCTTAGCTTAATGAGTAAGTGAGCTACAGAAGACGGGAGCTTAGTTGCAGGACCCTGTATATTGTTGTATAAGCTTAAACATTCACCTACTTCTTTTAAATAGCTCAGATGGGAGAGTATTGTGCTAGAATTACGAATATTAACATTTTATATCACATGCATGCAAAATGTATTTGTCCCAAGACCCTATATGTTGACAATTTTCGATATTGTAATGTTGTAACAGGAGATATCTTTTGTATTTATCGCTTATTACCAAATTGCGTTTCATGTTTATGTTATTGTTACTGCATATCATCATCAAAATAGCGATTATGTTTCGGGTTTTTTGCATTAATCAAAATGATGTAAGTTTTTTTTGTATATCGCTACAGTGTAGATCGTTCGAGTTCCAACTGATATAAGCTATTGATGACATTGCATCATACCATCTTCGCTTCGTATATGAATGGGATAGGACTGCAGAAGAATCAACAAACACTTTTCTACCTGTACCGCATACCCAGGCATATTTCTCCCAAAATGGTCAATTCCCATTCTGACCCACAACATCTTTACTTAAAACATACTTAGTTACCACCATAGATTCCAAAACTAAACAAAACTTCAAACTGTCTTGTTTTGAAGGAAACTATATGACATATGATGAAACTATCTAAAGGCTGTCGTAAGAACATTCAAGAAGAATATCGGATAGGACAATTTTATCGATTAGTGATTACAATGCAACACTGTAGACTGTGGATTGCTTACAGCAACAAAAATCTTATTGCCGCAGACTAGACACAAACAAAAGCATACCAGAGATAATAAGCAGCTAATATGGTCGTGTTTGTGTATAATATATTCCGATAATAAAGCAAGAATAAAGCGCCGTTTATCATCTGGTAATACTGCTGACCTAGTGTGAAAACGATGGATGAAATGTAGTATGGTCCAAAAGAAATGCCACAAGAACAACAACTGCTATTGCTGGGTAACCACTGGTTAGTAACTGGTTACTCCAATTGCAAGGCGAGAATTTCCAAATAACATTGGTTGTTTTCTTTTATTTATAACATACGTACGTGTACATAATTATATACGTTATTGATATAACTAATGAGGACATAAGTTATTTTTCGTAAGATCTAGATTAACTTGAAAACAGATCGAACCTGCGTCAGCACAAATATATTGGGATAAATGTATTGAGACATATTTTCTTACTTAGGAACAAGATCTAAAAACAGTTTGGGTGTTTCTCTTAAATCAAATGTTAAGCAATTGTTTTTCGTTATTTAAAAGATGAAACTCAACAACAAATCGCTAAATGATTGGCAAAATAAACGTTACATACATAACTTATAAGATACCATCGTTTTGTTGTTAATTATTTAAAAACAAAGTCACAATATAGGGTATAATGTCTAACGATAATTTTTAAAGGAATTTGTTGTACCTAAACGTAAACCATAATTCTTACACCCTGTATATGCTCACAACTAAAGAAATACCTATCAGAAAATTGCAATTAGCAATTTATGCTTTTGTAAATACCATAAAATGACCCTTTTATTGATAAATTTGATCCTTGAGCCTTCAAGAATAAAAAAACAATCCATCTAAGTTTTAAGAAGCCAATTTTGAATGCTAAAAGTTGCAAAATTAAGCGGTTTCGCAAAATGTAGATTACATTTTACTGGAGAGGGGGTATATTTATAAAGAACTGTTTGTTACTGGCATCCTTATATCTCAGAAACGTCTTAAACAAGAAGCTGTGTTTGCCTTCAGTCTTATCGTGTGCAGTGCTAGTGATTTTGCTAAACTACAGTAAGTGTTAAAGTTTACTTTAAATAGTGTCTCCATCATATAGTATTTTCTAAATCAATCATCATTAAAGGTTTATAGAAAGGTACGTCGATAATTAATATTAAGTTTAATACTTTTTAAGGGGTTTAATACTTTTTAAGAAGTTTTAATACTTTTATAAAGTTAATAAATGAACAATTTCTAATCTAAATTGTTTAAGAACCTCAGTATAAATAATTTATTTATATACATTTAACATTTTAACATTTTAAGTTTGCAAACCTGTACTGTTGCCAATGACAACAGTCACGATCAACAAATAAGCTCTTCTCAATTCAAACAACAATACCCGATCTGTCTCGATCATAGCCGATCTGCCCTCTTTTCCAGATAGTCCGCTAGAGTCCGCTACTGTTGCGCCGGCAAAATAGACGCGAATCGACCAATAGGAACGCGGTTTTCCGAGCGTGCGTCTCGTCAGGTTATAAAAGGTTGGCAGGCCCTGTTTCTTGCCTCTTTTCCACTCCGTACCAGCGGAACCGTACGTTATTGTTAGTGTTTAAGTGACAACAAGGGATTCAAACATGCCAAACACTGTGCTCACAAATGGTTATACGAACGGGCACATGCCTTATGATATGGAAGATGGTTCGAACTTCCTTTTTACATCGGAATCCGTGGGAGAAGGACATCCAGGTTAGTTATATTTTAATAAGTTAGAAATTGTAAAATGGCGGATTGGTTTAAAGACCCTTTGGGTCGAAAAACCCTTGTGGGAGGTGAAGACTTCACAGAAAGACGTAACAGGGGGTTAAACTTAGGGAAAATTAAAGCGATAAATCAATTTTTAAGTATTCTTCGGGTTTGTTATGTAACTTTCGGGAAAAATGCGTAACACACGTGGTAGCTAAAAATATAACAAACAACTTTTTTGGGGTGACGATTTCGTGTTTATTGTTTATATCTCGTGTTGTTTTAGATAAAATGTGCGATCAAATCAGCGATGCCATTCTAGATGCTCATCTACAACAAGATCCCAACGCTAAAGTCGCATGCGGTAAGTACACCTTATAATTATAACCACAAATTGCAACATAACCCCAAATTCCAACATAACCCCCAAATTAGAACATAACCTATAAATTCTCTCTCAACAGAAACCGTTACTAAGACCGGAATGGTACTATTATGCGGGGAAATCACATCGAAGGCTAACGTCGACTACCAAAAGATCGTAAGGGACACAGTCGCTCATATAGGCTACGACGATTCGTCGAAAGGTGAGCGTTTAACCATTCTAACGGCTTTTTGTTTTGCGTTTTCTATCTGTCGCAGTTTTTTTTGTTGTTATTTGCTTGTATTTTACGCTACTAGTCGATAATTTGAGAATTATAATAGGATTTGATTGGCGTACCTTGAACCTGCTCGTTGCGATTGAACAGCAATCGCCAAATATCGCAGAGGGCGTCCACGTTAACAGAGAAGAGCAAGATATAGGGGCCGGTGACCAGGTATAGAATTTTTGAGATTTACGGAACATATGAGAATGGGAGGATATCGTGCTGAGATTAAAAATGATTAAACGGGACGCTTTTTTCTAACCGTTATTTTTACGCATGTTACTTTTATTTATTAGCTTATTTTTCGTATCGCTTCTTATTTTCGTAATTTGAACTTGCAGCGTTCCTGAGCATCCGATCCGTCTTAATTTAGCGTATATTTGTGCAATATTACTCTCTATTTTGATTTTATTTGGACGAATAATAGTAACTTATAAAAATTTTGAGATTATGTTACGCAAATATAGGCAAAAAGACGTTCGACAACATCGACGACTTAACACTTTATTATTTACGAGTTTACAATAAGGTTTTTTAACGATTCTATGCAGGTTTTGACTACAAGACATGCTCGGTACTCGTGGCGCTCGACGAGCAGTCTCCGAACATTGCAGCTGGCGTTCACGAGAACAGAATTGATGAGGAAGTTGGCGCTGGCGACCAGGTGATATAAGCCCCCGTTCTACCGTTTTCGTGCACACTCCTAAACACACGCTAACTTCCGCAAGATATTTTCGTCTTTTTTAGTTTCCAGCTTTTGTTTTTTTCCGTGAAGGTGGAGGATTTTTTGTACGTTACTCAAGGATGTTCTTTTACTTCTTTTCATCATACTTCTTGCATTTTGTTTTGCTTAAAACTTGGCATATCAAACCTAACGTAACATTGCAACCAACCATACAATTAATTTCTGTTGCCTATATTGTAGAGTTCATCGACAGATAAAATTTTGTTTTACTATCTGTTACAAACAAACAAAAATAGTAGTAAAGGTCATGTCGTATTTTTAATTTTTCAATCTCGTTAGTAAAATTATCATTAACGAATGTCATAAGTTCACTGCCTGTCCTAGTAGTGATAGTGATAATATCGTTTACGTCATTTCAAACAAAACCTGCATCGCTTATTTTCGATCTTTTTATCCCACGCTTGGCTTGTTATAACAAATAACCGCTTTATCTGGGATAACTTATCTCAAAACATGCTTTTCACGCAATTGTTTGGCCTCTAATCGTTTCTTTAACTGTTTTTTTTTGCACACGAAAAATGTCTACGTTCGTGCGATAAAAATTCATTTCTATGTACGTTCCAACCTTGTGCTAAAATATTTGATTGGTCAGGTGTTCTATTTCGGTTTATCTAGACTAAAATGGGGTATTACTAATCAAACATTAAATTTTACCTAAATATAACCTAAAAAGCATTTTTAAACCTACAAACTATCGCTACATTATCATTATTAACCTGTATAATACACGCTTTCAGCACTTAAAATAAGAACTCTAAAAATCGACAACGGAAAAACCTAACCTTATTCTTTTTTTCTCGGAAACTAAAGGGGCTAATGTTCGGCTACGCAACTGACGAGACAGAAGAATGTATGCCGTTGACTGTCGTCTTAGCGCACAGACTAAACCAAAAGATCGCAGACCTACGTAGGGCTGGAGAATTTTGGTGGGCTCGACCGGATTCAAAAACTCAGGTGTGTAATTCTAATAATTTGTAAAGAATCGTTCAAAATTATGCACAAATACAATGTCCACATTCGACGGATAAAAAATATATTACGTCGCAATGTTCCAATATTGTGCTAGAGCATTTTGACTAGTTGGCGTTCCAATTTTTGTCGTTTATTTGACGAAGAAGGGGGTATAATTGGTCGGACAACGATAAAACTAAATGTATTACGATATATGTATTATGCGCGCCTAAAAAAGTTTTATACCACAACAAATATAACAAAATATACTGATATTTTACTGTTATTTTAAGCTTACGTACGAAACATAGTTCAGAAAAAGTTGTCTTTAAATTGTTTTTTGTTTTTCTTAGGTTACATGTGAATACAAATTTGACCACGGAGCCTGCATACCCTTGCGAGTCCACACTGTTGTCGTTTCTATGCAACACAGCGAGAAAATTACGCTCGACGATTTGCGAAGTGAAGTTCTTCAAAAGGTCATCAAGGAAGTTATCCCGGCTAAATATCTTGACGATCAAACCATCGTACACATCAACCCGTGTGGATTGTTCATAATCGGCGGACCACAGGTAATTTGTGTTTTGTTTTACGGAGTTGTACCGTGTGTGTCATACACAGTGGTTTAAATATTGAAGTTATCGTAAGAGAAAAGAAAAAGTGTTGTATACAGAAGTTAATTTGGTTTATTGTATTTGGCACAGTAGAAAAAAATCGGATGTGGCCAGGCACATGACTTTATCATACTATGTATAAAATTATGAGATTCTATTTCATCGATATCGGTCGTATCTACTAGTATGATAAAGTCATTTGCCAGACTTTTTATGTTAAACAGGCAAAAAATATATATTCTATGATGTTTATCGAAGTATTTGCTACTCTTGAGTACAGATGATGTCAACACACATACTGACGAATTTAAAAAACCGAAACCTAACCTCAAAATTTCCAACGTCGACAAACCTAACCTCAAATTTTTTTTTTGCAGAGCGACGCAGGTCTTACCGGCCGTAAGATAATCGTCGACACCTACGGAGGTTGGGGGGCCCACGGGGGAGGCGCCTTTTCCGGAAAAGACTTCACAAAAGTGGACAGATCGGCCGCGTACGCAGCTAGATGGGTTGCGAAAAGTCTCGTCATGGCAGGCTTATGCCGAAGATGTTTAGTGCAGGTTGCCTACGCCATAGGGGTCGCGGAGCCCCTTTCGATAACAGTTTTCGATTACGGGACGTCGAAATTAAGTCAAAAAGAGCTCTTGAACGTAATTAAAAATAATTTCGACCTGCGGCCAGGAAAAATCGTCAAAGAATTGAACCTACGGCAGCCGATTTACCAGAAAACGAGTACCTACGGGCATTTTGGACGCGACGGTTTCTCATGGGAACAACCTAAGGTGTTGCGTTTAGATTGATGGCGTAGTTAAGAAAAAAAAGATCGTATATAGCTTTAAGGAAAAAACCTGTTTTCCCTAAGTCCGTTTATAGTAATTAACCCAGTTTTCCCTTTCCAGAAATCCCTGTATCTCTCCCCGGATCCTAAGACATTGGCGGTCTGATAAAAATCCCCCCCGTTTACGTTTAAATAATTTCTTGACGCTCGCAAGCGATTCGGGCGATAGACCACAGGCCGTAGTACAAAAGAACCCAGTCGAAAAAAAAAATCGCAGGCCTGCAATCGTCGAGTGTCGTCGTTTTTTTCTCTCGGAAACCCCGAAAAAAGTTGCCGAGATGAACTTAGTTCGTCACTCGGCCATTGTGTTGTGTTTACGGTATGATTTAGGAAAAGAGCGGTCCGTTAACACACCGGTCGTCGCTCGGAACGCTGAGCAACTGCCATGACGAATTTTCTAACCTCAAACTTTTTTTTCTTTCTTAATTGATTGAGATGTTATACTTTCTTTGTTGGTTTCCTTATACCGCGAGCAAAGCAACCGTTGGGTTTTGCCGTTTAGGGTAAATTATTTATGCGACGTTGCTCGTTTTTTATTGATCGAGACGTGTAGGACGTGACGTTTGTTGTACGTCGCCGCCGTAGTTAAGTGTATCTATCGGTCGAAATTGATAGCTTAGTTTATGTGGACGGCTATTAGTTGTTAGTTATACGATGATTGTGTATTAACTTACTGAATGAGTAAATAAATAAATATTGTGAAAAGAATTCGAGGTGTTTTAATTTTATCTATCCTATATCAAGTTAAACTCTTCCGTATTGTTTATATAAGGTGGGTATTAGTGTCCCGGAGGTCGATAGTCATCAAATCGTTAGAGAAAGAAGAATTATTTACATTTATACGGGGTGTTGCACTTGGGCATGATGAAAAGTTAGCACACTTAAATGTAACACCCTGTATATTGTACCATATTATGAATACTAAGGAATAAGGATAATCAGGAACATGCATTTTAAAACTTTTGTGAGATGTACTAGAATAATCACGTTCTAGGAAATAAATAAAAACATTAAACACCAATTAAAAATTATATTATCCACACTTTCAAACATATACCTATCATTTTTACACACCCTATCGTTATAGTAGTGAAGAAACAGGTAAATTCAATAGCCTAAAGAACGTTCGTAAATCCAAACATTATTAACTCTTTTCGATTTTTCCATCATCACTGTCCATTGTAGTCTCCTCCTTTACTACTTTTTCCTCTTTAGGCTCTTTCTCCCACCTACTCTTACTCTCTTTATCCAAATGCTCTTTTTTCGACTCCTCTTTAGACATAACAGTCTTCAAAACTGGATCAATTTTCTCCCGGATATCCATAAGCGTGTGTTGAAACAACTTCATACCAGACTACAACAGAAAAATAATAAAAAAAATATCCCGCAATTTTATCGCTCAAATTTTATCACTCGTCTGTGAGCGATAAAATTATCGCTCACGAAAAATACCACTCACCGAATATCGACTCAAGCTATCCTCGGTGCTTTTCAATTTTTCTTTGTACTCTCGCAGATCGGTGTTGAGATTTTTAATCTGACCGCTCGATTTGTTATTTTTTTCGGTCAGTTTCGAATTCTCGTTTTTGAGATCGACCATCCTAGTTTCCGTGTCCAATCTGGCCTTGTCGCTACGCTCGAGTTGCGCCATGAGCTTCGCTATGTCGACCAAAGCCCCTCGGAACATGATCAAACCTACACAACAAAAACAAAATATTTCGTTTCAAGTTAGTTGTAGAATACATGCATTTTAAGAAAAATGTTCAAATTTTATTAGCTAAGAAAAAAAAAATAGTAAAACTAAAAAATATATTAGCCTGGAATAGTTTCCTCCTAATCTAACTTCAACCTGCAAACAAACAAGACCAAGGAATTATAAAAATCTGAAGCACTATTACAGAAAATAAATAATAAATGAGTCACTAAATACAGGAATAGTACCCGACTCTTGGAAAGTAAGTACCATTATACCAATACAAACAATGAGTCAAGTGAATTAATAAACAGCTTGGGGGTACCACAAGGTTCTGTTCTTGGACCAGTTTTATTTAATTTGTACATAAACGATGTTGCTTCACAAGTTAAAGCTTGTGATATGCACCTATTTGCAGACGACCCTACAACAGACATAGTTATCGATAACACAGTTGTTGAGATAGTGGACAAATTTAAATATCTAGGTGTCATTTTAGATAATAGTTTGAAATTTACTAGTAATATGGAATATATAGTTAAAAAGGTGAGTCGAAAGATTAGCTACTTAGGAAGAATATCTAATAAACTTACATTAAAAGCTAGAATATCTTTGTACCATACGATTATAGAACCATATTTTTACTATTGCAGCAGTATATTATTTTTGTGTACAGACAAAGACATTAAAAAGATTCAAGTACAACAAAATCGAGCACTCAGAATTTTATTACAAAGGTCCAGGTTAACCAGTATCGAGTCGATGTTGAGTAAATTAAATTTTTTTAATGTTAAACAAGGACTGGTATATCAAGCACTCACGTTGGTATATAAATGCATAAATAATAAACTCCCAAATTATACGAGTAATTATTTAACATACAATAGTCAGCAGCATGAATACAATACTCGGCAAAAGGACCACTTCCGATTACCAAAATATACAAAAAGCAGCACACAAAATTCATTTTATTATAAAGCACTGAAGATGTTTAACACCCTACCAAGTGATATAAAAACCAGTAGTTCGCTAAGTCTTTTTAAAACATCATGTCGGGTTCATGTATTTGCTAATTTTAAGTAGTTGATAAGTTTATTACTTAGAAAACCAAATTTATTGTGATTATTAGTTTCTTTTAACTAAATAAATATCATTATTATTATTAAAAGAAACAAGCCCTAACACTCACCATCTTCGGTATTAATGGTAGTTGAATACTCCTCCTCTACGCGTGATTTCCTGCCAAACGGTTCGTCGTCCCTAAAAATAGGCAACAGCTTCTTGTTCCCCACAGCTAACTCTTCCTGAACGCTCGAATCCTTTTCCGAATCATCGATAACGATCAAGTCATCTTCTTTGGGTCTATCGGTCAACTTCCTGTAGTGAAGAGAATCCCTCGTGATCACCTTGGAGACCAATTTCCTCACCTGAGCCCTCGACAAGCTCAAGCCAAGAGTGTACAAGAGATCCTCGATGTCCTTTTCGAAGATATACCCGCAATGCGTTTGGTCGAAATAGACGAAAGACAGGAGAAGGTTTCGGTCCTTCGTGTACATCTTCGGGCGGTCCCGCTTCTTCTTATCCTTGTCGGATTTCTTCTTATCCTTGGAGTCGTCGTCGTCATCAAAGTCTTCGTCGTCCGAGTCACCGTGCTCGGATTTACGCTCCTCCTTTTTTAGGTTATCTTTCTTCCGTTCCTCGGATTTCTTCTTCTCGTCTTTCCCGCTGTCTTCCTTCTTTTTCTTATCGTCGTCTTTCTTCTTGTCTTCGTCTTTTTTCTTGTCGTCGTCCTTCTTCTTGTCTTCTTCCTTACCGTCTTCGTCTTTCTTGCGTTTTTCTTCCTTCTCCTTGTCCTTGGCCTTCTCCGGCAGTTCGTACAACGCCTTGTAGACGTTGAACCCGAAATCTCTCATGAGCATCTCGTTGAATAACTCCGCGAATAGGGAGACCTCGAACGAGTGCTCCTTCGTGTCTTCCGGGCGGTAATCCAATAGAAGCGAGATGGACATAACCGTGCAATCGAATTTACCGGATTTTGCCGTTTTCGAGGGATGCACTATGATCTGCGGTTGTTCGGGAAGCGAGTACTTCTTTTCTAGTAGGGCGCGCTCCTTCTCGTCCAGTTTACGGTCTTCCGTCTGTAAATAATTAAATTACTTTCTATTCGTTACTTTGTTAGGTACTTTTACTTAAACGGCTATTTTTTATGATATACAAACGCTAATATCACTAATATAACTTTTGCGATTTTACTTCAACTTACAACTAGGTTCCTATGAATTGATTTAGTATTAAAACTCACCTCTGACTTCTTATCCACTTCCGCAGCGTCAACGTCCACATCGATAGCCTCCTTCGCGTCCTTCGACTCGTCGCTGCTATTGGTCCTCTCCGATTCCGTCTTGAGCGTCTTCGTGAGCCTCGCGACCAGCTGAGACTTCAGTCCCTTCGAGTTCACGCCTCTCGCCTTCAATTCCTTCCTCAATTCAGCGACAGGCATCGTCTTCGTATCGAGCTGGGCGTAGTGCGTCGGCTCGAGCTTCTCAGCGCCGGCGGATTCCTCCTCCTATCGAAAAACAACAACCGATCAGCGAAAACCCAACGATCCGCACGAAAAAAAAAATTATCACTCACGCTCGCTCATCATCGCTCACGCACGAAAATCTCTAGTGTATAATAATAATATATAGGTAGAAAGAGGTAGGGGGGGGTGTAATAAATAAAATCGTCGATGGTCTGTGAGAGTTAAATGAGTGATTGAGCGATCGAGCGATATCGCTCGTAGCGGGTGGTCCATCGCCTATCGAAAAAGAGACAAAAAGTAGTGTATATGTGTATAATATGCCTTTTCGTCTGCTGCGGTCGCCTGGTTGCCGCCCCCGTCCTCCTGGTCCTGCTCCTGAGTGACCGCCGCCGTCGAAGGTGTGGACGATGTGGCCTTGATCTGCTTGTCCAGCTGTTTTCGATAGTTAAGATGGAGTCCGTCCCATTCGAGCCGGGTCGGGACGCAACTCCAAACGTCCGGGAGAAAGATGACCACCGTCTCGACTCGTGCCGCCACCTGGCGACCCTTGTGGAAAGTTTCGCCCCTGCGGTAGTACAGCTCCACAAACCGGTACCTATTTTTGGGGAAAAAGAACAAACGACAAGGTCAGCTCGGTCGGTTCTCGGTCGCTCTCGCTCTACAAACTTAGCGCGGCGCTCAACGCTCATACGCTACGGTCATCGCTCGCTCATCACTCACGCGCTCGCTCGCTCACGTTCGCCGAAGTTCTCCGGTGCCTACGGTACGCTAAACTACCAAAATCTACGTTGCGACGGTTAAGTATGTTAAATAATCGATTATTTCTTAATTAGAATTACCCATTAATCTAGAAATAGAATCATGCGCGTCACGCTCAGAAAGAAATCTGCTCATACGTCACTCACGCTCAAAAGAAATTCAGAAAAATGTACAAAAAAACTTCTCATTTTTTCTTACGCTCACTCAAGATTGAAAAAATAAACAGCCGGCAATTGGTTTCGATTTTGTAGTTTAGCGCTAGTCGTAGTCGAGCTGTAGCAAACGATAGACAAGAGAAAAAAGAAACACCTGCATGCAATGCCTATACTTAATAGTAATAAAAATTAATAATAATAATCGTTTTCTAAATTTGTCGATTATTTTCTGTCGCTCAATCCTAAAATAAATTGGGAAAATGCTAAGCTACTGCGGCAGCCGTCTTAGAAGATCTTTGCGAGATTCTGCGATACGTAGAGTAAACAATACGTAGTAAACAAGATAGATAGATACAGGTCGGTTATTTCAAGCGTAAGTACAACGTACAAAGCAAGTTCCTAAATTACAGATACAAGACGGGATAGAAAAAAAATAAACAGTTACTTAATAAATATGTTCTCAAAACTAACCTACAACTATTCAAGTAATTTCTAGGTTTTCAAAATCATTTAAAATATATCTAATAACATCTAAAACATCTACATTTAAACACAATTTAAACCCTGATACACGAACAAAAAACAAAAACCGCGATTCGAAATAGACGACACAGAGAAAAAACATGCGACGGCACGCTAACCGCTGAGCGTTACACTCGCGAGTGCGCGTTACACTCACCATTTTGTACAGCAGGACAGGTCGATTCCGGTCAACGCCTTGCAGGTACGAATAGCAGTCTTGATGAGCACCGAGGGGTCCTTGTCCGGACTCTCCCCGTCCAAGGAGGGGCTCCAGGGCCCCCCTATGGCCATGGTCTCGTTCTTCCCTCGGAGCCCCACCAGGAAATTGATGAGACGCGTCGGGTGGACGTAATCTCGATCCTCGCTGTCCCTGTCCCTTCGGTCTTTGTCCTCGGCCATCGCGCAACACTTTGTATATAGGTCGTCCATCCCGGGCACGCTCATGAGCATAACCTAGAAGAAAAATTGCGAGAAAACGAAACAAATTGTTAATTATTCGGTTAATAATCGTTTCTTGTTTAATTTTTGATGAAATGAGAAGTATCACTAATGAGTGATGAGTATCGGGGTATCACTCGTGAGTGATAAGTGTAAAAATTGCTCGGAACGACCTGGTTTTTTAAAGAAATCGTTCAATAATTTCTTCTTGTTGAACTTTGAGGTAAAACAAATTTATCGCTCATGAGTGATTTCTGTTATCGTATGCTTACTTTCGCTGAAAATAAATAGTCGGCGTCAGCTGGTTCTAGTACAGCGTCGTTTTCAATGACAGGTTCGACTTCTTTATTCATGACGTGGAAAAAACATGGTTTGTTTAGGGTGAACGGTTTGTCAGCCGGAAATGCGTCGATCCATCGGAACGCACTCACGAAGAAATCGGAAGGAATGTACAGATTGGCGTAACGTCTCCTTATTTCCAGTACATCAGCGTCTGATCTGCACATTTTAAATATATTTGTTAAAAATAATGTCCGTTCGAATAGCAAACTGGTTTCAATCGTTTGCTGCAGCAAAATGTGTATAACTTTCGCAACAATTGTTGCATAAATATCTATCGTACCTCAAATTGTAGGTATTACAATAAGTTTTACAAACGTAACAATAAAAATTAAATCAAACACACGCAGGACACCAGTATCGTACAAGAAATAATCAAAAATACTTACAAATCCAAGGAAATCTTCGGAATTTGTACCATATACCTCGGGACAATCCGCGACCTTCTCCGGGACTTCGGTGACCTCGACCTCCGCCTCAACGGCGACTTTTTATCCTCCTTTTCCCTATCTCTCATCCGTTCTTCCCGTCTCTTCTTCCTGTCAATCTCATCATCGTGATCGCGATCCCGTGACCTTTCCCTTCCCCTTCCACCCAGCGAAGCCTTAGCCCTCTGGTTATTCCTGCCGAAGTTCCCGTTCGAACTCTCGTTAGGCGGGGGTACGGCGTTATACCCCGAATTAAAACTTTTGAGGTTAGAATTCCTCGACGACTGATTAGACATCGGCAACACCTGAATCCTCGTCGCGTTCCATTTAAAAGGCATCGACGGGTTGAACGACGCTTCCACCAACACACGGTCACCCACCATGGGGTTAGAACCTTTCACGCAAGCCGTGGTTTGGAAGAAAACATCCTCGTCGACGAAACCGAAGTTGTCGTGGACTTTCGTAACGGTGCCGGTGAAGACACGCTGCTTCGTGCTGGGATTCGACGAATTCTGCACGGGCGGAACGCCGCCTATGTTTTGCGTTTGAAATGCGGTCGGGTTTAACGCTCGCGGGTTAGGATAAGTAACCGTACCTACTTGTTGGAATAGCGGGTTCGATGCTAAACCAGCGGTCATCGCAACCGAGGTATTAGCCATTTGCTGTAGGCCTAAGCCTATGTTTTGCTGTTGCATGTTCATGGCATTTTGAAAGACTTGTTGTTGGTGTTGTTGCTGAAATGGGACCATCCCGGCGTTGTTCATGTTCGAAATAGTCGATTGGGACATCAGTTGTTGCTGTAATGAGTTGTTTTGGCCTAAGTTGCCCCCTGCGTTGACAGTACCACGCCATGGTTGCTGGTTTTTCGAGTTACCAAACGGACCGATGTTGCTCATTTTAACTCAATTATTCAATTATCCAATAGCTCAAACCAAATAAACACTCATAACTGCTTGAAAATAGCTTAAATACACGATTTTTCGTATTTAAAACTTGTGAAATCAAATAACAACTTACTACTATAGTGCTGACTAGCTGTCAATTTGGGGATACGTTCCAAAATCCAAACTACCCGCATTAGAGTTTTGTGCACTATATTAATAACAAATTAGAAATATTTGCGATAATTCGATGATTTATCAATTAATTATTTCGTAATTTCGTTAATAATCAATACAAGGGATAAATTTCTGATTGGTGGGGAGGTGCGATTAAGAACGCACCCCGACCGCGTAGGTCAAATAAACTTATTATCTAACTCGTCTCTTCCTCATTTTTAACACGTGTTCGGGAGTTTTAGCCTTAAGATAAATCTTAGAATCGATAAATATTCATACTAATTCTAAGTCGATCCGATTTTAAGTCGTTTTAGGGGATTTTCTTCGCAAATCGCGATTTTATTTTGATTGGCATTTTCCTCGTCCATGGCACTCTTCGCGATTTGCCGCCGAGCTTGTAACGTTGCTGTCGAAGGCTCATTCACAAGCCGGTTTCCGCTTAAGTCGTTCAGTGCTAGTGCTGTTTTCCGACAATTCGCTACGAAAATGGGTCTACCACGTGTTTATTTTGACATGGCAGCCGATGGGCAAGCCCTAGGAAGGATCGTAATCGAGGTGAGTTAATAAAAATTCACGCTTTTCCGTTAGGATTATTGAATGGACGTAGAGGCAAATGCCGGTCAGATCGAGCGTGGTTTTACCGGTTTTTGGTCGGTAATTTGGCCGGTAATTAGTCGGTAATTGATAATTAGGTGTTTTGGGGAGTAGATTTGTGGTATTTTCGGTGGTTTTCTCGAGATTTGCCGGTAAATTTGCATGTGAAAAGCCGGTAACTTTGCAAGGCGTTTTAAAATGGCGTCTAGCCTACGTTCTTATGATAATTATGATTACTCATCATTATTTATAAGCGCGTTACCTATTACATTCAAAAATTTCCGGTCTCCTAAACACATTTTTTTAATTATATGTACACTAACCACATTAATTATACAATATAATGCAAGAAAATATAAGTATTAGGGCACGTTCTAAATTTTTTTTTTCTTACTTAGCTTCGTAACGATGTCGTTCCGAAGACTTGCGAGAACTTCCGTTCCCTGTGCACCGGGGAGAAAGGTTTCGGCTACAAGGGCTCCACTTTCCACCGCGTGATCCCGAATTTCATGTGCCAAGGTGGGGACTTCACCAACCACAACGGTACCGGAGGAAAGTCAATTTACGGAGCCAAATTCGAGGACGAGAACTTCACTCTGAAGCATACCGGGCCCGGAGTTATGTCGATGGCAAACGCTGGCCCGAACACCAACGGTTCGCAATTTTTTATCACTACTGTTAAAACGTCGTGGCTCGATAACAGGCACGTAGTTTTCGGGTGCGTCGTCGAGGGTTTGGATGTGGTTAAGAATATCGAAAGCCTCGGCTCGCAGTCGGGAAAAACAAACAAGAAAATCACCGTCGCCGACTGCGGTCAGTTGTAAGCAGAGTAAAAAGCAAAAAATTTAACAAAAAAACCCATGTAAACCGAAAACAAATGTTTTATTGATGTACCGTATCGTTTTTTTTATACTATATATGAAGAAGGTCGGGACGCACCTATTATTTCCTTTTATTGTTAATTCATTTCTGATGCATTTGTTTTTTTACGTTCGTCGCCATATTGAGACCATTCCTTGTTAGCTAGAATATAGGTGTATCAAAAATAAGTCTCGATATGAACCGAAAATATTGTAGAGGTGTTTTTAGAGGACGCTGTTATGTGGAGTTCTTCGAACTGTCTGCCGTCTCGCATAGGATAGCAATTAAAAGCAATCCTCGTTTGTAACCATGTTTCTTAATCATTGGCCGTAAGGGCTGACAAAATAAAAACAATATGCAAAATTACGTTGTCTTTCAATTACCCAATTTCCCTGTTTTAGGTTAGGCGTGTGTTGCCATAGCAACAACCGTTTCATTATTTGTCACACCCCTGTTGAAATTGAATAAATTGTGTATATTTGCGCATATTATTCAATTTATATTATTCAAAATATCAAAGTTGTTCAATACTACAATAACTGTTGATATTTGAACAAAACAATTAACATTGTGACTCAGATAAAGGAATTCTATAATGAATAAGCAAAAAACCTGACCTACTGACTTCTATAAGGGTTGTTAGAGTAACGACAAAAAAAAGTAGAGCGATTGATTTGTTCTAATATTGAGTAAGAGAACCTAATGTAAAATGTACGAAATTGCTGTTGTGTAGGTAGCCGGTATGCGGTTGAGCCATTGATTAGCTGTAGGAAATTTCCAGAGCTGTTACAAGGTCATTCAGGATATGGTAGACTGGCCACACAATACCGATAAACTCGGTATCTAATATTTCGGTTAATCGCTAAAAAATCGCGTATTTCAGTGCGTTTACTTCGCGTAAACATGTTCGACAAATTGGTATCTTGAACAAATACATCATCCACAAACAAAATTATGAAAGTACTACAGAAAATGCGTCTTTTTTATCTGGGGTTTTTGAGATTATACTAAATTTACTAGAGAAATAAAGAAATGCAAAAACAGGTCTTTCTAAAATAAACTGAACCGCTTCTGTTCTCAACTGGAAAGATATAATAATAGCTAACTGTATAGTATACATATGTATGTGTGAAATAAAGCAACATGTCACCGCATTGGTATTTTCTCGTAGGTGAGGTTTTTAAAACAATGAAACCAGTTTGTCTTCATTCATAGACATTATTATAGCTTGCATATCCATTATAGAAACTTTTTTTACTCCTATTGTGTAATGCATGGCATTAATATAACGCAATTTACATATAAATAACTAATTTTTCCGTCACTGGTTTGTTTGCTGTGTGTAGTTTTAGTGAATGGAAAGTCGCTTATTAAATAGTGCATCATTTATTTATTAGAGCCAATCGAACGACTTGAAATCTCATCATGACTTGTCCTTATTTGTGACAACATAAACGTCAAATAATAGTTAAACCAACACCTAGAATAAAATAAATCATGGCGAACTTAAAGCTGGTTTTGAGATGACAGCTGACACCTTATCATCATATTTCATATTTCTGGTATTGGATGAAGCTTGCCAATAGCAAAGCACAAATGTCACAAAATGTCATTTTGCTTGAAAATTACCATATAAATACCTATATGGTAATTTTAAAGCGAAATTAATAGCCATATATTACCTTAATATGTATATGGAAATTAAGCTGTTCAATTAGTATAGATTGGTTTGAGTCTAAAGTATAGATTAATTGCAAAAATATGAACACGTCGCAGTGTAATAAGCCGTGAAAACTTACGAAGTATATATGGTTTCTTATATTATTGAACGTTTTGAACGTCACCTTAAAAAAAGCGATGGGAATAAAACGTTTGCAATACGTAAAAATCAGCTGTTTAGATAAAATTAGAATAGATTAAATATTCAAAATGCGTAAGTTGCAAGCTTGAATGGACTGTATTTGCGTAATCGTAAATTTTTTAACAATTATTGATCTGCCTACTAGAACATGCCTTCCTCTATGAATATTTTAAAAAGCACTTAGCATCAACTACTTGCATAAGCAAATACTAGGTATACATTAGTTGTTATAGCTTTGAATTAATACGTTGACCCGTGCCTGTATGTTCTATAATATAAATATAGAACGTACCTAGAGATTAATTTACAAAGCAAAAATAGAAACTGTCCTACATACATATACATATCTTTATTTATATCGCTATTTTTACCTCCATGCTGTTATTTCTTCTGGAAAATCACTTATGCTTAGAAAAAGAGAAACGCACACAAACGTACCTCGTCTTTATTCATTTAAAACTATTTAATTCTATGTATTTGAATAGATTTTAATATTTTGTGAATATAACGTATTTTACTTCGAATGGTAAGCAACCGGATATACACTTGTGTTATGCGGCTTGCATACATACATTTAAGGTTAGAATTATTAAAGGAAGCCACACACGACTAGATTTTAGTTTTATTAACATTAAATATCATATAACTGTACATCAATATTTATATACAATTAAACTAATTAGATTAATTTAATGTTATTATTGATAATAATACATTTGTCACATATAGAAAGTTTGAGGATAATTAATTCAGTTCGGTGTTTTATTAAATTCACGATTGTTGTTGTATACAGGGTGATTCAAGCAATATGGCAGATCGCCTGTATATTGATAAATTTCACCTGCATACTCGATATATGGTTTATCATAATAGATGATAAAATCTTAACTTTAGGTACACATTTGTTATTATTTTAGAATTATAGCTTTGTTTCTATAATGACGGGTTAACAACTATACTAAGTTTTTTTTTATTTTGTTCAACAACAGTTATATTGGATTGTCTATACATTTATATGTGGTCCGAATATTTCTTTAAATTGTATATACAACAGACGATACAGCTATCAACTCCGACCAGCGAAGTTATTTTCATTATTTTATTGTTGTCATTATTAGTTTTATAATTATATTACGAAAATATTACATATACGTACACGTAGATATATGTCTTTCAAACAGTCAGTCATAAAAGTGGGGATATAAAAAAGTATTTCTTCTTTTAGTTAATAATAATTGCCTAAAATACAGGAATAAATAACTAAGTTTTGTAATTGTATCATAAAATAAATATTACTAATGAACCTGCAACTAAAATACCAACTTAAAAAGAATTAAAAGATAGGTTATGTCAAATTTGTGCTGTATAATGCCAACTTAAACATAATGAAACTGTAGAATGACGTAATAACATAACCACAAAAGATGCAAACTTGCAAAATGACGAAATCACAGTACGGGTTATCATGAAACGAAGTAAAAATACAAGCATTCCTAACATTACTGAGCTAATTAATATATTACGGTATAATATATTAAGATATTTTAACACACATTTTTTTATTTAGGTGGTTGTGAATATTTGTATCCAGCAATAAATACTGCTTATTATTGATAGTTTACATGAATGAGCTCACACCATTCGGCCTGGTCATAGTCAAGTCACGGTCAATTTTGAATAGACCAATCGCAATGGTCACACCAGTTGTGGTGTGAATCACCCTTTATACGCCTTATAAAAATTATGCTCAAATAAAAGTGATATGATCGTTTGATATGATTTTTGGTGCTTTAATATTTAAGTTTGGAGCATATACAGGGTGAAAGAATGTCAGCGACAATCACTTGTATATTGGTAGGACCATCTAACGCCCAATTGACACCAGTAAGAAAATAACAAAAGTTGTACTAATTATTGCACCCTGCATATGCTTAAAACTGAAATTTGATACAAAATAACATTTAAACATGTGTACTAATAAAGAATATCAAAATAATAATTTAGATAAGAATCTGGATACAAATATGTAACTTGTTAATGGGTGGAGATCATGAATTTAGCATTTTTTTGTGCTGGGTTGTGTTGGTTTGATTTTAGATTATGTTTGGTCGCTTTTAGTTGTCTTTGGTCGCCTTTAGATTACTTTGCACTAAACTGGACCAGTTTTGACTTGATTTGGACATATTTTGATCTCGCTTGGTTTTGATTACCATAAAGTATAATCAATCCACCCATCACCACCGATTCTTAAGACACACTACAATTGATTGTACATCAGACAATATCAATAAGACACATAGTAACAAGTAATACAAAGATAGAGACACTCTTCGACATTACAGGAAGTCGAAGAACTGGCTCAATAGCTATTTAACGAAGAGATCTTTGATGGTGGAGCAAAGAGAACCATCACAAGCTTCGTTGGCGTTGGTCTTGCCAGAAAACCACGACCTCTTCGACTTGGGAATGGCGCCTTTGCTCGGCGACGTACTAGACGATAGACCTTCAGCGGGTGGAGTGGATTTCCTCAGGAAGACCTCGATGGCGTTGCCCAAAACTTCAGCGTCCACCAGGGAACCCGAAGGAACATCCCAAACGACTTTATTCGGCTTAGTTTCTGCTTTGGTCTTCTCGTTAGTAAAAGAGATCCTCGGAGGTGAATTATCTGATTTTGACGCGATCGGTTTGTGCCGTTTGATGAACCAGTTACTAGGAGGAGTCGTCTGAGGCGTTTCGTGGTAAAAGGAGACGTCGAAACTATTGGACCTGCTGTTTTTTAGAGCCTTCCTTTGCTGGTTCGGTGTCTTGTCCTCACACTGGTTGATTTCGGTAGCGGAAGAAGTCAGGGAAGATAAAATAGAAATTAGATCAGTATTTGTGCAAATTATTCCAGATTTTGCCTTACATGCTGTACTTGATGCTGTAGACGGCGGTTGTGTCGGAGTGGTCGGTGGTAACTCTGATGCTCTCCTCTTGGAAGACGACGGGATCGGAGCCAAGGTCGTCCCAACGAAATCTGAGTACCTCCTACCAGCTGCCGAACTGGTCGCGTATCTTTGAACACCCCCAGCCTCGTCGAGGGGTTGCACCTCACAAACCTTCTCATTGCTGGTATTCCAAAGCTTCATCCTGACTTTTCTAGCTTGCACTATATCGTCCATGATATCCAGTTGGAGATTGTGGACGCTGCCTCTCGGTTCAGTACTCGGAGGACCCGTCACACTCTCTCTCCGACTTGGAAGAATCCTCCCGGGGATCTGGGGATAAGCCGCGACCGATTCTCGTCGGTTTCTCCCGAAGAACGCGCTGGGTACCTTGGAGATCGTGACGACGGAGTGTCTGCGTCCACCAGGAGTCGGTGCCGGGGCCGTGGACAGCGTCGCCAGGAATTCGGTTTGTCTAGGTCCTGGGGAGCCTTCGCCGCGTTCTGATAGTCTTCGCACTTGACTGGCTGTTATCCCGCTGCATTGGGGAGTCGGCAGGGAGTGTTTTCTGGTTTCTCTGCTGTCCCTCCAGGGCGAGAGGAGGTACGGGTTCATCATTGGACTCTCGTCCTCCGAGGTGTGCTCTGATGAAGACCTGGTTCCGGGTTTCGAGTCGGCGTCTTGAAGATTTGGCTCTTCGACTACTATCAGGGGTTCTGAGGTTTGGGTGCGGAGGCTTCCCTTCCGCATGGTGGTAACCTGGAACAAGGAAGGAACTGAATAACTGATGAGGAAATGCCGTGGTTATTGGCATGGAAATTGCCATGGTTATATGTCAAATATAAAGTCAGCAATGTCAACTATTGGCGAAATGGAATGTCAAACAGTTTTTCGTGATTATAATTGTACACATGACCCAAAAAGCTGACCATAAATCAAATTTCTAAATTATTAAATTCCAAAAAGTAAACCAGTTTCTGGGATAGGTAAAAGACCGATGTATTAAAAGGCGGAAATATTTTTTCACCTGAGCCCTGAGCCACGTGTCCTTGTCAGCCCAAAGTTATACTTTACTATGGCTGAACATAGATGCACATAAGTTGACGCTCTTAAAAACGGTTGCAATTTTGTATTTGAACGATAAATGTGACTTTTTTGTTATACATTCTTTAGAACCTAGTATGAACTTTCATTCGACATTATTTTTATTAAAATTTACCCTCAATTTTGTTTATTGCAGGGCCGAGAACATTCGCTGTTTTAACAGTTTTATGCAGAACTTGAGTGTTTTAGTTTAGTGTTTAGCTTTGTTAAGCTTTTGAAAGTGGTTCAAATTATAGTATACATATTTGTTATTACAACTACTGGAAAATCTGCTGCGGATAGGTGCGGATGTGGTTTTTGTGCAATTTCTTGATACCGTGATAGTAGAGGTAATTTAGAACATGTTTAACCATATTTAGCTATATACAAATGGTTACGGTTATCGAGATATTGACAACTTTATGTTCAATGCATCTTGTATGTTTTTCCTGCCGTTATGTACGTATATTTTTCCGTTTCGGATCATGTATAGCAAACAACCCCGATGACCTAGACTCTACTTGTATATGCATTTGTTGGAAATTGGTTGCTTGAAGCCAATCGGATTCATATTCAAGGCAAGAAAATACACCGAAAGCACCTATTCGCATACACAGTTCACTGGTTTAAATTGGATTCTTGTTGAGGAGAGGCAATAGTAAGTTCGTGAATAGAAACTGGTTAGGCGTTTTCAATAAATGTGTTTATGCGGAATGCGAATGCGGGTTCAAAACATGCGTATTTGGGTCATACCACTAAAAAACAACCGTTTCAGCTTGAAGTATGATCAAATTTCGAAAGTTTTCATGGAAACAATAAGTTTAAATATTAGACAATTTCGAAATAATACTAAAAATAATAGATTTTATATTGATACGTTAGGTAAAATAGGTTCTTAATTGCCTCTACTATCACGTCTTAAAAGGAATGCATCGAACGGAAAACAGCATGAATAGCATATGTACCGTTTCAATACACAATATCGACTGGTGTAAACTTGCATTTTCTTCCTCTACCGCTGGTCTTTAAAAATAAAACTTTTTCAGGATTTTCTTACACCATAACAGACCCAAACATGTTATCTCATATAACTCAAAAACGACATGTATTGTTCAATTTTAAATCCGTATATGCTGCGTATTTAAACTGGACATGCCATATATCATTTTATGAATTTGAGACGGTAAAACATAATAGAAATAAAATCACAAAAAAATATTGATGACAAATGTTGTAGCAGTAATTAATTTACAATTGGTGTGGTGCAGTGAAGAACAATTGTTAACAGTCGTCTGCATGCTTATTTAAGGCGTCTAACGCCAACGCCAAATCAAGTTATAACGAACGTACTGCAAACTCTATTATCAAATTAGTCTTCAGGATGCGACGCACATTTAGCAATGTCAAATTGTGGCGTACCGTGTTCGGTAAACTGGGTACATAATAAATCTCCAACGTCATATTATTTCGTGGGGCTCATGAATTATAACATAAGGGTACATATTAAAATGTCAAGCTAGAAATTGGGTGGAGAAACGAGTTATGATTGAGAATTTTGCTGTTTGTTTGTCAGTTATCCATACTATACATTTTGGTCGCCTGACATAACGATATGAAGAAAATATTATGTCTTAGCAAAACTTGCTGAATTTGAGAATTTGCTACAGTTTCATATGAAGGATTCGACTATAAAATGAAATTTTCAAAGCCCAAGGAAAATGTGAAGCATGACAGAGTATGGTGGCTACGCAAACTGCTGTACCAGCTGTCGGTTATAAAACAGGCGGCCGGTTGTAAAGTACAGCTAGTAGTAAAGGGTATAACGGCCCTATCTATATGTCGCACACAGGTTGGGAATCCTTTTCACTCCCGCTACAGAATCCTGCCATGCCACACAAGGATGCTGTGTTCATTTATAGAAAATCAATACACTGGCTACCGTTTCACTCTATATAGCCACATTAAAAATGTACTCATAATTCGTTAACGGCAACATTCTAAGCAGGGGGTCTCCGGCATTGTTCTACAAATTGTTCTACAGATTTTTTTGAAGATGGCATATCGTTCATTACAGTGTCACAAAACTATTTAACCTTGAACATTGCAATACAAGTCTAAGTGCTCGATTTGGTTGTATTAATATAAATTAAATAAAACAGGTCCCAAGACGAACCCTTGTGGTACCCCCAAGCTGTTTGTTACCTGTATATACCTAGGTCTTTAGAACGCACCGTTTTATTCCATTATACTCTTATGGTAAACCTATAGTCTTAATTTTGATTATTCCCTGCACAATTAGTGTTGGCAAATTGGAAAGGAGAATTAGAAGACGGTAAAACGATAGTTGCTGTTTTTGTAGACTTGAAAAGAACCTACGAGACAATTTGTCGCCAAAAGTTACTACAAAAATTGGAAACTTACGGAATCGGAGGAAAAGAATTGAAATGGTTTGAAAACTAGTTAACAAACAGGAGACAGAAGGTTAGGATTGGAGAAAATGGGTCAAGTGAATTAATAGACAGCTTAGGGGTACCACAAGGTTCTGTTCTTGGACCAGTTTTATTTAATTCGTACATAAACGATGTTGCTTCACAAGTTAAAGCTTGCGATATGCACCTATTTGCAGACGATACACTAATATCAATTGCAGGAGATAACTTACCTGATGTAATCGCGACATTAAACTCCGAACTAGTATCGATATCAAATTGGTATAAGAAAATAAATTATGTTTGAATGTATTGAAAACAAAAGCTGTGGTATTGGGAAATAGAAATTCGGTAAACCCTACACCAGACATAGTTATCGATAACACAGTTGTTGGGATACTGGACAAATTTAAATATCTAGGTGTCATTTTAGATAATAGTTTGAAATTTACGAGTAATATGGAGTATATAGTTAAAAAGGTGAGTCGAAAGATTAGCTACTTAGGAAGAATATCTAATAAACTTACATTAAAAGCTAGAATATCTTTGTACCATACGATTATAGAACCATATTTTTACTATTGCAGCAGTATATTATTTTTGTGTACAAAGACATTAAAAAGATTCAAGTACAACAAAATCGAACACTCAGAGTTTTATTACAAAGCTCCAGGTTAACCAGTATCGAGTCCATGTTGAGTAAATTAAAGTTTTTGAATGTTAAACAAGGAACGGTATATCAGGCACTCACGTTGGTATATAAATGCATAAATAATAAATGCCGAAATTATATGAGTAATTATTTAACATACAAAGTCAGCAGCATGAATACAATACTAGGCAAAAGGACCACTTCAGATTACCAAAATATACAAAAAGCAGCACACAAAATTCATTTTATTATAAAGCACTGAAGATGTTTAACACCCTACCAAGTGATATAAAAAACAGTAGTTCGCTAAGTCTTTTTAAAACATCATGTCGGGTTCATGTATTGGCTAATTTTAAGTAGTTGATACGTTTATTACTTAGGAAACCAAAATTATTGTAATTATTAGTTTCTTTTAACTAAATAAATATCATCTCAATTCATTGACCTCTGTATTTGAACGAACTGTCATCATTATACAACGCTATTGTCAAAGTCTGTCAAAACCTACGTGGATGACAGGTATTTGACAGTTGGCCTCGCCATCATTGACAAATAAGAAGAATAATGTCTAGAATTATTTTCGTGGCTACTGTTGAAAAATGTTCATTACAGGCCTGACTGGGCCTGGGCGGCCAAATAGCATCTTTCGCGTCTCCATAGAGACGGGAGAGTGACATTTTCGCATCGTGTAGGATAAAAAATAATTTGGACGACCCGTCGGAGTAGAGGTGTATTCTAGCAAAGTGGGGTCGATACAACATAAACAATTCAACAGTTTTGGGCACTCTACTCCGTAAAATATTGAAACGGGGCACTTTAGTTTGGAAGCTAAACACACTTCGGGATAATGAGGGTACTCATTGTAAATTAAGTTCACCGAATCGGCGTGAATTATTGAATCGGCGTACAAAAATAGCTACAATTTTAAGTTATAAACGTAAAGTATCGATTTCCATTTGTATTACAGGTTTCCTTGACATTGAAAATTAAGAATAGAAGAAGAAATATAGTGGAAAGCAAAATTTACAGCTATCCCTGGCAAAGAATTCAATTTATATGTGAGAGAGATCACCAACAACTTGCAACACAGTCGGTACAAT
Source organism: Melinopterus prodromus (assembly GCA_964023965.1). NCBI lineage: Eukaryota > Metazoa > Arthropoda > Insecta > Coleoptera > Scarabaeidae > Melinopterus > Melinopterus prodromus. The sequence goes on along the minus strand of OZ030398.1, from coordinate 26,460,103 downwards.
GATATATTATAGGCTATGTAATACATAATTCGCAACTAATAGTAACTCGTATTGTCACATAAGGTCATGCAGAGCATAAAACATAATCAGTCGCGAGGTTAGTTTGTGTTTTGGGAATGTGCAGTGATAAAGCAACAAACATAAGTCGACACCAGGAAGGTCGGCTACAACCCAATACCTTCGAGAGCTACTATAAAGGATTAAAACATTTTCTATTGTAATTCGATTTAGATCGGTGTTAGTACTAATCTGTACACCAGTACGTAATCAGTAATTAGTTACTTATCATCGAGATGTTATGTTACTGAACAAAATAACTCACAAACTCAGAAAATTATATTGGCAAACGACCGTTGACTTGAATTTTAAGCGTAGAATTCTTGATGGTATTAGTATAGATAAGCTTACTACACAATTAGGAGAGAGAAATTTAAATTCTCGTTTGCAAAGGCAAGCAGCAAAGGGATTTTCCTTTGCTGAAAGGCTGCTCATTACTCTAGCGCTGAGGTCGACGACGCTCGAAGGATTTTCATAAAGGACCTTCGCGATCCTTTTATCCTGTACGTCTCTGTCCCTTTCTATACGCTCACTACAACCGAAATATGTTCCATAAGCCATGGCAAATAAATGGAGGTCTGCCATACGTCAAATAACTTTAGAATTTTCAAAGGAACCACCTGTATTCCTTGAAATATTTTGAAAGATCGGTAACCAGCTTTTCGAAAATGCCTTCTTATTCTAAAAGTAATAAATACGATAATTTTTTCATATCTTCCCTGAGCCATTGTATATGTTACTGACCTGGTAAGAGAATGACCGTTTATACAGCTCAGCGCGATGGGCAGGTGGAGCAAACAAACCCCTGAATCTTAAATTAAGGTTACGGACATCCGTTCTACAGCGTATATCTTCCGCAGGAGGTATTGTGGGATCCTCTTGGATAGCAACTTATGATATAATATTGCTGCATGCAACACCCTAGTGTTATCCATGTTCAGCCACCCCAAGTCGCCCAGCCCATTCGATACATGATCGTACTTCCTCAAACCAAAAGCAAACAGAACACATGCATTTTGGACACGCTGAACACGCTGCCTATCCGACGCCGTCAGGCAAGGACCGTACACGGTATCACAATACGAGATCTTTTAACGATTGACAGTAGATATATTGAGATATTGTCAAAATATCAGCATTTGACACTACCGGTACTGTCATTAAACTGAAAATATTTGGAACATCCTGGGTCACTATATCGTATTATATCAATGCAGATGCGACCGATCTCGATCAAATAGAATTTGCTCTTGCAGCTAAACTATTAATTTTACCGAAAAATGTCGCAGACATAAATTATTCAGAATTTCCTCTACTTTAATTTATTATTTAACTATTTTGAGGAAATTACAAACGCTTTTCAGCTCTAAGTTTAGTCATGAAACTTCAAATTTATGAACAATGTTGGCAACCCTATTTGATACCAAGAGCCACATGAGTATTTTCCCCTGTTTCCTATATGCAGGGTACTTTTTCCCACCGCTCCAAGAAAACGATTTAAATTGAATAAACATGCAGTCCCTTTTATTCCCTTACTGTTGGCACAGAAACGTTGGAACTCGCAGAAGTACTTTCCGTTCAATTTCACAAAAGATTCCTATCGAATTCTAGATTATATTCCTATTCCAGAACCGCAGGACATAGCAATATCTTGAAACTGGGCTTCGCAGTTCCATCTCCGCGTTTAGTCATCACCATTATCAGAAGATGGCGTTTGTAACAGGAAAGATTTAAGACGATAGGTATACGTTTTCTGTCTTATTTTTAAGTTACGACGTTTGGGTACAAAAGGGGCAAGAGCAGACAAGAGACACTACAAATAATACAAGAGTTTGTTAGCCAGCTTTCCTTTTTGTTCAAAACGTTTTAGAAACTCTGATTATACTGGTACTGTCAAACATGAGCTATTGAGGTACAATCCAAAGAATTGAAATATCGAATAATAAATAATTTAAACGAATATTATTTTATTATTCAAACACTGGAAACCAATTTTTGGAAAATCGCATTTTTTTTAAACTAATGGCAATTGTATTAAAAAATGTGGGTTTATTAGATACCTAATACAGACTAGGTAGCCCGAACGTGAAATTTATAAGTTAATTCCACAAATAAACTGACTTTTCTACCATAATTATGAAAAGAGTTGGAAATGAATTATAATTGATTGTTTAAACAATAGGAGAGAAATATTTTAATGAATAATGGCCATCTCTAAGGGAATAAACTGCCATTTCGAACTCAGAAAACAGAAATCAGACGGATTTGGTATTAGAATTATTTAGAAACTTGATATCAATCAAGTGAAGTGTCAAATCGAATTTAGTGGTAACGAACATCCTAATCTACTTACTGATGAGTTAGTTGGCAACTTGATTACGTTAAACTTCGGTTATCGCTTGGATATATGCAATATACACCTACCCGCGGTGTAAATGCGGTAATTCTGTTTGAACTCGGCTCAGGGGTAGTTATGATATCGACCAGACTTGATTTGCTGTTTGCAGAGTAATTACACAAATTCCAATCTTATTATAGGAGACCTCGGTAACCATTTAACAGATATCTCAAGTGGAATATAAGAATATATAACAATTTAACTATTTACTCAATGGATTTCTTCAATGTACGATGGATATATAGTCTTGCGTATACCTTTCGTTGTGTCTACATAAAAAATAAATATATCTTACCTTAATTCTGCTCTACTGCTTCAATGTTAACCGGTGAAATATTACTGAACCCTGAAACAAATTGAAGCATCAGAACTGAAGTTTGGATAATAATATAAAGTTTAGATAACATCGTTTGTTGTGACAGGTTTAATGTAATATAGGTACCTACATATGTTTGTTAATAAAATATTATTTAACGCATAAATGCATACACCAATTTAGCAAAGTACCTCCAGAAGTGTTTGCCTAGGTCTAGACTCAAGATAAATAACACACAATTGAACTTTGCTATTTCAGTGAGGACGCAGTTCCAAAAAGGGTTGCCTTTGTACACTGCACAGTGTGGCATTTTGCGAATCTAGCTGGACAAAATTAATAACGTTTTTATTTAAGTAACGAATTGAGTAGAATTTGGTGAAGTGATAATAGACAACAAATAGATTCTTTTTTGTTATTCTTGAGTGTAGCATTACTTCCGGTTTTGCCGGAAGTGACGTCATTTTTGAAATTCTAAACGGTATCTTATATTTTTTTGCAATATTATCAATTTGGATAATATTCCGTATATAAAAACATAATGCTCATCAATACTTATCTTTGGTACAAAATTCACAAAATATATGTCATAACATAAAGATAATATAATAATTGCTATAAGCCCATCCTAATAATATTAAATAAATTAATATCGGAGTTTCAAGGATTTACTAGGAATTCCCGAATATGCAAATTAACCACGCACTTAAATTAAATACTATATTGAAATTAACAGAATCACTAACTAAAAATGAAACAATGAAATGAGCAACAAAATGTGAAAGAGATAAAATAATTGAACTATGTATTCGTAGTGGAACTGAAGCATTTATAACTAAAAATTGATTGTAATGAAAATGTTTATCAAATTGGAACAAAAATCGACTACTAGTAGGTACTGGAATCTTCCGAATCAATATATTCACAACTATCGCTCTCCTTATCCCAAGTTTGATGTATTTTTGATGTCATTTCAATACTTGGAGGCTGTAGCAACTTCATAACGTTAGGATGAATAGATGGCATTATCACAGGATCTAAAGAAATCAACAATCGATGCAGAATATCGATGTTTGTGTGGATTCTTGAATCTTTTCTGGAGTTTTCTATTCGAAACCGTCGAAAATTCTTATGACGAGTTTCCTGTGCCTCTTCAGACATTTGCCCAATTGGAAGTAAAACATGTTTTATTACTTATGGTCCATGTAATAAAATTTTATATAGTGTTAGGCATTGGATACCAGTTATAGAGTGGAACATATAAATTATAGAGCTAATGAAAGAAAACCTGTTTACGAGATGTCAACCAACATTGTGAACACCTGTGAGCTGATTCCATTTTCTCTGTTATAGAACTGACAGACATTTCTGACCTAAATTAAATTTCATGGTTTCATGATTATCATATTGTAGACATTTACAGTAGCTGACAAGTATTTCTTTGTTAAAGTGCTGTTTTCAAACAAAAGAAGCAATAACTCAAGACAATTGGTTCGATATTAGTACTATCTTAGTACCTACTTATTGTTCTAAAAGTTAGGAGAGTTAAAAAAATACACAAATGTAGGGGTTTCTATTTAAGAAAACATAAGTTTTATCTTATCAAAGACCTTGTATATTAAAAAATAATTGTAAAATGTTCGCCCACGCTATCCGAATATCTGGGTAAAGTCAGTTTTAAAATAGCATCATTAACAGAGGCACAATCTTCCAACACCGCACTGTTGGGACACACTGTATAACAACCAAAATATTATGGTCAATCTTTTGTGAACGCCATATATAGAAATGTTCTTTTTGTTTTTGATCTTAGATCAACCTAAAAGTGTATGCTAAATATCATGAAATTCAGTACTTTCCAAAACATCTAAGGTGGGGGTGGTTGTAGGGTTGGGAGCAGAAACTCAACAAAGAGTTTTTAAATCGACCTCTTATTGAATGTTCGTCCTCTAAAAAAATTATTTCGTTAACATCGTGACGTTATCACATCAAAAGTTGTTCAGGGTGGTAGGTTTGAAATGATTACCCTCTATTTTCCACAATAGCAAACTATAGCAATGAATATTTGATCGTATATAATCAGTAGGACTATATGATTATAAAAAAAATAATAATCACCGCGCACCTAGGCGCAATAAACTTTTAGCAGTCTAACACAACCTGCACTTCTGACCATAATTTTACTAGATTTCGGTGTTTTTTTATAAAAGATACATTGTTCAATGAATAGTTTTGTATACTATGATATAAAGTACATACCTTGATATAAATTATCCATGGTAGAAGTTTATCACAAACATTTATATTATACGATAAAATGTATACAATTGATATCGTACGAAAATACTCGCCAAAGCGTTTGAACAATATTAGTTTTTGAATAGTAATAGACACTTAGGCTTGTAGCAGAACGATGCCCAACTTTACGTACGGCTGATTTAGCATATTATCTTTGATTTTAATACATAACAATACTTTACATACTGCGTATGATAAAGTAAAAAGTCAAAATATAGTTCGTTGGTTTTGTGGGTTTTGTCCTGCTAGATTCCCAAAATGCCACACCTGGTGGAATTAAGTATGTTCTGATCCGTGTTTGTTGTGTCGATGTTACATCCATGTACGAGTTTTTTGTTACTCTGGTAGGCCGCTAAGTGCAAAAAATTGCCCGTTTACGCTGCATACTCGTATATCGGAAATTTATTATTTGCGAAACCTTGTTCGAATGCTTCGATCTGGTTTATAATGATTTATATATTTCTATTTATTAGCTTAATGTGTAATAAATTAATGTAATGCCAACATTGCAATGTAATTGTGTTTTTATTAAATATAATTTATTATATAACATGAAATGAAAATCTCATTTCAAGATATTGCATAAAACACAACAAACTATACAAACTTATCGCATCTAATAGGTTTCTTTTGCGTTAATACATACAAAAATCAATTTCTTGTTGTGAATATTTTTACTGAAGGTTACTTCAGAACTAATATGTGTTAACAATTATTCACAAAATTAAAATTATTAAAATTAAAATTCAACAGTTAAAGTTCATGTTCGAGGTATCTTGCCTATGTTATTAGCTGATAAACCCATATTGTTTAAATATTTTTTAAACAAATCCCATTTCTAAAAAATTTTTTTTCAATTCTAGGCATTCATTTTTAGATTGGTCTGATCAATTATTATTGTCAAGTGACATCATTTATATTTTGGGATAATTTCCATTGTTTAAATAATAAAATATTATTCAAATGCATAATGGTGATATACGGGTGGTTGTAGATTTTCAAATAAATTAAAAATTACAGCCACTATCTGGATTTGAACCAAGGATCTGTGTCTTTTATTATCGAAAAAAATGAATTGATTTAAAATCCTATTTCCGCGAAATTGGGGAGTTACATTTCTTTTAAAAATATTAAATTTTCTGCCAACCAATTTTATTATTATTATTAATAAAAAAAGTTGAAATTGAATAGTAATTTATTATTTAAATAATAGGAGGAATTTTATAATGAATAATGTCACTCTAAGAGTCTAAGAGAATAAACTGCCATTTCGAACTCCATTTTTCAATTAAGGGTAGTTTTCAGGGCACTGTCAGGGTGGATTGGGAGCCAGTGTCTTAATTCGGGACGTTTACCTTACAGATAGAAACAAGTTTTTCATTTGCTTTTGATAAGTAGTTTCAGAGTTATGGTTCTTCAAACACATGAATATATATATAAGGAAAGCGTGTTCAGCAAATAAAATTTCTTGAAATTAAACAAGGAACGTTATATCAGCAACAATTTATTTATTATTCATTATACGCTAAAGCACCAGTTTCGTTTTTATCCTTCATATCAACTTCATTCCATCTCCCACGTTCTGCGATGGCATTTCAGCATAGTTCAGGATCCGAGGATGCCTTCGGGATATTATTCCGGACCCTGAGCACGTCTACCAACATAAGCAATCATATATCTTGCATGCCAGACAGAAATCCAACCGGTGAATAAGAATTAGAAAAGGTATTCGGGATCATCGGTGAAAAGTTTGACGTCTCTAACGGTCAGGATATAACCTAAAAGTTTGACTGAACTTGATAATTCAGTGCATGCAAGTTTCAAAAATCCTCCTGAACAAACTAAAATCGATAGAGGGCTGTACTTTTTAGAATTAATTACCCAATGTATCTGACCCATAAACGTGTATAATAATAATTTGTATCCCAACTACTTTGCTCGTAATCGCACATGAAGCGAAATAATGACATTCAACCACCGATAAACAACCTAAAATCTAAGTTTCAAAAATCCTCCTGAACAAACTAAAATAGATAGAGGGCTGTACTTTTTAGAATTAATTACCCAATGTATCTGATCTATAAACGTGTATAATAATAATTTGTATCTCAACTACTTTGCTCGTAATCGCACATGAAGCGAAATAATAACATTCAACCACCGATAAACAACGTAAAATCTAAGTTTCATAAATCCTCCTGAACAAACTAAAATAGATAGAGGGCTGTACTTTTTAGAATTAATTACCCAACGTATCTGATCTATAAACGTGTATAATAATAATTTGTATCCCAACTACTTTGCTCGTAATCGCACATGAAGCGAAATAATAACATTCAACCACCGATAAACAACGTAAAATCTAAGTTTCAAAAATCCTCCTGAACAAACTAAAATAGATAGAGGGCTGTACTTTTTAGAATTAATTACCCAATGTATCTGATCTATAAACATGTATAATAATAATTTGTATCCCAACTACTTTGCTCGTAATCGCACATGAAGCGAAATAATAACATTCAACCACCGATAAACAACGTAAAATCTAAGTTTCAAAAATCCTCCTAAACAAACTAAAATAGATAGAGGGCTGTACTTTTTAAAATTAATTACCCAATGTATCTGACCCATAAACGTGTATAATAATAATTTGTATCCCAACTACTTTGCTCGTAATCGCACATGAAGCGAAATAATAACATTCAACCACCGATAAACAATGTAAAATCTAAGTTTCAAAAATCCTCCTGAACAAACTAAAATAGATAGAGGGCTGTACTTTTTAGAATTAATTACCCAATGTATCTGACCCATAAACGTGTATAATAATAATTTGTATCCCAACTACTTTGCTCGTAATCGCACATGAAGCGAAATAATAACATTCAACCACCGATAAACAACGTAAAATCTAAGTTTCAAAAATCCTCCTGAACAAACTAAAATAGATAGAGGGCTGTACTTTTTGGAATTAATTACCCAATGTATCTGACCCATAAACGTGTATAATAATAATTTGTATCCCAACTACTTTGCTCGTAATCGCACATGAAGCGAAATAATAACATTCAACCACCGATAAACAACGTAAAATCTAAGTTTCAAAAATCCTCCTGAACAAACTAAAATAGATAGAGGGCTGTACTTTTTAGAATTAATTACCCAATGTATCTGACCCATAAACGTGTATAATAATAATTTGTATCCCAACTACTTTGCTCGTAATCGCACATGAAGCGAAATAATAACATTCAACCACCGATAAACAACGTAAAATCTAAGTTTCAAAAATCCTCCTGAACAAACTAAAATAGATAGAGGGCTGTACTTTTTAGAATTAATTACCCAATGTATCTGATCTATAAACATGTATAATAATAATTTGTATCCCAACTACTTTGCTCGTAATCGCACATGAAGCGAAATAATAACATTCAACCACCGATAAACAACGTAAAATCTAAGTTTCAAAAATCCTCCTAAACAAACTAAAATAGATAGAGGGCTGTACTTTTTAGAATTAATTACCCAATGTATCTGACCCATAAACGTGTATAATAATAATTTGTATCCCAACTACTTTGCTCGTAATCGCACATGAAGCGAAATAATAACATTCAACCACCGATAAACAACGTAAAATCTAAGTTTCAAAAATCCTCCTGAACAAACTAAAATAGATAGAGGGCTGTACTTTTTAGAATTAATTACCCAATGTATCTGATCTATAAACGTGTATAATAATAATTTGTATCCCAACTACTTTGCTCGTAATCGCACATGAAGCGAAATAATAACATTCAACCACCGATAAACAACGTAAAATCTAAGTTTCAAAAATCCTCCTGAACAAACTAAAATAGATAGAGGGCTGTACTTTTTAGAATTAATTACCCAATGTATCTGATCTATAAATGTGTATAATAATAATTTGTATCCCAACTACTTTGCTCGTAATCGCACATGAAGCGAAATAATAACATTCAACCACCGATAAACAACGTAAAATCTAAGTTTCAAAAATCCTCCTGAACAAACTAAAATAGATAGAGGGCTGTACTTTTTAGAATTAATTACCCAATGTATCTGACCCATAAACGTGTATAATAATAATTTGTATCCCAACTACTTTGCTCGTAATCGCACATGAAGCGAAATAATAACATTCAACCACCGATAAACAACGTAAAATCTAAGTTTCAAAAATCCTCCTGAACAAACTAAAATAGATAGAGGGCTGTACTTTTTAGAATTAATTACCCAATGTATCTGATCTATAAACGTGTATAATAATAATTTGTATCCCAACTACTTTACTCGTAATCGCACATGAAGCGAAATAATAACATTCAACCACCGATAAACAACGTAAAATCTAAGTTTCAAAAATCCTCCTGAACAAACTAAAATAGATAGAGGGCTGTACTTTTTAGAATTAATTACCCAATGTATCTGATCTATAAACGTGTATAATAATAATTTGTATCCTAACTACTTTGCTCGTAATCGCACATGAAGCGAAATAATAACATTCAACCACCGATAAACAACGTAAAATCTAAGTTTCAAAAATCCTCCTGAACAAACTAAAATAGATAGAGGGCTGTACTTTTTAAAATTAATTACACAATGTATCTGACCCATAAACGTGTATAATAATAATTTGTATCCCAACTACTTTGCTCGTAATCGCACATGAAGCGAAATAATAACATTCAACCACCGATAAACAATGTAAAATCTAAGTTTCAAAAATCCTCCTGAACAAACTAAAATAGATAGAGGGCTGTACTTTTTAGAATTAATTACCCAATGTATCTGACCCATAAACGTGTATAATAATAATTTGTATCCCAACTACTTTGCTCGTAATCGCACATGAAGCGAAATAATAACATTCAACCACCGATAAACAACGTAAAATCTAAGTTTCAAAAATCCTCCTGAACAAACTAAAATAGATAGAGGGCTGTACTTTTTAGAATTAATTACCCAATGTATCTGACCCATAAACGTGTATAATAATAATTTGTATCCCAACTACTTTGCTCGTAATCGCACATGAAGCGAAATAATAACATTCAACCACCGATAAACAACGTAAAATCTAAGTTTCAAAAATCCTCCTGAACAAACTAAAATAGATAGAGGGCTGTACTTTTTAGAATTAATTACCCAATGTATCTGACCCATAAACGTGTATAATAATAATTTGTATCCCAACTACTTTGCTCGTAATCGCACATGAAGTGAAATAATAACATTCAACCACCGATAAACAACGTAAAATCTAAGTTTCAAAAATCCTCCTGAACAAACTAAAATAGATAGAGGGCTGTACTTTTTGGAATTAATTACCCAATGTATCTGACCCATAAACGTGTATAATAATAATTTGTATCTCAACTACTTTGCTCGTAATCGCACATGAAGCGAAATAATAACATTCAACCACCGATAAACAACGTAAAATCTAAGTTTCAAAAATCCTCCTGAACAAACTAAAATAGATAGAGGGCTGTACTTTTTAGAATTAATTACCCAATGTATCTGACCCATAAACGGGTATAATAATAATTTGTATTCCAACTACTTTGCTCGTAATCGCACATGAAGTGAAATAATAACATTCAACCACCGATAAACAACGTAAAATCTAAATTTCAAAAATCCTCCTGAACAAACTAAAATAGATAGAGGGCTGTACTTTTTAGAATTAATTACCCAATGTATCTGATCCATAAACGTGTATAATAATAATTTGTATCCCAACTACTTTGCTCGTAGTCGCACATGAAGCGAAATAATAACATCCAACCACCGATAAACAACGTAAAATCTTTCAAGCCCTAATAGAACTACTGAAAACGGTTTGCCTTCAGCGTTGAATCCAATCAACTAGAAATGCGAAAGGAGTGGAAACAATTTACTGAAATAACCTGACGTAACTGTCTCTGGAAATGTACCTACTTCATTCTATGTTTTATACCGGCATTCTATAGTGCACGTTAGGATTTGTTAGAATAAAAGTAACGTAGTGATAGATCAATTAAATCTGTTAGGGGATGATTTTATGTTTCGATGTCCAACATATGCAAATGTGTCTGCTAATAGCATAAACCGCCGGGCGCCAGCTGAATAATTTTCCAGTTAGTTTGATGTACCAGCGTTGCCATGCCACGTGGCATACGTTAATGCCCAAAAGCCGCAATATAATTTAATGAACGGTACAAAGGTCCGCATGGCCTTCACATGGTTTATTATTTCGCACACATGTTGGAAAAGCAACGCATTTTCTGTTCCATATTGTCCCACAGGCCTTGAATTGTAATGTTTTACTTTTTTGCTGACGAAAAGGTTATTTGGTAAATGTGTTTTCTTAATATCCGACTACAAATTCTCAACCATATTTAGATCAGGATATTGAGAAAGTTGCTTGACGACTCTGAATTGTTTGTATGCGATTCGTTGGTCTATAATAGATGCCATAGAATGTTTTAGGTAATGACAGAAAATGTTCTGTCGGAGTAATTTTCCCATTAAAAATAAAAATAAAACAGCATCCGTTGTGCGCTCAATACCTAAAGTCGCCCCTGTTGAGCAAACACACAACACTTCACCTTTCCCCCAAAACTGTTTAAAGATAATTTTTTCATATCTTCCTTGAGACCATTGTATATGTGACTGACCTCGTAAGAGAATGACCGTTTATACAGCTCAGCGCGACGGGCGGGTGGAGCAAACAACCCCCTGAATCTTAAATTAAGATTATGGACAACAATAGACCTATATCCGCTAAAATCTCAAAGTGTTTTTTCGGCACGATTACAATACTTCAACATACTGCGTACGATAAAGTAAAAATATCTTGCTATATAGTTATATCTAATGGATTATCTAACGTAGTGTAATGTGAAAGTAACCCAAAATTTAACAATAGCAAAAAAGCACAACGCTCTGTAATAAGTACGATACAAACGTCGGTAGTTTTCTGTTTAATTTAACTTTTACTAAACTCGTCGAGCTTAATCACTGAAACTCGCTTAGCTGGGATTAGCCCCCCCCCCCCCGCTAGGGGTCGTTTCGAGCGCTCCATTTTTCTAGCACCTCAAAATAATCACCCCCATTAATCATGGTCCAGGACCGTTGTTTATGGCTGTTTGCCAGCTTAAGTGTCCCAGTATATATACTCGTAACACTTGAAATATGTACATTGTATAGAGGGCGCTGTATGTTGGTAACACGTGACAAGGATTCGAATGGTGCTTTCATTTGACAGTTAAGGACAGGGTTGCCATGTCTCCGGCATTGCGTCGGAGTCTGCAGCATTGAGGTTTGCATTGAGGCTTGCATTGAGGCTTGCAAAAACTTGCGTATAGTGCCATTAACACTAGTGTAAAACCGCTATTATACAGTGAGAATACAAAGTATTGAAACATGACAAAATCTATAATCGGTCTGTTATTTAAAAAAAAAAATAGGAAAATTTTCTATGAAAAGATAGTTGAAAATTGGTGTTACATTGTGTATTTTATACAGATTTTGAAGTTTCTGGGAGATTCAATTCAAATGGCATACATTTACTAATGTTGCTAAAATTACAGTTTTGACATTTGACCTCACTTTTCCGGATGTCTTACGTAATTTTGAGTTCGCATTCGTATTCAGGGCAAATAAAGTTCCAGAGTACATTTTATATTCCATTTACAACCTCCACGCTACTCAAAGTTATCAATATTTGCAATTTCAATTAAGGTCTTTAAGCCATAAATTTTCTTCCACTACCATTAAGACAATTAAATGTTATATTAAAATAACTTTCAAATATGGGATTGCCATTACATCAAAATGTGTATTTTTATAGTAAAAAATCGACGTATTCAAAGACGTTTTTTCCTAGCCGTATAAGAAAATTGAAAAAGAAAGAAAATTAAAAAGCGCAAAATATCTGCAATCCTGTAGAACGTGGCTTTTGGAAATGGAAACTGCATAGGCGATTATGATCTATTCTTTGCCAAAATCGCAAAGTTGAGTTTTTAGACCTGTTTGGGTTGGGCACATGCGAGGTGAAACGGCCTGACTTTTTTAATCGCAGAATCAAGTTGACCCTACATCAATTATTTTAATATTTTTACCCAGACCGCCAATCAGGCAGTTTGGGTGCCGCAAGGTTCTGGTTTGGGTCCTCTATTGTTTAGTTGGAACTACTCACGTTCGTTTCAAGATCCCAATGTTCTAGAAACATCGTTCACAAATATTTTAGAGTTTTTTATAATAGCACATGTTTTTTCTCTGGTTTTATGTTTCGATTTAGCTTTATTTTGCATTTCAGGCAAAGTTGATAAAACTCTGAAAGAGTTTGAAAAATTATTTTGAAGTCCAAGCGAAATATTTAGGATCCGGGCTCTACTGGTCATTTTCCTAATTATAAAGAGAACGTCAAAATCTGAGAATCGCGTTTGTTTGGGAGACGGGAAGAGCTAGAAGGCATGTAACTTTCTTGTCTTAAGGGCGAATTTCGTTTATATTATATTTTAATTGGTTCGTTGGAACTCGAAACTTGAACGCCCTGGATGTAGAAAATCTAATCGCGAAGTTTTCCAGCCGAGGCAAGCAAAAAATTCACTTTACCCACCTCTGGCTCTGCGTGGAAATTTTCCCTCAATTACATAGGGATTTATACAAAACAATTTCGGCGACGACATATTCAAATATCGATGGATTTTCCATCAGATAATCTCTCTTACGTTCAATGGAAAAACAAACAGAGCGCTCAAGTTCCATCATTTCCATCAACCTCTAAAATATCACCTATAATATTATGTGAAAGCAAACCCCAGTCCCAATGAATAATGGATAAGTTTCAAGTCAATCGTATTCAGAGGGATACTCTATTTACAGTAACAGTTGCAAAAAAATCTGATGTGACCAGGCACATGACTTTATCATACAATATATAAAATTAATAGTTTAGCTGCATGAGATTCTATTTGATCGAGATCGATCGTGTCTGCATGAAAATAAAACAAGTTAGCCAGATACAAAATGATATAAAGAATGTTGGCAACAGCAGGCTGTTCCGACACTAGCGTTGCAACATATATCTCTATCTCATCCGACGTAGTGCCACTGGAGACACTACGCATGCGTCAAGATCGTGGATTCGATTGGCTGGATTGAATCCATAGGCTGCCACAGTGCTGCCACCACCTGCCACATGTATAACGTTATCTATGGGCTGTCAGTGGTTTGGCGTTAGTGATGCCGAATATTACCCGCGCACTTTAAGCTACATACTGCGTATGATAAAGTAAAAAATGCGTCGAATATGGTGACATTGTAATTAATTCACGTGTTTCGGATACATCCTGTATATGCGATGCATTGTAATATCACAGAGCCAGGAAGCTACACAACAAGCAATTTCCTCAAAGTATCTTACTTGTTTTAGAGATAAGAACCATTAGTGTGTGTACTCTGATATAGTAATTGAAAGTGTCATACTGACAAAAGATGGGTGCAACACTTCGTTGATATGGTCGATATATGTACTATCAAGTAATAAAATACGAGTTGATGTGAGTCTTTTGTGCTACTTTTGTCTATACAGGTGTCTCAAACTTTTGACAGTATTCAGAACGTCAGCGGTTGCGAAACGTCAATTCAACACGCAAATGCATGGAGAATGCGAAGAGGAGGAGAAACACGCGCGCACGTACGCTATGTGAGACAATATTGAAACAGCTTGGTGTTTCCATGGTGTTTACAAACTCAATGTGTATTTCAAGTGCGGATTGCGGATAGCAATATTGTTATGCATTTTTCAAGGATTTTGCAAATGACTCGCCATTTCTGTAATTTCGTCAAAATAGTTAAATAATAAATAGAAGTAGGGGAAATTTTGTATAATTTATGTCTATGACATTTTTTGGTAAAATTAATAGTTTAGCTGTAGGTGCAAATTCTATTTGATCGAGATCGTGTCTGCATTCATATAGGATTTGCCAGATATTTTTATTCTAATGACAGTAGGTAGTGTTAAAGGCTGATTTTTTGACAATACCTACTGTCAATATCTGTCAAATCCTGGCTAATTCGTTCTATTTTAATGCAAACACGATCGATCTCGATAGAATCTCATGCAGCTAAACTATTAATTTTATATATTGTATGAACGCTATGTATCTAGTTATTTTTTTTAAATTCTACGCATCGTTCTGCACAAAAAATACTAGCACACACCAGTGCTAAAATAAACAATTGCAGAAATAACAAGACTACTTGTTAAAAAAGGCGATTTTTCTATCAATTAGTGCTTCTACACCTACATTAACCATTAAACCAGCTAGTTATATACATAAATTACAGTTTTCTCGCATGATTTCATCTTTTTTTCAAATAAATCAAAACATTTGATAACATCTGCAAATTAATTTCATTATAATTTTAAATAAAATTTTACTTATACCCTGTCGTCTATGAGAAACTGTGTTAAATTTCCCTAAAATTACCATTATAAATTTCCATTTCTTACAAAACAATATTAAGTATTAATCTTTATGGAAAAATAAATGTAGAGTGCTCGATATTGAATTTCGTTATGGATTACTTTTATTCTAAGTTAAGTAAAACAACACCTGCTCTTCTGCAACAACTTTATCAGCTTTATACCTTAATATCTAGGTTAGCACAGTTTTTCATAGCCTACAGGGTATAAGTAAAATTTTATTTCAAATTAAAATATTAAATTGCAGACGTGATCAAATGTCTTGATTAATTAAAAAAATATATATAAGCATGCAAGAGAACAGTAATCAAAATTGTGCCGACATATAGGCTGTTCCATTTAAGAAACATAAGTTTGTGTTGGTACTAGTAGGATACTGTCTTAGGACTAATTCTGTATCCCATATACGAACACTGGGGAGTAAAGAACACATTAACATGAATAGAGTAAAGCTTAGCCTCAAATACATAAAACTGTACTGGCTTTTGGGAACAAAACTCTCAGTTGTCAGTACAGAAGAATATACAAGTTTACAAGCAAATACTAAAACTGATTTGGTTATACAGGATTCAACTTTGAGGTCTCACACTAAAAGAGCAAATATACAAGGAATCTAAACCTTCCACCGTCTTCTTGTTTAGTAAAAAAAAGGGTAAGATTAAGACTTATTTTGTTCTTACAATGAGCCATTTTGAATAAGTATTACATCGATATATTAGAACAACAAAAGACGCCGAACAACGCATTAGGATAATACATTGATCGTCATAACAATGAAGAAGATCGTAATGTATAGTAATACACCAAGCATTATATAGAATCAACAGTTGAGACTGGTAAACATGCACAGATTACAAATATTGATTTCGCCTTAAGAATTCAAACCATAACCACACTGAGGATGATACCAAAACACAAATTTTCAACACCATGAATTGTACAACTGCAACAACACACAATCATACCAGAACATTACAAAAAAAAACTAGATACAATTTATAATAAATAAAATGAGGAGATTAAATAAACATGCTACAGGATCCCTTTGTAGTAAGGACTTCACAAGATAATCTTACCGTAGATGGATGTCCTTTGGCACAAAAAAAAACTAATATTTAAATAGTACGTAGTTTAATATTGTCTAGTAACGATTTTTGTTTATTAGAATCGCGTATATTGCGAATCGCGGTTTCGTCCTGTTCAGCTAGACGCGTTCGTGTGTTTGTCCTGGAATCCTGTGAGATACTACCCTGGATAGGGGTGCCTCCCAACAGGAGCTCCAAAGGACTCTAGACTGGACCGGCGTATAATAACGCTGTACAGTACACAGTTAGGGGTATATCTTTTATAATTTCGTACACCGTAATATTTGTTTGAGGCGTCGTCCTATGGTCAAGAGCTTTAGTAATTTTGCATAGCATTACTGAAGTCAATACACGGTACTCAGGGTTGACAGATTAGTCTCACAAGAATGCCGGAGATGATTTAAGGGTTGAAGACCATAATTGAAATTGCAAATATTGATAGCTTTGAGTAGCATGGAGGTTGTACATGGAATATAAAATGTACTCTGGAACTTTATTTGTCCTGAATACGAATGCGAACTCAAAATTACGTAAGACATCCGGAAAAGTGAGGTCAAATGTCAAAACTGTAATTTTAGCAACATTAGTAAATGTATGCCATTTGAATTCAATCTCCCAGAAACCACAAAATCTGTATAAAATACACAATGTAACACTAATTTTCAACTATCTTTTTCTAGACCATCATACTATGGAGTCATTTAAAAAATATGTCGATTCCGTCTTAATTAAAAAACCATTAAAGGTCGGAAATTTAGTTTACGATAAATATGTGTACATATTTTGATAATTTATTATTTTTATTGCTTAAAAAATTGTGGAACATTTTGCGTGATAAATTGCGTACTGGAAAATAATTTGAATAACATTGAATATGTAAAATTCAACAAAGATATGTCTCTGTCTGCATATCGTCTGGTTAAAAGTAAAAGTAACCAACTAACATTTCAAATAATTACAAAACCCTGACTACAATAGAATACCAATAAATATAATGACATTTTCCAGAGAATTAATGGATTTTAAGAATTTATTCAAGTGTTCTTAGAATACACTTATTGATCGTATTTTCGTTTAGATACGCATTTAGCAGCATTTGGCCACATATATCCCATAACTGATGTAGCATATTAGCCTAGAGGCTACAAATTATTTATAGCATTTTAACAGGTAATAAAATTATAAACCCCTAACCACAACAAGTATTTTAGAAACCTAAATACGCATTTCAGCAACTATGTTGCCATCTTCAGTAGAACCTAAAAAAGGGAAAAGAGTATGTCTCAAAATTGTTTTCAAATAAACGGAAAGTTTTTTGAACAACTTGAGGGAACTGCAATGGGTAACTGTCTCTCACCTTTTATTGCCAACTTGTTTATAAGCAGATTTGAAACCAATGTAAAGTCTATAGCACCATATTTCCCTAAGACTTGGGTTAGGTATGTCGACGATATTTTTGCCATTTTTGACACCAAGAAGTGCAGTATTCGAGATTTTCTTCTCGTTTTGAATTCTAAATTCAACACCATTAACTTTACTGTAGAACAAGAAGTTAACGGCCAACTTCCATTTTTAGATACTCTGGTAGTCAGGAATAGCAAAAATATAATAGAAATTGACGTGTATCGGAAAGATACTAACACAATCAGGTTTATCCCTAATGATTCGCAGCATCCTTTTCAACAAAAATTGTCTTTCATTAGTTGTTTAGTAAATAGGTTATTGAAATTTCCATTGTCCGCAGATAGATATCAGCAAGAATTATTGTTTATTAAGAATGCTGTCATACATAATGGGTACCCTGAGAAAATAGTTGATAGAATGATTAAGAAGAAGAATCAAAAAATGTATGTAAATCAAATATCTACTCTAAATACTTTGTCTGTAGAAAAGAAGAAATATCTTAAAATACCGTTCGATTGTGCATATACAAGGGTTTGAGAAGTATTTTTACATCACAGAATCTCTGTATAGCATATTCGACTCATAATAGCATAAAAAACCTTCTTGGAAACCCAAAGGATAAGGTAGATGTACTTGATAAATTGGTATATATTGTATCAAATGTCATGACTGTGAAAAAGAATACGTAGGCCAGACTAGAAGAACAATTTTAACTAGGTTCAAAGAACATGTAGCTCATTTTAAATATAATCGTTTTGAAAATTCTAGTGTGGCTCAACATATTTTAGACACAGGTCATAAAGTAGTTGTAGATGACTTAAAACTTGTAAAAGCTGTGTCAAATAATAGAGAACTAAACAGCTTGGAAAGTATCTTTATTCACTTGAATAGAGATAAATTAATAAATTCAGACAGGGGTCCTATACCTAGTTCGCCATTGTTTGACCTGCTTTAATTAAAACTTGTTTTTTACGCTTCAATGATCAAAATTCACTGAGGTGTGAACAACAAATGGGTATATATAGGGTAATTTTTAACATGGACGTCACTTCCACTAGTGATTTGCTTGGACAATATCCAGTAAAGATACTATGAAGTGCTAATCTCTCTTTTCCTCTTTTTAGGTTCTACTGAAGATGGCAACATAGTTGCAGCTGAAATACGTATTTAGGTTTCTAAAATACTTGTTGTGGTTAGGGGTTTATAATTTTATTATTAAGTTCGCCACAGTCTCCAAAATATTGTCATTTTAACAGGTGGTTAGGAAGAGTTTTCTTCATTACAGTAACTCAGTTCCAACGTAGTTATTGATTTTTTATTAGAACTTGCCTTTGGAAAGCAATTACAGGCAATGGAAGTTATAATTAAAAGAAAAACGGATTTAATCTACTTTTACAGCAAGGATCTACAATTGGAAACTATTTTTTTTTCATACGCAATGACTCAGTACTCAATACACTCGATAGACACATTCATGGCAACGCATAAAACTTGGTTTAATTTTGAGTTATTTGCGCTATACGGAAATCAAATTTAATCTAGTTTTATGTTTCACTCTTTATGGCAGTGTTTATTGCTTTTGTGTCAGATCTGTTGGGCATTTTTACGATCCAACGTTTGTGAGTATTAAATGAAACAAGGCCAAGCATATGAGCTGTTTGCGTAAAATATAAACAAGTATGTACTGCAAATTAAATATATATATACTATAGCGGTGAACAAGATTATGTTTTCAGTTGACAGTTTGAAATAACTCTACGGCAGCTCGCTAGAGTTCTCTAGTAGTAGTAATCGGTAGTGGCGCCAACTAACGTGTAACGTCTGAAGTTGTAAACTTTATTGGATACTCGGGTCTACCGAAAACAAACAAAAAAACTGTAGGTTTTCAAATTCCAAACTTCCTGTCGATGTTTTTGAATTTATCATTTGTGAATTAACTACAAATAACTCTAATATAAGCAAGCGTCCAAATTAAACAAAAAAAGAACGTATCATCTCCAGAGATGTCATTTGACACTTGACATCAATGTTATCAATCTTGGAACACTGTAAGTTACTAAAAGTAAGAGATCTAGTGTTTTCATAACGACACCGAAAGCAGTTTCGTTATGAGTTTATAACGAACGCAAAGTAGAAAATAATTATTAGACCACTATTTTTAAGATAAGTTTTTAGGTTATGCTTCTATATCTATATCCTTTATTCGCTGCTCGTCATGTAAGTTTTCCCATAATTTGAAATACATATGATGTACCATGGTACATCAACTACCTATTTCGTATTAGGTAGTTGAGTAATGGAACTAAAACGCATATTGCGAATATTGTATATTGCAAGGATATACAGCCTCTACCCTTGTTTATTAGTAGGGGTAAGCAACCCCCTTTTATACTTGAGCTTCGGCGATATTGGCAATAAATATTTACTTTTCTCATATCCTGGTGTAGTTATAAATGATTAACCGAGTATATACGTATTTCCGCTCTTGTGGGGGGTTAAAACGGTTTATTGAACCACCCCATGCCCGAGATTTGACATGCGCACAAGTGTTCCACAAGATGGCGGCGAGCAATATAAATATTATGCGAATTAACCGATTTTAGTACTCAGCAGTGTTAAAAATGTGACGTATATTTAATGATAAAAGTTGTAGTTTTACCTATAAGGATCTAAGACGAGACAGTGATATGATTTTTGGTGTTCTGATTGAGGTTTTAATATTGATTTTTTCTCATTTCATAACATGTGAGTACGTACTAGAAATATACTATGATATACAGGATAATTCATAACTGTCCTGGGAAATCTTAGCTCATCAGATCTATTAATCACCTATGTATTTACGTTTGATTTTAATAATAATTCCATCTTGGCATAATTTAAACATTTCACTTATCTAAACAATCCATCTAAACCTTTATTTTAGAGCTATCTTTCAACTGATTAAAACTGTTTTAGCAGTGTTTTAGGTTATATCTTCCTGAATGCTTGTTGTCATAACAACCGATTTATTGATTTTCTAGCTATATTAGCGACTACGGTGGCTGAATATCGTACTAAAGAAGCTGCTCAAAAGTTAACCGATCTCTACTGCTACAGATGTGACACAATGGAGGACGGGCCTAACTGTCAGGACCTGAAGGATAATACGACCTGGATAAGGTGCCCAAATGATCAACGGATTTGCAAGGTGTGAAATATGTTTCGCTTATGTCGCTTATGTAAACATGGTTGCCAACTTAAAATACACACGCACTACAATACTCGCGAGTGCAGGTCTAGAGAAGTTCAGAAAAAAATAACTTCTGCTCTTATAATAGTTAACATTTAATTATATTTTATAATGTATTACTGCAGAGGATAATCAGATGCATTTACCATCTGAAAACATTTCTATATTTGTAGTCCACACCAAATTTGCATGAATAATTTTCATATATCGTAAAATGTAAGGAATACAATTATCAATAAAATCTTTTCCTTTTAGGTTAAAAGCATACTGATGTCAGCTAGTACTGAAGATGTTACGGGAAAACCGAAGTTGTGGCTCTTGCAACGAAACTGTACGAAAACTTGTGAACCAGGCTGTATAGTAATTGGAGAAAGAACGAAACTCCATTCTTGCACAAAATGCTGCGAACACAACTACTGCAACACAGGCTCATCTGGATCAAAGTCGTTGCACCCAGAATGTCTTATAAATATTTGGCAATTCTTGAAACTGTTAACACTTGCGAAGTCTTTACTCTACTTCTCACCAGTAATATACCTTTGAAACTGTTATAATAAATCTCCTCGTTTTTTATCAAGTTTGTTGTTTTATTGTAGAGATGTACTATCGTGGCCATATATTATGTCCCCTCTTTTGAAGTCCATTTTCTCGCAAATCTAGGGGCGAAAAAATTTGAAAACATTCTGATGCTGTCCTTGATTAATATGCTACAACTCATAAAAATTAGAAAGCTGTAAGTCCCATGAAAATTCTTGGCAATTTAAATAGGATTTCGGGATTAGCATTCAAAATTAATGAACGATCTGCAAAAGAATCTAATTGTCTACAAATTTACGATGCTAAATTTGTAAAAGTTTTTTGATATTTCTAAGTTTTATACGCTCAGAGCTGACGTTTGTAATATATGTAATATATCAAGAGTTGTATTTATTTTATATTCGGGCATACTTTTTAAATATTTTTTGGGTTTATCAAGCAAACTTAATTTAGTATTCACCACTAATCGGAAAATCTGCCAACTCCATATTATTAGATCTATCCGCTTCCATCAAAATCTTGTTTACAACCTTTTTGTATAAAACTGAAGAAAACATAAACGCCAATCGATAGAAGAGACTTCTCTCGTACCGGGTCACATATAATCAGAATTATGCAAAAATTAGGAATTTAGTTGTTAGTTAAAATCACTACCTTGACAAGTTATCGTTCTTTTTGTGTATTGATAATAAGCTGCCCGGTTCTCTCAGCTGTGTCGGTTCTCTCCGACATGACAGCACCGCTAACGCCTCCCTTCCCCGCAGCACCCCAAAGACCGTAGAGCGTCGGAATTCACGCGGAGTTTCAGCACGATCTTTTGTATGAAAAATGCAAGATAAACAATGATTATATCATAAACTTTAAACCTATGAATTATTGGGTAGCCTATAGTCTATATTTGTTTATTCTAGCTCTTCTAATAACGGAATTGCTAGCATTGCAAAGTATAGCTTTTTGTGGGTCAAGCACTAATCCAATGATTTTACAAAAATGCACATTGAAAACTAGCAGGTGATTTCCTTTTTAATTCGTTGGGGCAAAAATAGCGCCAATTCTTATTTGTGGTAACCTCTTTAAACAGATTTGTCAATGTCAATAAAGAGATCCATTTCAATCAACAGAAAACGCAGTACAAGTATGCCATATAAATAGCTTCATATGTGCAAGGCAGCAGTACAGTAGATGTTGTCATAAACCATTAGAAAAATATCAATTAAAACCTATTACTAGCGCACTACAGTTGAGTTTAGATTCACGCCATGTGTTGATCAGTACAGCTGTAAGCGTTCTTGTGGAAACGACATATAAACTAGTAAATTCTATGAAATGTATGGGCTTGCACAGTTTTTGTGTGTTGCTATTATTGGTGTAGTGGTCATAGTGGAGTGCAATTTGCATATTTTCGAATCATATCGCTTCGATGAAGTCCAACCATTCTCGATCTTACAAACAGTGGAACCTTATGAGTTCGATAACGTAAGAATAAGGAGCAAATACATAACGCAGAATTTATTTTTAGAAGAACCAGTAAATTCGAAGTATGTATGCATTACAAATACTGAAACAGTTGCCGTTACAACTATTAATTTATTGATTTTATCTATTAATTTTAGGAGTTTAAAAATTGGTAATTGGACGTTGGATTTTGACGATTTTCACAATGATTATTCGATGTTATTCCATCCTGACATGGATCTGTCGTACATAGACGAAAACAATAATAAAACATCCACGGAAGTCAACAAAAAATGCGAATATAAGACGGGAAAAGTCCGAGGGTTCGAAGAAACTTCTAATGCTGCCATAACAATATGCGGTACAGAAATATTGGGTTATGTTAAACTAAACGAAGAAACTTTCTTTATTGAACCATCTACCGAAAAAACTACCACCGCTGAGCATATTGTCTACAAAAGGAACAAAAGATCAATCGATGATAGTTCAAAGAAATGGGACTATTTTAATTTGACAGGAGATACAATAGATTTAGATGATGACGATTTTGACACACCCCAAGAAAATAATACTGATTATACTGATTTTACCGACGAAAATGTTACTATAATCAACTTGGAACCGAAGAATACTAATGAGGACGACCTTGGATATTTTGTTGACAGTGTTTGGGAAAGCAAACTAACAGGTAAGCTTGCTACCTATAACTTGTAACCTTAACATTAATCTCAATTTATAGCACGAAAACAGACAAAAGGAAAGCCATCCTTACCACCGATGTGGCTGGAGATAGCATTAGCAGTCGATCATACAGTCATAAACTTCCATGGTCGTGACCGAGTACAACGATATGTACTTTCGTTACTGAACATAGTTAGTAAACAAACACAATAATAGTGTATTACAGTACTACTGAAAAATATATACCGTTTTGTTCAATTCTACCACGAAATTTAAAGAAATAACGTGAAAAAACTAGATGTTATCAAGTGGTTAACACTAACAAACTACATGTCTCAAATTGGTAGAATCGAACAAAAATTATTTTCCTTACTCGCTATATTTACCTACTAAAATGCTAATTTACACTCACAGGTGAATGCAATTTATCAAGATCCTTCTTTGGATGTCCAATTACAACTTGTTATTACACGTTTGCACTTTTACGAGTCGAAAAAATCGACTGTCATTAGACTGGGAGATGCGAGGAAATCTTTGCAGAACGTCAACGCTTGGAACAGAAGGCTTCATATATCTCTAGCGCCCGGAGAACCACAACATGATGTTGCTGTTTGGTTGACAAGAGCTGACATTGGAGGTCCATCGGGATATGCTCCCGTCGCAGGAGCTTGCGATCCAAAAAGGAGCTGTACCTTGAATAGAGATGAAGGCTTGACGAGTGCTTTTATAATTGCACATGAGATAGCTCACGTGTAAGAGAAGTTTTCATTCTAGTTTTGTTAGATCAACTAAGAAATAAGTAGAGAAGTTCGTTCTAGTTAGTCAAGCAGGAAAATTTATGTTAGTGGGTCAGTAATGACATTACAAACTGGTAAAAATGACAAATTACTGTTGATTTTAGAGATTCACAATACAATCGATCAATTATTGATTAACTTAATCTTATTTTGGGTTATATTTCAAATTACTAATGATAGATAATGTATTATCCCAGATTTTAGACACACACTAAAAATAAATACTCAATCAATTTTCTGCTTATTTCTGGACAGACATCAATCTTGAGCGACATAAATATTTCACGATTTTGTTCTGTCTAAAAATGTTTTTTTTGTCGTAATTTTTAGGTTAGGCCTCACCCACGATGGCGAACAAAAGTCAGGAAACAATTGTGGCAGTGACAGTTACTATGGTAGCGTCATGGCGCCAGTGGTGACGTCTACATTCTACAAGTTCACATGGTCAGACTGTTCCAAAAATGAATTTCATACAAAAACTAGGTGAGTGAATTTAGGAGACCGTGAATCGATCTCCGAAAACGATAACTCAATTTTTGCAGCAAATTCAAATGCTTGCTGAACGAACCTAAACAAGCAAACGAAGAATTGGTCTTAAACAACACACTACAAGCAACATTCAGCATGGACGAACAATGTAGAATGGAATTTGGAGAGGGGTTTGTAGAAAAAAACTGATACATAAAAAAACATAAGTAAAACAGAAAACAAAACATGAGACAAGAGACAAGAGACAAGAGACAAGAGACAAGATACATGAGACTAGAGACTAGAGACTAGAGACTAGAGACATGAGACTAGAGACTAGAGACTAGAGACTAGAGACTAGAGACTAGAGACTAGAGACTAGAGACTAGAGACTAGAGACTAGAGACTAGAGACAAGAGACATGAGACATGAGACATGAGACATGAGACATGAGACATGAGACATGAGACAAGAGACAAGAGACAAGAGACAAGAGACAAGAGACAAGAGACAAGAGCCTAGAGCCTAGAGACTAGAGACTAGAGACTAGAGACTAGAGACTAGAGACTAGAGACTAGAGACTAGAGACTAGAGACTAGAGACTAGAGACTAGAGACTAGAGACTAGAGACTAGAGACTAGAGACTAGAGACTAGAGACAAGAGACTAGAGACTAGAGACTAGAGACTAGAGACTAGAGACTAGAGACTAGAGACTAGAGACTAGAGACTAGAGACTAGAGACTAGAGACTAGAGACTAGAGACTAGAGACTAGAGACATGAGACATGAGACATGACCTAGGACATAAGACATAAGACATAAGATATAAGACATAAGACATCAGACTTCAGAGATGAGATATGAGACATAAGACATGAGACATGAAACATGAAACATAAAACTGATAAATATATTGATTTTTTTTGGTTTTTAGGTATTCCTTATGTAGGTCCTTCGATATCATTGAATTATGTTCACACCTTTGGTGTAGTCATGTTGATTCTCCTCAAGTTTGCAAAACGAAGAAAGGATCTCCAATAGAAGGAACCGATTGTGGTTTTGACAAAGTAAGTGATCACATTTACTCTGACTCAAAAGGCTTATTTTTCTTGAGTAAAAATATGTGGGCATGCCAACATTTATACTACAAAAAGTCAAACTTTTAGGTTATATCCTGATCGTTAGAACATTGGTAGCATAAGAAACGTTTGTGAGTTGATAAGTGTAATGTCAAATCAACATACCGGATGTCCTAAAATGTAGTTCAGTATTGTAGATTACTTATTTTAACCAACTAATCAAGAATATGTCGGATTTAGAACAAGGTTTACTGTAGATTTTCTTGGAAGCTGCTTAAGTACTTGTCCAGGTATCAAGTCATAAATAGTCTGGTTACTTTTTGGGGATTAATGTTGTCTTTAACTAATTCCTTCGTCATTTTGAACAGGCTTATATAAACATGACAAAGCGCGTTGTTGTTGCCGACAAGAGCTGTGGTTTAAACAAAATCCTAACAGGACGCACTTTTCACCAAATTGATTCATTAATTTATGATCATAATCTCGACGAGGTGTATTTTAATAACATAGATGAGGAAAATCTTATCTTAGCGAATTTATTTAATAGCTTTCTTACTATACTGATATCACTCATCGAAAAAAGATAAAACATATTATAAAATAAACTTGAGTGTTATAAAATTAAATTCTTTCTTGGGTTTATAATATATGATTCGCAAATTCTAAAAAATCAGTCTTTTAAGTTATTTTAGTTTGTCCACAAAGAAAAATAAAAATATACTTTCATTATGATCAACCTATTTTTCCCTATTTCTTTTTTTCAGTGGTGCATTAACGGTTACTGCGAACAAGTTGACAAAAGACGATTTGGCCGAAATCCTATACACCACAATCCACAAAATGGTCGTTGGAGTCCTTGGAGTCCTTGGGGATTCTGTTCGAGGACCTGCGGACTCGGAATCCAGTTCAGGACTAGGAAATGTGACAACCCACCGTAAAAACAAACCTAGCGATTTTTCTATTCATTAAAAATGAAACCAAAATTGTTTTAGACCTATGTACGGTGGAAACAATTGCTTCGGTGTCCCTGAAGAGTGGAAACTGTGCAATTTTGGCGCTTGTTTGGAACCGCTGAGCGACGCCAGAGCTCAACAGTGCTCAAATTTGGTTAAATACGTAGATTTTGGGAATAGTAGTAAACGGAATATGATATGGTTGCCTTTTGAAAGTGACGAACGTAAGCTTTTTGTTTAAGAGGGTTTTTAATAGTTTTTTTTTATGAGAATAACCAACAAAAATTGTTTTTAGATGATCTAAAGTGCAAACTTATTTGTATAAGTAAGGAAACTAGAGAGTTATACATCACAGATGAAAATTTGATAGATGGGACGTTGTGTTCGTATGACAGCAGTACAGAAATATGCATACAGGTAACTAATTTTGCTTTGCTTTATTAATCTAACAGTTCAAGTTTATTTGCATTTTAAAGTTGTGTAATAATGTTGTATCCAGAATTCAGTCGAGTCTTAAGGCTTTTCTTCATCTAAAACATAGACAATCGGTCATAAATACTAAATACAGAAGTTATATGCCTTAATTTTACAAACCTTGTGGAACATAGACTGTTGATGTAGCTGAAATGCAGGTTTTTGAAGACCTTACTATTTCTTGAGGTTCAGCTGTACATTTTCGATTTTCGAGAATAAACCATGCATGGGTTTCATTATAAGAATTATCTTCTTGTAAAACTGAAACAATTATTATTTTAAAATAAATAATGTTGTATTACGTTCACAACTACACGAAGACAACAATTGTACACACATTTCATCAAAATCCAAGGTGGTAAGGAAACTGTGTTTTTTGACATTTTTGGTATTTTTCGGGGTTTGGGAAAACTTAAGACTGGACATGACATTACCCTATATATACCCATTTGTTTGTCACACCTCAGTGAATTTTGATCATTGAAGCGTAAAAAACAAGTTTTAATTAAAGCAGGTCAAACAATGGCGAACTAGGTATAGGACCCCTGTCTGAATTTATTAATTTATCTCTATTCAAGTGAATAAAGATACTTTCCAAGCTGTTTAGTTCCCTATTATTTGACACAGCTTTTACAAGTTTTAAGTCATCTACAACTACTTTATGACCTGTGTCTAAAATATGTCGAGCCACGCTAGATTTTTCAAAACGATTATATTTAAAATGAGCTACACGTTCTTTGAACCTAGTTAAAATTGTTCTTCTAGTCTGGCCTACGTATTCTTTTTCACAGTCATGACATTTGATACAATATATACCAGATTTATCAAGTACATCTACCTTATCCTTTGGGTTTCCAAGAAGGTTTTTTATGCTATTATGAGTCGAATATGCTATACAGAGATTTTGTGATGTAAAAATACTTCTCAAACCCTTGTATACGCACAATCGAACGGTATTTTAAGATATTTCTTCTTTTCTACAGACAAAGTATTTAGAGTAGATATTTGATTTACATACATTTTTTGATTCTGCTTCTTAATCATTCTATCAACTATTTTCTCAGGGTACCCATTATGTATGACAACATTCTTAATAAACAATAATTCTTGCTGATATCTATCTGCGGACAATGGAAATTTCAATAACCTATTTACTAAACAACTAATAAAAGACAATTTTTGTTGAAAAGGATGCTGCGAATCATTAGGGATAAACCTGATTGTGTTAATATCTTTTCCGATACACGTCAATTTCTATTATATTTTTGCTATTCCTGACTACCAGAGTATCTAAATATTGTCAAAACAATATTTGTTTACAAGAAAATTTCCAATTCACCTTAAATATTTTTTAGACCGTTATGCTGACCAGCGTTGTTCTCAAGTGACATCATGTATATTTTGGGATGATTTCCATTGTTTACATAATAAAATAATATTCGTTTTCAATATTTCATACAGGGTACAGGGAACAGTTTCCAGACAGCAAGAAATCAACATTATCTTGCGACAATATTGGTAGGAAATAAGAATAAGAATAGCAGAAAGAAATGTGATTAATACAATTAGTTGACTTAGGAAATTTGATATTTTTAAAAGAAATGTAACAGCCCAACTTCCCGAACAATTATTCCAAAAATACCAAAAATGTCTTTTTTTCCATGCATTTTCTTATGTAAATTTGACCTTATTTATCACCCTGTATAGTTAGTTAGTTTAAGTAAAATCTACAAATATTACATACCTGGTCTATTCAGCATTTCACAATGAAATGGAGGACTCTGTATATTTTCTATTGGCAGGTTACAAATGCCATTATTCCAAATAATAACACGTATTTCTTCAGTCTTAACTACTGTAAGAGAAGACATACAAATCATCAGGAACAAACTCGTGTATTTCCACAACATTTTTATAAAAGTTTAACTATTATTTCTTGCTGTGATTTACAAAGTGTTTATTTACCACACTAAGCTGTCTGCTTTATATTATAAGACTAGACTTAATTGGCACGAAACAAGAATTTCTTAATGGTATATCGTCTTGGAACAAACAGGTTATATATATTATTGTCCACATATATCAGTGATGCTATATTTCCTTGAATCTAAATTGCATAATTAAACTAGTTGCATATACATGGCGGTTCATACTTATAAACAAATTAATTTTGAACTAATTAAAAACTGAAATAATGATTGTTAATCAATTAATTAATTTTCATAAATTTTAGGGTACTTGTCATCATGTGGGTTGCGATGACAAACTTTTTTCCAACGCCAGACCCGATTCCTGTGGAACTTGCAATGGAAATAACTCAGACTGTACCAACGTGAAGGCATCAACACATAGAAAATTGAAAAAAGGTACACGCTCAAAAGTAGGTGTGCGTCAAGCTTGTAACGGGTCGGTATCGCAGTGTATCAGTGCGAATGAGCCTTGAATTCCTCGCTCGACCTTTTTCAGTAAAAACTTGCAGCGAAATATGTTCTACGTTGTGACGTTGGAAAATCAGAAAAAAGTGTTTTTCGTTTATGCTTGCTGCGTAGAATACTCATATAGGATTTAAAAATTGTTATTCGGAATAAGAACACCTTGAAATATTCCTATTTACAAATTTACAATTTCGTCTCTTCGATATGCGTTTTGGACCCTCGTGTTTTTTACTGTTTTACAGCCTTTATATGGTATGAAAATAAAATTCCTGCATTTAGGCGGCGCAAATTACTATGAATTGGAAAATATTTATATTACGGTTGATAATTTTGAAACGA
This sequence comes from Melinopterus prodromus, assembly GCA_964023965.1. Taxonomy (NCBI): domain Eukaryota; kingdom Metazoa; phylum Arthropoda; class Insecta; order Coleoptera; family Scarabaeidae; genus Melinopterus; species Melinopterus prodromus. The sequence continues at coordinate 26,429,591 of OZ030398.1, read as the reverse complement.
CTTAACAAAACATAATCTAATAAATTGCATAGTACGCTGTAATCATTTCTATATGATATGTGTGATAACTAGGGTTGCCAGAGTTACATGGACAAATGTTATTAACTATATTATAAACAATTATGATTGGGTATCGATTTTTAAAATTCTTTAATGGAATTTATATCAGTAACAAATCACTCAACGATATTCCATACGTCAAAATGTAGACTACCTATCTCAATTAGTTAGTCACTATTTCCCGTTCTGTAGCAAACAATTTTTAAATCGCAATAATTTGCATATACGTTCTATGCAAGCTTTTAGATATATGTACTACGAAAAACGCTACAGAAAAATTATTATAACTTTTACAAAAAATTTATAGGTAATAGAAAATAAATTTTTACATATCTTCTTCATATGACAAATTCGTAGGTAATTAATCGTTGTATTGACTCATTTACGCTGAGAAATTTCTTTGTGGCATACAACCCCTAAATCACAGTAATTTTGTCTACTACTTATTTGAGTATTGCGGTACAAATTACATATCTTTACAACAGAGAAATGTTTATAACTTTTACAAGAACTGTTTAAATCCTTTTCTCTTAGGCCAAATTGTAGGTAATTCATTGGGATTATACTTTATATGATTACATTAAAAGCTGAAAAGCCTCCACATTACGATATTATGTATGACACCAAGTGGAGGGAGTTGATATTTTGATTGGCTGTGATAACATGTTTATAACTTTTTCAAAAATTATCATATGACTTTCCACCATATACTAAATTATAGGTAATTAGATGCGGTAGTCCTATTCATGAATGCAAAATGTTTTGCTGTGAGGTGAAGAACCCCTAAATAACGATATTAGTACTTATGTTGTGTGGCTTCAACTGAACATTACTTTGTTCTGCTTTAGCAACATGTTATAAGTTTTCTAAATATTGTTCTATAATTTGCTGTCATGCGTCAAATTAAAGACCATTTTATTTAAATGTTAATGTTTTCAACTTCACTGTTCGTATTAAATGGAATTACCAATAAAAAAGTCACACTTTACTTAATGTTGATTTAAACAAAATTGAAACTGTCACTAAGTAAATATGTAGATTCCAGTAAATGATTGAATGCTGATTATTCTTTTTACTTATAGAATTAAGTAGGATCAAAGTTATACCAAGGACTGCAAGAGGCATTCACTTTGAAGCAAACATCACAACAGAGTATGTGAACCCAAACGTGGCTTTTATGCTGAAAGATAGAAACCACCAAAGTTACTCAGTAACAGTCCCAAACACTGGGGCCCATGGCGAAATATTAGCTGGGACAAAATTCCATTACAGGAAATATTCAAATAGACACGTCATCACTGCGAATGGACCTTTACTATCAGAAATTATAGTCTTCGTAAGTAAAAAAATAGGGTATTACGACATTTTTCAAATAGCATATTTATAGATTTTTGTTCCAAAATCTGTGATAGACCGAGGTGCTTCTATATTTTTCACAGCTGAATATTATACCCACAAGAATATTGAGGATACTCCAAAAATTCACCAGTGGATCCTAGGTGGTTGGGGGCCATGCTCTAAGAGTTGTGGAGGGGGAATACGCCTCAAAACCACCGCTTGTTTCGATACCCAAACTAACAGAATTGTGCCGAGAAAGAATTGCCCGCTGTTGACTAAACCACAGTCACAAACTGAAAAATGCAACGTATACAGGTCTGGTGACAAATGCTTAAAAAATTCTGGTGTCCAGGACGATTTATTTTGTGTTTTAGTTGTAATTTTCACTGGATACCAGGAGCATGGGAACCCTGCACAAGAACTTGTGGTTCCCATGGAGTTCAGAGCAGGGAGTTGCACTGTTTCCCAAGCCACGTCCTAAACAATACCGAAATAGGTGAAAATTCCATAGATTACCCTTGGAGATATATGGTTAGCCCTACTAAATGTGGTGGAAATCCGCCAGCAAGCACGAAGCATTGCAACAGGATTCCATGTCCTTCGTTTTGGGAATTTGGAAATTGGTCGGAGGTAGGCTATTTGTGGTAGTGATCAGTACGATAATCTTTAGTTTGTGTATCAATCCTTCGTGCCAAACCTTATCGAAAACTTTTGTCACATGAATGAAAATCAATTTATTACTGACCAACAGTCAGGTTTTCGTGCTGAGCATTCATGCGAGACGGCCCTAAATTTGGTATTAGCAAATTGGAAAGGAGAATTAGAAGACGGTAAAACGATAGTTGCTGTTTTTGTAGACTTGAAAAGAGCTTTCGAGACATTTTGTCGTCAAAAGTTACTACAAAAATTGGAAACTTACGGAATCAGAGGAAAAGAATTGCAATGGTTTGAAAACTATTTAACAGACAGGAGACAGAAGGTTAGGATTGGAGAAAATGAGTCAAGTGAATTAATAAACAGCTTAGGGGTACCGCAAGGTTCTGTTCTTGGACCAGTTTTATTTAATTTGTACATAAACGATGTTGCTTCACAAGTTAAAGCTTGTGATATGCACCTATTTGCAGACGATACACTAATATCAATTGCAGGAGATAACTTACCTGATGTAATCGCGACATTAAACTCCGAACTAGTATCGATATCAAATTGGTATGCAGAAAATAAATTATGTTTGAATGTATTGAAAACAAAAGCTATGGTATTGGGAAATAGAAATTCGGTAAACCCTACACCAGACATAGTTATCGATAACACAGTGGTTGAGATAGTGGACAAATTTAAATATCTAGGTGTCATTTTAGATAATAGTTTGAAATTTACGAGTAATATGGAATATATAGTTAAAAAGGTGAGTCGAAAGATTAGCTACTTTGGAAGAATATCTAATAAACTTACATTAAAAGCTAGAATATCTTTGTACCATACGATTATAGAACCATATTTTTACTATTGCAGCAGTATATTATTTTTGTGTACAGACAAAGACATTAAAAAGATTCAAGTACAACAAAATCGAGCACTCAGAATTTTATTACAAAGCTCCAGGTTAACCAGTATCGACTCCATGTTGAGTAGATTAAATTTTTTGAATGTTAAACAAGGACCGGTATATCAGGCACTCACGTTGGTATATAAATGCATAAATAATAAACTCCCAAATTATATGAGTAATTATTTAACATACAATAGTCAGCAGCATGAATACAATACCCGGCAAAAGGACCACTTCAGATTACCAAAATATACAAAAAGCAGCACACAAAATTCATTTTATTATAAAGCACTGAAGATGTTTAACACCCTACCAAGTGATATAAAAAACAGTAGTTCGCTAAGTCTTTTTAAAACATCATGTCGGGTTCATGTATTGGCTAATTTTAAGTAGTTGATAAGTTTATTACTTAGGAAACCAAATTTATTGTGATTATTAGTTTCTTTTAACTAAATAAATATCATTATTAGTATTATTATTATTATATATCAAGAAAGTTTGTTGAGCAAATAAGCCTTGCTACTAACGAAAATTCTTTTTATTTTCAGTGTTCTGCTTCATGTGGCAATGGAGTCTCTGTAAGAAGTTCTCATTGTCCAGCTCCTGGGGAGGAACTGTTCTTTTCTTGTGGACAATTCCCTCCCCAACAGAAGAAGGTGTGTAGAGGAGCTTATAACAGATATAATAACGCTTCTTGTAAGGTTAAGGGAAAGAAATTCAACTGTCTTAAGGACCAGTCAAGATATTGTGATTTGTTACCGTTGAGGAAATACTGCTCATGGGGCTTCTTTAAGAAGTTTTGTTGTAAAACTTGTATGTTGTATAAATTACAAACGATATCAACATAAGAAAATATTTGCTTATTTTTATTTTTGTATAATATGTCTTACTATGTTTGTTTTCTGTATACTTTAAAATAATCTGTGTTGTATGTCTGCTTAGTATCTTTAGGTACATGTCTAACGGTTGAATAATAATTGTAAAGAAATACTTGTTGTTTTATTGTAAAAGTTGAAAAAATTGAAAAAATTCTGATGCTGTTCTTGATTAATTTGCTAGAACTCATAAAAATTAGAAAGTTGTATGTGTTGGCTATAGGCTACCCAATAATTCATAGGTTTAAAGTTTATTACATAATCATTGTTTACAGATTACCGAATTAAAAAATAATGGCAAAATTTGTCAATAAGATAACAGAACCACGAACAGGCATTTGGAAGTCCCATGGGAATTCTTGGCGATTTAAATCGGGTGTCGGGATTACCATTTAAAATTAATGAGTGATCCGCAAAATATTCTACGTGTCTACAAATTTACGATGCTAAATTTGTAAAAGTATTTTGATATTTTTAAGTTTTATACGCTCAGAGCTGATGTTTGTAATATATTTAATATATCAAGAGTTGTATTTATTTTATATTGTTCGTGCATGTATTTAATTATTATCAATAAATAAACTGTTGAAACTGTTATGATAGTTGAATATTTATATAACAAAATCGGGCATACTTTTTAAATATTTTTTGGGTTTATCAAGCAAACTTAATTTAGTATTCACCACTAATCGGAAAATCTGCTACCTCTATATTTGTTTACAACCTTATTGTTTAAAAACTGAAGAAAACGAAGACGCCAATCGATCGAAGAGATTTCGACATGACAGCACCGCTAACGCCTCCCTTCCCCGCAGCACACCAAAGACCGTTGTTTCGAAAAATGCAAGATAAACAATGATTATGTAATAAACTTTAAACCTATGAATTATTGGGTAGCCTATAGTCTATATTTCATTATTCTAGCTCTTCTAATAACGGAATTGCTGGCATTGCATAATATAGCTTTTTGTGGGTCAAGCACTAATCCAATGATTTTACAAAACGGTAGATCGAAAGCTAGCATTCCGCAGGTGATTTTACTTTTAAGTTCCAATGAATATGACAAAAATGAATAGCCAGATATCTTTATCGTTATCTTTAGAATTTTGTAGTTTAGCCACAGGCAAGATCAAGAAGCAAAGTGTTTTGCACTACCAAAAAATGCTTATCGAAATACACAATGACGTTTGAAGTGTGAACACGAAATGATAAGCTACCCTAAAATGAGTAGCCGAAACAATGTGTATGACATAGTTCCACTGCTCGACTATCTCTTTTAATTAAACAGAGTAATTTCTACAAATTTTCCTCGATCTATATTTGGTCAACATTCATGCCTATTTTTGGAATTATGATTCCAACATTTCTATATTTTGTGCGATTTTGTCTCTGCTTATAAACAAGAAATTTCCTTTTGTAAAAATTATAATTATGACAAGATGACTTTCTTGTTAAGTTCTTCATTGAAACAACTGCTCGAATTTGGCCAGAATTCTTTTGATTGTACCCCAATAGCTAATGTTTTAGATTATCAGTATAATCAGAGTCTTGTTTTGAACAATCTCTTGCAGTATTTGTAGTGTCTTTTGTCGGCTGCTGCCATTTCTGTACCCAAACCGCAGGGTACCCTTTTGGACCTCTGTTATTGTAGCCTTTCGAAATTCCAATTAATTAGTCAATAAAACATCCGGTCTGATAACAATACCGCGTCTTATCTTGGCCTCTTCGAGTTGGCAATATAGCGTTTATTACAATCTTATCGAAATTATCTAGGTAATTCGAGAAAACATCAACTGTAATCTTAGATTGAGATATTGAGTTAAGTGTGCCATGATCATTTCGCGAAAACGCACGCAAGCAATTGTTTTAAAGTATGATAGACAGTGAGAAATGAAATCAATCACTTTTGTATTAGTGAGTTTCTGTGTTTTTTTACTGTATAGTGTAAGTTTATTTTTCGAAATGTGTGTTGAGGTCTTTAAATAAAATGTGAGTTCTCTTAGATTCCGGATGGGTTATTCGCCGGAAGTGAACGAGAGTGGTGGAAGAGTGATGCAAAGGTAAGTGTGAAGTGTTGTTGATTATTGTGTATGTATAACATTATAGTTAAATTATGTTTTTGGTCATTAACTTTCGAGGCAACCTGTAAAATAACTGAGGGACTTTTGCAGGTTCTCAAGTACTTTGGTACAAAGCCATAACAATTGTCGACATTTTGTTTTTTAATTCATCCGATTGTATGCATTAATTATAAGCATTCCGAATATCCATCCCGAAACCCGATTTAAATTGCCAAGAATTTCCATGGGACTTCCAAATGCCTGTTCGTGGTTCTGTTATCTTATTGACTCATTTTGCCATTATTTTATAATTCGGTAATCTGTCGCCGGATATCCAAATTTCTTTCGCGAGGCATAATCGCCGTGTCGTTATATGTATTGTGTCCGTAAACACTGTTCTCCTAGTAACTAATGCACGTGCGATCCGCCACTACTTGCAGCGTCGCTGTCGATCCCTTCCCCCGCTCGCCCGAAAGACCGAAGAGCGCCGCGTGAATTGCAGCAATCATGAGATGCTTCAACGCGATCTTTTGTAGGGAAAATGCAAGATAAACAATGATTATGTAATAAACTTTAAACCTATGAATTATTGGGTAGCCTATAGCCAATACATACAGGTTACTAATTTTGATGTGTTCCATCAGTTACAACTTGTCAGTGTATTGTTGTTTTGATAAACACTTGTTTATAGGAGGAGAAGACGCACTTTTGCAGATTTCGAAACGACCCACTTTTGTACCCTCCTGAAGCATGGATATGGGTGACAGGTGCTGCATGTTACAGCTACTCATTTCCTGAAATATTAAATCCACCTATACTAAATCTAAAAGTCACCGATTATACTCCTGAAAACATAACTTATCGTATACCATATTTATTGGCAAGTATTTTGTTGAATTATAAGTAAAATTTAAAATGTATTTTATACATTTATAATAATTTCAGATTAACGGTACTCGTGTTTCATTAGACTATACGAACAGTGAATCTGTTGACATGATCAGACCTTTATATCGCGAAGAAAGGTTCTTTATAACCCACTGGCTAGAGTGTGCTCAAGCAGCTTCTGATTGTTGCCAGAATCGTCTCACTGAAGAAAATATGACTCCAAGTAAGTAGTCAATAATTATCTTCTGGAAAATGTATATATATATAATAATATATATATATATATATAAGTTTTGGGATATAGTTCAACCTTTAGAGAATTATTGTACTTTATAACAGTAACAAATACCTAAAATAACAGCTCATGAAAAAAAATATTTGTGAAAATTACTAGGCGTTGAAGTTTGGACGTTTTGAGTGACACGGAACAAAAATGTAAGACCTTTTTTAACAAGTAATTTAGTATTTCCATTTTTGACCCATTTGGGTACTTTTAATTTTTTTAAAAATTGTTTCACTCGAAAGCTGAGTCTTTTTCCTATACAATGAGAAAAGATGAAAGTGGGACAAAAGTGGGTTTGGGAGAAAATTATTTAACCAAGCAAACGGAGCACCCGCGCTTCATACGCCAGCGCCGGCGTCCAGGCCGTGGCGCGTAGGTCACCCATTTGTCTACTTCAGTAACATTTAATAATAATAATAATCCACGCCTTAACATCACCCGACAGCTTTCGCCACTACAGGGGCATCGGCAGGCCCGAATTATCATTAATATGGCCCGCGTCTGTAGCACGTCTTAAGTTGTTTGGCTTTCAGCATTCGCCGAGGAGTAAAGGAAAACCACAGAAAAACCTTCACTCTGAAAGCAGCGCGAGGTAGGTCTGTTTCAAGTCGAATTTCTTTTTCTGGATTTTTTTTATATCGTATTTGTGTTGTTTTTGATTCTTCTTGTTTCTTTTTCTGTCTGAAATGGATGGAGCAAGTAAAAGGGGAATTCGATTTTCATATTTGTTGGAATAAATGGATAAATAGTTTTAGGAAACTTGGTCACACATCATTTTATTTACGTGGTATATCACTTAAATTACAAGAACAGCTTCCATCTATATCAAAGTCGTCGAATTTTTTTTCTAAGTGTAGAAAAGAACTATGTACATTAAAGACAGATAATTTGAATACAGAGTAAAATTCTTATGTTCTTGAGTCGGAAATCGAAGAATCTGATCATAATAGAGATAATGATTTTGCATCGAATATGTTTCCTAAAAACAGCTTGCGTTGTCGGGAATCATAGGTCGGGAGTCGAAGTTCTAGAAGCAATTATTGACGATGGCGTTTTTAGCGCGGGTGCTGCGTTTACTTAGTTATTAATTTTCGAAGATTTAGGGCGAAACGGAAACGGTTTTTGTAATTTAAGTGATATACTACGTAAATCAGATGATGTGTGCCCAAGTTTTCTAAAAGGATTTATGTATTTATTCTTCCAAATATAATAATCGAAGTCCCGTTTCACTTGCTCCATTTCAGCTGAAAAAGAAACAAGAATAAACAAAAACAACACAAATACGAGATAAAAATACAAAAAAGCATAAAATATCAGAAAAAGCAATTCGTCTTGATACACACCTAGTTTGAAGTACATGTTATAAGATGTTACTGAAGTAGGGATACAAATGGGTGACCTACGCGCCACTGCCTGGACGCGCGCTGGCGTATGTAGCGCGGGTGCTCCGTTTGCTTAATTATTAATTTTCTCCCAAACCCACTTTTGTCCCACTTTCATCTTTACCCATTGTATAGGAAAAAATCTCAGCTCTCGAATGAAACTATTTTTAAAAATATTAAAAATACCCAAATGGGTCAAAAACCGAAATAAAAAATTACTTGTTAGATTTTCGTGTCACTCAAAACGTCCAGACTTCAATCCCTAGTAATTTCCTCAATATTTTTTTTCATGAGCTAATATTTTAGGTATTTGTTACTGTTATTAAGTACAATAATTCTCCAAAGTTTCAACTATATCCCATAACTTTACATTTTTGGATTGTGACACTTCAGAAAGATGGGGAATTCTTTATGTTATAAATGTTATTATATTTTTGGTATAACATAGGCATATATTTATTGAATTTGTCTATTTTAGACGAGGATTATCCATGTCCTGCGCTATGGGACGGCTGGACTTGTTATCCAAACCGTGTCCCAGCAGGCACGACAGTCAGAAAACCTTGTCCAGCTTATAGCTACACATCGGCCGAAATGGTGTGTCCATGTACGTATATTATTTACAGTTCAAACCTATATAAACTGCTCAAAACAATTCTGAACCAGATTTTGTAACGTGCAAAATTATTTATAAAAATTGATACGTCAAATTTACTATTTTTAATATATACTAAACCAAGAACTATCTAATTTTTTTAGTGGAAAGTGAAAAATACTGCTTAGATGAAGATTGGAATCATCAAACAAACTATTCAACTTGCTCATCAGCTCCAATCTATAGAAGACGACACAATTACCATGTTGCGGTGCTAGCTGCATCTTTAGCTTTGACAATTCCCGCTTTAATTATATACGTATCATTCAAGAAATTATGGATTTTCAGGATAGCCCTGAACAGGAACCTATTGATATCAATAATGGTCAAAAATATATTGACAATCATGTCGAAAAACATAGTCATTTTAGACGCTTTGAGGCCGACCAACGAGACGAATAATGTTTTGGAAAATAGTGAAGTTGGTTGCAAGATATTATCCTTCACTGAGAACGTTTCAAAAACCGTCATATTCACCTGCATGCTAGTAGTTGGCTATTTCCTTCACAAGTCTATAGCCAGAGTATTCGCTGGAAGCCGGGAACAAACGCCTAACTTATACCTGTTGTATTTAGGAGTTTTGAGTAAGTATAAGTGCGGCCCCAAGACACAACCTTGGGGCACTAAACTACCTAACTAATTATAATGGACCAAAATAATCTGAATTTATTTTAGTTGTCTCCATAATACCATCTGCCATTTGGGCAATTCTAATGGCGACCAACAACATGGAATACTGCTGGATGGTGGACAACACAACCAAAAGCCAATGGGTCACAGACGGCTTCAAATATTTCGTCCTTGGCGTCAACCTTCTCTTACTGTTAGACATCATCCGTGTTCTTGTCTACAGAAGAGCCAGTTTAGACTCCAAGAAAATGAAGTAAGCCTCAACATACGTTTTCCTTTAAAAGTTCTAAATTTTAATATAGACGTTTACATCGTAGATCTGCCGTTAAAGCCACATTATTCCTCATACCTCTATTCGGAGTACCACTGATATTCACAGGGCAACGAGATATGTTCAGCACAGAAACATGCAGAGCTAGTGACATTTATTTCTACGTCACGTACGCTGTGGAGGCAGCACAAGGCGTTTTAGTGGCACTACTGTTCTGCTATATGAACAGAGAGGTATGTATGTTACAAAACATTCCGTTTTTGGTTACTTCCGGTTTCACCGGAAGTGGTCTTTTTATAGCATTAAACGAGGATCTACCCCCAAAAATTGCGTAAATCCTATAAAGTACTGGGTGTCCCATTTGAAATATGAAAGTTTCCACCACTTCCGGTAAAACCGGAAGTAACCGAAACTCGATATTTTAGTGAAAAAGATCGTATCTGGCTTGTTTTAGGTACACAGTGAAATAAAGAGGGTGTATGTGCGGTTTACTACATACATGGAGCACAGATGGAACGTGAAGTTGTGGAGGCCCGGTGGCAATAACAGAAGACAAACGGCTACTACCAATGTAAGAGCGTCTTCGTACTATCCTGATCCTGTAGTCCAAAAACCGGCGCAAAATGAAACTAACCAATGGGAGAGTTTTTCGTAACCCGATTGAAGTAAATATCCGTTGAAAGGAGATAAAATTCCTATACAAATATTCAATTATATCTTGAATAACTTTGATGTTGATGTTGGATTTGATAATATTGATTCTTTTTAATTCTAGAAACGTGGAGAGCGAAGTCGTGACGGATGTGATTAATTTAACCAATAATAAGAGATAGTATTAAATTATTTAATGGCTAGTATTTTGTATTGATATGCTTATTGTGATAATAAAATGTTTTAATTAAAAAAAAAACTAATATAGTAAATACCTACGAGTTTACAATCTTCTTATATTGACATTAATATTTATTTTTTTATTATATCTAACAAATGTCATAGGCCTCAGTAGCTCAGATGGGAGAGTAATTTTTGATTTATTTAAAATTTACATCCCTCCTGTGTATCACCATATTATTAACCTATTTACCTTAAATGTTCAAATGTGCACAAACCACAAGACAAATTCAAATTTCCGGATGTTATCAGGGAAAAATCAAGGTGATGAGTGTCATAATTGACAATAATTGACGATACATTGCAGGAAAAATGCAATATTTACAGATAAAAATAGCACAATTTGTCTATACTAGTAATATACGCAAAACTGGTACCTAATTAATGTTAAGGTTAAGTTTATACGCAACATGAGGCAGATGAAGTTTAAATCATTGTTGGTAATTGGCTGTAAATGTATACAAACCTACACACTAATATTTTTACGTTCTTATGTGACTTCACCGGCTGCTGTTAGTTGGATAGAGTAAGCAACTTATTTGTATTCCAAATGTCAAACTTCGCAGAGATTTCAAGGAGTTTTTACACTACTGTGTCATAAATAATTTATATAGAGATACCAGTGAGATGTTGTCATGTAAGTGACAGTTCCTGATGTGCATTTTATCGACATAAAAAGGTGAACATTTCTTATTTTTGTAAAGAAACGTATCATACCTGATTTTTAGTCATACAGACAAAAATAATCGTATTATACTGATAGAAAGATCCTATATACAACACTGCTAAAAAATCTGATGTGGCCAGACACATGACTTCATCATACAATAGATAAAATTAATAGTTTAGCTGCATGAGACTAGATATTTTTTTGAGTAGTGTAATAAAAAATTTATAACAAAGGCCTGCAATTGCCAATTAATTTACAAAGAATTGAACATCCCAAAAACTATTTTCTTCCAAGTGCATTAAATTAAATTACTGTTGTCACTAATATATATTATATAAATACACTATTTTGACCGAAATGTGTCATTAGAGTGTCTTGTTTTCTTTCTCTATGAGTATGACAAACAGGTACATAATACCTACATTTTAGTATTGTGGAATTTTTTTCTGCTAATGTATTCATTTTACGTATGCATGTATATTATATGTTTAAATTTAGAGCACTTCACACAAAACGTTATAATAAACAATGGAAACATTTATCTACACGCAAACTAGCCTTGTTTTTCTAATCATTAAGTGTAAATTCACTGTCACTGTATATAACCTGCTTTTTCTAGAATTGGTATTATTACAATCACCCAAACTACAGTAATTTATCATTAACTATCTGCAAATGCGTTTAAAAAAAATTATTTTAAATGTTAATCTTATGTCATTATGAAAGAGCTATCGTATAATGTCTCACACGATCTACTATCTCTAAATAGATGACTTGTATGATCCTTGAATCCATAGTAATTCAGGACTTCTTAAACCCCAAAATAAATTGCTTAATTTCAGAATTAACAATTAACTTCTTCAGTTGGCTACAACTTTTCTGGACTTTATCTTGTTATTATTTGCACATATATCACATAACACGTTTTTCAATTGCTTTTTAAACAATTAACACTGACATTGGTTTAGTTTCATAACTTCAGGATGTACAACACACTTCCTCATATCGCACTCTAGTCGGAGATGCTATAAAAGATGAATTAAAAATAAAAACAAACGACATTGAATCCTTGAATCTCCTGACCGAGGACAATATACTATTTCAGCTGTTTCATCTTGCTCATATACAGATGTAGTCCAGCCCAGTGCGTGTGTCGTTGCGTTTCTTTTCTATGACCAAACGATAGACACATAATATAAACATAATACAGGTAAGTTAACACATTTTCTATTGGGTGGTACTTCGACTATTTTAGAAAAAAATCATATTCTAATTTTTTTTTGTATTTGGGTCTGGTCATTTTAGGTAAATTTCAATAATAAAAACAACCATTCTGAATCCAAATCATAATTATTTCAAAATAATGAAACTTTTCTAAATTAAGCCAAATTTCTGTAACTGTTTTTGCAAGGGGGGGACAAGTAATTGAAACTTTTGTACCATAGAGCCATTTATGTTAACAATAAAGTCACTCAAGATAACAAAAGTAGTTATTTGTTTAAAACCAATAGGTACTTACCAATAGGTAGATTATTAAAAAAAAAACTGGTGTCTAGTGCTTCCTATTGAACTAAATACATTCACCTGTGTGTTAGTACGAATCTAGACGTCTAAACCATATATTTAAAAAGGTGTGTTATAATCGTAAATTAAAAAAGGAACAAGGTTTATCATCGAGGGCTTATTAGAGAAGCCATCGAAATTCACAAACATCCACACAACATCAATCGCAACATCAGTAGGATCTGGAAAAACACGTGGAAGCGGTAGCTCCAGATGTGTGCTAGGTAAGATAACTAGGTAAGATAACTAGGTAAGATAAACGTCCCAAATTCGACTTCGTTTTATATCGCTACACCATAACAGTAATTAAGAAAATTCTAACAATATCTATTTGGGCTGACTAAAAATGCTTTATATTGTATTCGTTTAACTTTAGCAATTAATTACTCCGGAAATAATCTATAAATTTCAACGAATTAAAAAGTAACATCACCTGCGGAATGCTAGCTTTTAATGTGCATTTTTCTAAAATCATTGGATTAGTGCTTGACCCACAAGAAGCTACATTATGCAATGCCAGCAATTCCTTTATTAGAAAAGCTAGAATAATGAAATATATACTATAGGCTACCCACTAATTCATAGGTTTAAAGCCTATTACATAATCATTGTTTATCTTGCACTTTCCCTACAAAAGATCGAGTTGAAGCATCTCATGATTGCTGCAATTGACGCGGCGCTCTTCGGTCTTTGGGGCGAGCGGGGGAAGGGATCGCAAGCGACGCTGCCAGTAGTGGCGTATCGCACGTGCATTAGATACTAGGAGAACAGTGTTTACGGACACAACACATATAACGACACGGCGATTATGCCTCGCCAAAGAAGTTTGGATATCCGGCGACAGATTACCGAATTAAAAAATAATGGCAAAATGAGTCAATAAGATAACAGAACCACGAACAGGCACTTGGAAGTCCCATGGAAATTCTTGGCAATTAATATCGGGTTTCAAAATAATCTATTTGTCTACAAATTTACGATGCTAAATTTGTAAAAGTTTTTTGATATTTCTAAGTTTTATACGCTCAGAGCTGACGTTTGTAATATATGTAATATATCAAGAGTTGTATTTATTTTATATTGTTTGTGCATGTATTTAAATATTATTAATAAATAAACAGTTGAAACTGTTATAATAATTTGAATATTTATATAACTAAATCGGGCATACTTTTTAATTATTTTTTGGGTTCATCAAGCAAACATAATTTAGTATTCACCACTAATCGGAAAATCTGCTAGCTCCATATTATTAGATCTATCCGCTCCCATCAAAATCTTGTTTACAACCTTATTGTATACAACTGAAGAAAACATAAACGCCAATCGATAGAAGAGATTTCTCTCTTACCGGGTCACATATTATAATCAGAATTAAGCAAAAATTAAGAATTTAATTGTTAGTTAAAATTACTACCTTGACAAGTTATCGTTCTTTTCGTGTATTGATAATAAGCTGCCCCGGTTCTCTCAGCTGTGTCGGTTTTCTCCGATCTGATAGCACCGCTAACGCCTCCCTTCCCCGCAGCACCCCAAAGACCGTAGAGCGTCGGAGTTCACGCGGAGTTTCAGCACGTTCTTTTGTATGAAAAATGCAAGATAAACAATGATTATGTAATAAACATTAAACCTATAAATTATTGGGTAGCGTATAGTCTATATTTCATTATTCTAGCTTTTCTAATAACGGAATTGCTGGCATTGCATAATATAGCTTAGCTCTATAGGTTTATAAAATAAATTTTAATAAAAATTTTCTTTAAAAATGAATAGCCTGAATTTGGGACATTTACCTTATAGAGTTGTTTGATAGGTTTTCAGTATTCAGAAATAATATATAAATAATCAACATGGTTTATGAAATGTTTTAGCATAGAAAAAGAACCTGTATTTGTTGAACAATAATGTAAAATATTTTGGAAACATGCGAAATGAGACAGACAAATTTGAAAATTTTAGTCTAAATGACTGCGAAAATTTACTGTTTTTACAGGGTGTCAAAGAAAAACAACGAACTAGTTAAAAACTAATACAAAATTACATACTATACAGTCAGTAATTTTAGTAAATTGCCTTTAATGTTTGTTTACTTTAAACCAAGATTTTGACCTTACTTTGAAAACGATTCAAAGATCAACCTTAAACTACAATTAAACTACCTGTTTATCAGTAAGAAATTAACGGTTAAATCAAATGCCTAACTCTATAAACAACATCAACATCGTCGAAAAATATAATTTTGTTGTTACAGAATGAAGTTACCGTTCCTCATATTCACACTATTGTCAATTAAACTTATGGCGACTTATAATGCTCAAATTCAAACAAGTTCGCTGGATAATTTTGTGGGAATACTACGAGTTTTTAGAACATCACTGAATAGGGAACAAGCCAGAGATCTGAAAAAAACATCAAGCACAAATGTTGTAAGTATTTAATTTAATTAATTTAGTACCAAGAATTATATTAAATAGTATGCAATGTTTGTGCTATAAATAACTCATTTTCATTTGATCTGTTATCTTAGAGAATCCAACACCAAACACCTAGTTCTGTTCCATTTCCGTGCTCCACAGAAAACTTCAGAAGCAAAATAACACCCACCAGTGTGCACAGCTTGAAGCCTGGAGACATTGACGTCATAGGAGCTATAGGCGATAGTTTGACAGCTGGTTTTGCAGTTTCCGGAAATTCTTTACTTACCGCAATATCAGATACTCGAGGAATGGCTTTTCCCATAGGTATTTATATGTTTATTTGACTTATTTTGATTGGAATCATCGTCAATACATAATTAATTAATATTTCTTTCGCAAGTATATCATATGGTGAAGATCGGCTCTATCTGCGAGTAGAGAGCTTACAGCGCCATCTAACAATAGAGCACAGTCTTAATACAACCAACACCATTCGATTCCGCTCTTCATAAACTATCAGAATGCCATATATCGGCGGTCTACTGTAATTATTAAATATTTATCCCGCTAAGAAAGAATATCGTTATTCTATTAATTCTTTGTAGACGCCCATTTTATAGTTTCTTTTATCAAGTTTATATATGCATCAATGGTCTCTTCTACAATTAAAATATAAGGAAGATTATGCATAAGAAAATAAATTATGTTTGAATGTATTGAAAACAAAGGCTATGGTATTGGGAAATAGAAATTCGGGAAACCCTACACCAGACATAGTTATCGATAACACAGTTGTTGAGATAGTGGTCGAATTTAAATATCTAGGTGTCCTTTTAGATAATAGTTTGAAATTTACGAGTAATATGGAATATATAGTTAAAAAGGTGAGTCGAAAGATTAGCTACTTAGGAAGAATATCTAATAAACTTACATTAAAAGCTAGAATATCTTTGTACCATACGATTATAGAACCGTATTTTTACTATTGCGGCAGTATAATATTTTTGTGTACAGACAACGACATTAAAAAGATTCAAGTACAACAAAATCGAAGAATTTTATTACAAAGCTCCAGGTTAACCAGTGTCGAGTCCATGCTGAGTAAATTAAATTTTTTGAATGTTAAACAAGGAACGGTATATCAGGCACTCACGTTGGTATATAAATGCATAAATAATAAACTCCCAAATTATATGACTAATTATTTAACATACAATAGTCAGCAGCACGAATACAATACTCGGCAAAAGGACCACTTCAGATTACCAAAATATACAAAAAGCAGCACACAAAATTCATTTTATTATAAAGCACTGAAGATGTTTAATACCCTGCCAAGTGATATAAAAAACAGTAGTTCGCTAAGTCTTTTTAAAACATCATGTCGGGTTCATGTATTGGCTAATTTTAAGTAGTTGATAAGTTTATTACTTAGGAAACCAAATTTATTGTGATTATTAGTTTCTTTTAACTAAATAAATATCATTATTATATTTTTGTAATGTCCCTAGCACCAAACAAGGCCTGGGTGGAAGATCAAACAGAAATCTTTGAACCCACACCTTTTGACCACACTTGATAAATAATTATTATTATAAATATGTAAATTTTTATTTTTTTCTTATACGATGTATTTATTACTTTGATTATATTTTGTATTTTCTGTGTGGTCAATAAAGTCATTTATTTTTATTATTATAATTATTATTTATAACGCTCTTAAAACGTTATTTAAGTATACGTATGCAATTTGAAGTAATGGCAATTTTATTACCGGTAATTAACTATTTTATAGCATAATACTGATTAATGTCATTAAAAGTATAAATGTGAAAATCGATGACATGCCACGTGCGAATCACAATTACTTATTAAATTTTGTGCATGATAAAATATTATACAATCAAATTAGTGTATTATTATAGCTGATCAACTAACGTGCTAAATTAAAAACTTATAAATCGACACAAAAATAACACCTATGACACTTGTATCATCAAATGACAAATAAAGTTGCGGTTTAAAACAGACAATTTTATTGCAATTGTGAAAATATCTTCATCGGTAATGTTAATAATAGATAAGACGAATATGTGATGTAATATATATTTTTTTTTAATTTTTAGGTGGGGATAGAACATGGCGGGAGGTGGTCACCCTTCCAAATATTCTCAAAGAATTCAACTCAAATTTGTTTGGATATTCCAAAGGTGTGGTCTTAGCCTTTGAAAAAGAAGCACAATTTAATGTTGCCGAAGATGCAGCAGTGTCTTATAACATACCGTATATGACCAAAGTACTCATAAAGAGAATTATCAATGATGCTAGGGTTGATGTAAAGAAACAATGGAAGGTATTTGCCGAATTGGTGGAAATATGAAATGTTCTAAGTGAGAAGTTGCTCGAAAAATATAATACCAACTTTACTGGTATTCGAAATGTCCTATATCCATATTAAATATTGTGGTGCCAGTGAACTGTATATACTACGTATAACTGGAAAGGACCAGTAATGGTCAATACGGTATGAAATAGTCTTAACGATCCTTTAGAGTGTTTATGGGATATCTACAAACTTAAAGAAAATGTTATAGGTAAAAATGATTTACTGGCACATTCCAAAGATATAGAACCCGCTTTAAAAATTGGCGATTCCTCTATCTTAACGGTTTAGCATTTGCTGCCGAAATGGTAAGCTAGTTAATTTTTATTTGGGTAGACACATAATTTGCCCGACTATAAAAATAATATTAAAATGTGGTGAGTCTTTGATGATATTATTATTGAAATTAATTAAAAACTATCAGTTATTAAAAAAATTCCCCATGAAATGCTTGCATCAATATCTCCGAAAATATTACTCTTAGCAGAACAAATTATACATCATATTAAAGATAAAATTTTGATGAAGATTTGGGTACATGATAAACAAAGAATTACTTAAAATATTGAAAGATTTAGATTTGGGAAAATGTAAAGAACGGAGATATTATGTCAATATGTATTCTCTCAAAAACGACAGAAGTTTACTGAAGACAGATGACTTAACAGTGTAGATATTGAGATAATATTTCGGTTCTGAAAACCCGTTTGTTAACCTTCTCCCAAATCTACATCTTTTTAGCTAATTCTTTTCATCTTTAATATGGTGTACATTTTGTTCTACTAAGCTTAATACTTTCGGAGATATTTGATGCAAGTAGTTCATGACAAATTTCACTCAATTGATCAATCAAGCTGCTATTTTGTAAGTATGTAATTAATTAAGTATGTATGTACAGGTGGGGCAAATGTTACTATAGGAGATCTCGGTAACTATAAGAGATATCAAAAAATGAGTAAGATCGTTTTTTTTTGAGAGAAATTCAATGGTGAAAACCAAAATTAGCTGTCGTCTTTTGTTTTCGAGTATTATTATTATCCTATTAATCTAAGCAAATTGCACTGCGAGATATGCACCGTCAAATATTTGTACCAAAAGTACCTAAAATGTGAACATTGAATGTCGATTCGTAACATCGCACATCTGGACTTGCGAACACGTTGCAAGGTCTCGAACGCATCACCTGGCTCGACAAAAACTTATAGTTCAGTGGCCGTCTAAATATTTTCTACGCCGATATTGGGCAGACTATTTGAGGTAAACATATTAATGCCGCATGAATGCACCGGCGAAAGATACATTCTTATGCCTGCAAGAAATAGTTTTCGGGCTATAAAATTCTTAATACGTTTTACTTTCGACAAGAAAATAATATCTTGGTACGTAGTATGTAGGATGTTTGTTTTCGCTACATTACTAACGAAGACGCGTTAGTAATGTAGCGAAAACGAAATATAATAAAAAATAATACATTCATGATGCATGCAATTTATTATTTGATAATAATTATTTCAATCATTTGCAGCTGGAAGAAAATAAAAAAGTTAACACTACTAGTTTCACAGTTATGCATATAACTCACGTCATATAAAAACTGAAATTTAGACTATTTCACATTTCCACCTTTTAAAATATTTTCTAAATCATGAGAATGATATTAATTAACCTAAGATTAGATGATTACGATATTCATAGGTGCAAACGACTTTTGTTCGGAGATATGTTATTTCAAGAATATGGAGCTATCCATATCGAACCATAAAAGAGACCTGCTGGCCAGTTTGAGACTGCTAAAAAAATATTTACCAAGGACATTCGTGAATCTTATAATAGCTCCAGGTAAACATTAATTTCCCCGCACAAAAAAAAAGCTATTTTCAAAACCAAACTTTCATACCTATTCTAAATACAAACTTCTTCATTCTAGACGTTAGTGCTTTGTCTAGATTTACCTCCAGAACATCGCTATGTGAAATAACACAAAGGTTTAGTTGTCCATGCTTCGTCGGTCTACAAATGAAAAACAAAAGAAGAAGATCAATGGAAATAGTAAGGAGGTTTCAAAAGTTGCAATTCGACATCACAATGGAGCCAGAATTTGAAGCTGAAGACTTTGCTGTGGTTGCCCAACCGCTCCTACTCCATACTCAACCACCTCTGACGCCAAATGGCGACACTGACGTGACATTTTTTGGCATAGACTGTTTCCATTTTAGCCAAAAAGCTCACGCAGCAGGTATTTATTTTCTAGGGTTACCTAGATTGTTTTTGTGTTGCTATTTGTTTGTTTTTTAGTCGCTAAAGCATTCTGGGCTAATATACTCGAACCTGTTGGAAGGAAAACGGATAATTTTACTCTGAATGACTATTCGGGCGCACCGATTGTTTGTCCCACAGAAGAACAGCCATATTTATATACAAATAGAAATAGTATAAAGGATGTTGATAAGCCACCACGTTTTATATTGCAATAAATTTAGATAATATATCCTAAAAAGGATAATTTTGTAATATGTAGAAATAATCCACACATTATTACATAATCATTGTTTATCTTGCATTTTCTCTACAAAAGATCGAGTTGAAGAACCTCATGATTGCTAAATTTGTAAAAGTTTTTATTATTAGTATTTATTTTATATTGTTTGTGCATATATTTAAATATTATTAATAAATACACTGTTGAAACTGTTACAATAGTTCGAATATTTATATAAAAAATCGGGTATACTTTTTAAATATTTTTTGGGTTTATCACGCAAACTTAATTTAGTATTCACCACTAATCGGGAAATCTGCTAACTCCATATTATTAGATCTATCCGTTTCCATCAAAATCTTCTTTACAACCTTACTGTATAAAAACTGAAGAAAACATAAACGCCAATCGATAGAAGAGATTTCTCTCGTACCGGGTCACATATTATAATCACCATTACGCAAAAATTAATAATTTAATTGTTAGTTAAAATTACTACCTTTACAAGTTATCGTTCTTTTTGTGTATTGATAATAAGCTGCCCCGGTTCTCCCAGCTGTGTCGGTTCTCTCCGACATGACGGCAACGCTAACGCCTCCCTTCCCCGCAGCACACCAACGACCGTAGAGCGTCGTAATTCACGCGGAGTTTCAGCACGATCTTTTGTATGAAAAATGCAAGATAAATAATGATTATGTAGGTAAAAAATTGTATTATAAACGCCAAATACCCAAACATGTATACGACAAATAAAAACGCTCTACAATTTGTTTGCATGATTTTTAAGTATAAATATATTCAGAAAATTCTTCCATTACAGCGTTTATGTTATTTTGTTTTTCGATTTACGTTCATAAGCTTATAATCGTTGCCCGTGGACATGCAAACAGATATTGATTGTATTAAATTAGATGTACCAACTAATCATTATTAACGACATTGAAATTGCTCGGAATTGATAATCAGATTCTAATATCCAGAGCTGACAATAAAAAGCGTTAGTTTCAAACAACTCTTCTCATAGTTACCATGAAGTTTTCAGCTGTGTTTGTTTTGTTTCTATGGGAACAACAATGTCTCTTTAGTGATGGTCAAAGATCATCGTTAGATGATTTGATTGGTCCATATAGATTTATAAGACAAATGATGAATCGTGTTCAAGAGACAGCTTTAAAAGAACCCTTCAGCAACAATGTGGTAGGTATCTTCTTTTTAATTTTTTTATAATTTTCCTTCTGTACTTTCAAACAGAAAAAAAGTTCTAAACTGTTGGTTTTTAGAGAATACAAAAGGCTACACCAGAGTCTGTCCCATTTCCTTGTTCTACAGCAAATTGTAGAAGCCCAGTCAAACCAAGGAGTGTACATGCTTTGAAGCCAGGAGATATAGATGTTGTAGGTGCCATTGGTGATAGCATGCTAGCTGGATATGCTGTAACTGCAAGTAATATGCTCACCATGGTCAGCAACACAAGAGGAATGTCATTTCCGATAGGTAATATATGAAACGTATCAATCAAAAAGCAGAGATTTGACATAAGTTTTGACTAAAACGTCAAAAAACTACCAAGACCTTAAAAGGGGAGCAGTCAACTTGCAACTTATAACTGGAAAGATATTATTTAGGAAGATATATGCAGCATACTGAAAAGTAAACACTGCAAAGATATACAAAAATTGTGTCATGAAATGTTTTAAGGTGGTGACTATACATGGAGGGAAATAACAACCCTTCCAAACATCTTAAAAGAGTTCAATCCGAACATCATAGGGTCTTCAAAAGGTGTATCAATGTCATTTGAGGAAGCGTCACAATTCAATGTTGCTGATGACGGTGCCATTTCTGCAAACATTCCTTTCATGACAAAAAACCTCATCAAAAGGATTTTATCAGACCCAAGGGTGAACGTAACTACAGACTGGAAGGTACTATCGTGGCCATATATTATGTCCCTTCTTTTGACGTCGATTTTCTCGTAGAACTAGGGGCGAGAAACTTTGAAAAAATTCTGATGCTGTCCTTGATTAATATGCGCTACAACTCATAAAAATTAGAAAGCTGTATATGTTGGCGTTTATTCGGTTAACTTTAGCAATTAATTACTCCAGAAATAATCTATAGATTTCAACGAATTAAAAAGTAAAATCACCTGCGGAATGCTAGTTTTCAATGTGCATTTTTGTAAAATCATTTGATTAGTGCTTGACCCACAAAAAGCTATATTATGCAATGCCAGCAATTCCGTTATTAGAAGAGCTAGAATATTGAAATATAGACTATAGGCTACCCAATAATTTATAGGTTTAAAGTTTATTACATAATCATTGTTTATCTTGCATTTTTCATACAAATGATCGTGCTGAAACTCCGCGTGAATTCCGACGCTCTACGGTCGTTGATGTGCTGCGGGGAAGGGAGGCGTTAGCGGTGCTGTCATGTCGGAGAGCTCCGACACAGCTGAGAGAACCGGGCAGCTTATTATCAATACACAAAATTGTGATTATAATGTGTGACCCCGTACGAGAGAAATCTCTTCTATCGATTGGCGTTTATGTTTTCTTCAGTTTTATACAATAAAGTTGTAAACAAGATTTTGATGGAAGCGGATAGATCTAATAATATCGAGGTAGCAGATTTTCCGATTAGTGGTGAATACTAAATTATGTTTGCTTGATGAACCCAAAAAATAATTAATAAGTATGCCCGATTTTGTTATATAAATATTCAAATTATTATAACAGTTTCAACTGTTTATTTATTAATAATATTTAAATACATGCACAAACAATATAAAATAATTACAACTCTTGATATATCACATAGCAATATCAAAAAACTTTTACAAATTTATCATCGTAAATTTGTAGACACATAAATTATTTTGCAGATCGTTCATTAATTTTAATTGCTAATCCCGAAACCCGATTTAAATTGCCAAGAATTTCCATGGGACTTCCAAATGCCTGTTCGTGGTTCTGTTATCTTATTGACTCATTTTGCCATTATGTTTTAATTCGGTAATCTATCGCCGGACATCCAAATTTCTTTGGCGAGGCATAATCGCCGTGTCGTTATATGTATTGTGTCCGTAAACACTGTTCTCCTAGTAACCAATGCACGTGCGATCCGCCACTACTTGCAGCGTCGCTGTCGATCCCTTCCCCCGCTCGCCCGAAAGACCGAAGAGCCACGTCAATTGCAGCAATCATGAGATGCTTCAACTCGATCTTTTGTAGGGAAAGTGCAAGATAAACAATGATTATGTAATAAACTTTAAACCTATGAATTGTTGGATAGCCTATAGTCTATATTTCATTATTCTAGCTCTTCCAATAAAGGAATTTCTGGCATTGCATAATGTAGCTTTTTGTGGGTCAAGCACTAATCCAATGATTTTACTTTTTATTTCGTTTAAATCTATATATTATTTCCGGAGTAATTAATTGCTAAAGTTAAACGAATAAAATTTACGGGGCAAAAACACCGCCAATTCGTCTTAATTTGGAAAAATCGGGAAAACGCCAACATATACAGCTTTCTAATTTTTATGAGTTGTAGCATATTAATCAAGGACAACATCAGAATTTTTTCAAATTTTTTCGCCTCTAGATTTGCGAGAAAATGGACTTCAAAAGAAGGGACATAATATATGGCCACGATAGCTTTATTTTAGAGATATTAACCCCAAATTTTAGATGATAACAATTCTCATAGGTGCTAACGACTTTTGCTCTGAGATCTGCTACTATAAACCAATGGAAAAATATCTTTCGGGACATAGAAGGGATCTTCAAACTACCCTGAGGTTGCTCAAGAAGTATTTGCCCAGAACTTTTGTTAACTTGCTAATATCCCCAGGTAAAAATATAATACTTCATAAAAGATTGGCAAAGAAAACTTGTAATTCAACTAATTTTCAGACGTCAGTGCATTAGCTGATTTCACAAACATGACTCTGATGTGCACCTTCAGCCAAAGGGTGAGTTGTCCATGCTTCATAGGACTGCCAACCCAAGCCAGAAGAGGCAAGAGCAGGGAAATATTGGCCAAAAGTCGTCAGTTGCAATTTGACATCACCATGGAACCAGAATTTGAAACTGACGATTTTGCTGTGGTAGCTCAACCGTTTTTATGGAATACTAAGCTTCCAACGACACAAAAAGGCGAAACGGATTGGACTTATTTCGGTTTGGACTGTTTCCATTTTAGCCAGAAAGCCCACTCTTTAGGTACGTATACAGGTTGTCCCAAAACTCAGCTGATGATTGACCAGAATATTAAAATATGACTGTATCATGACAATTTTGAATTTTTGCCCTTCAGGGCATGCGTTTGAGTTTTGGAATAGCTTGCATTGGTGTTTTTTATTCTTTTTAAGTATATGCCTAACATTTGCCATATTTCGTTTATTTTTTAGCTGCGAAGGCATTGTGGCAGAATTTACTAGAGCCAGTTGGAAATAAATCTGACAAGTTTGAGTTGGACAACATACTACGTTCACCTTTGGCATGCCCTTCAAAGGAAAGACCTTATTTCTTTACGAATAGGAATAGTAAAAGATAATATTGATTAAAAGTTGTTGATATGTATGAAAAAAAAAAACAATTACATTATTAGAATATATTATATATTATATGTATATGTATTAGGGTAGTTCTTATTTTAAAACATTTAATTTTTTACTGTAGGATTGTTTTAGTTAATTCGTTTGATATTAAACGATATAACAGAAAAATTGTGGATTTCCAAATATACAGGGTATTGTAAACCTTAAACTGCATTGCTGTAACTCATAAACTAAGCTAGTTTTAATAAAGATAAATACGTCTCAATTGTCTTAGAATTGCCTGTATAGTGAGAAAACACAAAAAAATCGAAGGAATTTCAATTTTATTCTGGGGATTTGAATGATGCATTAACATAAACGTGTATAATAATAATTTGTATCCCAACTACTTTGCTCGTAATCGCACATGAAGCGAAATAATAACATTCAACCACCGATAAACAACATAAAATCTAAGTTTCAAAAATCCTCCTGAACAAACTAAAATAGATAGAGGGCTGTACTTTTTAGAATTAATTACCCAATGTATCTGATCAACAAACGTGTATAATAATAATTTGTATCCCAACTACTTTGCTCGTAATCGCACATGAAGCGAAATAATAGCTTTAAACCACCGATAAACAACGTAAAATCTAAGTTTCAAAAATCCTCCTGAACAAACTAAAATAGATAGAGGGCTGTACTTTTTAGAATTAATTACCCAATGTATCTGACCCATAAACGTGTATAATAATAATTTGCATCCCAACTACTGTGCTCGTAATCGCACATGAAGCGAAATAATAACATTCAACGACCGATAAACAACGTAAAATCCAAGTTTCAAAAATCCTCCTGAACAAACTAAAATAGATAGAGGGCTGTACTTTTTAGAATTAATTACCCAATGTATCTGATCCATAAACGTGTATAATAATAATTTGTATCCCAACTACTGTGCTCGTAATCGCACATGAAGCGAAATAATAGCATTAAACCACCGATAAACAACGTAAAATCTAAGTTTCAAAAATCCTCCTGAACAAACTAAAATAGATAGAGGGCTGTACTTTTTCGAATTAATTACCCAATGTATCTGACCCATAAACGTGTATAATAATAATTTGTATCCCAACTACTTTGCTCGTAATCGCACATGAAGCGAAATAATAGCATTAAAGCACCGATAAACAATGTAAAATCTAAGTTTCAAAAATCCTCCTGAACAAACTAAAATAGATAGAGGGCTGTACTTTTTAGAATTAATTACCCAATGTATCTGATCCATAAACGTGTATAATAATAATTTGTATCCCAACTACTTTGCTCGTAATCGCACATGAAGCGAAATAAACCACCGATAAACAGCGTAAAATCTAAGTTTCAAAAATCCTCCTGAACAAACTAAAATAGATAGAGGGCTGTACTTTTTAGAATTAATTACCCAATGTATCTGACCCATAAACGTGTATAATAATAATTTGTATCCCAACTACTTTGCTCGTAATCGCACATGAAGCGAAATAATAGCATTAAACCACCGATAATCAACGTAAAATCTAAGTTTCAAAAATCCTCCTGAACAAACTAAAATATATAGAGGGCTGTACTTTTTAGAATTAATTACCCAATGTATCTGATCCATAAACGTGTATAATGATAATTTGTATCCCAACTACTGTGCTCGTAATCGCACATGAAGCGAAATAATAACATTCAACCACCGATAAACAACGTAAAATCTAAGTTTCAAAAATCCTCCTGAACAAACTAAAATAGATAGAGGGCTGTACTTTTTAGAATTAATTACCCAATGTATCTGACTCATAAACGTGTATAATAATAATTTGTATCCCAACTACTTTGCTCGTAATCGCACATGAAGCGAAATAATAGCATTAAACCAGCGACAAACAACGTAAAATCTAAGTTTCAAAAATCCTCCTGAACAAACTAAAATAGATAGAGGGCTGTACTTTTTAGAATTAATTACCCAATGTATCTGATCCATAAACGTGTCTAATAATAACTTGTATTCCAACTACTGTGCTCGTAATCGCACATGAAGCGAAATAATAGCATTAAACCACCGATAAACAACGTAAAATCCAAGTTTCAAAAATCCTCCTGAACAAACTAAAATAGATACAGGGCTGTACTTTTTAGAATTAATTACCCAATGTATCTGACCCATAAACGTGTATAATAATAATTTGTATCCCAACTACTTTGCTCGTAATCGCACATGAAGCGAAATAATAGCATTAAACCACCGATAAACATCGTAAAATCTAAGTTTCAAAAATCCTCCTGAACAAACTAAAATAGATAGAGGGCTGTACTTTTTAGAATTAATTACCCAATGTATCTGATCCATAAACGTGTCTAATAATAATTTCTATCCCAACTACTTTGTTCGTAATCGCACATGAAGCGAAATAATAGCATTAAACCACCGATAAACATCGTAAAATCTAAGTTTCAAAAATCCTCCTGAACAAACTAAAATAGATAGAGGGCTGTACTTTTTAGAATTAATTACCCAATGTATCTGATCCATAAACGTGTCTAATAATAATTTGTATCCCAACTACTGTGCTCGTAATCGCACATGAAGCGAAATAATAGCATTAAACCACCGATAAACAACGTAAAATCTAAGTTTCAAAAATCCTCCTGAACAAACTAAAATAGATAGAGGGCTGTACTTTTTAGAATTAATTACCCAATGTATCTGATCCATAAACGTGTCTAATAATAATTTGTATCCCAACTACTTTGCTCGTAATCGCATATGAGGCGAAATAATAACATTCAACCACCGATAAACAACGTAAAATCTAAGTTTCAAAAATCCTCCTGAACAAACTAAAATAGATAGAGGGCTGTACTTTTTGGAATTAATTACCCAATGTATCTGATCCATAAGCGTATATAATAATAATTTCTATCCCAACTACTTTGCTCGTAATCGCATATGAAGCGAAATAATAACATTCAACCACCGATAAACAACGTAAAATCTAAGTTTCAAAAATCCTCCTGAACAAACTAAAATAGATAGAGGGCTGTACTTTTTAGAATTAATTACCTAATGTATCTGACCCATAAATGTGTATAATAATAATTTGTATCCCAACTACTTTGCTCGTAATCGCACATGAAGCGAAATAATAACATTCCACCACCGATAAACAACGTAAAATCTAAGTTTCAAAAATCCTCCTGAACAAACTAAAATAGATAGAGGGCTGTACTTTTTAGAATTAATTACCCAATGTATCTGACCCATAAATGTGTATAATAATAATTTCTATCCCAACTACTTTGCTCGTAATCGCACATGAAGCGAAATAATAGCATTAAACCACCGATAAACAACGTAAAATCTAAGTTTCAAAAATCCTCCTGAACAAACTAAAATAGATAGAGGGCTGTACTTTTTAGAATTAATTACCCAATGTATCTGACCCATAAATGTGTATAATAATAATTTCTATCCCAACTACTTTGCTCGTAATCGCACATGAAGCGCATTAATAGCATTAAACCACCGATAAACAACGTAAAATCTAAGTTTCAAAAATACTCCTGAACAAACAAAAATAGATAGACGGCTGTACTTTTTAAAATTAATTACCCAATGTATCTGACCCATAAATGTGTATAATAATAATTTCTATCCCAACTACTTTGCTCGTAATCGCACATGAAGCGAAATAATAGCATTAAACCACCGATAAACAACGTAAAATCTAAGTTTCAAAAATCCTCCTGAACAAACTAAAATAGATAGAGGGCTGTACTTTTTAGAATTCATTACCCAATGTATCTGACCCATAAATGTGTATAATAATAATTTCTATCCCAACTACTTTGCTCGTAATCGCACATGAAGCGAAATAATAGCATTAAACCACCGATAAACAACGTAAAATCTAAGTTTCAAAAATCCTCCTGAACAAACTAAAATAGATAGAGGGCTGTACTTTTTAGAATTAATTACCCAATGTATCTGACCCATAAATGTGTATAATAATAATTTCTATCCCAACTACTTTGCTCGTAATCGCACATGAAGCGATATAATAGCATTAAACAACCGATAAACAACGTAAAATCTAAGTTTCAAAAATCGTCCTGAACAAACTAAAATAGATAGAGGGCTGTACTTTTTAGAATTAATTACCCAATGTATCTGACCCATAAATGTGTATAATAATAATTTGTATCCCAACTACTTTGCTCGTAATCGCACATGAAGCGAAATAATAACATTCCACCACCGATAAACAACGTAAAATCTAAGTTTCAAAAATCCTCCTGAACAAACTAAAATAGATAGAGGGCTGTACTTTTTGGAATTAATTACCCAATGTATCTGATCCATAAGCGTATATAATAATAATTTCTATCCCAACTACTTTGCTCGTAATCGCATATGAAGCGAAATAATAACATTCAACCACCGATAAACAACGTAAAATCTAAGTTTAAAAAATCCTCCTGAACAAACTAAAATAGATAGAGGGCTGTACTTTTTAGAATTAATTACCCAATGTATCTGACCCATAAGTGTGTATAATAATAATTTGTATCCCAACTACTTTGCTCGTAATCGCACATGAAGCGAAATAATAGCATTAAACCACCGATAAACAACGTAAAATCTAAGTTTCAAAAATCCTCCTGAACAAACTAAAATAGATAGAGGGCTGTACTTTTTAGAATTAATTACCCAATGTATCTGACCCATAAATGTGTATAATAATAATTTCTATCCCAACTACTTTGCTCGTAATCGCACATGAAGCGAAATAATAGCATTAAACCACCGATAAACAACGTAAAATCTAAGTTTCAAAAATACTCCTGAACAAACTAAAATAGATAGACGGCTGTACTGTTTAGAATTAATTACCCAATGTATCTGACCCATAAATGTGTATAATAATAATTTCTATCCCAACTACTTTGCTCGTAATCGCACATGAAGCGAAATAATAGCATTAAACCACCGATAAACAACGTAAAATCTAAGTTTCAAAAATCCTCCTGAAAAAACTAAAATAGATAGAGGGCTGTACTTTTTAGAATTAATTACCCAATGTATCTGACCCATAAATGTGTATAATAATAATTTCTATCCCAACTACTTTGCTCGTAATCGCACATGAAGCGAAATAATAGCATTAAACCACCGATAAACAACGTAAAATCTAAGTTTCAAAAATCCTCCTGAACAAACTAAAATAGATAGAGGGCTGTACTTTTTAGAATTAATTACCCAATGTATCTGACCCATAAATGTGTATAATAATAATTTCTATCCCAACTACTTTGCTCGTAATCGCACATGAAGCGAAATAATAGCATTAAACCACCGATAAACAACGTAAAATCTAAGTTTCAAAAATACTCCTGAACAAACTAAAATAGATAGAGGGCTGTACTTTTTAAAATTAATTACCCAATGTATCTGACCCATAAATGTGTATAATAATAATTTCTATCCCAACTACTTTGCTCGTAATCGCACATGAAGCGAAATAATAGCATTAAACCACCGATAAACAACGTAAAATCTATGTTTCAAAAATACTCCTGAACAAACTAAAATAGATAGAGGGCTGTACTTTTTAAAATTAATTACCCAATGTATCTGACCCATAAATGTGTATAATAATAATTTCTATCCCAACTACTTTGCTCGTAATCGCACATGAAGCGAAATAATAGCATTAAACCACCGATAAACAACGTAAAATCTAAGTTTCAAAAATCCTCCTGAACAAACTAAAATAGATAGAGGGCTGTACTTTTTAGAATTAATTACCCAATGTATCTGACCCATAAATGTGTATAATAATAATTTCTATCCCAACTACTTTGCTCGTAATCGCACATGAAGCGAAATAATAGCATTAAACCACCGATAAACAACGTAAAATCTAAGTTTCAAAAATACTCCTGAACAAACAAAAATAGATAGACGGCTGTACTTTTTAGAATTAATTACCCAATGTATCTGACCCATAAATGTGTATAATAATAATTTCTATCCCAACTACTTTGCTCGTAATCGCACATGAAGCGAAATAATAGCATTAAACTACCGATAAACAACGTAAAATCTAAGTTTCAAAAATCCCCCTGAACAAACTAAAATAGATAGAGGGCTGTACTTTTTAGAATTAATTACCCAATGTATCTGACCCATAAATGTGTATAATAATAATTTCTATCCCAACTACTGTGCTCGTAATCGCACATGAAGCGAAATAATAGCATTAAACCACCGATAAACAACGTAAAATCTAAGTTTCAAAAATCCTCCTGAACAAACTAAAATAGATAGAGGGCTGTACTTTTTAGAATTAATTACCCAATGTATCTGACCCATAAATGTATATAATAATAATTTCTATCCCAACTACTTTGCTCGTAATTGCACATGAAGCGAAATAATAGCATTAAACCACCGATAAACAACGTAAAATCTAAGTTTCAAAAATACTCCTGAACAAACTAAAATAGATAGAGGGCTGTACTTTTTAGAATTAATTACCCAATGTATCTGACCCATAAATGTGTATAATAATAATTTCTATCCCAACTACTTTGCTCGTAATCGCACATGAAGCGAAATAATAGCATTAAACCACCGATAAACAACGTAAAATCTAAGTTTCAAAAATCCTCCTGAACAAACTAAAATAGATAGAGGGCTGTACTTTTTAGAATTAATTACCCAATGTATCTGACCCATAAATGTGTATAATAATAATTTCTATCCCAACTACTTTGCTCGTAATCGCACAAGAAGCGAAATAATAGCATTAAACCACCGATAAACAACGTAAAATCTAAGTTTCAAAAATCCCCCTGAACAAACTAAAATAGATAGAGGGCTGTACTTTTTAGAATTAATTACCCAATGTATCTGACCCATAAATGTGTATAATAATAATTTCTATCCCAACTACTGTGCTCGTAATCGCACATGAAGCGAAATAATAGCATTAAACCACCGATAAACAACGTAAAATCTAAGTTTCAAAAATCCTCCTGAACAAACTAAAATAGATAGAGGGCTGTACTTTTTAGAATTAATTACCCAATGTATCTGACCCATAAATGTATATAATAATAATTTCTATCCCAACTACTTTGCTCGTAATCGCACATGAAGCGAAATAATAGCATTAAACCACCGATAAACAACGTAAAATCTAAGTTTAAAAAATACTCCTGAACAAACTAAAATAGATAGAGGGCTGTACATTTTAGAATTAATTACCCAATGTATCTGACCCATAAATGTGTATAATAATAATTTCTATCCCAACTACTTTGCTCGTAATCGCAGATGAAGCGAAATAATATCATTAAACCACCGATAAACAACGTAAAATCTAAGTTTCAAAAATCCTCCTGAACAAACTAAAATAGATAGAGGGCTGTACTTTTTAGAATTAATTACCCAATGTATCTGACCCATAAATGTGTATAATAATAATTTCTATCCCAACTACTTTGCTCGTAATCGCACATGAAGCGAAATAATAGCATTAAACCACCGATAAACAACGTAAAATCTAAGTTTCAAAAATCCTCCTGAACAAACTAAAATAGATAGAGGGCTGTACTTTTTAGAATTAATTACCCAATGTATCTGACCCATAAATGTGTATAATAATAATTTCTATCCCAACTACTTTGCTCGTAATCGCACATGAAGCGAAATAATAGCATTAAACCACCGATAAACAACGTAAAATCTAAGTTTCAAAAATCCTCCTGAACAAACTAAAATAGATAGAGGGCTGTACTTTTTAGAATTAATTACCCAATGTATCTGACCCATAAATGTGTATAATAATAATTTCTATCCCAACTACTTTGCTCGTAATCGCACATGAAGCGAAATAATAGCATTAAACCACCGATAAACAACGTAAAATCTAAGTTTCAAAAATACTCCTGAACAAACTAAAATAGATAGACGGCTGTACTTTTTAGAATTAATTACCCAATGTATCTGACCCATAAATGTGTATAATAATAATTTCTATCCCAACTACTTTGCTCGTAATCGCACATGAAGCGAAATAATAGCATTAAACCACCGATAAACAACGTAAAATCTAAGTTTCAAAAATCCTCCTGAACAAACTAAAATAGATAGAGGGCTGTACTTTTTAGAATTAATTACCCAATGTATCTGACCCATAAATGTGTATAATAATAATTTGTATCCCAACTACTTTGCTCGTAATCGCACATGAAGCGAAATAATAACATTCCACCACCGATAAACAACGTAAAATCTAAGTTTCAAAAATCCTCCTGAACAAACTAAAATAGATAGAGGGCTGTACTTTTTAGAATTAATTACCCAATGTATCTGACCCATAAATGTATATAATAATAATTTCTATCCCAACTACTTTGCTCGTAATTGCACATGAAGCGAAATAATAGCATTAAACCACCGATAAACAACGTAAAATCTAAGTTTCAAAAATACTCCTGAACAAACTAAAATAGATAGAGGGCTGTACTTTTTAGAATTAATTACCCAATGTATCTGACCCATAAATGTGTATAATAATAATTTCTATCCCAACTACTTTGCTCGTAATCGCACATGAAGCGAAATAATAGCATTAAACCACCGATAAACAACGTAAAATCTAAGTTTCAAAAATCCTCCTGAACAAACTAAAATAGATAGAGGGCTGTACTTTTTAGAATTAATTACCCAATGTATCTGACCCATAAATGTGTATAATAATAATTTCTATCCCAACTACTTTGCTCGTAATCGCACAAGAAGCGAAATAATAGCATTAAACCACCGATAAACAACGTAAAATCTAAGTTTCAAAAATCCCCCTGAACAAACTAAAATAGATAGAGGGCTGTACTTTTTAGAATTAATTACCCAATGTATCTGACCCATAAATGTGTATAATAATAATTTCTATCCCAACTACTGTGCTCGTAATCGCACATGAAGCGAAATAATAGCATTAAACCACCGATAAACAACGTAAAATCTAAGTTTCAAAAATCCTCCTGAACAAACTAAAATAGATAGAGGGCTGTACTTTTTAGAATTAATTACCCAATGTATCTGACCCATAAATGTATATAATAATAATTTCTATCCCAACTACTTTGCTCGTAATCGCACATGAAGCGAAATAATAGCATTAAACCACCGATAAACAACGTAAAATCTAAGTTTAAAAAATACTCCTGAACAAACTAAAATAGATAGAGGGCTGTACATTTTAGAATTAATTACCCAATGTATCTGACCCATAAATGTGTATAATAATAATTTCTATCCCAACTACTTTGCTCGTAATCGCACATGAAGCGAAATAATAGCATTAAACCACCGATAAACAACGTAAAATCTAAGTTTCAAAAATCCTCCTGAACAAACTAAAATAGATAGAGGGCTGTACTTTTTAGAATTAATTACCCAATGTATCTGACCCATAAATGTGTATAATAATAATTTCTATCCCAACTACTTTGCTCGTAATCGCACATGAAGCGAAATAATAGCATTAAACCACCGATAAACAACGTAAAATCTAAGTTTCAAAAATCCTCCTGAACAAACTAAAATAGATAGAGGGCTGTACTTTTTAGAATTAATTACCCAATGTATCTGACCCATAAATGTGTATAATAATAATTTCTATCCCAACTACTTTGCTCGTAATCACACATGAAGCGAAATAATAGCATTAAACCACCGATAAACAACGTAAAATCTAAGTTTCAAAAATCCTCCTGAACAAACTAAAATAGATAGAGGGCTGTACTTTTTAGAATTAATTACCCAATGTATCTGACCCATAAATGTGTATAATAATAATTTCTATCCCAACTACTTTGCTCGTAATCGCACATGAAGCGAAATAATAGCATTAAACCACCGATAAACAACGTAAAATCTAAGTTTCAAAAATACTCCTGAACAAACTAAAATAGATAGACGGCTGTACTTTTTAGAATTAATTACCCAATGTATCTGACCCATAAATGTGTATAATAATAATTTCTATCCCAACTACTTTGCTCGTAATCGCACATGAAGCGAAATAATAGCATTAAACCACCGATAAACAACGTAAAATCTAAGTTTCAAAAATCCTCCTGAACAAACTAAAATAGATAGAGGGCTGTACTTTTTAGAATTAATTACCCAATGTATCTGACCCATAAATGTGTATAATAATAATTTGTATCCCAACTACTTTGCTCGTAATCGCACATGAAGCGAAATAATAACATTCCACCACCGATAAACAACGTAAAATCTAAGTTTCAAAAATCCTCCTGAACAAACTAAAATAGATAGAGGGCTGTACTTTTTAGAATTAATTACCCAATATATCTGACCCATAAATGTGTATAATAATAATTTCTATCCCAACTACTTTGCTCGTAATCGCACATGAAGCGAAATAATAGCATTAAACCACCGATAAACAACGTAAAATCTAAGTTTCAAAAATACTCCTGAACAAACTAAAATAGATAGAGGGCTGTACTTTTTAAAATTAATTACCCAATGTATCTGACCCATAAATGTGTATAATAATAATTTCTATCCCAACTACTTTGCGCGTAATCGCACATGAAGCGAAATAATAGCATTAAACCACCGATAAACAACGTAAAGTCTAAGTTTCAAAAATCCTCCTGAACAAACTAAAATAGATAGAGGGCTGTACTTTTTAGAATTAATTACCCAATGTATCTGACCCATAAATGTGTATAATAATAATTTCTATCCCAACTACTTTGCTCGTAATCGCACATGAAGCGAAATAATAGCATTAAACTACCGATAAACAACGTAAAATGTAAGTTGCAAAAATCCCCCTGAACAAACTAAAATAGATAGAGGGCTGTACTTTTTAGAATTAATTACCCAATGTATCTGACCCATAAATGTGTATAATAATAATTTCTATCCCAACTACTGTGCTCGTAATCGCACATGAAGCGAAATAATAGCATTAAACCACCGATAAACAACGTAAAATCTAAGTTTCAAAAATCCTCCTGAACAAACTAAAATAGATAGAGGGCTGTACTTTTTAGAATTAATTACCCAATGTATCTGACCCATAAATGTATATAATAATAATTTCTATCCCAACTACTTTGCTCGTAATTGCACATGAAGCGAAATAATAGCATTAAACCACCGATAAACAACGTAAAATCTAAGTTTCAAAAATACTCCTGAACAAACTAAAATAGATAGAGGGCTGTACTTTTTAGAATTAATTACCCAATGTATCTGACCCATAAATGTGTATAATAATAATTTCTATCCCAACTACTTTGCTCGTAATCGCACATGAAGCGAAATAATAGCATTAAACCACCGATAAACAACGTAAAATCTAAGTTTCAAAAATCCTCCTGAACAAACTAAAATAGATAGAGGGCTGTACTTTTTAGAATTAATTACCCAATGTATCTGACCCATAAATGTGTATAATAATAATTTCTATCCCAACTACTTTGCTCGTAATCGCACAAGAAGCGAAATAATAGCATTAAACCACCGAAAAACAACGTAAAATCTAAGTTTCAAAAATCCCCCTGAACAAACTAAAATAGATAGAGGGCTGTACTTTTTAGAATTAATTACCCAATGTATCTGACCCATAAATGTGTATAATAATAATTTCTATCCCAACTACTGTGCTCGTGATCGCACATGAAGCGAAATAATAGCATTAAACCACCGATAAACAACGTAAAATCTAAGTTTCAAAAATCCTCCTGAACAAACTAAAATAGATAGAGGGCTGTACTTTTTAGAATTAATTACCCAATGTATCTGACCCATAAATGTATATAATAATAATTTCTATCCCAACTACTTTGCTCGTAATCGCACATGAAGCGAAATAATAGCATTAAACCACCGATAAACAACGTAAAATCTAAGTTTCAAAAATACTCCTGAACAAACTAAAATAGATAGAGGGCTGTACATTTTAGAATTAATTACCCAATGTATCTGATCCATAAACGTGTATAATAATAATTTGTACCCCAACTACTTTGCTCGTAATCGCACATGAAGCGAAATAATAGCATTAAACCACAGATAAACAACGTAAAATCTAAGTTTCAAAAATCCTCCTGAACAAACTAAAATAGATAGAGGGCTGTACTTTTTAGAATTAATTACCCAATGTATCTGACCCATAAACGTGTATAATAATAATTTGTACCCCAACTACTTTGCTCGTAATCGCACATGAAGCGAAATAATAACATTCAACCACCGATAAACAACGTAAAATCTAAGTTTCAAAAATCCTCCTGAACAAACTAAAATAGATAGAGGGCTGTACTTTTTAGAATTAATTACCCAA
The DNA here is from genome assembly GCA_964023965.1 of Melinopterus prodromus. Lineage (NCBI taxonomy): Eukaryota > Metazoa > Arthropoda > Insecta > Coleoptera > Scarabaeidae > Melinopterus > Melinopterus prodromus. The sequence continues at coordinate 26,392,217 of OZ030398.1, read as the reverse complement.
TGTATCTGACCCATAAACGTGTATAATAATAATTTGTATCCCAACTACTGTGCTCGTAATCGCACATGAAGCGAAATAATAACATTAAACCACCGATAAACAACGTAAAATCTAAGTTTCAAAAATCCTCCTGAACAAATTAAAATAGATAGAGGGCTGTACTTTTTAAAATTAATTACCCAATGTATCTGATCCATAAACGTGTATAATAATAATTTGTATCCCAACTAGTTTGCCACGTAACATTTACAGGCATTTTAAAAAATTACGTGAATACTACACTCTTGCAGTTATTGTCCTACAAGTGACTCACCCTGTATCTTCAAGTGTGTCACCATGTATTGCATAAGGTAACAGCTGCCTGATATACCTACATAATATTTCTAACAAAGACATTATTGATGAGGATTATAATGAATTTAATGCTGGTTGATACAAAATGGTTTTATAACTGTACTTTCAGTATTTCAAAGTTTGCAAGTACAAAATTAGACATGTAGAATTAAGATAGCCATTTTGTATAAAATTTCACGATCATTACGAAAATAATAAAATTATAATTGTATCTATTAGGTACCATTATTTCTGCGGGAAAAAAAAACAGCTGATGCTACTAGGAATCATCCAAAAACTCATGAGGTGAGACTACAGTAATGTCTATTTATTTTATTTGCCACGCCAAATCTGTAATTTCGTCAAAATAGTTAAATAATAATGTAAAGTAGAGGAACAGCACTGCAACGATTATAAAGTAATTTCATCCCCATACGTTTGGTGAAAGTTTTGTGCAGCTACTTATTGATTCAAAACAGAACTGATCAATTATATGAAGACCCCACTTAAGAACGGATATTTCACAGTCTTATTTTGATATATGTCGCTGCGTTTGACTTGGTTGATTTAGTTGATGTTTTCTGTTCAAGTTAAAAGAAGTCCAGAATATTTTTTTTTGGGATAATTGTTATAGTTTTATAAAATGAATGTAGAACAGGCAACAATTCTGTTGTATTGTGTTAGTGTTTGTGCGTTTTCTCAAAGGACATCAGTGGATTTCTATAGGGAAATTTTACAAAATTCGAGGAAGGTTTGTACCTATATATGTACCTACATTAGTACCTACATTTGTTTATCCGATTTTTGCTGTTTTAAATTACCGCTTGTCTTTCTGATTTATTTTCTCTGAAACTACTTACTACAAAAATTTCAGCTTATGTTCAGGTTGCACTTTGAGTCTCTTCTGTAGATTGGCGTCTTAGTATTCTTCAGCATATTATGGGAATATATTTTAAATTTTGTTCCAGGAAAAGAAATATTGTATTAAGAAACACATTGCATACAACTCTATCATTTATTTTGCTAGTGTAATCCAACTCAAATTGATTAGTGAAATTAAAAGTGATGCAAAATACGCACGATGTTTGCAAATTAGCAGTACGTGACAAGAAAACTGTCTTTATGAAAGTAGCTATAGCTCTTCGGTTACATATACCTCACGCGCATCAAATTGTTGCTTTCATTACCTATATGTGACTTGGGTACAAAAGAATAATGTTTTATTTCAACGTTTGTCACTATACTACGACGGGATATCAAAAAAATTACCCAAATATTGGAGAATACTAATTATGATATTTATTTAGTTAAAAGAAACTAATAATCACAATAAATATGGTTTCCTAAGTAATAAACTTATCAACTACTTAAAATTAGCCAATACATGAACCCGACATGATGTTTTAAAAAGACTTAGCGAACTACTGTTTTTTTATATCACTTGGTAGGGTGTTAAACATCTTCAGTGCTTCATAATAAAATGAATTTTGTGTGCTGCTTTTTGTATATTTTGGTAATCTGAAGTGGTCCTTTTGCCGAGTATTGTATTCATGCTGCTGACTATTGTATGTAAAATAATTACTCATATAATTTGGGAGTTTATTATTTATGCATTTATATACCAACGTGAGTGCCTGATATACCGTTCCTTGTTTAACATTCAAAAAATTTTATTTACTCAGCATGACACTGGTTAACCTGGAGCTTTGTAATAAAATTCTGAGTGCTCGATTTTGTTGTACTTGAATCTTTTTAATGTCTTTGTCTGTACACAAAAATAATATACTGCTGCAATAGTAAAAATATGGTTCTATAATCGTATGGTACAAAGATATTCTAGCTTTTAATGTAAGTTTATTAGATATTCTTCCTAAGTAGCTAATCTTTCGACTCACCTTTTTAACTATATATTCCATATTACTCGTAAATTTCAAACTATTATCTAAAATGACACCTAGATATTTAAATTCGACCACTATCTCAACAACTGTGTTATCGATAACTATGTCTGGTGTAGGGTTTACCGAATTTCTATTTCCCAATACCATAGCTTTTGTTTTCAATACATTCAAACATAATTTATTTTCTTTATACCAATTGGATATCGATACTAGTTCGGAGTTTAATGTCGCGATTACATCAGGTAAGTTATCTCCTGCAATTGATATTAGTGTATCGTCTGCAAATAGGTGCATATCACAAGCTTTAACTTGTGAAGCAACATCGTTTATGTACAAATTGAATAAAACTGGTCCAAGAACAGAACCTTGTGGTACCCCTAAGCTGTGTAATCTTTATTAATTAACACAAGCTTTCGATAAGGTTTTGCACGAAGAATTGGAACACAAACTAAAGAGTGTAGGTACTACCCTTACAATACGGTCCTGTTAATGAAAATGTCGTATTTTTCATCAATTTCAAAAATTTGTATTACGGTGTGTCGACATCTTACGGTGTATAGCTAAACTATAGACGTGTATCCAAAGTTTTCTGTCTACAGCATGCTATAAATTCTCCCCGTCAAAGATAGAGAGAGGTTGAGATTGTTAAAAAATATTGTTATTATTAATTAGTTCGTTTACCTATATATTCTATTTACAGAGAAACGTTTCATTGTTTTAATATTTCAGATTATTGACACTAAAAATATTTAAATAACTAAAATAATGTGACAAAATACGACTGTTAAAATGCATATTATAATCCAAGAAGGTAGTAATAATAATAGTAATAATGTATTTTGGTAAAATTCCTATAAATAACTCACACTTGTTAAAAATATTATTAACTTTTGCTGATACAACCAACAAAGTACTATTTTTAGAATAATGTGTTTATGTTGACTTATTAAAGTAATATTAAAGTAATATTGTTGTTTTAGAAAAAAGAACGTTTCCTTACACCAATAAAAAATATAATTTTGATTCTAGCATATCAATTTGTATACCTATAAGGGGAGATCTATTTCGTTGAAAGTAATATTTTGTCTTTAGCTTAAAAATAGGTTTACTTCCACCAAAGAAATCATATTTTGATTCTCGTTTCTTATAATATAGAAATTGCAAACTTTAACCGGAAACATAAGTTGTTTGCCACAAATCAACGGTCTTTCTACGTTATAATAATTAAACGTTATAACAATTCATGTCATTTGAATTCTTCTATTCGCTAATTGAGTTGCTAATAGGTCTGAAAAAAATAAATCAAGGCTACAACTCTGCGCTGTATTAAATTAAATTCGTTACGTGCGTCGAAAGTAGCACGTCTGTGTGCCTCTTAGTGTGTCTTTTTAAAGTTTGAGTTCAGTGTTTACAAACAAAGTCTATCTCGTGAATGGGCGTGTTCCTTGCGTCATGAAATCATTTGGGCATGATTCAAAAAAACTCGTTTTTAGTCGCAGTATATAGATTAACATATCTATTGTCAGAATTTGAAAGTAATTTCTGTTGGTACAAAAACCCAATAAAACATTGCGAAGAGTAATATAAATAACACAAGAAATAGTATTGTTATCGATGTGAATCTCTGTAAATACTTGATTTACACCTTTTGTTCTAAAAATAGATGCATACAATTAACTTTACAATCAACGAATATTTACTGCCTCTTATGTTTGTGTCTGGCTGCTTGCTATTCTCGGATAAAATAATTATTTATGTACAATTTTAATTAAGCAAGCCTGACGTTCGCAATAAAACCTTTGAACTGCGATAATCAATCACTTGGAAGCTGATTTCCAGCAAATACATAATTGGGTAATGTTGCTATGGATATTCACAGAACACTCAACTAAAGACAAACTAAGGTTTTATGAATTAAGACGGAATGGACATATTTTTTAAATGACTCCATTAGCTTAATAACAGCATATAATAGTATGATGGCCGTACATAAGAAAATTTTCTAGAAAAAGATAGTTGAAAATTAGTGTTACATTGTGTATTTTATACAGATTTTGAGGTTTCTGGGAGATTGAATTCAAATGGCATACATTTACTGATATTGCTAAAATTACAGTTTTGACATTTGACCTCACTTTTCCGGATGTCTTACGTAATTTTGAGTTCGCATTCGTATTCAGGGCAAATAAAGTTCCAGAGTAGATTTTATATTCCATTTGCAACCTCCACGCTACTCAAAGTTATCAATATTTGCAATTTCAATTACGGTCTTTAAGCCATAAATTTTCTTCCGCTAGCATTAAGACAATTAATTGTTATATTAAAATAACTTTCAAACATGGGATTGCCATTACATCAAAATGTGTATCTTTATAGTTAAAAACCGACGTATTCAAAGGCGTTTTATCTTAGCCGTATAAGAAAATTGAAAAAGAAACAAAATTATGTTGTTAAAGTTGAACTTTTAGACCTGTTTGGGTTTGGCACACATCAATATACAAGTGAATGCATTTCGGCAAGCATTCGGGCAAGCTGTTACTTCAAGATGGCACCCATGTGGTTCCCATAGCTCATAATTGAGCGCATTGACGTCAGAGAAGGCGATGGAATCCGCAGGTTATTGTTTTTTTGCACCACAGTTACGCGTGGCCACAATGTGTATAAACACAGGTACCACGTTTTTGGGTCTGTGACCTCCACCATATGAATGTTTTTAGCATCGTAAATAACGCTAAACTATACCTATAGATGAAATATTTCCATTACCATGCAGGTTTCTTCCAAATACACTATTATTTGATAACTTTTGAATTAATCCACCGATTTTTATGATTTTTTCGACACATTGTAACGACATAATAAGAAAGGTAAAATTCTATCACAATTTTAAAAATATACAGCTAATGATCAATGCTGAGAATAATTATTATTCTTTCTTATTCTTCTACTAACATAGTTTCAGAACTTTTTTCCCAAAATCAGATTGTTGTTTTAATTATTGTTTCTTCCCCCATATTCTTTTATCTTTTTTGCAGGAAACCCGAGGCAACTTTGTCATCCAGTACCCAAACGGTCAAGGGCAGAGCAAACTGCAAACTGCTTTTCCCAAATTCATGGATTTTCCATGCAAGAATATCACAGACTTTGGTTTGGCTCGGTCTGCCATAAGGCCGACTAGTGTTCACAAGCTTAGACCTGGTGATATAGACGTCGTTGGAGCTATGGGAGATTCACTTGTTGCAGGAAATGGTGCAATGGAAGAGTATGCCCTCGGAACAATGATTGAAAATCGAGGCATTTCATGGTGTGTTGGTAAGAATATACTACCTTCAATCAAATTATGGTTGACCTGAAAATCTGGCTAAAATTATTTGTTGTTTTACTTTGTCAAATTCATAAAATAATATATGGCCAGTTTAAATACGCAGCATATACGCATTTAAAATTTAACAATACATGTCGTTTTTGAGTTATATGAGATAACATGTTTGGGTCTGTTACGGTGTAAGAAAATCCTGAAAAAAGTTTTATTTATAAACACCAGTGGTAGAGGAAGAAAATTAAAGTTTACACCAATCGATATTGTGTATTGAAACGGTACATATGCTATTCACGCTGTTTTCCGTTCGATGCATTCCTTTTAAGACGTGATAGTAGAGGCGATTAAGAACCTATTTTACCATATTTATCACTATAAAATCTATTATTTTTAGTATTATTTCAAAATTGTCTAATATTTATACTTATTGTTTCCATGAAAACTTTCGAAATTTGATCATACTTCAAGCTGAAACTGTCGTTTTTTTAGTGGGATGACCCTAATACGCATGTTTTGAACCCGCATTCGCATTCCGCATAAATACATTTATCGAAAACGCCTAACCAGTTTATATTCACAAACTTACTATTGTCTCTCCTCGACAAGAATCCAATTTAAACCAGTGAACTGTGTATGCGAGTAGGTGCTTTCGATGTATTTTCTTGCCTTGAATATGAATCCGATTGGCTTCACGCAACCAATTTCCAAGAAATGCATATACAAGTAGAGTCTAGGTCATCGGGTAGTTTTCTATACATGATCCAAAACGTAAAAATATACGTACATAACGGCATTTACAACAGACAAGATGCATTGAACATAAAGTTGTCAATATCTCGATAACCGTAACCATTTGTATATAGCTAAATATGGTTAAATATGTTCTAAATTACCTCTACTATCGCGGTATCAAGAAATTGCACCAAATTACATATAAGCCGGTATGTACATCAATTTTTGGATTTTCCTTTACAACGTATTAGAAATAAAATCACAAAAACCGCATCCGCACCTATCCGCAGCAGATTTTCCAGTAGTTGTAATGTCAAATATTTATACTATAATTTGAACCACTTTCAAAAGTTTAACAAAGCTAAACACTAAACTAAAACACTCAAGTTCTGCATAAAATTGTTATTTTTTATAACAGCGAATGTTCTCGGCCCTGCTATAAACAAAATTGTGGGTAAATTTTAATAAAAATAAGGTCGAATGAAAGTTCATACTTGGTTCTAAAGAACGTATAACAAAAAAATCACATTTATCGTTAAAAAATACAAAATTGCAACTGTTTTTAAGAGCGTCAACTTATGTGCATCTATGTTCAGCCATAGTAAAATATAACTTTTGGCTGACAAGGACACGTGGCTCAGGGCTCAGGTGAAGAAATATTGCCGCCTTTTAATACATCGGTCTTTTACCTATCCCAGAAACTGGTTTACTTTTTGGAATTTAACAATTTAGAAATTTGATTTATGGCCAGCTTTTTGGGTCTAATACCCCAATGTTGGCCGGTATAATTATCTTATTCTTATTTTTAAGAAGTTAAAACGTTCCAAGTTATCAAATAATAATGCAAAATAGCCATTTTACTATAAGGTAAAGTACCTAGGTACTCGTTAAAAATAGGTTTCACAATATTTTGTTTACGGTATGATCAAAGTTGACACCAGCTTATTTAAAAACTTAACCTTTTATAAGGCTAAACATGACAATTAGCTTAAATTTATCACATAGCCATGAAGGATGAACAAAAAATAAACTATTTACGTGCATTTCTAACCTCGAAAGTAATATAAGCATTCATACAGTAAATATAGCGTATATAGATATTATTTCTATAGCAATTGCTGTACTTCGTGCGTCTGTTATCTATAAATAGCTTTCTTGATTGATGATATTGTATGATTTTTGACATGTTTACATACTACATGCTAAATGCTTCGCTTGGTTTCAAACAGGATACTAACGAAATATTGAAATATAGATGAAATATAGACTATAGGCTACCCAATAATTCATAGGTTTAAAGTTTATTACATAATCATTGTTTATCTTGCATTTTTCATACAAAAGATCGTGCTGAAACTCGAATTTCGACGGTCTACGGTCTTTGGTATGCTGCGGGGAAGGGAGGCGTTAGCGGTGCTGTCATGTCGGAGTGAACCGACACAGCTGAGAGACCGGGGCAGCTTATTATCAATACACAAAAAGAACGATAACTTGTCAAGGTAGTAATTTTAACTAACAATTAAATTCTTAATTTTTGCATAATTTTGATTATAATGTGTGACCCGGTACGAGAGAAATCTCTTCTATCGATTGGCGTTTATGTTTTCTTCAGTTTTATACAGTAAGGTTGTAAACAAGAGTTTGATGGAAGCGGATAGATCTAATAATATGGAGTTAGCAGATTTTCCGATTAGTGGTGAATACTAAATTAAGTCTGCTTGATAAACCCAAAAAATATTTAAAAAGTATGCCCGATTTTGTTATACAAATATTCAAACTATTATAACAGTTTCAACAGTTTATTTATTAATAATATTTAAATACAATGCTAATCCCGAAACCCGATTTAAATTGCTAAGAATTTCCATGGGACTTCCAAATGCCTGTTCGTGGTTCTGTTATCATATTGACTCATTTAGCCATTATTTTTTTAATTCGGTAATCTGTCGCCGGATATCCAAATTCCTTTAGCGAGGCATAATCGCCGTGTCGTTATATGTATTGTGTCCGTAAACACTGTTCTCCTAGTAACTATGCACGTGCGATCCGCCAATACTTGCAGTGTCGCTGTCGATCCCTTCCCCCGCTCGCCCGAAAGACCCAACAGCGCCGCGTCAATTGCAGCAATCATGAGATGCTTCAACTCGATCTTTTGACCTTAGTTCAATAATTCTAGGTGGTCAGGAAACTTGGAGACAATTCTTGACATTACCTAACATTCTGAAGGAGTTTAACCCGAAACTAACAGGCTATTCGACGGGAACTGGTGAATTCCTATCAAGACATTCCCATATGAATGTTGCATTTCCGGTATCAGCGGACGAAGACGCTTTACGACAAGCGAAGATATTGGTGAAGAAAATGAAGGAAGATCCTGATATTAACTTTGAAGAGGACTGGAAAATGGTCACGATGTTCTTTGGGGCAAACGACATTTGTTCAGCACAATGTTATGACAAAGAGAAAGCATCGCCGATGAACCATGCGAAGAAGTTGATGGTGGCCTTAGATTATCTCCAGAAGAACTTGCCCAGAACATTTGTGAACTTAATCCCAGTTCTTGGTAAACATTTTTAATCGGAGGGAGTTTTAAAGATTGCGTTGATTAATTAGTAAGATTTTAGATGTCTCTGCTAGTATTAGAGTGAAGAGGACTATGATGTGTAACCTAATGCATAGGTTCTTCTGCGCTTGCTTTCATCAGAACGGGAACGAACTTGAGACCATAACGACCATGACAAGGGAATACCAAGAGGCTGAAGAGTTATTGGTAAGTTATGATTTGACGCCAGAACTATAAGGTAATAAGCAAGGTCAAGGTTTTGTAACTCCGTTCAAACGATGTTTAGGGAATTTTTTTCAGGTTTCCTTATATTCAGGTTTCCATTATATTATTTCGATGAAAGCGTATTAGCCAATTGAAACTTTTCCCTACCACTAAAATTTTGGGATTGGCAATGTTTCATATTAACAAGAAAAGACTGAAAACCATTTACATACTTATAAGTTTATGAATAAAAACACACCAATATACTAAAATAATAGCCATTTAACAGTCATTTAAACTGAGCCATATACTACAATAGTACACTCAAAAAGAAAATAAATGTGTATTATAATTATTTCACTCAACACAATCATAATTATTTGTAAATAATTCTAGTCTAAACTTAGATTTTGCGTTGTTTATCGGTGGTTTAATGCTATTATTTCGCTTCATATGCGATTACGAGCAAAGTAGTTGGGATACAAATTATTATTATACACGTTTATGGGTCAGATACATTGGGTACTTAATTCTAATAAGTACAGCCCTCTATCTATTTTAGTTTGTTCAGGAGGATTTTTGAAACTTAGATTTTACGTTGTTTATCGGTGGTTTAATGCTATTATTTCGCTTCATGTGCGATTATGAGCAAAGTAGTTGGGATACAAATTATTATTATACACGTTTATGGGTCAGATACATTGGGTAATTAATTCTAATAAGTACAGCCCTCTATCTATTTTAGTTTGTTCAGGAGGATTTTTGAAACTTAGATTTTACGTTGTTTATCGGTGGTTTAATGCTATTATTTCGCTTCATGTGCGATTACGAGCAAAGTAGTTGGGATACAAATTATTATTATACACGTTTATGGGTCAGATACATTGGGTAATTAATTCTAGAAAGTAAAGCCCTCTATCTATTTTAGTTTGTTCAGGAGGATTTTTGAAACTTAGATTTTACGTTGTTTATCGGTGGTTTAACGCTATTATTTCGCTTCATGTGGGATTACGAGCACAGCAGTTGGGATACAAATTATTATTATACACGTTTATGGGTCAGATACATTGGGTAATTAATTCTAAAAAGTACAGCCCTCTATCTATTTTAGTTTGTTCAGGAGGATTTTTGAAACTTAAATTTTACGTTGTTTATCGGTGGTTTAATGCTATTATTTCGCTTCATGTGCGATTACGAGCAATGTAGTTGGGATACAAATTATTATTATACACGTTTATGGATCAGATACATTGGGTAATTAATTCTAAAATGTACAGCCCTCTATCTATTTTAGTTTGTTCAGGAGGATTTTTGAAACTTAGATTTTACGTTGTTAATCGGTGGTTTAATGCTATTATTTCGCTTCATGTGCGATTACGAGCAAAGTAGTTGGGATACAAATTATTATAATACACGTTTATGGATCAGATACATTGGGTAATTAATTCAAAAAAGTACAGCCCTCTATCCATTTTAGTTTGTTCAGGAGGATTTTTGAAACTTAGATTTTACGTTGTTTATCGGTGGTTTAATGCTATTATTTCGCTTCATGTGCGATTACGAGCACAGTAGTTGGGATACAACTTATTATTATACACGTTTATGAGTCAGATACATTGGGTAATTAATTCTAAAAAGTACAGCCCTCTATCTATTTTAGTTTGTTCAGGAGGATTTTTGAAACTTAGATTTTACGTTGTTTATCGGTGGTTTAATGGTATTATTTCGCTTCATGTGCGATTACGAGCACAGTAGTTGGGATACAAATTATTATTATACACGTTTATGGATCAGATACATTGGGTAATTAATTCTAAAAAGTACAGCCCTCTATCTATTTTAGTTTGTTCAGGAGGATTTTTGAAACTTAGATTTTACGTTGTTTATCGGTGGTTTAATGCTATTATTTTGCTTCATGTGCGATTACGAGCACAGTAGTTGGGATACAAATTATTATTATACACGTTTATGGATCAGATACATTGGGTAATTAATTCTAAAAAGTATAGCCCTCTATCTATTTTAGTTTGTTCAGGAGGATTTTTGAAACTTAGATTTTGCGTTGTTTATCGGTGGTTTAATGCTATTATTTCGCTTCATATGCGATTACGAGCAAAGTAGTTGGGATACAAATTATTATTATACACGTTTATGGGTCAGATACATTGGGTAATTAATTCTAATAAGTACAGCCCTCTATCTATTTTAGTTTGTTCAGGAGGATTTTTGAAACTTAGATTGTACGTTGTTTATCGGTGGTTTAATGCTATTATTTCGCTTCATGTGCGATTACGAGCAAAGTAGTTGGGATACAAATTATTATTATACACGTTTATGGGTCAGATACATTGGGTAATTAATTCTAATAAGTACAGCCCTCTATCTATTTTAGTTTGTTCAGGAGGATTTTTGAAACTTAGATTTTGCGTTGTTTATCGGTGGTTTAATGCTATTATTTCGCTTCATATGCGATTACGAGCAAAGTAGTTGGGATACAAATTATTATTATACACGTTTATGGGTCAGATACATTGGGTAATTAATTCTAAAAAGTAGAGCCCTCTATCTATTTTAGTTTGTTCAGGAGGATTTTTGAAACTTAGATTTTACGTTGTTAATCGGTGGTTTAATGCTATTATTTCGCTTCATGTGCGATTACGAGCAAAGTAGTTGGGATACAAATTATTATAATACACGTTTATGGATCAGATACATTGGGTAATTAATTCTAAAAAGTACAGCCCTCTATCTATTTTAGTTTGTTCAGGAGGATTTTTGAAACTTAAATTTTACGTTGTTTATCGGTGGTTTAATGCTATTATTTCGCTTCATGTGCGATTACGAGCAATGTAGTTGGGATACAAATTATTATTATACACGTTTATGGATCAGATACATTGGGTAATTAATTCTAAAATGTACAGCCCTCTATCTATTTTAGTTTGTTCAGGAGGATTTTTGAAACTTAGATTTTACGTTGTTAATCGGTGGTTTAATGCTATTATTTCGCTTCATGTGCGATTACGAGCAAAGTAGTTGGGATACAAATTATTATAATACACGTTTATGGATCAGATACATTGGGTAATTAATTCAAAAAAGTACAGCCCTCTATCCATTTTAGTTTGTTCAGGAGGATTTTTGAAACTTAGATTTTACGTTGTTTATCGGTGGTTTAATGCTATTATTTCGCTTCATGTGCGATTACGAGCACAGTAGTTGGGATACAACTTATTATTATACACGTTTATGAGTCAGATACATTGGGTAATTAATTCTAAAAAGTACAGCCCTCTATCTATTTTAGTTTGTTCAGGAGGATTTTTGAAACTTAGATTTTACGTTGTTTATCGGTGGTTTAATGGTATTATTTCGCTTCATGTGCGATTACGAGCACAGTAGTTGGGATACAAATTATTATTATACACGTTTATGGATCAGATACATTGGGTAATTAATTCTAAAAAGTACAGCCCTCTATCTATTTTAGTTTGTTCAGGAGGATTTTTGAAACTTAGATTTTACGTTGTTTATCGGTGGTTTAATGCTATTATTTTGCTTCATGTGCGATTACGAGCACAGTAGTTGGGATACAAATTATTATTATACACGTTTATGGATCAGATACATTGGGTAATTAATTCTAAAAAGTATAGCCCTCTATCTATTTTAGTTTGTTCAGGAGGATTTTTGAAACTTAGATTTTGCGTTGTTTATCGGTGGTTTAATGCTATTATTTCGCTTCATATGCGATTACGAGCAAAGTAGTTGGGATACAAATTATTATTATACACGTTTATGGGTCAGATACATTGGGTAATTAATTCTAATAAGTATAGCCCTCTATCTATTTTAGTTTGTTCAGGAGGATTTTTGAAACTTAGATTGTACGTTGTTTATCGGTGGTTTAATGCTATTATTTCGCTTCATGTGCGATTACGAGCAAAGTAGTTGGGATACAAATTATTATTATACACGTTTATGGGTCAGATACATTGGGTAATTAATTCTAATAAGTACAGCCCTCTATCTATTTTAGTTTGTTCAGGAGGATTTTTGAAACTTAGATTTTGCGTTGTTTATCGGTGGTTTAATGCTATTATTTCGCTTCATATGCGATTACGAGCAAAGTAGTTGGGATACAAATTATTATTATACACGTTTATGGGTCAGATACATTGGGTAATTAATTCTAAAAAGTAGAGCCCTCTATCTATTTTAGTTTGTTCAGGAGGATTTTTGAAACTTAGATTTTACGTTGTTAATCGGTGGTTTAATGCTATTATTTCGCTTCATGTGCGATTACGAGCAAAGTAGTTGGGATACAAATTATTATAATACACGTTTATGGATCAGATACATTGGGTAATTAATTCTAAAAAGTACAGCCATCTATCCATTTTAGTTTGTTCAGGAGGATTTTTGAAACTTAGATTTTACGTTGTTTATCGGTGGTTTAATGCTATACTTATAGAAGAAATTGTAAATTTTAACTGAAAATATAAGTTATTTGACACAAATACACGTTCTTTCTATTAAACAAATGCATTTTTATCCAAAGAAATATATTTCTTTGCCTCTATTGGAACACCAGCTTTGTTTAAGTTATTGCATATTTATTCTATATATATTCCTATATATTCTATATTTATATATTACACTAATTTTTGAAAACAGGTTCTGTATTTACCTTAAAGAAGCAGACAAATAAACTGAATAAGGAAGACGCTGCGTTTCTATTTGCATTAGATTCCATTCAAGAAACAGACTTTGTTCATAAATTTATTGTATTTTTTATGAAACCACCGTTTAGCTAACATTTTTTCGTTGGGATTAATGTATTTGTTTTATATATTTATATTTTTATCCAATAATTTATTTATTCGTCCTGTATTTTATTACTTACTTACTAATTTTATATCGTACAAACATCATTGAATTCAGACTAAGAAGTCGGCCTCTGAATGTTAGTATTTATTATATTTTGCAAGACATACTGCGTACCATGAATTCATTTTCTTGTCGAAACTAAAACGTATTACGAAATCCCGAAAATAATTTCTTGCCAGTAGAAAAAGGTATCATTATCCGGAGCATTGAGGCGGAATTAATATGCTTTCGGCAAATATTTTTAACAAAATGCGGCGTAGAAGTTATTTCACGGCCAGAAAACGACCCTTTTTTTGTCCAACCAGTCAGCGCAGCGTTTCAAGAACTTGAAATGTTCACATATCCACATATGAGATGTGTCGAATCGAAATGAAATGTTTATATTTTACATATTTTCACGCGTATCTGATTTTCAAAATGTTAATCTCACATTCCAATTTGCTAAGATTAATAGATAACTAATATAGAAGCAATTTAATCATTTACCTTCATTAAAATCAGCAATCTATTAAACGTTGGGTAATATTTAACATGCAATAAAACTATATACGACCCAAGTTCTTATTTAAAATGGTGATGCTGAGTTCAATTGTTGCGATGTTGCAATGTTGCAAGACATTGTTCATGAGAAAAGTATATTTTCTTCTTTTGGGGCAAAAATAGTTGCTCTAAATATAATTAAAGGTAGGATTAAACGGAGATTTCATCTAAAAAAATGTGACTGCTGCTATTTTTTTTTTCAGTACAAAACTTGATTTATTAAATTCTCTATACATTTGTTACTATCCATTACGTGTTGTCTGTTTGATGGCATTTCTTCATCGTTAGATTCGACAAACCTTCCCGATTCTAAGTAGATCTTCGGAATCTTCAAGACCATCACCGTCTTCGTCTCCAATATTATTTCTAGTCTGCATTGGTACTTCATCCACAATTTCATCTGAATTACTAACACATTCCACATTCCAATAATTTTAACATTGCAAAAAGCTGTGATAATTATCAAATAATTGTTGTGTTTTGTTTTGAAGCAATAGTTTTAGCAACGAAAATTTCTTTTATTGCTTTTTGGCAAGCACTGGGAACGCAAAAAGGTCGCGAAATTGTTGTACTTGATTGATGTCGCTAAAAATAACCGAGAAATTTAATGAGGAGTCTCAATGTCAGTTGGTAACCCGGAACAAACAACATAAAAAGTTCAAGTGCACACTAATAGAAAATTAAGAAATCGGAAGAATTCATTATGGAGATTTATTAATATATATTTTGAGTTTACGATTTGTAAATAGTATATACGACGCAGCGAAAATAAGAAAGTAGAAATTTGCCATTGATAATCGAAAGGAAAATTGGTTTCTACCGATACAAACTCATCTATTAGCTTCGTTTAAATTACGTAAATAAGAAAAAGGTTTTTTTTAGCAGATCCTGAATGACACAACTTATTTTTTAGTTTATGTCTTTTACCTTTCAGCTGACGAAGTAATACGAAATATAACGTAATATATTATAATATATATTACTGAATCTGAATCCTGAATCCTATTGAACACGTGTGGGATCAGCTTGACCGATGTGTTCGCAAGCGCCCTAATCCACCACTGTTCCATATTCATCCACTGTAACAAGAAAGTGATAAACCGTATTATCATTTATATTTAAAAAGATTAGCCATATTTACAGTTTCCTGTAAAATTCGTACGGTAGAGTACAGTTCGAAGTCATCTTGAAGGTATTCTAAAAATGCAAAGAAATAAAAACAAATTTCCCCAATTTCACTTCTTGTGAATGGAAGGTTGCTTTTCGACAACAAAATTGTAGTAGTGTGCTATAAATAATTCCAACATTGGGAAGTACATGCATAAAATACAAGGTAAATGTCACGGTTATTTGATTCATTCAAGATACTCGTATTTCTTACAGAATACCAACGTCCAGGTTCATATCAGTACAAATTCTTACGAGATTCGTGATATTAAAACTTGTATTTTTTTAAACGAAAACGAGGGTAGAGGAGGATAACAGTATTAAATAGAGAATGATAAGTCAACAATCGTTGTATGTATCTGATAGACTATTCAGAATAAAACAGATCGATGAATACTCGAATCTAAAAAGTACACGCTGGAGTACCCCAGGGTAGTGTGTTAGGACCAATTCTCTGTCTACTATATACAAGTGACCTTCCACAGCTGACTATTTTAATCATAAGACATGCTGACGACTAGCTGATGCCACAATAACCTCTGACTCCTAGGTGTTATTACTCGCTCAATAATTGCTTGTAATCTAACTAATATATTCGCCAGACTATCTTTATTTCTTTGTTATTGCAGGTTGCCAGTGGTAGGTATGATGTTACGGATGATTTCACGGTTGTCATCCAACCGTTCATGAAGTTTTTCAACGCACCTTTGGATCTTTCACGGATACATCAAGAAGTTATCGACAGCTCATATATTACCCATGACTGTTTCCATTTTTCCCAAAAAGGACATGCCTTAGGTAACGGTTTTCTTCCGTTTGTGTGTAATAAATGTTTCGAAAAAGATTTTCATGGAAGCTATGGAAGCCATGCTAAATAACAATAATAATTAAAGATCTATATGTTGGCAAGATCATTGGCAGGCATTCTGACTTTGAACTTAAGCACATTTTCGCGTATAAAAACAAAAAATACTAGTCAAAACAAACCACTGTTTAGTTCATGGTTAATAACTTAGCTAAGGATACATTCTTGACCGATTTATTATGACCTAGAGTTAATTAAATTGTTGCTATTATAAATATGATTTATTGCATTTTGTAGTCCCCTATGATTATTTCGAAATTAGATGCGATTACATGGACTATTAAGCTATAAATATTGTACTTACTGCAACTAAAAATACTAAAAAAGACAAGATAATTGCTTAGAAACAAACTACAACTTTGTGATCACCAATTTATGTTTTTATCATTCCTCATGTGTTCTAAAAAAGATAACTTTTAATTTTATTAAACACAACCTAAAAAAAAGCGATTAGACACAGACTGCGAGGTCAAAAGTTGAACACGTTTGTCTTTTATTTATGGATGCTCTCTGACATCAGAAGACAAATGAAAAGCGTATATCTTTTTTTTTTTTTAATCAAGACAGATGACTGATGTTATTTTTAAAACCCGTTGTTGTTTGTAAACTTATTTAGTTATATGATAGATTTTGATACTTTACTTCTGATTCACAGGTGCTAACATGTTGTGGAACAATTTATTGGAACCTATAGGAAGAAAAACAATCAAAAAGATGAACTACATCATGGAGGATTTTCGATGTCCAACATTTCAAGCCCCATTTCTCTTTACTAGTAAAAATTCTAAGGCTTTTGTGACTACTGGTAGTCAATATACCTACAATGGAAAAGATATAGATAGTCTGGAATAATTCTTGATTGACATGATAAATAAAAACGTCTGTTATAATACTGAGAAGTATTCTTTTGTATTATTCTATAAATATACGCAGATTATGTGATTAAAATTTATCAATGGCAAAATAACTTCGCAAAAAATAATTTTTTGTAGCCGGAGATAATTTGTTTTTGTTTGAAACGTTGTAACCAATGTATTGTGTAACATATAAATATTATATTATATTGTGTAACATAAAAAATATCTTTTGTGTTGTTGCAATACAACAAAAGTTGTTTTGCAGGTACGTTTTAACTATGAATTATTGGGACGCAAAATAAATCAAAACAAACGTTTTAAATACACAATTTGTGTAATCAAATTTTGTTATCGGTTACTTTAAGTTTTGAAATGCTGATTACATAAACGATTACATATTACACAATAATATTATCGTTAACGCCATATAAAATATTGTTAAATGCTTTAAAATACAAACTCAATTCAAAATTATCTACTTCTATAATTAGGTAATATATCAAAATGGCGGTAACCTTACGATATGTATATCTGATAAGAAAAACACTGGGTTTTCAAAAATACGTCAACATGAATAGTTATAACTGGTTTCCTCTAGAATATTATAATTGCGCCTAAATATCGATAAATACATGCATTAACCCACACAAGAATGCAAGATAAGAAAGTATAAATCATTATAATAAATTAACTTTTAAAAATGCTTAATTATGACGTAAATTAATACATAAAAATAAACAAGAAAGTGTACTGTTGTGGTTATATAACAGAAAATAATTGCTTCAATTATTCTAAAATTAAGATAATTCTTATAAAATAGTCCTTGAAGGAACAAAAAAATTGAAAATAGGTTCGAAATTAGCCATCAAGGGCTAAACCCCAAAAAATGAAAGGCAATATCAAAAAATTTGTAAGAATCGTTTCACCTATCCGGGGAGACACTGTATATTTTAATGTGTCTGCCCCGTTCGGGTTATTTATTTTTAACCAAGTCATGACAACTCTTAAATTAGCTAATCAATTTTGACTTCTATCATTATCTGTAATTTATTTTTGAAACCACATCGAACACGAAAGGTTAAAGTTTAATTTTGATATAATTATATTTGCAAATTGTGCAGTACCAATGTGTTTTTTTTTGTATTATTTTGACTGCTCTTTAGTAGATTTGTTTGTATCTTAATTCATATCCGGATACAATAATTACTAACGTTCGAGCTCGAAAACTTGTAGATCGCAGTCGTAATTTACGCTTGTCGAGAGAGATAAAACAAGAATGAAGCCAACGTTTCAAAAAAGTAAACCTGTGGTGTGCTATATGAAGGTTTGTATTGAAAGCACAAAAAGTGGTCCCAAAACTGATCCTTGCGGAACCCCACCCGCAGGTTGTAACACACTGTATATGTAAGGTCGGGGTTTTTAGGGGAGTCCCGGTCGTTAGTTCGTCAACACGGAGCGAGAGTAATCTAGATTCTGACAGTATATGTTCAATGCCAAATTGCCTTTCGAGAAAGACTGGCACCGCATATAAGAGAGCAAAAAATGAGACGTCTAGAGTGCCGTGAGTTCAGGAAACTGTTGACTCGCACGGCCTACCTGATAACCAAGAGGAGACCAAGGTTTACAGCTTGACCATGCGACGGTGCACGTAGCATATTGCCAATTTGCACGAGAAACGTAAACTTATTAAATGTCGGGTTTTCTGGAACTGGAATACCAGATATCCAATCATAATTTGTTTGTCGGTTGCATCACTTAAATGGGAACTAAATAAAAAATTAACCACACATGTAGCTAGTTATGATATCTCCTATAGAAAATAAATAAGTACTTTAAACAGTTATCGGGAAACACTTGAGTGTATGTCATATTATATGAAACAACTCGATGCAATGCATCGTAGATAAGTTGTTTTTAGTGCTTATCTATTAAAAATTATATCCTATTTTAAGAATAACGAACTATCTGTGTTTGGAAATCTTCGGTTTGTTTAATGTTTTGTGATGCGTAGCAAATATACAGATGAAAACGGTTTAAAACTAACTGTAAATTTCCAAATTCATTCTACTTATAAAGATTTTGATGGAAGCGGATAGATCTAATAATATGGAGTTAGCAGATTTTCCGATTACTGGTGAATACTAAATTAATTTTGCTTGATAAACCCAAAAAATATTTAAAAAGTATGCCCGATTTTGTTATATAAATATTCAAACTATTATAACAGTTTCAACAGTTTATTTATTAATAATATTTAAATACATGCACAAACAATATAAAATAAATGCAACTCTTGATGTATTACATATATTGCAACCGTCAGCTCTGAGCGTATAAAACTTAGAAATATCAAATCAAAAAACTTTAACAAATTTAGCATCGTAAATTTGTAGACACATAGATTATTTTGCAGATCGTTCGATAATTTTAAATGCTAATCCCGAAACCCGATTTAAATTGCCAGTGATTTTACTTTTTAATTCGTTGAAACCTATAAATTATTTCCGGAGTAATTAATTGCTAAAGTTAAACGAATAAAATTTACGGGGCGAAAACAGCGCCAATTCGTCTTAATTTGGAAAAATCGGGAAAACGCCAACACATACAGCTTTCTAATTTTTATGAGCTGTAGCATATTAATCGAGGACAGCATCAGAATTTTTTCAAATTTTTTCGCCCCTTGTTCTGCGAGAAAATGGACGTCAAAAGAAGGGACATAATATATGGCCACGATAGTACCTCAGGATAGCGTCTTGGGACCACTGCTCTACGAGCTAAGGCCGTTCCCACACGAATAGTATTTCCTGGCTTGTGCTTGTGCTAACTGAAGATTTTGCGAATAAAGTACAAGGCCGTGACACAGTTTTGTACAATCTGCGGTGGTTCAAATAAATAATAAACATTACAAAACGTTAGATTTATGTAGGGCGTTAATAAAAATTGTATTTAAAAAAAATGCGGTTCATTTGGGATGGTTGAGTCGCTTATCAATGGTTATCTATAGGTTAGTAACCTTCTCGGGCATTTTTGTGTCAATTGTACTTAGGCTAATGGAAAAAGTAACCGAAACACCCAATTAAAGTAAAAGACAATTGAGGGAGAGAAGACAGGAAATAGAAAAGTATTTACCTAACTAACACCAAATCATAACAATTCCCAGTAAAACCATACCGACGCATGACGGCCACTTTTCATTCACAAACACAGCCATTATCTGCATATTTACATACTCAACAGAGAACCACGGTGAAGTCCCCAAACGCACCAGACAATTACCCATAAATCAATATAAACATCTCGTGTCAAATTGACGACAGTCGAACCAAGAGAAAATATCATTTTCGCAACGTTCCATACACCATTGATGCTCGACAGCATGTCTTTTGACGTCATCCGACTCCGCATCTCTGACATTGGCCTTCATATCAACGACAACTTGGATTCTCCAAAAACAGGTCCGCGATGCGCTATATATACGACGAGCAACTCAGATTATGCCATAACCGTACAAAACGTTGTTGAGTGAACATCGCTCTGTGAGACAGTGAAGAAACGTTAAGAAAAATTTGACTCAAGATGTACACGAATCCGTTCAACAGGAAACACTCGACCATCAGACAAGTGATCGACAAATTCCTGCATCCCGATCATAACAACAAGAAGAAAAGTGGGTCTTCAGTGACCAGCAAGAAGAACAGTTTTAACTATGAGAATAGCTGCTCGAAACAAGTGCTTAGTGGCCAGGATGCATCCAGGAGGATAATCTCAGTTGGAAAGTGAAGTTTAAGTTGGAGGATGCATTTGTAATGCTTGATATTGTCTACAAAAGTCACTAGGTAGGTTTCTTTTGTTTTAAAATGAAAAAATACTGCTCCTTTTGACAAAATTTTTAAACCATTTCTTAGACTGTTTATCTAAACCTAGTTCTCTTTGTATTACAGATACACATGCGTAGAAAATTGGAAAAATTTTTGCATGGGAAGGCTTCATATCAACATCGCTCCAAACCCGGAGAAGATGGTGATGACCCCCACCTCCAGTTTAACTCGAAGTTTTGATACCAAAGTTTAAGAAGATGCCCATTCGTAGAGAGCCCATAATTTATTGTTTTCTATTTATTCATAACTTATTTATAATAAATCTCTCTAAGTTATTATTTATACATTTGTTTTGATCAACCTTCTGACATGTGGAAACCCCAATAGTTCAGTGATGCCTTTCTCTACAACCTAGAAAAACTTGTGTGCCAAAAGCTTACATCCGTCTTGGCGAAAGAGTGGATTTTTTTTTTTAAATCGACAGCAAGGTAAGGTTTTTTTGATGAGCTGGATTTGGAGACTGGTGAAATTTGATTAGGTGTTTGTTGGTAAAAACTGGCCGACTAGAGCACCTACGTCATCTAGGTAGGTATTAAAAGTTGGAGACGTCAGTTGTCTTGTCCAAAACTAGTCAAAAGTCATAATTATATTCCCTAAAAAGCAAAGTAAAGTACTTTTTAAGTCATCATTAAAGTCTTTATAATTACTCTGATTACATTTGTCTTGATAAAATTATAAGAATAGCAAGAATAAAACAGACAAAATTCTGTAAATTCCAAAAACTTTCTCATAAACATGTGTCGATTCCTTGTGTTGATGCAGCTTTCCTAATAGATAGATAGATTTATTGGTCTATAGAACAATTTGAAATATTAGTTAGTTACTTTTACTTTTAACCAGACGATATGCAGGCAGAGACATATCTTTGTTGAATTTTACATATTCAATGGGAAAAGATAGTTGAAAATTAGTGTTACATTGTGTATTTTATACAGATTTTGAGGTTTCTGGGAGATTGAATTCAAATGGCATACATTTACTAGTGTTGCTAAAATTACAGTTTTGACATTTGGCCTCACTTTTCCGGATGTCTTACGTAATTTCGAGTTCGCATTCGTATTCAGGGCAAATAAAGTTCCAGAGTACATTTTATATTCCATTTACAACCTCCATGCTACTCAAAGTTATCAATATTTGCAATTATGGTCTTTAAGCCATAAATTTTCTTCCGCTACCATTAAGACAATTAAATGTTATATTAAAATAACTTTTAAACATGGGATTGCCATCACATCAAAAAGTGTATTTTTTAAAAAACTCAAAAGACAATCATTCTAGAGAAGTAAGAAGAAGTCTCTTCTGGCATCTTCTGTAGTCTCTAACAAAGGATACAACATACAATGTATAGTCAATGCTTTCATGAACCTTTGTCCCAAATGGCAGGAAACAATTTTTTAATTTAACGATAGCTTAACGATGTACCTCAATTAGATAGTTATGGTGCGAAGTAAGCGATGTTCATGACGGTTTACGTACAGTTATGTCATTTTTTGTTGTCAGTCGCGATCGAAACAAGTTTTTAGCACTTAAATTCGCAAGTATAATCAATGTTTTAATAACTTACGCGGAATATGACCTCAAAGACAACAGGATAAGTGTTAGGTACTTTTATGAATGATAACCGTGTATAATTATCAACTTTATGTTGTGTTAGTATGTGTATATAATAAGCAATGCTTAGAAACAACCAGAAATATAAATATTGTTTATGAATGGCGTTCTGATTATTTCGCTAAGTTTATACACGTTTTTATGTGATGGAAATGCAGCAATGTTAACAGTTATCAGTCGTAACCTTTAACTTTTAAGACCTTATCTTATATACAGTCTGACGGCAAAACAAAGTTCACAAGTCGGTAGAATATTCGATAAGCGATAATATAAAAATAAAGCCTCCGATGTGCGCTCAATGCCTAAAGTCCCCCCTGTTGAGCAAACAGACAACGCTTCACCTTTCCCCCAAAACTGTTTAACGATAATTTTTTCATATCTTCCCTGAGACCATTGTATAAGTGACTGACCTGGTAAGAGAATGGCCGTTTATACAGCTCAGCGCGATGGGCAGGTGGAGCAAACAAACCCCTGAATCTTAAATTATATCATATATACCTACAGTCAAGTAGTACGATATGTATCGCACTATTTTTTGTTGGCACATGGTACGTTTATTTTTAATAACTCTATTACAAGTGCCTAATGTATTCGAGATAAAAAAATAGTTTATTTATCAGTACATGAACATCAGATATAGATATTATCAATGTTTTTGTAACAAGTAAACATTGTAAACATGCTTTAAAAAACCCCCCTAGATATGCATTATTTTAAATTAGTTTGTGATACACCTGTCGACAATTCACTATACATGCATTTAATTACTATTAAATTTACATATAAATCGTAAAATAATAATTTATTATCTTGTTTTTTTGTATATATTTGCGTGAGCCTCGCTTGCAATAAATTTTCTATTTTTACCACAAGTGAAAAAGGATTGCCTATTCATCTGCGCACACACTTTTATTTGTTTAAAATCTAAGAATTATTATTGTTTTTTTAGACAAACGTCATCCAACAAAGTGTTTTTTAGCTATCTCACTGTCATAATTAATTGTGTATACCCCGAGTTTCAAATACAATACCTACACAAAACAAACAAAAAACGATTTGCTAGTCATTCCTATAACAAGAAACCGAATATTTGTTTATTTTGCATAGAGTAAGTTTATTTTCTTTCGCGGAAACTGGTAACTGGTAGAAATAGAGGTAAAACAAAAATTCCGAGTTTTTCTAGAGAATTTGAACTTACGTTTAAACAATTTTGTTGTAAAACTACCATTAAAAAGGTATTGCAGTTATTCGTAGATGACACACATACATAACCTACATTTTGTAGAGATTGATAGCAAAAGCGAACAGGCTTAAAATTGTTTACAGACAGATTCTGTGAAATGGTTTGTTATTTAAAAAAAATCATTATATTAAATGTTACTGGATTGAACTATATTATTCATAATACAGTTCTCTGTATTTGAAGCCAAGCTATGTATCTTGTGTCATCCAAAATCAGATAGATTTCAGTTCGTTGAGGTTGTTCTACCATTTATTTTGTATTTTATTGATGTATTTTATTACTACCTTATTGAAGATTCCTAGTAGATTCACCAACAGTTGATACCGCTGCCATTAGAGCAGCATTTTCCAGCTGTGGTAGGTCACTTCTTTTTAGTTGGTAGAGAATTGGTCCCAAGAGACTACCCTGGGGGTAGCTATCCGTTTTATGCTTGATAGTCTAGCTGATATATACCATGTTGACAGCTTGAAGGTTTTGGACATACCTACGGTTTCTATAAAATGACGCAAATCCAATATTTAATCGATTAATGATATGGAAATTATCTAAACTTGATTTTTATATACCTACATATAATTATTGACCTTTTGCTAACGCATTTTACTACGTTTTTTTTTTAAACACATCAAGCTGCGTACGTCAATGTCGAGATATAAACTGGGTTTTTTTAGAATTACCACTATAAATAAACATATGCTATTAAAAATGATAATTGGGTCAGGTTTTTATTGTTATACACGTCGTTTTGTGTCGCAAATATCTAATAGGCAATTGGGAAAACGAATGCTTAGCAAATCAGTAGATATTGTACTTTGCAAGTTACACATAAAATACAATTTTATTCTTATTATTATTATACTTGATTGTGTTTTTGTAAATATCATAAGGAAGAATCAAACAAAAACAACGAACGTTCAATTTCGAAACATTCCCAAATGCATTTGGTAAATTTCTGCCGCACAAAAGTGATTGACATCGTTGCCTCCGTATGTAAGAAATTTTCCAGTACTCGGTTGAACTTTTCGACTTACTTTATTCTAAAAATTATCACTGTAATTACTGTTGCGCGTTCTGTGTACATTTCCTTGAGTTGCGGTACATTTCTTGTAAATATGCATACGCACACATCAAACTAATAAATTAAATAACAACTTTTCCATATGCACAGTAAAAATATTTTACCTCTTTGCTGAAAAAACAACAACTGACCAATTACCCAAGCGAACCAAAACAAAACATACCTATTAGTAAGCATGTTGATATGACGCACTAGTTTTACTAAAAAACTACGTTTGCATTTCCTATATCTTGCCACAAATATTTATTTAGTTGACCAGATGTTCGAAAAATAATTACTTACTATTGTTGACCTGAAAATCTTACAACAGAATGACTAATATGTTTTCTAGTAAGTTCTTAGGATTTGATGATGCGATATCGACGAAAAAACAATGTTTTTTTATATACGAAATATCTAATATTGCGCTAAATTGATTTAAATAACTGTACATATCGACAACACGTGCCCAAGAACATTTATTATAGCTGTTAAAAACCAGAACTGACTAATTACACATTTGCCATCATTAGCATAATTGTATTAGGTGATAGAATTGGTAATGTTGGTCAGCTCATTACTTTTAAATTATCGTTTGATTGAAAATGCAAAAAAATAAGTGTTAAACATTTTTAATGGAACACATTATAAAATAAGTCTCTACTCTTCGTCAGTATTTCTGCCTCATCTGTATATTAATGTTTCTTGCATCTTGCATCATCCATTTTGTGCTTTCTTCTTTTTTATTAACAAATATTCTCTTCAAGCATTAGATATTTTAGATTTTTCGTGGAGATGGCATGATTTTTTTAATGGAGATGGCTTGTGTTCAACTGTTATCTCCAACAAAATTGGAAACTTTGCAGAAAATAATCAGAGATTATGTCCTTAGCAACAGTTTGTCTATGTATTACTAAACTCTCTCTGTATATCCCAAGAATGCGGCAACCCATTGATTTTAAAAAAAATCCAGAAATTACAAGGAACCAAAAAACTACAATTTTTCTATATTTTGATACCACCAATTTTCTTTCGTCTGTCTGCTGTCGATTATAATCGAACACTTATGCAACTCAATAATAATGACTGCTTCAACATGGGTTGTATACCTTGCAGTTGTATACGTTCATTTTAGGAGTATGTATTTCTATTTATATTATGTGTTTTGTATTTAAAATTTTAATGCTCACTAATCAAACGCACACCAATTCTTCAAAATGTATTAATTATTCATTTATGTGGACATTGCATTTAATTAAATTTTTGAAATCAACGAATGTGAAAAATTTCTTTTGTACGAATGCGAAAAACTTATTATAAGATACTACTGCAATATTGGTTGCATGCGATTTGGGTATACAATTTATAACACCTACGTTTTTTTGGAAAACATAAGTACTATTACAATCAGTAAGATAATAGTGACTATTTTTTTAATTTGGGAAATTTTTTGTGCCACGTGTACTACATTTACATCATTTATTGCTGCATATTTAAGGTTAACTGCAAATTTTATCATAATTCTCAAGCTATTCTTAGAGTTGTGATTTTTCTTTGCTATTTAAAGCAATTTTGTCACATACAGCAATTTAAAAAAATCGCACTTCTTCTCTGTGGACGAATTACGAGCCTGTAGTACTTTTATATGTTTTATTGATGCATATTCCATAATATTAAAAAGTTTGATCGTAATTCTCTAGATATTCTTAGAGTTATGAGTTTTCTTTGATATTTACAGCAAGCTTATCACTCACAGCAATTTTAAAAATCGCACTTCTTCTCTGTGGATTAAATACGAGCTTGTAGTACTTTTATATGATTTATTGATGCATATTCCATAATATTAAAAAGTTTGATCGTAATTCTCTAGTTATTCTTAGAGTTGTGGTTTTTTTTTTAATATTTAAAAATTTGTATCCCAACTACTTTGCTCGTAATCGCACATGAAGCGAAATAATAACATTCAACCACCGATAAACAACGTAAAATCTAAGTTTCAAAAATCCTCCTGAACAAACTAAAATAGATAGAGGGCTGTACTTTCTAGAACTAATTACCCAATGTATCTGATCCATAAACGTATATAATAATAATTTGCTCGTAATCACACATGAAGCGAAATAATAACATTCAACCACCGATAAACAAAGTAAAATCTAAGTTTCAAAAATCCTTCTGAACAAACTAAAATCGATAGAGGGCTGTACTTTTTAGAATTAATTACCCAATGTATCTGATCCATAAACGTGTATAATAATAATTTGTATCCCAACTACTTTGCTCGTAATCGCACATGAAGCGAAATAATAACATTCAACCACCGATAAACAACGTAAAATCTAAGTTTCAAAAATCCTCCTGAACAAACTAAAATAGATAGAGGGCTGTACTTTTTAGAATTAATTACCCAATATATCTGATCCATAAACGTGTATAATAATAATTTGTATCCCAACTACTTTGCTCGTAATCGCACATGAAGCGAAATAATAACATTCAACCACCGATAAACAACGTAAAATCTAAGTTTCAAAAATCCTCCTGAACAAACTAAAATAGATAGAGGGCTGTACTTTTTAGAATTAATTACCCAATGTATCTGATCCATAAACGTGTATAATAATAATTTGTATCCCAACTACTTTGCTCGTAATCGCACATGAAGCGAAATAATAACATTCAACCACCGATAAACAACGTAAAATCTAAGTTTCAAAAATCCTCCTGAACAAACTAAAATGGATAGAGGGCTGTACTTTTTAGAATTAATTACCCAATGTATCTGATCCATAAACGTGTATAATAATAATTTGTATCCCAACTACTTTGCTCGTAATCGCACATGAAGCGAAATAATAACATTCAACCACCGATAAACAACGTAAAATCTAAGTTTCAAAAAGCCTCCTGAACAAACTAAAATAGATAGAGGGCTGTACTTTTTAGAATTAATTACCCAATGTATCTGATCCATAAACGTATATAATAATAATTTGTATCCCAACTACTTTGCTCGTAATCGCACATGAAGCGAAATAATAACATTCAACCACCGATAAACAACGTAAAATCTAAGTTTCAAAAATCCTCCTGAACAAACTAAAATGGATAGAGGGCTGTACTTTTTAGAATTAATTACCCAATGTATCTGATCCATAAACGTGTATAATAATAATTTGTATCCCAACTACTTTGCTCGTAATCGCACATGAAGCGAAATAATAACATTCAACCACCGATAAACAACGTAGAATCTAAGTTTCAAAAATCCTCCTGAACAAACTAAAATGGATAGAGGGCTGTACTTTTTAGAATTAATTACCCAATGTATCTGATCCATAAACGTGTATAATAATAATTTGTATCCCAACTACTTTGCTCGTAATCGCACATGAAGCGAAATAATAACATTCAACCACCGATAAACAACGTAAAATCTAAGTTTCAAAAAGCCTCCTGAACAAACTAAAATAGATAGAGGGCTGTACTTTTTAGAATTAATTACCCAATGTATCTGATCCATAAACGTGTATAATAATAATTTGTATCCCAACTACTTTGCTCGTAATCACACATGAAGCGAAATAATAACATTCAACCACCGATAAACAAAGTAAAATCTAAGTTTCAAAAATCCTTCTGAACAAACTAAAATCGATAGAGGGCTGTACTTTTTAGAATTAATTACCCAATGTATCTGATCCATAAACGTGTATAATAATAATTTGTATCCCAACTACTTTGCTCGTAATCGCACATGAAGCGAAATAATAACATTCAACCACCGATAAACAACGTAAAATCTAAGTTTCAAAAATCGTCCTGAACAAACTAAAATAGATAGAGGGCTGTACTTTTTAGAATTAATTACAGAATGTATCTGATCCATAAACGTGTATAATAATAATTTGTATCCCAACTACTTTGCTCGTAGTCGCACATGAACCGAAATAATAACATTCAACCACCGATAAACAAAGTAAAATCTAAGTTTCAAGAATCCTTCTGAACAAACTAAAATCGATAGAGGGCTGTACTTTTTAGAATTAATTACCCAATGTATCTGATCCATAAACGTGTATAATAATAATTTGTATCCCAACTACTTTGCCGTAATCGCACATGAAGCGAAATAATAACATTCAACCACAGATAAACAACGTAAAATCTACGTTTCAAAAATCCTCCTGAACAAACTAAAATAGATAGAGGGCTGTACTTTTTAGAATTAATTACCCAATATATCTGATCCATAAACGTGTATAATAATAATTTGTATCCCAACTACTTTGCTCGTAATCGCACATGAAGCGAAATAATAACATTCCACCACCGATAAACAACGTAAAATCTAAGTTTCAAAAATCCTCCTGAACAAACTAAAATAGATAGAGGGCTGTACTTTTTAGAATTAATTACCCAATGTATCTGATCCATAAATGTGTATAATAATAATTTGTATCCCAACTACTTTGCTCGTAATCGCACATGAAGCGAAATAATAACATTCCACCACCGATAAACAACGTAAAATCTAAGTTTCAAAAATCCTCCTGAACAAACTAAAATAGATAGAGGGCTGTACTTTTTAGAACTAATTACTTAATGTATCTGATTCATAAACGTGTATAATAATTTGTATCCCAACTACTTTTAAAAAATTTTAAAAAATTTTATAAAAAAATTATAAAATTTTTTTAAAAAATCGCACTTCTTCTCTGTGGATGAAATACGAGCTTGTAGTACTTTTATATCATTTATTGATGCATATTCAATAATATTAGCAAGGTTCATCAAAATTCTCAAGTTATTCGTAGAGTTATGATTTTCCTTTGATATTTACAGCAAATTTATCACTTACAGCAATTTTAAAAAATTGCACTTCTTCTCTGTGGGTGAAATACGAGCTTGTAGTACTTTTATATTATGGATTGGTGCCTATTCCATAATATTAAAAAGTTTTATCGTAATTCTCAAGTTATTCTTAGAGTTGTGATTTTTCTTTGATATTTAAAGCAAATTTATCACTTACAGCAATTTAAAAAAATCGCACTTCTTCTTTGTGGATGAAATACGAGCTTGTAGTACTTTTATATCATTTATTGATGCATATTCCATAATATTAGCAAGGTACATCATAATTCTCAAGTTATTCTTACAGTTATGAGTTTTCTTTGATATTTAAAGCAAATTTATCACTTACAGCAATTTTAAAAAATCGCACTTCTTGTCTGTGGATGAAATACGAGCTTGTAGTACTTGTATATCATTTATTGATGCATATTCAATAATATTAGCAAGGTTCATCATAATTCCCAAGTTATTCTTAGAGTTATGATTTTTCTTTGATATTTACAGCAAATTTATCACTTACAGCAATTTAAAAAATCGCACTTCTTCTCTGTGGATGAAATACGAGCTTGTAGTACTTTTATATCATTTATTGATTGCATAGTCAATAATATTAGCAAGGTTCATGATAATTCTCAAGTTATTCTTAGAGTTATGATTTTTCTTTGATATTTACAGCAAATTTATCACTTACAGCAATTTAAAAAAATCGCACTTCTTCTCTGTGGATGAAATACGAGCTTGTAGTACTTGTATATCATTTATTGATGCATATTCCATAATGTTAGAAAGTTTTATCGTAATTCTCAAGTTATTCTTAGAGTTGTGATTTTTCTTTGATATTTAAAGCAATTTTATCACTTACAGCAATTTTAAAAAATCGCACTTCGTCTTTTAGGATGAAATACGAGCATGTAGTACTTTTATATCATTTATTGGTGCATATTGCGTAATAATTGCTAAGCTTTAACATAACTCTGAAGTTATGACTAGAGTTTAGTGATTTAGTGATCTTTCTTTGATCCCTAAAGCAACTTTCTTACTAGTGGTGATTCTTTCTTAGGGTTATACGTCGGTTTTCGATACCTTTACGTTATTTTCCCACACATTCGGTCACCCTAACCTCCGGCTACAATAAGCATGACCAGGAATCACACCTGAACGCACGCCTAGTGTGGTTTCAACTTTTAACTAAGCGTCAAACGAGCAAGCGAAGTGGCCTGGACACCAGAGCAACAAGAGGAAGGCCTCTCCATAGCGTGATTGGACCAGTCGGTCACGTGGACACCGCGTAAAGCGAGCGGTATTTTTTTCACGTGTATCTTACCTAGAGAGAACAGAGAACTCGAGAGTCGCGCTACATCGCATTCCGAACGCGAGTTTCATAGATAATAGCCAATTTTTGACGTTTGGAGATAAAATTGAGTGTATCGTGGTATCGCTGAAGCCTTATAGATAATTCGGAGACAATATACGAGTTCCGCGGCTAGTTTTTGAATATTCGCGACGATAAAAACCTTTTGTTCGATCGGAGGAAGTTTTAGAGTCAGGAAGAAGAAGTGTTGGTTCTTGTTGTGTGTTTGTGGGAAATGTCGACTTGTTCTGAAGGAATATCGTCTGTGTTTGGTGTTGTTGTGGTCTGAGGCTGGATTACCGTTGCTCGACCTGGTGAATGACTCTTCTCGTCGTCCGCGAGGTTGCTCTGATCCGCAGGGCACCATGGAGGATATTGCTTTCAGCGATTGGCCTACGCAACCTGTCGACATAGCTGGAAGTAACACTTGGATGCCGGCGTACGGCTTCCAGGCTCCTACGACTCTACTAGATAAAGAAGACTTCCTAGGACACCCAGGTATGTCTCCTTGCTTCTTCTTCCTTCCTCCTCCTTAAATATACCCCCCATAACCCACCATCAGTGGTTTTATACAGGAGGCTTCACGTATAAACCAGAAGTAAAACCTCAGGTGTACCCCAGGGTGGCGTCTTTGGACCAATGCTCTTGTCTCGCTATATCTGCTCACAATACCTGATAAACGTGTCTAGGTATGACTCTGGATACAAAGCTGAGGTGAAGGGAAACTTCCAACAAACTTCCGGGTTAAGCCGGAAGTTGATAAAACCATCGAACCCGTTTTCACCGGTCAAAATCTTTTAAACTGTTTGAAAAATAGTATATTACGTGCTGTGGTGGTTATAGATGATAATTTAGAAGGTTGTTATGGGAACGCGTGAGTGAGGTAAAGGACTACTTCCTGCTCCGTGCTTACTATTTCAGTGGTACGATTCAACAAAATATTTCGTTCAAATGGATCACCCTGTACATTTACATAGTTTCTGATATGTGTTTGATGTATTTCTATTAAACTTTTTTGGGATATTTCATATTTATTAGGGTCTCACATTTCATTTTTAGGTAGAGAATATTATAATTGTTGTATTAAATGTGCTTAAATATTTAAAAAATCTGATGTGGCCAGGCACATGACTTTATCATACCATATATAAAATTAATACACAATAGGTATTGTCAAAACAGCGTATTTTTGTAGAATATACACAATATTAAGTGAACTTTTTCAGTTTGAAAAGCGGCAATCAAGTAATTTACAGATAATGACCAGAAAAAAGGTGAATGAGTCATCGGAATTAAACCTGTCACTTGACTGAACTAACATATGAGATTATATATTATTAGCTTAACACAGGTCAGTGCCTGTAGATCAAATGACTTTCTAAGAAATCTAAGGTATCCAGGTATTCATTGACTAGATGTTACAAGGTTTCGTATATTCCTTCGTTCTGAAATGCAACCGCAACAATTCTGCTTAGGAATGCGATTACAAAAGTTTTTATTGCATAAACAAGATACGTTATCAAGGGAACATGCGAAACAATGCGATATTTCCTGTTAACATCAGGTTTACATTTACTTAATTTTGGCAATAAATACATGAGCAATAAATAATACATGGGTATAATACTAGTGCAGATACTGCATAATGGATTTAATAGTACTTATCTAACGATAGATTTTCGTTGAGAGTTAATTTATTTCTACCAAAGTCGATTAGATAACGATTTGCAAAATAATCATACCTACGTACATTTTGTATTATCACAATTGATAATAAGTGTATTTAAAATTTCTTTTTGTAGATTAGTATTTATTAAGTTATAACATGACTCAAAACTGGTAGTATTCATCAGACTATCGAGTTTTCTTCTTGATTTCAAGAAGGAATTATTACCTAATCATAACTAACAGTACAATATGTCCATAAAACCAAGCTGCAACATCTGCAGGGCACCTAGCAATCTAATAGCCATTTATTTCCTCAGCACAATTCAAGATGGCTCCTAAGAGAACGTTTAACAGTGGGTTTCATCTATCCTCGTATAGCAAGCACAATAGTCAGTGAAGGTTTACAGTTTCGAAATGCTTCTTCACTCATGTCTGTTCTTGCATATTGTAACTAGCTTAGCGAGGTTTTCTTTTCTTGAAACTGACGAGACACTATGTTTTACCCAGTGTATCTGATCCATAAATGTGTATAATAATAATTTGTATCCCAACTACTTTGCTCGTAATCGCACATGAAGCGAAATAATAACATTCAACCACCGATAAACAACGTAAAATCTAAGTTTCAAAAATCCTCCTGAACAAACTAAAATAGATAGAGGGCTGTACTTTTTAGAATTAATTACCCAATGTATCTGACCCATAAACGTGTATAATAATAATTTGTATCTCAACTACGTTGCTCGTAATCGCACATGAAGCGAAATAATAACATTCGACCACCGATAAACAACGTAAAATCTAAGTTTCAAAAATCCTCCTCAACAAACTAAAATAGATAGAGGGCTGTACTTTTTAGAATTAATTACCCAATGTATCTGACCCATAAACGTGTATAATAATAATTTGTATCCCAACTACTTTGCTCGTAATCGCACATGAAGCGAAATAATAACATTCAACCACCGATAAACAACGTAAAATCTAAGTTTCAAAAATCCTCCTGAACAAACTAAAATAGATAGAGGGCTGTACTTTTTAGAATTAATTACCCAATGTATCTGACCCATAAACGTGTATAATACTAATTTGTATCCCAACTACTTTGCTCGTAATCGCACATGAAGCGAAATAATAACATTCAACCACCGATAAACAACGTAAAATCTAAGTTTCCAAAATCCTCCTGAACAAACTAAAATAGATAGAGGGCTGTACTTTTTAGAATTAATTGCCCAATGTATCTGACCCATAAACGTGTATAATACTAATTTGTATCCCAACTACTTTGCTCGTAATCGCACATGAAGCGAAATAATAACATTCAACCACCGATAAACAACGTAATATCTAAGTTTCAAAAATCCTCCTGAACAAACTAAAATAGATAGAGGGCTGTACTTTTTAGAATTAATTACCCAATGTATCTGATCCATAAACGTGTATAATAATAATTTGTATCCCAACTACTTTGCTCGTAATCGCACATGAAGTGAAATAATAACATTCAACCACCGATAAACAACGTAAAATCTAAGTTTCAAAAACCCTCCTGAATGTGTAACAAATAGTAACAGAAGTGATTCTGTTAAGTGAATGTTAAACTTTAGTTTTCTAGTTTATATTTTTAGCTTTCTTTTTGGTGCTTTAGAAGTATATCAATACCGAAAGTTATTTATAAAGATTAACAAGTTTGCTTATACATATAAAGGAGTAGCCTTTTCCAAATATGTACTTGTGTGGGTTACACCAAGTTTGTCAAATTGTCAATTAATGATTCCATTATTAGCTCAAGTGATTGATCAACTAGTTTTATTTTTCGCTAATTCCTTGTCTCAATATAAAATCAACAGAAATAGCACAATTTTTTTTGCTGCAATCTCCACTTTCAAAGCGTTAACAGGTTATTATTTGTGCATCAGTTCACACATTATAATGTATTCCTACAGCGTTATAAACAACTACTACATACTATTAATAGATCTTGTAAACATAATACATTAGGATACCGCCCATAACAAATTACACGAAAAAAAACACAAGCATGACAACATAAACACGGTTTTCGAATGCACAATTGACCGTTTAGAATTTAAAACACTGTGCTTCTACGTGACGACGTTACTAATTTTGTAATAAATCTGAAGAATTTGTGGGATTGTTCAACTTAGTAATATGACCAACTAATCAAAATTCTTGTCTTGTTATAAATTCTGGTGTTCTGTTTCACTTCCATTGCATTGTTTGGAATTACTGAATGACTAATTCTGCTGTCATAGGTAATTGTTTAGCTTCTTCATTGTCAAGGTCAAATTTATGATGACAATCTTATTCTAATCAACCCGTATTATAGATAAGAGACAGTATTAGTTTTAAGGAGAATTTTATATTTTATTCTCGATTCAATGTTATTATTTTAGTTTTATTTTAGTTGCGAATGCCCAACAGTTGGATTCTCATTACCTCTTTTCAAAGACAGTTTTTAAAATTAAAAAGAAAGAAGTTATTACAAATAATCTTAAATTGTAACACAAAAAAATACGTAGAAAGTTGTATTTTCTTTCAGTGTTTAGTTATCTGCAACACAATGACAACAATACTCACGCCAGTAGTAAGATTCTTTTTGTTTATTCTTTAGCTTACTTTTAAACCAACATCTCATGCAATTGAGCTGAATATACATACACGTAAGAACGTACAATATGTTTTCGACTTTCTTTTACCTCTCAGTGGCCTATATAACTCTTCAATTGACAATAAAATCTTGAAAATTTATAAGTTATAAGTGCCTAACTTTGCGAATGATATACAGATTATAATGTACGCTATATATTCGGAATTTTTGCTTCAAATATATGTTTAATGGTGCGGATATGTTCCAGTTGGTAGAACTGGTTGTTATATAAGGAAAATACGGTTCAACGAACTACCAAATATTGAAACAATTCAATTTAAGCACAGTTCAAAGAGGCATTCATTGACCAGCTGCCGAATTTCAACACACCTGGTTCCACATGCTGTTAGCGTAAACAAAAGAACTGTAAAATTAAACTAAACGACATAAAAAGACTGGAGTGTGTATTTTGATACTACCAAATGATACGTTGTAGAGAAGAATTTTGTAAAAGGATTTGTTTATGTTACGTTTAAGAGGTGCATAGTTGTGATATTACTGTATCTGCGATTACAAATTATGTCCTTGTGACAAACATAACTTTACCATTTCACAAGAAAAAAGGCGTAAAATAAAAGTAAAAACATATGAAATATGTTAAAATTGACGATTTATTAGTTTTGACAGACAATCATAGAAAATGCTGTTCACTTCTTGTAGAAACACCCATGCAGTAAAAATTCACCTCCAAATTTTTACGCAAAAAAATCCAAATGTTCCAAATTATTATAGCAAAAAAGTAACCTTGCAGCTGTGATTTCTTATGGAAAACGTTGAATATCTCAAAAATGACACATGTTAGGTATATATATATATAAAAGAAACTAATAATCACAATAAATTTGGTTTCCTAAGTAATAAACTTTCAACTACTTAAAATTAGCCAATACATGAACCCGACATGATGTTTTAAAAAGACCTAGCGAACTACTGTTTTTTATATCACTTGGCAGGGTATTAAATATCTTCAGTGCTTTATAATAAAATGAATTTTGTGTGCTGCTTTTTGTATATTTTGGTAATCTGAAGTGGTCCTTTTGCCGAGTATTGTATTCATGCTGCTGACTATTGTATGTTAAATAATTACTCATATAATTTGGGAGTTTATTATTTATGGATTTATATACCAACGTGAGTGCCTGATATACCGTTCCTTGTTTAACATTCAAAAAATTTAATTTACTCAGCATGGACTCAACACTGGATAACCTGGAGCTTTGTAATAAAATTCTGAGTGCTCGATTTTGTTGTACTTGAATCTTTTCAATGTCTTTGTCTGTACACAAAAATATTATACTGCTGCAATAGTAAAAATATGGTTCTATAATCGTATGGTACAAAGATATTCTAGCTTTTAAAGTTTATTAGATATTCTTCCTAAGTAGCTAATCTTTCGACTCACCTTTTAACTATATATTCCATATTACTCGTACATTTCAAACTATTATCTAAAATGACACCTAGATATTTAAATTCGACCACTATCTCAACAACTGTGTTATCGATAACTATGTCTGGTGTAGGGTTTACCGAATTTCTATTCCCCAATACCATAGCTTTTGTTTTCAATACATTCAAACATAATTTATACTTTATACCAATTTGATATCGATACTAGTTCGGTGTTTAATGTCGCGATTACATCAGGTAAGTTATCTCCTGCAATTGATATTAGTGTATCGTCTGCAAATAGGTGCATATCACAAGCTTTAACTTGTGAAGCAACATCGTTTATGTACAAATTAAATAAAACTGGTCCAAGAACAGAACCTTGTGGTACCCCTATTATTATGGTATTGCATACAATTAAACTAAAATTTAACGAAGTTTTCGAAAATGATATAAAGTACAAGTACTTCCGGTGAAACCGGAAGTAACCGAAAACTGACAATATTTTCGTGAAGAAGATCGTGATTGGCTGGTTAAATTGCAACTGTTGAGTGGGAATATAATTGCGTCCCTGCTATCAATGAGTCTGACCTTGAGTTATCAAACATTCCATTCCAATTTCTGAACACACGATGTATATTTCAGCATTGTTGTCGCTTATAGCAATTTTCGACGTATATTTTAAAAAATAAATACTCAACATAATAAAACAAACAATCGTTTTTCTGCACTAATAAAATAATAATAGAAATTGGCAATGATTTCAAAGACATGAAGATAACTAAGTAAGTATTCAGCGTGTTTCGATCTTATAGCAAAGGTTGAACGTTTGTTTATACTATATATCAGGTACTGTTTATTCAAACATAAGACTCATTCACAAATTCCCATTCTTAAATTTCTATTTATAAACTTTTTTTTTACAATATACACACACCAGGATGTTGGAAAATCAGCAAAATACCATTTCACGCAAAAGTGACACATATTCAAAATTGCATAAGTACTGCATGCGTAATGTCCGCAATTACTTGCGTTTTGAAACCGCAAGCTATTAAGAAATTTTGTTCATATTTACCGTAAAGGTCACACAAGGCAATAAAACGTCTATCAATTAAGTTCCATGGGAATTTTAGTTATAATGTTACAATCAGCGAACAATACACAACTTTTAGCAAACTATGTTTGTAAATTTATTAATAGCAACGTGAGAAATTGTGTTTATAATTAATTTAAGAACCACAGTTTAGATCTGTACACTATTTTGGTATTCAGACTCCTTTCTCTTCTGTAACAATGAAAAAATTGGCCTTCATTTTAGATTTCTTATAGACCGTTTTTTGGTTATAGGATAGAGTGTTTATCCTTCAAGTTGCATGACAAAAGATTGTCTTTTTTTGCTTAAATTGTTTGACTGGGTTATTTTGAGCAAAGGCACTTATTAAGTTGACGAAATTTCTAATTTTTCGGAGGGTACAGTAGACCAAAATCTCCACAGACATTCAACTGTCTGTCGGTCGTCACATGAGTGTGAGTGTTTATTATGTAATTTTATTTTACTTTAAGCTATGATTAAAGTGAAAACTACTGTAACTCACAGATGAATTGGGTAATTAATCCTGAAAATTATAGCTCTCTACCTACTCTACTTTAGTCAGGGGATTTATTTGAATTTTCAGTTTAGCTGCTGAAATGTTATCATTTTACTTAAAGTGGTATTATGCGAAATGTTTTTGGGATCAAAAATATTTCTGCATATGTCTAGCTCACAGATGAATTGGGTAATTAATCCTGAAAATTATAGCTCTCTACCTGGTCTACTTTTTAGTCAGGGGATTTATTTGAATTTTGAGTTTAGCTGCTGAAAAGTTATCATTTTACTTAAAGTGGTATTATGAGAAATGTTTTTAGGATCAAAAATATTTCTGCATATGTCTAGCTCACAGATGAATCGGGTAATTAATCCTGAAAATTATAGCTCTGTACCTGCTCTACTTTAGTCAGGGGATTTATTTGAATTTTGAGTTTAGCTGCTGAAATGTTATCATTTTACTTAAAGTGGTAATACGAGAAATGTTTTTGGGATCAAAAATATCTCTGCATATGTCTAGCTCACAGATGAATTGGGTAATTAATCCTGAAAATTATAGCTCTCTACCTGCTCTACTTTAGTCAGGGGATTTATTTGAATTTTCAGTTTAGCTGCTGAAATGTTATCATTTGACTTAAAGTGGTATTCTGAAAAAAGTTTTTGGGATCAAAAATATTTCTGCATATGTCTAGCTCACAGATGAATTGGGTAATTAATCCTGAAAATTATAGCTTTCTACCTGCTCTACTTTAGTCAGGGGATTTATTTGAATTTTGAGTTTAGCTGCTGAAATGTTATCATTTTACTTAAAGTGGTATTACGAGAAATGTTTTTGGGATTAAAAATATTTCTGCGTATGTCTAGCTCACAGATGAATTGGGTAATTAATCCTGAAAATTATAGCTTTCTACTTGCTCTACTTTAGTCAGGGGATTTATTTGAATTTTCAGTTTAGCTGCTGAAAGTTATCATTTTACTTAAACTGGTATTCTGAGAAATGTTTTTGGGATCAAAAATATCTCTGCATATGCCTAGCTCACAGATGAATTGGGTAATTAATCCTGACAATTATAGCTCTCTACCTGCTCTACTTTAGTCAGGGGATTTATTTCAATCTTGAGTTTAGCTGAAATGTTATCATTTTACTTAAAGTGGTATTCTGAGAAAAGTTTTTGGGATCAAAAATATTTCTGCATATGTCTAGCTCACAGATGAATTGGGTAATTAATCCTGAAAATTATAGCTCTCTACCTGCTCTACTGTAGTCAGGGGATTTATTTGAATTTTGAGTTTAGCTGCTGAAATGTTATCATTTTACTTAAAGTGGTATTATGAGAAATGTTTTTTGGATCAAAAATATTTCTGCATATGTCTAGCTCACAGATGAATTGGGTAATTAATCCTGAAAATTATAGCTCTCTACCTGCTCTACTTTAGTCAGGGGATTTATTTGGATTTTGAGTTTAGCTGCTGAAATGTTATCATTTTACTTAAAGTGGTATAACGAGAAATGTTTTTGGGATCAAAAATATTTCTGCATATGTCTAGCTCACAGATGAATTGGGTAATTAATCCTGAAAATTATAGCTCTCTACCTGCTCTACTTCAGTCAGGGGATTTATTTGAATTTTGAGTTTAGCTGCTGAAATGTTATCATTTTACTTAAAGTGGTATAACGAGAAATGTTTTTGGGATCAAAAATATTTCTGCATATGTCTAGCTCACAGATGAATTGGGTAATTAATCCTGAAAATTATAGTTTTCTACCTGCTCTACTTTAGTCAGGGGATTTATTTGAATTTTGAGTTTAGCTGCTGAAATGTTATCATGTTACTTAAAGTGGTATTCTGAGAAATGTTTTTGGAATCAAAAATATTTCTGCACATGTCTAGCTCACAGATAAATTGGGTAATTAATCCTGAAAATTATAGCTTTCTACCTGCTCTACTTTAGTCAGAGGATTTATTTGAATTTTGAGTTTAGCTGCTGAAATGTTATCATTTTACTTAAAGTGGTATTACGAGAAATGTTATTGGATTAAAAATATTTCTGCATATGTCTAGCTCACAGATGAATTAAAAATTAATAATTTAAATAATAATATATTCAAAAGATTACATTTCTTAAAAACAAGAAATCTTTTCCATCTGTCTACAATGCAATATCCTAAATGTAATACTAAGATTCAGATTTCTTTTATTTTGATTTGCATTCACTAGGCCATACGCTAGTGTCTATATATTGCGTGAGTCACAAACTAATATAGAACTTGTATTCACGTTGAAAAGTGCACACTGTATACCTATATCTAAATGAGTGTTTCATGTATTTGTTGACCTGGAAACGGAGAGGCAAGAAAAAGAGGATGCTAGATATGCTAGATGAATAATCACTTTCTGGTTCCCCGCGTGGGCCATGAACCGTTATCGGCCCACAAACTTAGAATTTCGGGCGCACTTTGTCGTTCGCTGTATAGAAAATTGCTTGTCATCATCAGCCGAGCTATAGATTCGGTGAAATTAAAATTTGGAATATTCGCATAACTTGTAGGAGAATGAAACTTATGACAGTTGTGTAGGAAGGATTGGCCTGTAAAATAAAATTTATTTCACGGATTTAGCGTGATTATAACCAAAGTTATGGACGTTTGAAGCTAGTGAGAGTTATCGTTGAAACGTGCAACCAAATAGAAGTTTTATACGCTCAGAGCTGACGTTTGTAATATATGTAATATATCAAGAGTTGTATTTATTTTATATTGTTTGTGCATGTATTTAAATATTATTAATAAATAAACCGTTGAAACTGTTATAGTAGTTTGAATATTTATATAACAAAATCGGGCATACTTTTTAAATATCCTTTGGGTTTATCAAGCAAACTTAATTTAGTATTCACCATTAATCGGAAAATCTGCTAACTCCATATTATTAGATCTATCCGCGTCCATCAAAATCTAGTTTACAACCTTATTGTCTCTCAGCTGTGTCGGTTCTCTCCGACATGACAGCACCGCTAACGCCTCCCTTCCCCGCAGCACACCAAAGACCGTAGAGCGTCGGAATTTACGCGGAGTTTCAGCACGATCTTTTGTATGAAAAATGCAAGATAAACGATGATTATGTAATAAACTTTAAACCTATGAATTATTGGGTAGCCTATAGTCTAATTTCATTATTCTAGTTCTTCTAATAACGGAATTGCTGGCATTGCATAATATAGCTTTTTGTGGGTCAACCACTAATCGAATGATTTTACAAAACGGCACATTGAAAGCTGGCATTCCGCAGGTGATTTTACTTTTTAATTCGTTGAAATCTATGGATTATTTCCGGAGTAATTAATTGCTAAAGTTGGTGTTATTTGAAATTTATTAAGCGTCTTTCTTAGTTATGTACAATCGGGATGTGAAAGGTAATTAGTATACAAAGGGTCCAATTTTTTACGTGTTCTGTACATCATTGAGTTTACTATTGATCTAGGGAATCCATTGTTGTTTGCGAGTTGGATTACAAACTGAAGTCCCCTTTCTTTGGATGTTTAGTTATCGGGTATGATAATGGTATGATGGTCGATGTAGTTGTTGCTTTTCTAAAGATTTCTTAATCAATTTTATTATTTTTGTTAATAAAGGTGACTTGGTTATCTGAATTAAACAACATTTTCTATCTATGTACTTAATTACCACACAGTACGTCTATATTTATGTATATGGGGTTAAGTAAAAGTATAGAAAAGATACTGAGTAACGACGTAGTTCTTAGGAGTTCCGTCTTTAAGTTTTCTATACTGTACCATGGCAAGTATAGTGAGATGGTCCAAGACATATATAGAGGAGTAGATAACCTTGACTCTGCCGCGTTGGGAGATACAAAATATCCGGTTGTCTACCTCAAGACTATCACAGGTCAACACAGATATTAACTTCTTTGTGTTTGGACGTCATTTCGAACAATATGGCATGCTTAGATCTTAAATCTGACTTCAGTTCCGATAATTTTAAATTGCGAAATTAAAAGAAAACATTGTGTCATGAGTTTGTCTAAAATACATTAGTAGATTTATTTAGTTGTACCTAAAAAAAAAAATAAAATAAAAAATTAGTCCAAACAAAAGTAAAGTATTTTTATAATTTCCAATTCAATTGAATTCAGTTGGTTAAGTCCTAAAATACAGTTCAATGTGGTAGATTTCTTCAAAATTCACAAACCTGGTAAATCAGTGAGACCTATTGTATCAGGTATTAACTCACCTACTTACCAGTTAGCGAAATGGTTATCGAATGAGTTCAACAATTTACCTGTTCCTCAACCAAGCTTCTCTGATAATAACTCATTGGAG
This sequence comes from Melinopterus prodromus, assembly GCA_964023965.1. NCBI lineage: Eukaryota > Metazoa > Arthropoda > Insecta > Coleoptera > Scarabaeidae > Melinopterus > Melinopterus prodromus. The sequence goes on along the minus strand of OZ030398.1, from coordinate 26,349,189 downwards.
TTTATCAATAAGGTTAACAATGTAAAATTAGAGGATGGCGAATTGTTGATTTCATTTGATGTTGCTTCACTGTTTCCTAGTGTGCCTATTCCGGAAACTTTGGAGTTTCTTAGGGAATTATTGAGCAATAACAACTTTGACCCGTCAGAAATAGATGAATATGTAAGATTGACTGCCCTTTGTATGTGTCAAAATTGTTTTCAAATAAACGGAAAGTTTTTTGAACAACTTGAGGGAACTGCAATGGGTAACTGTCTCTCACCTTTTATTGCCAACTTGTTTATGAGCAGATTTGAAACCAATGTAAAGTCTATAGCACCATATTTCCCTAAGACTTGGGTTAGGTATGTCGACGATATTTTTGCCATTTTTGACACCAAGAAGTGCAGTATTCAAGATTTTCTTCTCGTCTTGAACTCTAAATTCAACACCATTAACTTTACTGTAGAACAAGAAGTTAACGGCCAACTTCCATTTTTAGATACTCTGGTAGTCAGGAATAGCAAAAATATAATAGAAATTGACGTGTATCGGAAAGATACTAACACAATCAGGTTTATCCCTAATGATTCGCAGCATCCTTTTCAACAAAAATTGTCTTTTATTAGTTGTTTAGTAAATAGGTTATTGAAATTTCCATTGTCCGCAGATAGATATCAGCAAGAATTATTATTTATTAAGAATGTTGTCATACATAATGGGTACCCTGAGAAAATAGTTGATAGAATGATTGAAGCAGAATCAAAAAATGTATGTAAATCAAATATCTACTTTAAATACTTTGTCTGTAGAAAAGAAGAAATATGTTAAAATACCGTTCGATTGTGCATATACAAGGGGTTTGAGAAGTATTTTTACATCACAAAGTCTCTGTATAGCATATTCGACTCATAATAGCATAAAAAACCTTCTTGGAAACCCAAAGGATAAGGTAGATGTACTTGATAAATCTGGTATATATTGTATCAAATGTCATGACTGTGAAAAAGAATACGTATGGCCAGACTAGAAGAACAATTTTAACTAGGTTCAAAGAACATGTAGCTCATTTTAAATATAATCGTTTTAAAAAATCTAGTGTGGCTCAACATATTTTAGACACAGGTCATAAAGTAGTTGTAGATGACTTAAAACTTGTGAAAGCTGTGTCAAATAATAGGGAACTAAACAGCTTGGAAAGTATCTTTATTCACTTGAATAGAGATAAATTAATAAATTCAGACAGGGGTCCTATACCTAGTTCGCCATTGTTTGACCTGCTTTATTTAAAACTTGTTTTTTACGATTAAATGATCAAAATTCACTGAGGTGTGAACAACAAATGGGTATATATAGGGTAATTTTTAACATGGACGTCACTTCCACTAGTGATTTGCTTGGACAATATCCAGTAAAGATACTATGAAGTGCTAATCTCTCTTTTCCTCTTTTTAGGTTCTACTGAAGATGGCAACATAGTTGCTGAAATACGTATTTAGGTTCTAAAATACTTGTTGTGGTTAGGGGTTTATAATTTTATTAATTTAATTTAAGAAGAATTATTGGTAATACGATACTCTGACGCAACTTCAAGCATGTGCCACAACGCGGGTGATACATATAGCGCTTTCTTTTGAATGTCCTCAGTTTGCGACAGACGTGAGGTGTGAACATGCGGATGTTTGGAATTTATAACACCGTTCGGCACTCCTAGAAAACGTACCGAGTTGAAATTGCAACAACGGTATCAGGTATTATGCGCTTTCTGTACTCGTATGATGAAACACTTTGTGAATAGTGTAGCCTAGGTACAGCTCGAGTGAAAACTACCAATTGCGACTGATGAATCTAAATGAAGAGCAAGCCAATCTTTCGTAATTCGTATTTAGAAATCTGATTTAGTACTTATGTGTACGACTGTACGCAAAAATCGGTAAAATTGGTCACGAAGTGTTGTCTACCAGTCTTTGCAGCAATATCTCCAAAAGTACTAAGCTTAACAAAACAAGTTATACACCATATTAAAGAAGATGAATGTGGGTACATGACAAAGAAACTATTACTATTATGTTACTAATTACATGATAATTTATTGTATTACACATGCGAAGCATATGATAGAAATTTATGCAAACATTTTTGCAGAAGTTATGACCATTTTTCAGTGGAAACTGATTGAAATACGTTAGCTATAGGAACGAATATGAACGAACACTATCTTGATTTAGGTGGGGCAACACTCTGAACGTCATAGGGATATTAGGTCTCTTAATTACCTAAAATTTGAGGTATGATAGAAATTTATGCAAGACTTATTTTATACTGTGTATTTATAAAAAAAGGTACCTTGTATAATAACCTGGAAATCACCCTGTATACGAGGAGTATTAATGAAACCAATTTATTAGATCCCTACAAATTATCTTTCCAATTCACTGGGACAAGCAAATTGCCTTATTATTCAACTCAAGTGGAACACTCGGTACAAAAACAAAGAAGACAGTTTCCTTTCGTTCTATGTAGTCAATCTCAGTTGTCGTTATATAGCTATACGCATAGTATGAAGCCTTCCGAACAGAACTCTGCACTTATTCAGAAATTACAAGTACCTATTCACGATGTTACATGAACCGGAAACATTTACATGTCTAACAGCCGTTAGATCCCTTCTACAAAGCCTGACGTGAGTGAAAAATGGTAATTAGTACCACAGAATACGGTACAGAAGTGATAGTTTAAAGTCTTAGCGCATAACAATTAAATTTAACCTCTGAAATCTATGATAAATCTTGCTATACTAATGTTATGACGACTACTGTTGCATATGAGATTTGAAAACGATCGGTTTGATAATGGTTTAAGTTGTTACAAAACATGTAGGAAATGTGTAAGTCTGACATTATTGCAGTGCCTAAAGCAATTGAACAAGGTCAACTTGAAAGAATTAAGGACATATATATACAGTATATACGAGGAATTGTTGCCATAGAATAGTGCTTACAGATTATTCATGATAAAATACGGATATGTCAGGAAATATAGTTGCGTAGTATTGCACCATAACTTATAAATATGTGATAAAAAATTAAAATTAAACAGCCTCCGATGTGAGGCCATTGTATATGTGACTGACCTGGTAAGAGAATGACCGTTTATAGAGCTCAGCGATAAACAACGTAAAATCTAAGTTTCAAAAATCCTCCTGAACAAACTAAAATAGATAGAGGGCTGTACTTTTTAGAATTAATTACCCAATGTATCTGATCTATAAACGTGTATAATAATAATTTGTATCCCAACTACTTTGCTCGTAATCGCACATGAAGCGAAATAATAACATTCAACCACCGATAAACAACGTAAAATCTAAGTTTCAAAAATCCTCCTGAACAAACTAAAATAGATAGAGGGCTGTACTTTTTAGAATTAATTACCCAATGTATCTGATCCTTAAACGTGTATAATAATAATTTGTATCCCAACTACTTTGCTCGTAATCGCACGTGAAGCGAAATAATAACATTCAACCACCGATAAACAACGTAAAATCTAAGTTTCAAAAATCGTCATGAACAAACTAAAATAGATAGAGGGCTGTACTTTTTAGAATTAATTACCCAATGTATCTGATCCATAAACGTGTATAATAATAATTTGTATCACAACTAGTTTGCTCGTAATCGCACATGAAGCGAAATAATAACATTCAACCACCGATAAATAATGTAAAATCTAAGTTTCAAAAATCCTCCTGAACAAACTAAAATAGATAGAGGGCTGTACTTTTGAGAATTAATTACACAATGTATCTGATCTATAAACGTGTATAATAATAATTTGTATCTCAACTACTTTGCTCGTAATCGCACATGAAGCGAAATAATAACATTCAACCACCGATAAACAACGTGAAATCTAAGTTTCAAAAATCCTCCTGAACAAACTAAAATAGATAGAGGGCTGTACTTTTTAGAATTAATTACCCAATGTATCTGACCCATAAACGTGTATAATAATAATTTGTATCCCAACTACTTTGCTCGTAATCGCACATGAAGCGAAATAATAACATTCAACCACCGATAAACAACGTAAAATCTAAGTTTCAAAAATCCTCCTGAACAAACTAAAATAGATAGAGGGCTGTACTTTTTAGAATTAATTACCCAATGTATCTGATCCATAAACGTGTATAATAATAATTTGTATCCCAACTACTTTGCTCGTAATCGCACGTGAAGCGAAATAATAACATTCAACCACCGATAAACAACGTAAAATCTAAGTTTCAAAAATCCTCCTGAACAAACTAAAATAGATAGAGGGCTGTACTTTTTAGAATTAATTACCCAATGTATCTGATCTATAAACGTGTATAATAATAATTTGTATCCCAACTACATTGCTCGTAATCGCACGTGAAGCGAAATAATAACATTCAACCACCGATAAACAACGTAAAATCTAAGTTTCAAAACTCCTCCTGAACAAACTAAAATAGATAGAGGGCTGTACTTTTTAGCATTAATTACCCAATGTATCTGATCCATAAACGTGTATAATAATAATTTGTATCCCAACTACTTTGCTCGTAATCGCACATGAAGCGAAATAATAACATTCAACCACCGAGAAACAACGTAAAATCTAAGTTTCAAAAATCCTCCTGAACAAACTAAAATAGATAGAGGGCTGTACTTTTTAGAATTAATTACCCAATGTATCTGATCCATAAACGTGTATAATAATAATTTGTATCCCAACTACTTTGCTCGTAATCGCACATGAAGCGAAATAATAACATTCAACCACCGATAAACAACGTAAAATCTAAGTTTCAAAAATCCTCCTGAACAAACTAAAATAGATAGAGGGCTGTACTTTTTAGAATTAATTACCCAATGTATCTGATCTATAAAGGTGTATAATAATAATTTGTATCCCAACTACTTTGCTCGTAATCGCACATGAAGCGAAATAATAACATTCAACAACCGATAAACAACGTAAAAACGAAGTTTCAAAAATCCTCCTGAACAAACTAAAATAGATAGAGGGCTGTACTTTTTAGAATTAATTACCCAATGTATCTGATCCATAAGCGTGTATAATAATAATTTGTATCCCAACTACTTTGCTCGTAATCGCACATGAAGCGAAATAATAACATTCAACCACCGATAAACAACGTAAAATCTAAGTTTCAAAAATCCTCCTGAACAAACTAAAATAGATAGAGGGCTGTACTTTTTAGAATTAATTACCCAATGTATCTGATCTATAAACGTGTATAATAATAATTTGTATCCCAACTACTTTGCTCGTAACGCACATGAAGCGAAATAATAACATTCAACCACCGACAAACAACGTAAAATCTAAGTTTCAAAAATCCTCCCGCGATGGGCAGGTGGAGCAAACAAACCCCTGAATCTTAAATTAAGGTTACGGACATCCGTTCTACAGCGTATCTTCCGCACGAGGTATTGTGGGATCCCCTTGGATAGCAACTCATGATATAATATTGCTGCATGCAACACCCTAGTGTTATCCATGTTCAACCACCCCAAGTCGCCCAGTCCATTCGATACATGATCATACTTCCTCTAACCAAAAACAAACAGAACACATGCAGTTTGGACACGCTGAACACGCTGCCTATCCGACGCCGTCAGGCAAGGACCGTACACGGTATCACAATATGATACTCACAATATGATAATCAATTGTATTCAGAAGCTGTACCAAACAAGATTGTGGTCATAACAACAAGGACTGGCGCCTAAATGGCAAGCGAATAACAACATATTTCAACAGGTATTGGAGATAAACAAGCCTGCTATCTTAGATATGAGGTAAATAGAGCACTTCAAGCAAATTGTACGTTAAAATAGCTCTCTAGTAAGATGCATTTTGCATTAATTGGGTTTAATTAAGAATGATTGAACAGTAGATCACATGAAGAACTCATCTAAACAATCAACTGTTAGGTGAATAAGATATAAATATGCCACTTTCTAAATGAAACCAAGATATAATTCATGAAAAATACGCTTAAATTGAAATATGTGTTTTATGAAACCCTGTTTATTTATCTAACTAAAACACAACTAAAGATCAGACTATTTCTTGTACCTATTTTCTCCAAAAATATTCTTAGACTTTCTTATTATTAGCGTGCTACTCACTTATTGTTACTAAAGCATTCCGATCTGCATGAATGCATCTATCTACTATCATGCTGTTGTATTTAACAGCCAAGTGAAGTATCCTTGAATTCCAAGATCCGTTATATAGAGAATTAACGATATGCGTCATTAGACAGAATTTAAGTGGCAAAACATTTTGAATACAATAACCCATCAAATTTTATATTGCAACTTGAACTGACCAATAAACAATAAGTAGCGGCGTGTTATGCCATCATGGGGCCCCGGGCAATTTTGAATTTGTGGGCCCCCATATACAACGCAAGAATTACTTTTTATAAAAAAAATATATATACAGGGTGACCCACGACATAGGTACTCCCGTTTATTTTTGTTGTTTAAAAAGCTGGACGAATGCATTTTGGGAAAGTGGTAATAGACAAAAAAATGCAATTCCTTTGGATACTCTTAAGGTTAATAGGACTTCCGGTTTTTCCGGAAATGACGTCATCATTGAAATTTTAACTCGTCGTGCAAAAATCAGACAGAAAAATAGCAAGATGTTCTTTCGTTCGATCATTGCAAAGTTCAGACTAGTCGAACGTACTAACTTTCTAAACTGCACTATTTTATTCTTGAGTCAATTTTCTCTTACATATGGACGTATCTGCACAGCTGCTATGTTATTATTTCATACACTGACACCAACCATATGTCCTTTGTGGCATATGAGTTATTATCCTATAATACGTAATTTACAGTATGCCACGAAGCTTTTAATGTGGTTGGCCAACTTCAATTCGATATTAAATTGCGATTTGCCGATCCTAAAGACCAAAAAGATTATAAAATAATTTAAACATGCGTGCAGCATGTTAGCATGTTATAGTATGGTGATTGGGGGCATTCTTGGTTTTGATCTGTTCATCAAAATATGCCAAAAGACGCCACTAAACATCAAGTCACCCAAATAGTTTCAAATAGTTTATTGAATATCAGCATACACATAGCAAGCTTATAGCACATCTAAAGTATAGATATTACTACAGTACTACTAGTATTACGACATGGTACTAGCAAAATACCATAGATTCTAAATATAGTAACCACAATTTCTAAATTTATGTATAATTGATGACGCTCAATAGAAAAGAATAGTATATTACATTCTTATAAAACTTGTATAAAATAATATACAATTTTTTGTGTAGGGATCATTTTACGTCGACACAAAAATGTGCGAATTTTTCGCAAAACAAAATATTGACGCAAGGGGTCATTAATGAAATATGTAAATATTTGAAGTTGGATCACGTTATGTAAATATTTTGATTGTGGAGATTTATGAATGATATTGGAATACTTTAAATTGGATGTTTGAACAGGAATTTACGCTACGTTTATTTGATCTTATCATTAATGACTTAAAAGATTAACAATAATTACCCACCTACAAGTAAAGATACAGATTAGATTACAAATTACAAATTTTTTAAAATACATGTGTTCTGTTCGTTTTTGGTTTGAGGAAGTACGATCATGTATCGAACGGGCTGGGCGACTCGGGGTGGTTGAACATGGATAACACTAGGGTGTTGCGTGCAGCAATATTATATCATAAGTTGCTATCCAAGAGGATCCCACAATACCTCGTGCGGAAGATACGCTGTAGAACGGATGTCCATAACCTTAATTTAAGCTTCAGAGGTTTGTTGGCTCCACCTGCCCATCGCGCTGAGCTGTATAAACAGCCATTCTCTTACGGGTCAGTCACATGTACAATGGTCTCAGGGAAGATATGAAAAGATAATCGTTAAACAGTTTTGGGGGAAAGGTGAAGTGTTAAAAATATACTATTTAGTGTTGTCTAGGCACTTGTGAACAACTGTACTCTACCAGTACCTTATAACAGTTACTTTATACGACTTAGTGACATTTATTTTTACGATCTAACCTGCTCGGTTCACTGGGCATCATATAACAACATAACTGTAAGTGCAAAACGTGAAAAATACCGGAACGTACCTGTGGATCAGTAAGTTCTACCATCCGTGGCTCACTAGTTCCTTTAATGGTTTTATACCCAATGAACGAGTCTTCACACTTTCACTATAATGAAGTGTTTCTATTCTATTTATCTTTAGCGAATCTTTCGCGACGGATCGGTCCTAAGTTTCGGCCAGATTTTCAAGATAATAACCGAAGGTAGAAAGCGTTGCTTTGTTTACAGTAAGTCACGGATTATGTAGAAAGAAAACTAAGCAGAAAAAGCGCGATTCCAAGAAGCGGTACGCAACTGTTTCTCCGATATTGTTAGCTAACAGTATACTGGCGAATAAGCGAAGAATTGCGACGTTTTATGCTGTTCAATTAACATATTTCGACTAAAAATGCTTTTTATTTTTATAATAATACGGTGTACTACTCTTTTAACGACTATTATTTACAAATTTTTTATTTACATTATTTAATGTAATATTTAGTTTTATTTTCAAATTTAGATAATAGTTTGAAATTTACGAGTAATATGGAATATATAGTTAAAAAGGTGAGTCGAAAGATTAGCTACTTAGGAAGAATATCTAATAAACTTACATTAAAAGCTAGAATATCTTTGTACCATACGATTATAGAACCATATTTTTACTATTGCAGCAGTATAATATTTTTGTGTACAGACAAAGACATTAAAAAGTACAACAAAATCGAGCACTCAGAATTTTATTACAAAGCTCCAGGTTAACCAGTGTCGAGTCCATGCTGAGTAAATTAAATTTTTTTAATATTAAACAAGGAACGGCATATCAGGCACTCACGTTGGTATATAAATGCATAAATAATAAACTCCCAAATTATATGAGTAATTATTTAACATACAATAGTCAGCAGCATGAATACAATACTCGGCAAAAGGACCATTTCAGATTACCAAAATATACAAAAAGCAGCACACAAAAATCATTTTATTATAAAGCACTGAAGATGTTTAATACCGTACCAAGTGAAAAACAGTAGTTCGCTAAGTCTTTTTAAAACATCATGTCGGGTTCATGTATTGGCTAATTTTAAGTAGTTGATAAGTTTATTACTTAGGAAACCAAATTTATTGTGATTATTAGTTTCTTTTAACTAAATAAATATCATTATTATTATTATCAAAGCTAAGCGTTACTCTAATCTTAGTTTGTTCTTTTCTTTTTGTTCCAGATGCTGAATTATTTTTACATGGTACCGCTGGTCAGAACTATGTTTATCTGGAAACAATACAAGAAGAAACCTCGGATGACTTGAAATCTGACAGCGACCTGTCGGAATCTAGGGATTCCCCAGTCGGGTGGTTGGCAACAGATTCTGAATCTGGTTCTGTCATTAGGATACACACTTTAGGTAAATATGTGGACGAAATACCCGAATTTTTCTCAAAAGTGTAATTTGGAGTTTGTATTAGTATTGTAACTGTTAACTATTGTAACGAGAATATCATAATAAACAATAATTGTGACTGTAAACGTCTATTAAACGTCTAGTAAATTTATATTGGTCAAACTGTCCTGTCAATATAGTTAGAATTCATTACCTGCGATGTAGGCAACTGAATACGCGCCGGAGGTGTATGAGTTCCGTATACTACGGGGACTAAACAACACGTTATATCTGCAGTTATTAATACCATGGTGCCAAGATTTTAACCAATCAAATCGACGAAAACTTCGGTATTCGTTTTTTGCACTGCAAAAGTTGATTTGGTGTATGATTAGTTGCATACAACTAATGTTTTAATATCAAGTAGATAAACAATAGAAAGGCAATAATATAGAAATCTTATATTATATGAAATCTTGTCTATGATGAAAGTCATTTTCTGCTAATTTATGGAGCAATTTCAGAATGCTTGAAATTTGAAAGCAGAAATGTTACTACCACATACCATAATGTGCAGACATATCCTCAGATGCAATTAATAGTGTTTTAAATGCTATGGCCCACAAGGAGATATATATAGAACAGAACGCCTGCAGGGCAAGAATGTCATGCAAAGAACACACCACGGTCTCTGTATGTGCCTTTTGAAATGACGAATATCACAGCTGTCATCTCAAAACTGATGTATATGTATATTGCTTTGCACAACTATATGAATAGATCTTTACATATAATGGAAAACCTTATAATATATATCTGAAAGGGCACTGGCACAAATTACAAGTTTGTTTTTTAAAAAGATAAACTATATTTGCCATAACTTGCAAGTAAGATGCAAAATTGCTCTTTTTTCTTTAAATGTAGTAACTATTAGTAACTGTAATGTTCGAGGCCCCTAGAGAAAATACCTTTCAGGATATATACAGGTTATTTATTTTGTTATGGAAATTTGGTAACCTTTTCTTTTTCTAGTAGTACACCTGTATATTTTAAATTTGTTTGATTCTAACGTTAATTCTTAACAAAAAATTGTAGGAACATTTTTTGTAAAATAATTTTGACTAAACATCTATACGTGACACCCTATTGAGCTGAAAAGTGATTTATTGGATACAACAAATTCAATAAACAAACTTTAAGGGCAGGTTCTCATGTAGACACCCTAAAAACTAGCTCAAGTTTGAGACAGTTCTTCGAACAAACTGTAAGAGATATCAATATTTTTTCTTTTGCCATATATATTTATCATACTTTAGTGTACAAAAGGACATACCGCCATAAAAAAAAACTATATACAAGAAGAAAATCAATCAAAGCAAGCTAGATAATCAATAGAAAAACTTCACTATTTTTTGTTCATACCTATTAGCAAATATTAGTAAATATTCTGGTGCTATATTTATCTAATTAATCTAATGACCAGGTATTCAAGAGGCTACTTATCATCAAGATATGTTAAATCCTGAAGTTATAAATATCCAGAACAATTCACTAGAACTCACGGTGACTGCAAAACGGAAGAGGGAAATTCACGACACACGACAAGCGATGAGAGAACAATAAGACAGTACAGCGCTGAAAATGTAACAGTCTCGTCTATTCATCTTGACGACGTACCTAGTTTCCTCTGTTCACAAAACACGCCTGACAGTTCTAAAAAAAACTAGCCAGATGGTAAATTTGTAAGCATTATATCATTTATTCGTATTTCCTATAAGCTGTAACTCGTTTTCGGAGGGTACATCCGTCTGACAGCTACATACATATTTAAAATTGTTATGGTATAAATTTGACACAAGACCGTTTCTACCATTATTTTTATTATTCTCAATAGTACCTAATCTAAGGCTTAATAAATCCGCACATAACATGTGGATGATATGTAGATGAGGGCAAAAATATATATTATCAAAACATCATATTTATTATCTTTATTTTAGGAAATATATTTCAAAATATTTACGTATTTTCAGATCTTTTTATGTGGCATGTGTAGCAGAGCTATCCCTATTTTTATTTTAATTGTATTGTGTTCTAAATTCTTTATTTATTGTATTCATATTTATTACTATTCGAAAATTGTAAATGTTTTTTTTTTCTACTTTGCGTTCGTTATAAACTCATAACGAAACCGCTTTCGGTGTCATTATGAAAACACTAGATCACAAACTTTTAGTAACTTTTGGTTTCCCAAGATTTACGATATTGACGTCGAGTGTCAAATAAGGCTGACATCTCAATCGCTATTGGTTCGCGTCAGTCGTAGTTGTGAATTTTACACTAACTACCAACTGTTGAATATAAAATTACTTTAAATTGTAAGATAACCGCATTTTTCAAAATTTATGTAAAGTTAATGTCGCAACGTAGAAAATGACTATTTTCCGCTTGTGAGTTTTTCAATTAAAGCTTATAACGCTGATACTAACTTCTAAACAACCGACTGATTATATGCTATTTGATCTCTAGTATCCGGTGAACCTTTTTCTCGAGATAAATACTGTGTAGGCGTTTGATTATAAACAACCAATTTCAACGCACACGACGGTAACTGAAATCGTACTTGTCCGCTGTAAACAAGTTTTAAATCGGAATTGGAAAGAGCTGGATATGATTTATACGAATAATAGAGGTTAGAAATTGCTTATGTTATGACCTGTAAGACTTTCAAGGGCGAGTTCGTCGAAGAAATTTGATATTTGATCGAATACAATGTTAAATTAAGAAGAATTACTTTTTTATACAAACATAATATACATATATTGAATATTATACTGAATATATACTTTGGAACAGTTAAGAAAAATCATATCATTTCATCTACATAATTATTTAAAGAAACAACAGGTTATTCTTAAAATTTACAGAATAACTAATAAATAGCTTAAACATATAAAAATCAAAACTCGTAGCAAGTAATCTCAATCAATAAAGGATATTCTTAACAAATAGATATGTTTTTAATATAATATAATCATGAATGATTGACACAAATGAATGGATAGTATAATGAATGGTTTTCCTAATTCTATTTTCTTTTTATTATCATTTTTTCGTAATTGTACATAAAATAATGATTAAAAATTAGTAATGATTTTTAAATGTTGCTGAAACTGTAAATTGTGTTTTTTTAAGTAAACCAAATTGATTGTGATATTTTTACCTTTTAACTAAGATTATCGATTCTCTATGGACTTCGTTCAAAGTAGCTTTGAGAAAATTTGTGAAATAGAAATAGCATGGATGGTTATCACGAAAATAATAAAAAAAGAGAAATAGTACAGAAGAAAAATTGTAATCATATCTACCATCGTATTAGTATTCTATAGGCCAGACAGTCAAAATAAAATAAATTAAGAGCTGAAACTATGCTTGGACTTAAGCATTCCTTGGATTCCTGAAAACTTAAGACTAACTACTACCATTCCAGAAAATGAATTCATACAATTTTCACTAATAGTTGCAAACTTGTACTCTATCATACATCAAAGTTATAGGCAATTTAGCGTGACTTTATCATACAATATATAAAATTAATAGTTTAGCTGCATGAGATTCTATCGAGATCGATCGTGTTTGCTTCAAAATAAAACGAATTAGCCAGGATTTGACAGATATTGACAGTAGGTATTGTCAAAAAATCAGCCTTTAACACTACCTACTGTCATTAGAATAAAAATATCTGGCAAATCCTATATTAATGCTGACACGATCTCGATCAAATAGAATTTGCCCCTACAGTTAAACTATTAATTTTACCCAAAAATGTCATAGACATAAATTATACAAAATTTCCTCTACTTTAATTTATCACTTAACTATTTTGACGAAATTACAGAAATGGCGGCTCATTTGCAAAATCCTTGAAAAATGCATAACAATATTGCTATCCGCAATCCGCACTTGAAATACACATTGACTTTGTAGACATCATGAAAACACCAAGCTGTTTCAATATTGTTTCACATAGCGTACGTGCGCGCGTGTTTCTCCTCCTCATCGCATTCTCCATGCATTTGCGTGTTGAATTGACGTTTCGCAACCGCTGACGTTCCGAATACTGTCAAAAGTTTCAAAATTTTCTGGCTACCTAGTATTAATGTAGACACGATCAAATAAAATTCGCTCCTGCAGCTAAACTATTAATTTTACCAAAAAGTGTTATAGACATAAATTATACAAAATTACATACATACATTTTTGTAAATAGCCAGTTCCGTATGATAAAGTAAAAACTAAATCAACGACCAGTAAACTTCAAACCACAAACAAACTACATTCTTTTCCGATTTGCTTCCAGGTCAAATCGAATGCAGTTCAGAACGCGAGTTAGCCTGCCCGTCGAAGCGCCGGAAACAAGAGAACCTCGCCAACATCAGCGACGACGAACTAGAATCCTTAAGCCGTTCCAGCAGCCTCATCCAGTTCGAGAGCCTCGAAAAGCAATGCCAAGACATATCATCAAGTTCCCCCAGCGTCTTCTCCAACTTCAGTTACGAAGATCCGAAGACACGCACTTACGAAGACAACACAGAAACGCCAGACACAACCGACCACGACATAGAAACAAGCGACTACTACAGGTCGCTGAACATCGACGGCATCAGAAAGTTGAACAGAAGCAAGGATTCGTTATTTTACAATAGTGGGAGATTCAGTGATAGTGATAGTGGGTCCAGTGAGAGTGGGGATACTTTAGACACGGCTAAATATGGGAGTTGCAAGAGTGTGAATAACTTGAAGACCTGGAGGAGTTATGACGGGCTTCATAACACCGGTGGTAAGGGTAATAAGGCGTCTGCGGAGAACTTGAGCGAGGATAGTGGGTATGGGGATCAGTTATGCCTGAATAACAAGAATAAAAGCAGTAGTATACCTAATATAGCGATGCTCGCGCGTAATGATAAGCTGGAGAGGAAGTCCGGGCGATATCTGGAGCAATACCGCTTGAAAAACTTTCAAAACATCCCCAATGGCTTCACCGCGTATGACGGCGAAGGATTCCAGAACTTCACGGGCAACTTCGGCGTTAGTTATCAAGACCTGAGCGTTTTAGACAAGTATGAAAGCTCGCGAAAGAAGGATAGGTTACTACGAACCGCGTTGCACCACAAGTCTTTAAATACGACGGAATTCAAGTCTAATTTTACCGCGCAGACTGGTAGCGAGCCAAACTTGCTCAGTCCATCGACGCAAGTCCAACCGTTAAGACAGTTTACCGTCCAGAACTTTAGAGACAACGTCCTCGTCTCAAGTGTACCGAAAGATCTGAACCTCACGCCATGGCCTGCGAGTGAAACTGCGTCAATAGCAACGAAGAACTTCGACTTAAGCACGATGGAGAGGAAGAAATACAAGAAGCGGTACCAGCAACAAGCCGATACCATCTTCATCAGTTTGAAGAAGGGGTCCTCAACGGAATCGGAAGAGCCGGAACCGCATTATAAACGCGAGGGGTCGTATTTAGAAGCCATGGAGAACATGGTGAACTCTGATGATGACTCCAAAACTAAAAAGAAACGTGGTACGATCCTGGAGTTCGACAAAAAGATTCTCAAGGCGATTTCAGAGCAGAGTCTCAAGGGTAGTGCGATTAGTTTGAGTGGTACCGAAAAAATAGTCTTCCTCGGTTTGAGTTCCGAGCAGAACAGGAGCGTGAAGAGTACTCCTAACCTCACTATCCTTCCTCAACAAGACGAGGAAGTCGTTAAGCGAAACTCCATGCTCGAGATGCCTAGGAAGTCTTCGTTGATCAACCGAGGGAGCACCAGTTCTGACAACGAGGATAAGACCCTGACGTCCACGAAGTCCTTCAGCGGTTCCTCTTCGTCTAAAGGTGTCCATTTCTGCCCTGTGGTCTCAGAGGTGAACTGGAGGGACGACAGCACCTCAACAGAGCGCGGGTCCACCTATAGTCTATCGAGCACACCAGAACTACCAGTGGAGGAACCAATTCTGATCAAACCGACGCCTCGGAGGGTGTACGCGAGCGAACCGGACCTGGAGATGGTTCAGGTGGGTGAACCGGAAGTCGTGAAGCTCCTCAACACCGACCTCGAGTATACCTTCGTACCGTTGCGCCCTAGGAACTCCATAAGTCAGCCGAACGTGAACGCTAAACGCCATTCCACGACTGGAGTCGAACACCAGAACGCACGGTATACCTCCGGCGATGGTGTTGGTGTTTACAATGCGACTCCCACTCCCGCGCACGTGACTGTTGAGCCAGCTCAAGAAGTAAAATCGCCAGTTGTCGCTATGGAGTCCACCAGCCCGGTGCGTCGGGCAAAAAATAAAAAGTTATCCGGGTTTTTCTCGCGTATCGCCAGTTTTCGATTCACGAAGAAGAATGAAGAGAAAAAGGAGTCGAAACCGAAGAAGAAGTTGGAGATTGAAAACCCCACGGGGGAAAGACTCGCTAATAAGTCGGAGTACATCTACATACCCCTAAAAGGCCCCTTAAACACCCCTATAAACACCTCTTTAAACACTTCTGTAAACACAAATAACAACGAGTTTAATAAGTGTGTTAGTGGTAAACCGCCGCTTCCGAAACAACCGCCGAAAATCGTGGGGGCATGCGTGAAGAAGAGTAGGGAGGCGGCTGCGCCCCGACTGCCCCTCGATAGGGATGGTATTGATTCGAGGTGCACAACCCTTATGGAGCCGATGGGTTTGTTGGAGACGGACTTGGATACGGAAGTGACGGTTATTACGAGTGGGGCACATGTGAAGACGAGGAGTCTGATGAATTTGGGGGCTGACGCCCCCCCTGTTAGCCTAGCTGCCCCCGAGCCAAACTGCAGGCCGCACAAGTCCATGGAGTATCTGCTCGACAAGCAGAATTTGAAAGTCGTCGAGGTGAGTTTGATAAGAGTTTTTAAGTGGGAGATTAGCGGTGAAGGGGTGGTTTATCGTTTTTAGGGGTAGTTTTTTAAATTTCGGTCGTTTTTCGTCCGGAAAAAAACGTGTCTATTGGAATTTTGTCTTTAAAACTTTAATGCTAATTTTTAGATGATTCTAGTTATTTTTAATTTCGATTCTAATAATAATTTATTATCAATGTTAGATATAGGGCAATGTACGAAACAGCGTGTTTTTTTTAATCAACTTATCAGTCAACTTTTTACTGATAATACAATCGTAATTTACTATGCATTATTTCAGTTCTTATCCCACAAAAAAAATTAAACTTTCATAGTCGTTGATAAACAAACATGTGGCATTTTTAATGGTTTGGCCGCACTGTTTGATAAGTATGTTAATTTAGTCGATATTATCAAATACTGATACCGAAGTATTCCACACAATCGGTTCTTATTCTACCAATGTTCTAACAGTCAGAATATAACCTAAAAGATTGACTGATCTTGATAATTGAGTGTTATTTGCGCATTTTCATTATGCATTTCTCAAGGATTTTGCAAATGAGCCGCCATTTCTGTATTTTCCTCAAAACAGTTAAATAATAAATTAAAGTAGAGGAAATTCTGAATAATTTATGCTGTAGAACGGATGTCCATAACCTTCATTTAAGATTCAGGGGTTCGTTTGCTCCACCTGCCCATCGCGCCGAGACTGACCCGGTAAGAGAATGACCGTTTAATTCTCTTACCGGGTCAGTCACTTATACAATGGTCTCAGGGAAGATATGATTCCAGGAATTTAAATATTTACGTGATTCGACTGTTTGCGGATAAATAGGTGTGGCAATTAACAAAAATAACTCCTAGCTTTGATATAGTGAATCATGCGAGGAGAAACTACACAAACTTCGAAATTCGAATTGAAATGTTTACAAACTTTAAATAAACGTTTTTAGCGATGTTGTTTATCCGACTGATTAGCGAATGTATAAAAATAGGTAGGCGGTTTGCAGTTAAACTGCTATATGTAAACAATTTATCATGAGTCACTCTACGTATCATACTGCATCTCAAGTTACACCTATTGAATTGTGATGTGAATAGCATGCAAAGTATGACGTTAGACGCCATACTTTTTTGCGCAAGCCTACTTACTGAGTTTTTTGTTACTGAGTCGAAAAAATAGACCCCCTAAAGTAAGTTACGACTATATGGCAAGCAGCTTGAAATTATTTGAGCACGTGCTAGTCATTTTATGAGGGGTTTCGATCATCTGTTTTGGAACATATGCGGGCATCACGCGTCGCTGCCCTTTGCCTATGTCATACTTCCTTTTATTTCAAAACAGAATAACGTTACGTTTTTAACTTTTATGTGTTTAGCCATTCCTGGATCTCTTTGAGTACCAAGATATTGCAAAACCCAACTTCTGTTAAAAACTCGAAAACAAAATACGATACTGCGTTCAGAAACATCCTGTATGTTATTGCATTACAAACAGGCGTTAAGAGTCAATTAAGCAGGAGTGGTCTCGATGGCAATTAGTAAATGGGGAATAAGGAATTAGTCATCTTCGCCTTTTTATTTTTTGCCCCCATCGAGATGGTAGTTTCGGGCTGCTGGCGACATCTTGCGCTTATTAGATTAACTAGCAATCTAAATTGTCAGTCGCTAATTATCCCAGTAATGAAGTTACTTTGGTCGCATCGCAGATTCCAGGAATAAGTCTGATATTAGTTACACACTAAATGAGGGAGGGATTGCTTCTAGATTTTATAAATTATTAATCGAAAAATAATTTTTTAATTGAAAAGTGGGGGGGGGGGATATAGATGCTGAAAACTTGACATCAGGTTGTTAATAAAAAAGAAAGTATGTTTCACACGCTATGAACTGTATTGTGAATTTTTAACGTTGAATATATACATGCCATGTAGTGTGTGTAACGTCGGTTTGTAAATCAGAATTTTAATGATAGTAGGTACAGCGTGTATCGCCATTGGCACAACAGAAGAATGGAACCGACTTTTACTGGCAGGCTAAGTTCATTAAACTATGATCGAGAGTATGCATCTTTCTAAAAAAATTTACATTACTCACTACTTGTATACAGAAAACCCTTGCAGCCTTGTGCAAAGGTCATTAAAAACACACACACACACACATTATTTATTAATAGACAATATACATTAAAGGAAGGTAAAGATGAAATATTAAGCAGCAAATTTAGGGTTCTTTATGATAAAACTCTTTCATTCCCCACATACGTCCAACTTCTATAGACAGATCCTTATATTTAAGTTGTTTTTCAAGCTCCTTCCTTACAACATTCGCATCAGCAGATACCGAGATTTCTATGAACGTGCTTCCTCTGGAAATCCTTTACCACGATATCTGGCTTATTACCATCAGGCATTCTATCAGTGACAACAGGCATGTTGCATAATATGGTAGTATGATCGTTACTCACAACAGGAGATGGGATGTGGTCATACCACCGAGACACATCCATTGCTAAACCTAGTTGGGAACATAAATTGTAATGTATATATGTTCCCACCCTATCATGCCTAGTAATGTGACTCAGCTAAGACTGGACAAGCCGCCAGTAAGTGGTAGACATGTTCCGGGGCCTGGTGACACAGTCTACAACTCCCATCATGAGCAACTTTCATAATCTTCTGTTCATGATAAAGCCAAGATAAAGATCCAGACTTTGAAATACCATCACCCTCCACAATTCGTAAAAATTGACCATGCATTGGCTTACTAACATAATCGTCTCTCATTTTCCGATTCATTCTTAACTTAATCTCTCGCTTTAAACTCTCCACCGAAGTTTTAGTTCTTCTAGTTCTTCCATCTGAAATTTTACTGAAATTAGTTTATGTTTACTAATTATTGACTTACCGGAAGTATCCCTAATTCATTGTTTAATGACTTTATCCTCCTTGTTGGCCTTTATAAAATTTCCTTAATTTAACATTGCCAAATCATAAATATTTTCCAATTGGTGCAAACCACGACCTCCATCTAAACGATGCAGGTATAGCCTGCAGACATCAGACCTAGGATGAAACAAAAAATTTAATGTTAACTGTTCTTCGTCCAGTTTAAAACTCCAACACTGTATCGAAATATTGGAATAGCATATGCATTTATCGCTTGCATTTTATACTTATCCATTTAGACCAGATTTTAAAATCTTCCTCACACGCTTAATGTATTCGCCTATAACCTTCACCTTCATACCTTCATAATCGATACCAAAGGCTTCATCCATTCCCAGATACTTATATCTAGTATTATCTGTTAGTTCGTTAATACTAGTATGATCATTCAGGTATATGTCAGCGGTTCTCTCAATTTTGCCTTTGACAATACTGATTTTGGTACACTTCTCTAGGCCAAATTGCATCCCAATATCGTCAGAGAATTCTTTAACAATACTGAGGCTCGTCTGCAACTGCTCATCATGTTTGGCATAAAGTTTCAAGTCATCCATATAAAACGAATGACCAATTAACTTTTCGCCAGGTAATAACTGAACACCAACTTTGTCCTCGTTCAATTCACTAGATAGTGCAAACAGGCCTCTGCAAAAGAGAAATGGGGATAAACTATCACCTTGAAATATTTTATGATCAAGTTGATCTAAATCTCTTATATTTTTACTAGT
Organism: Melinopterus prodromus; assembly: GCA_964023965.1. NCBI lineage: Eukaryota > Metazoa > Arthropoda > Insecta > Coleoptera > Scarabaeidae > Melinopterus > Melinopterus prodromus. The sequence continues at coordinate 26,329,093 of OZ030398.1, read as the reverse complement.
AGCCGCATATATTTTATTAACTAAAATCATGAAACCATAGTTTTATATAATTATTTTTAACTTCCTTTTAGTCGACTGTATAAATAAAAAATATAAACACAAGTACACATGGACGAAATGGACGAGCATATAGCTCAGGTATTCGACCTAAATTCCTCTAGGTTGGCCATACTGTACCTACACAAAGATAGTATCGTAAAATTGTCATTACAACTCAAGCAGCAGGTACACTTTGTATAAGTTATTGCTAGCTTGGAGGTAGGCATGCGGAATTATTGTTTTCCTCAGAGGAATTCGGTTTGAACTTGCCACACGCATGCACGACGTTCAATTGTCCGTTGAAAAAGCTACCATAGGAATTTTTATGGCTCTCTTGTTGATTTACATTTGAATATTTGTATGAAAATGTACTGGTAAACAAAGATGCAAGAGTGGTAGATGCAATACGATGAAATACGAGACATGTACGTGAAGAATTATATTGTAGGTAAATCAGTTACCTGTTTGGCCAAACTGAGAGGAACAATGGGAATATCTAACAATGCTTTAGGGTTCAGTGTAGGTATAAGGGTGAACGTTCTGATTCTAGAGATACCTAGAGGAATCTTTAAAGAATGTTGACATTCTGGAATTTACACTTCTTGAGCGAAAAATATATAAGATCAATAGTTAACAATTTTGATTTGGGGTCATCTATCTAGCCAGACACATGACTTTATCATACAATATATAAAATTAATAGTTTAGCCGCATGAGATTGTATTTGATCGAGATCGATCGTGTCTGCATTAAAATAAAACAAGTTAGCCAGGATTTGATAGATAAATAAATAATTAAATAGCAGTCAGCTGTTAGCTGTCACTGGTTTGGTGTTAGTGATGCCGCATATTAAAAAGACTTTATAATCACTGGCGTTTTGTGTCCAAACATTTTCAGTTTGTCGGATTATTATAACCCGAGGTCAAACTGTAGTTCGTTTCAGTCTGTCAGATCGCCGGCATAACAAAACAAAACGGCTCATTGATGCAGCGGATTCAGCCGGACAGTTCATGAATTAAATACGAAGACACAAGAAACCGACTGTATGAATTATTTAATAGCAAGAGACTCGGATGAAATGAACACGTGCAAAATTGCCGGACCCTGTATTAATTTAGGTCGTATACTTGTGACCCTGCACGAGACAATCGCCCTAACTGATATCTCTCCTTTCGATAGCATTGAGTCCTGTGTTTGAAGGCTCATAACTCTAAAACTAGCGAACAGAAAATTTATTTTAATTAAATTATTTAAATTTATTTAATATTAGTTTTAATATTAGATTAGAATTTGTGTTAAAAATAGTGTTCTGTCAAATATACTGTAAGTAAATATAATTTCTAATCGCCAACTAGATATAAAACTAAAACGTATTCAAATCAGTGGAAATTTAAAACATGCTATTTTCAGCTACAAGTTTAACCGCTGAAATTGTGTTTATACACCTGATATAAATAAATAAACTATATATAAGCATAAATCTACGTCATCGCTAAAATACGTTGCCTTTTCTTATGATGTGGCCAGGCACATGACTTTATCATACTATTTATAAAATTAATATTGCGAAACCAGAACAAACAAAAAATATCTGAAAACCGTCCCTCCTTAGCACAAACTACACCAACCCATCAATACTCATCGAACAAATAAATTCCCTAGAATGGCTGCAAAACATATCTCCGTCCAACGAAAGTACACCCAATACGTTAACCCCCGCTTTCCTCAGATAAACCACAAACATATTACATATCTCTGGTGCAACACTCGGAAATGATCTCTGGATAATCGACTTGCTCGCTCCATAAGGCAAACCCATATCTTCGCCCCCTGTAAAATAATAATGTGAATATGTACTTATCAACTCAGAATCTGCAGACCTTTAGTACAGAGTGCAGGTAGAGCTGTCTTAGACTCATAAGTTATTATTAATACAATATATTAAATAAATTCAATATATTAATACAATAAAAAGTGGTCGGATTCCTTAATTTTCTTTTATTTTAGCAATCGCTACATGTTTTGTGTCCTACTGGGCACTTATTCAAGCGCTATAGGAAATGAGAAATAACTTACACAATTGACAATCAAAGAAAACTCCAAAAAACTCAACTGTAAAAACTTACATTTAGTCAGGCGCGACCTGTGGAGAACATAAAACGACATACAAAGGTCACAAACAAATATATATGAGACTGAAGAACAGATTTTTTTCGTAAAAATATCTACGGTTGTCAAAACATCAGCGTTTGACACTAAATACTTACTGACATTAGAATGAAACTTGGGCAAATCTTGGTTACTAAGATGCAGACACGACCGATCTCAATCAAATGCAATTTGCTCATGCAGCTAAACTATTAATTTTACCAAAACATGTCGTAGACATTATAGTTTCTCCGGAATCGTGATCACAAAAAACGAGTAGACAGACACACACACACACAGACAGACATTTTTTTGTACCTTAGTCAAATATGTTCAGAGGACCCAAAAGGACAAACATTTTTTCGGCACGATTACAATACTTTACATACTGCGTATGATAAAGTAAAAATTAAAATATATATCATGCATATTAAAGAATTAGGCGACCAGTTACTTAAAAATTGTACCAGAGCTATGGTGAAATTCTGATTGATGCGTTGAACAACAGCATGCAGCAACTTTCTAATAGCAGCCTAAGTAATACGGATGAGATGTGTCTCGTTTTTGACGTAGGCGTTTTAAAACTACACATAATGCGTGTGTATACAGGGTGGACTAATTATGTTGTGAAATCCCGCCGCTCAGTTGACGTGTTATTTTTTAACAGAAAAACTAAATTGGATAAGTTGTACCAACACAACAGCAGCTTTTTTGACATTCATAAATATATAAATTATCCCTAGCTAAATATTTCTAATCATGTTAAACTTTATAATAAGAAAAATACCTGTAGAATCGACACAAACATTCTGAATCTAAAATTTACTTTGTATTATTAAAGGAATTATTTCACACCAGATGTTATCCAAATGGTAACCGAAACATGTGTATAGCCTGACAAACGTGAACGATTATTTTTGGCTTCAGTACTGTTAGTATTTTGTCTGCCAAAACTGAAAATGAGGTCACACTTTTTTTTAAATCTTCATCCGCTCATGTTGTTATAAAAGCGATGTAGTTGACCTTTCCTTTGCTCAATATATTTTGCATTTAAAGCACATTTATTGCACTCTCCATAAATAATAAAAAAAAAAAACAACAGTATTTTAAAGAACGGTGATGTTGAACTGTTGTGCACAGACAGAGCTATGTACATTCCTACTATAGGAAGCAAAACGGATATGTACACATAAGGGACTCTGTCCCCACAGTTTTAGCTACACAATAGGCATTCTAAATTAAGAATACCGTATAACATGTGCGTTGCATACTTCCGCAGGTACATACAGGCTGGCCCATAATCGGAAACCAACAAAATACAGGCTTGGAAGTATGTTATTTATTATTTTTGTTTTGATTTAAATTCTTTTATATTTGTATTTGTGTTTTTAGCATCATTTTTGATAATTGGGAACGTAATAACTGCCGAACCGTTCCAAATAAGCAAAATATAATTATACCGGCGTAATCAGCGTCAAACATTGTATCAAGAACCACAACCCTAATTTGATTAAAGGTAGTTTGGGTTTTTGCCGAATGGCTAAGATTTTGTAAGAAATCACATATTTTAAACTATAATTTTGAACTGGCACACCTATCTCAAAAACTAGGACCCGGATCAACATGAAACCTTTGCTATCTTACTAAAATGGGTGCGCTGATTACAAATTTACATAGCAAAAGTCTCTATCTCTACTGGTTACCGAGTTGTGCTGAAATTACGGTTTTTCAAATAACACAAAAATAAGCGAAATGGACCACATAACTTGAAAATGGTAAATCGTTGGCATATAAAAGTATACATATTTTTGATAGACTCAACGAGAGCTATCATTTGGTAGTGGGTAAACCTTTCTATCACCAACGGTTGCAATGTCCAATTTTTTTCTATCTAAAAGTGCTAAATTTAGACCGAACAAACAATTACAACTTTTTGAGAGATAGAGCGTTCTTATGTAGTCATGCTTATGCATTGGGATGTGCTGAATTCAACGGTGTGCTCGGTTTTCCCGTAGCGTGTACGGTTTGGCCAGAAAGTGGGAAACTATAATGTCCGCGGTTTATTGCGTTTTTCTCGCGAACCGCGCACCTTCGAGCAACGCGGCTTTCAGAAATGAATTCCTCGGCCAATTTCCCATCCGGTACCGTTTGAAACGTGAAGATTGGTCTATTAGATCGGACACATATTAGAATTAAACAATATTTTCCATCTGTGTATGTATACACAATCTAGAATTACTTGTGAATTATTTGTTGGATAGTTGGTTATATGAAAATTCTAAAATATGCGCTGAACCGTAGAGTTCGTTTTGTGAAACAAACGAACAGCCGATTTTTTCAACTCGAGCGTGAAACCTAATAAATTCCGGTCTATTGTTAATTTATGCATTGACGAACGATTCGAAACGAGAATTGGAGACAGAGTAGTGAAAGGATGTGTCTAATTTGTGGTTGCAATTTTTCTATCTAACTATTCTAACACAATGGTATACAGGGCGTTCCTAAGCCCTGTCTATACAATAGTCTACGACATTTGCTATTGACGATGACAGTTACTTACGTTGTTTGGAAAATTTCGTATATTCCATTATGTTTACTTGTACCAGCTCCACAACTTAAAGTATACATATTTGTACTGTAACACAGTGTCATACATAAACCAATTCAAAATGATACCCAACAGCTACCTGTCTTCACGTTTTGTGCAGCAACGCACTAATAATAAGCACCTCCCTACTATGCTGTGTCAATTTTTACGCGTCTCTCTGTGTTTGCTATCAAAACTATCGGTGTATTTATTTACAAACGTGCTAAATGTGTGATATTCGGTGTAAGTGGTCTTTCCGTTGACCTTTTGTTCGGTTTTACTCGATTTTGAAGAGATAAATTACTGTTGATCCTGTTGGGCGGCTGGTGTTTTCAAGTCGCTAAAGGCTTAGTTTTCTGAAGTTAAATTCTTGTTCCAAAAGCAATAATAAATTAGTTATTACCTAAAACATCGTTTAGACTTCATTGTCATTTATATGATGAGAAAAATTTCCAACAACAAGGGCAATTCTCGTTGCAAGGATTTGAACAACCGATAGGTGCTGCAAGTAATTCCAAATATGACCACTAGAGCGTGTCACGATTTTCAAACAATGGCATGGCGTTTAATGAACAACCTAGGGACCTGCAATGTGCCTAGCTAGGTTCATATTTGGACCGGAGAGGAAGCTTACAGTCATTAGCAATAAAAAAACGTACACGGGCTACTATGCATTATTTAGTAGTCTGGTCGGCCATGATTATATTGAACAAATGACGACGCTTCATGGCGATGACGCTATGAAATATTAATGTTAATACTGAATGTTTTAGTTTATTAAACTTATTCCTAAAGCTATTATCGTGTTGTATATACATACACACATAATTGTTTTTAGAAATTCGCTTTTACGTTCTTTTTTTCGCGTGACAATACTTTAAATTGCAAATAGCAATGACGTGTCCAAACTAGCGATTGTATTCAAATTTTTGTTTGTGAATTATTGCATAAATAATCATGAAGATTCTGTCGTTGTTACGCTATTACAGAGATAGAAAATGTCGTTTAAGGTGGCACACGAAATAAGTAGGCAACCAAATATACTTCATAATATTATTCTGAGTTGTTCATCGACATGATTAGGTATTTCCATTCAAATTATACATCGAATTTCGCTCCAATTTATATCTAGTCATACACCAAACGTTAGGTACTATTTCTTGTGATATTTGCAATTAATGAAATATTGATAATAATTTTACGTTAGGTATAGAAACTAATGAGTCTAAAGCTAATAACTCAGACTGTATAAGGAATATTTTCATGAAAAACATAAACAACATAAATGCATCATTAACAATTTGCCGTACAACTATACACACAACTGCAAACCGGAACAATGGTAACCTAGTTGTGCCCACACAGTCTAGCTGATTGCTTGTAATAATTCAATCAAACCTTAAGAGCAATCAATACCAACGATTTTATGATCTGCAAACAGTTTAATGGCAATATACATCAGCAATAAAAGAAAAGGCTAATCTTTAGTATCGAATGACGGTTTGACATTGTTTTATTGTACATGCAACTGTTGAACGAGTAGTTGTAACAATGAATAGCCATAATACTACTGTAATTTTAATGTTTCTACTCCTCAATTGATGCTCGAGTAGACTCGATAGTTAGAGAAGAGCTCCACTTAATATGGTAACATAAATAAAGCCGTTTGTGACTGCTGGAAGTGTGTGTATATGTCGTTGACCCTACGCGCTTGGTTCAAGATGCTATCATTACATTATGCATGCCTAGAGGTCTTTATCAAGTCAACTATATTGTTTTTGCAGACGTCCAGTGTATTTGCGTGTATACAGATTCTTGGTTAAAAATTACGTTTACCTCTACCAAAGATATCAAACTTTGATTCAAATACATGTATTGTAAGACTGGTCTACCCCTCATTGCATAGGGTACTGAGATAGGCAATGCTTTAAGACAATTATTGATTATAATTATTGATTATTGATCCTCCTGAACAAACTAAAATAGATAGAGGGCTGTACTTTTTAGAATTAATTACCCAATGTATCTGATCCATAAACGTGTATAATAATAATTTGTATCCCAACTACTTTGCTCGTAATCGCACATGAAGCGAAATAATAACATTCAACCACCGATAAACAAGGTAAAATCTAAGTTTCAAAAATCCTCCTGAACAAACTAAAATAGATAGAGGGCTGTACTTTTTAGAATTAATTACCCAATGTATCTGACCCATAAACGTGTATAATAATAATTTGTATCCCAACTACTTTGCTCGCAATCGCACATGAAGCGAAATAATAACATTCAACCACCGATAAACAACGTAAAATCTAAGTTTCAAAAATCCTCCTGAACAAACTAAAATAGATAGAGGGCTGTACTTTTTAGAATTAATTACCCAATGTATCTGATCCATAAACGTGTATAATAATAATTTGTATCCCAACTACTTTGCTCGTAATCGCACATGAAGCGAAATAATAACATTCAACCACCGATAAACAACGTAAAATCTAAGTTTCAAAAATCCTCCTGAACAAACTAAAATAGATAGAGGGCTGTACTTTTTAGAATTAATTACCCAATGTATCTGATCCATAAACGTGTATAATAATAATTTGTATCCCAACTACTTTGCTCGTAATCGCACATGAAGCGAAATAATAACATTCAACCACCGATAAACAACGTAAAATCTAAGTTTCAAAAATCCTCCTGAACAAACTAAAATAGATAGAGGGCTGTACTTTTTAGAATTAATTACCCAATGTATCTGATCTATAAACGTGTATAATAATAATTTGTATCTCAACTACTTTGCTCGTAATCGCACATGAAGCGAAATAATAACATTCAACCACCGATAAACAACGTAAAATCTAAGTTTCGAAAATCCTCCTGAACAAACTAAAATAGATAGAGGGCTGTACTTTTTAGAATTAATTACCCAATGTATCTGACCCATAAACGTGTATAATAATAATTTGTATCCCAACTACTTTGCTCGTAATCGCACATGAAGCGAAATAATAACATTCAACCACCGATAAACAACGTAAAATCTAAGTTTCAAAAATCCTCCTGAACAAACTAAAATAGATAGAGGGCTGTACTTTTTAGAATTAATTACCCAATGTATCTGATCCATAAACGTGTATAATAATAATTTGTATCCCAACTACTTTGCTCGTAATCGCACATGATGCGAAATAATAACATTCAACCACCGATAAACAACGTAAAATCTAAAATCAAAGTTTGTCGATAATTTTGCTTTTTCATATTCAAAAACGAGGTTTGATCTTTCTCGTACAGCTGCTGTTTCTGTTTGACCTCAACACGCCCACATAACTACCAGCATTCATTATAACACAAAAACGTTGCGTTCTTCATTTCAAGTGGTAGGCCTATTAAGAACTCTTATTTCTCTAAAGACATGGTCTCACTTTTCAAAGCGGAGACCTCTGACCTCAAGCTGCAAGCGTTTACCAGATAATAACCGGAGTTATAGAGCGATTTGAACGAAGTATTATGCTCAAACGTTTTACTGGATACTTGGTTGTAGAAAGTACACTCCCTAGTGTATAAACTGTACGATAAAATACATTATGCATGCGTGAATTTTGTAATCTGCAGTTTATCCGTACGGATAATAGTGTAAAGGCGTTGATTATTTATTTAAATCGCCCGTTGCGACAGTAGATACCAAATGAGTAAAATTATTATGATTGCTTGCTTGTTAAATTTGTATTTAATATACAGGGTGAGACATTTTTGCAGATTTTGCCGTTAAACTATGTCAGACAATAGTCAAATCCAGTAGATAGATGATAGTATCAAAAGATATTAGATTCACTATACAGGGTGTTCATCAAATTTTTATGATTTTCAAATGGCTTTTCCTGGAGGTTTTTAAATGGAACACCCTGTATATTATGTGCTAGTTAAATTGCCCCCCGAGTTCCCTTTAATTTATTAGCACATATAGCACATATTAGCACATAATATACAGAATGTTCCGCGTAAAAGACTCAAGGGAAAGCCATTTCAAAAACATCAAAATTTACTACGTTTTATGAACAGCCTGTATAGGGAATCTAATATCTCTTGATACTATGATCTATCTACTGGCTTTGACTATTGTCTGACATAGTTTAATGGGAAAATCTGCAAAAATATCGTTTTTACATAGTTTTAAAGAAACGGGCATATTTTGGGGTAATAATTAAATATCTCAGGAACTATTAACGCTGACAGTTGGCAACCTATACGGTTGGATAAATAAATTTATTAGTATTCGTACAATAATAAAATATACAGGGCATTCCATTTAAAAAAATGTACATATTTCCGTCACGCCTAAATGCAACACACTGTATAAATGAAAATAATTTTACGTTATAGGAACTGGTGAGTCAACCAACTTTTGTGTTAAAAATTTGTTTCTTTCTCTAAAGATTTAGTAGCTGTCGTCCGCCGGGATACTAATGACTCACCCTGTACATTATGAATTACAACTTACAACAAAGTAACGTTTGCGTTGTACAAAAATAATGTTTATAAAATTCTGCACCACAAAGTGGCATTTACCACTTTTTCTTGTCTACAGTCGTTGTCAAACTGCGAGTGCGGTAATACAGGGATACTATTTTTTTGCTAATAGCGGACATTAGGGTTGCCAGGTAACGATAATATCGCAGTACATCCTGGATTCGGTCTAAATTTTTCGCGTCCTGCGAAAGACCACGCAGGTTGCTTAATGGTCGTGAAAATTTTAGAAAGATCGCATTAGTAATAAAGATGTTGTCGGTCTGTGTGAGCCTTGAGTATATCCACCTCTACGTACGCAACTGACCAATCACAATACGATGTTCTAGGTCAGCCGCGATTGGTCGGTTTGAATTTTTGCCGATGATAACACCGCCGCCCCATCTTATCTAATGCTCGAGACACGCCCATTATGCAGGTACTAATTCCATTCCGCCGCGGAGGCGTTTTAAGTTACCCACACCCACGTTTAAGATATTCGCTAAAACGAACGAAAGAGTCGCCCCCTGGTGGTAAAAGAGTGAGTTACTCTAAACGGGATACGCCAGGATACGTATTGGACGAAAACATGAAAAGCCCAATGAAAATCAATTACGATTATAACAGTTCTCGATTATCCGAGTTAATCAGGACAGGTGCTGGCTTTACATAAACAAAATGTCGGCTATGTATATGTATATATGTACGGTGGAAACAAAATAATAGCAAAATATTACGTTTTATGTAATAATATTCATAAATGTTCTCCCTTTTCCTGAATTAATAAAATAAAAACAAACTTAATAGAGCTTTTATTTGAACTGTAGGACGTTTACATTACTACTAAGACATATGTACGCTACGAACATTTTTCACTGGACGGACCATGCTTAAATAATGTTTTTACATTTGACGTTACGTTTCGAAACACTCGAAAAAGTATAATTCTTCGAATGACTCGTTCGACATGCACTTTTGCTCTAGCAATTTCAGATTCATTTAATCGGTTTTTCCTTCTTAGATAAAGGGGCAATATTAATTTTATATTTTGTTCTGCGCACTCAATTAACAATCCTTTGTCAATACGAACGTTTCCTTTTTTCCCCAAACTTGTTTGACGTCTGTATAACGTAACACATCAGGTTATCGAAGCTGTAAACAATTTTATGAATAATAGTTGCTTTACAGTACAATGTTTAAATACTTGTAAATAATGAAGGTATCCCCATCTGTATTTCCACTGCTTGTGATCTAAAACCCAGTAACTTGTACATCAAAATTATTACGATGATTATTATCATTACATACCACTTGCATTTAAAAATAGATTTTCTACAATATGCCGCACAACTGCTAACTCTGAGGTTAGACACTTCGCGATTTTCGCTATAGGACTGATTCAAGTTATATCGATTATTGTATGTGTAAGACTTATCCCGTTTAGAGCGGCCATAACTATTTTTTGCAGCGCCCTCTACGTCTGGTCGTTCAGGCGAATAATTTTGCATAGTGAAAAGTATTATCTATGTATTTAGGTTGCAGTGTTTAACTCACAACATATTTACATAAGCCTGTGGGTTTAATTACACTACTATTTGTCATTGGGAATTCTTACAAAAGTATAATGTTCTAAAATTAGATAAAAGTAGGTGCAAGCACGATTTGGCTAACCCTTTGTTTGATCTTGATGTGTTATGTTAGAGGTTATATCTAAAAAACTAATCCCAACTCACCAGTTTAGTTTTTGACTGAGAAAGGCGATATCAAATTCAGACACTGCTAGTTGGATAAAATAAGAAATTTACAACAATGAACTTTATTTTAGGACATCCGGTTTGTTGATTTTACATTACACTTATCAACCCACGATCGTTTCTTATTCTACCAATAATCTATATTCTATTTGTTCAGAAGGATTTTTGAAACTTAGATTTTACGTTGTTTATCGTTGGTTGAATGTTATTATTTCGCTTCATGTGCGATTACGAGCAAAGTAGTTGGGATACAAATTATTATTATACACGTTTATGGATCAGATACATTGGGTAATTAATTCTAAATAGTACAGCCCTCTATCTATTTTAGTTTGTTCAGGAGGATTTTTGAAACTTAGATTTTACGTTGTTTATCGTTGGTTGAATGTTATTATTTCGCTTCATGTGCGATTACGAGCAAAGTAGTTGGGATACAAATTATTATTATACACGTTTATGGATCAGATACATTGGGTAATTAATTCTAAAAAGTACAGCCCTCTATCTATTTTAGTTTGTTCAGGAGGATTTTTGAAACTTAGATTTTACGTTGTTTATCGGTGGTTGAATGTTATTATTTCGCTTCATGTGCGATTACGAGCAAAGTAGTTGGGATACAAATTATTATTATACACGTTTATGGATCAGATACATTGGGTAATTAATTCTAAAAAGTACAGCCCTCTATCTATTTTAGTTTGTTCAGGAGGATTTTTGAAACTTAGATTTTACGTTGTTTATCGGTGGTTGAATGTTATTATTTCGCTTCATGTGCGATTACTAGCAAAGTAGTTGGGATACAAATTATTATTATACACGTTTATGGATCAGATACATTGGGTAATTAATTCTAAAAAGTACAGCCCTCTATCTATTTTAGTTTGTTCAGGAGGATTTTTGAAACTTAGATTTTACGTTGTTTATCGGTGGTTGAATGTTATTATTTCGCTTCATGTGCGATTACGAGCAAAGTAGTTGGGATACAAATTATTATTATACACGTTTATGGATCAGATACATTGGGTAATTAATTCTAAAAAGTACAGCCCTCTATCTATTTTAGTTTGTTCAGGAGGATATTTGAAACTTAGATTTTACGTTGTTTATCGGCGGTTGAATGTTATTATTTCGCTTCATGTGCGATTACGAGCAAAGTAGTTCGGATACAAATTATTATTATTGTTCTTGATGTGTTATGTTAGCGGTTATGTCTAAAAAACGAATCACAACTCACCAGTTTCGTTTTACAGAAACTTCTAAACCTTTTACTTCTTGTATATCTGAACTGAGCCAAAATCGTAATGCAAAATCTCAAAGTACCCGGAATTTATAGGCCGTTTAAGAAAAATCCACTTACGCAGTGTTGCCAAAAACGATTTTACATTGAAATGATCTAAAAATAAACTCGGTACAAAGTAAGCACCTTCCACGTCTTACGATATAGAGAAAAACTGGAAATTTAGCTTCACCATCACATCTGTTATTCCAAGTATTGTTTCTTTACAATTAAACACTAAATTTTCTGTGATGCCATTGAGAACGTTGACGGTCTACTCCGCTACCATATAAGCCTTAACATCAAAGGATTGAATTTAATGAATAAATGAATAGCGGTGACATTTGAATAGCGATTTTTCCATAGCCTGTCTATTCGTAATTTATTAACGTTTAATTTCATTTTTATAGTACTTCATTTAAGTGCAGATAGCAGCCTATGACGTAGTCTAACTGACAGGTAAGACTACTGTGTGGTTGGTTTGATTTATTTTGTTTTACTTAATCGTCAAGCTTTTGAGAACAATCTAACTTCTTCACCAAACCAAACTTACCTATAACCGAAACAGAGTGTTTGAGAGATCTTTAAATTACGATTAGTAAAGTTGCTGATTGATTTTTGTGTTGCTGAACATATAAGTAGCAATATTTTTCTATATACTTTAATATTTAGTTTAGTAAACCTGTGAATATATTAATTACAGTTATGTGTTAAATTAAATTCTTGAGTATGACAATCCATCATAAGTTAATCAGTATACTGCTTTATAGGGGAGAACAATAATTACGTGAAGCTTCAATATATGGAACACAGAAAGCAAATTGAATATCCTCATATCTTGCCCAAATAAGTACAAATCTCATTAAACTCTTGCGGATAATTCCGGTTTGAAAATGCGATCGTAAGATACGATAAACGCTTGCAATCTTTATATTAAAAAAACTTCCCGGTAGGGTTGGATTCAAATTGATTCAATACAAACGTCGCAGAGTTTTGGACAAATTTCAAAACTTAATATCTGTTCACATGTCTAAAAAATCTTCTCCAGATTTCTATTCTTATGCCCCGGCGTATTTACTTTACAAAATATCGAGCATAAACTATATTAATACTCATTTTTAAGTATTCATTTATGAGCATAAACAATGAGAGGGTTACATTTTACCGTATGTGTGCTACATCTGTGTACGTATGTATGTATATCTCCAAATACCTCGGTTAAATTTAGAAGCTAGTGAAACCCACGTCATAACATATCACAGTTGCACAATAACCGTCAATTGAAACAGGAAACACAAGCGTTTATGGCTGTAGTTAAGCTTGTTATGGCCTTGCTTGAACTTTCTTGTGACTACAAGTATAAATAAACTATTCTTTTTGTTTAGAATGAAAGAAATCAATACACAGGTACTTGTGTATAACACCTAGTCTGATGACTATCTAGCTATATTAATCTAACCTAAATTGCTACGTATAAAAAGTGTTCTATATTAAGCGTTCCCCATTGGTGTAACTTAAATTTAATTTGGATGCTGACGCTTAAAACTTCACACACTGCTCGTTGCTCTGCTTTGTTCACCTATCGGCTTTCACTCACATGACACTGTGCTCTGCTTTTTTAACATCACTCCACCAACTCAAAAGGTTTGGTTCTTCTGAGGCTTCGCACACTGTCACAATTTTCAAGAAGCTGGATTGCCTCGACATTCTGGAGAAGTCTGTTCTGATGATTCTCTGCAAACTTTCCAATTTCGCTCGCTACCAATTCCATCTCAAGATCCCTGTGGAGATTTCTGTTTCTTATATACCACGGTGCACCCACGATGTTTCTTAGCACCTTATTTTGGAAGCGTTGACTGATGGTGATATTGCTTGGCTTAGTGCAGCCCCACAATTGGATACCATAGGTCCACACAGGTTTAAGTATCTGCTTGCAAAGTAGGAGTTTATTATATGTCGACAAAGACGACTTCCTACCAATAAGCCAATACATTTTTTTGTATCTTATGCCCAATTCTTCTCGTTTCTTTTTAACATGTGCTTTCCAGCGGAGCTTGGTGTCTCTAGCGTCATACCGAGGTATTTTGCCGTGTTCGAGTAGGCTACGGTGGTGAAATTTATTGTAAGTGGAACGTATCGTATTCGCTTGTTGGTAAAGTTTATGTGACCTGATTTGGTTTCGTTCAATGTAATTAGCCACAGTTTTAGTGTTGATCCTTCAACATTTGTATCTACTGCCATGATAGCAGTGTCATCAGTAAACGTGGCAACGGTAACACCATCTGGTTGCGGAAGATCATGTGTATATAGAAGGTAAAGAATTGGGCCAAGTACACTACTTTGTGAAGAAAGATATGATCCTAATAGTTTGCTATAGTCGAAGGGTGGTAGCCGATCCAGCTTATAGAGTAGACCTTCGTGCCAAACTTTGTCGAAGGCTTTTGCCACATCCACGAATATGGAAGAGCATACTTTTTTGTCTTCTAAAGTTCTTTCTATGATCATTGTTATTCTATGCACCTGATCAATTGTGGAATGTTTGTTTCTGAATCCAAACTGATGAGTGGGTATGATGTTTCTTTGATCTAAGATTGGCTTCAGTCGTTTTGCAAGTAGCTTTTCAAACAGTATTGACAATGTGGGCAGTAAAGAAATTGGCCTGTAGGAGGATGCTTCATTTTGTGGTTTTCCTAGCTTGGGAATCATCACTACCTCCGCAGTTTTCCAAACGGATGGCACATATTTAAGCCTAAATGCTACGTTGCAGAGGTTAGTTATCTTAACTATGGCCTTTTTTGGCAATTCTTTTAAAATCTCACCTGTTATCAGATCAAAACCAGGTGCCTTATTTCCTATTTATTCAAACTTCCCCCTATTTGACTTCATATTAGGAGAAAAAGGACAACACGACAAGTTAAATGAAATGTTTAGATGGCAAGCCAGCTGCCCTAAACGCATAATAATCGTTGTTGTCAAGTTTTTAGAAGAAATATAATGACTGTTTCTAAATTTCTGTTTCTTATAACGTTAAATAAATTGTTTTAAGACGTAGCAGAAAATGACTTTGATCTTTTTAGACAAGAATTCTGTCAATGAACGATAGAAATTTGTAATAAAAATGCACTAATCACTGACCAAGTTATTTAATTATCTTTTATCATATTTTCCATTTATAAACCGCGTACACTGTGTCACTCTGTTCACTTAGTTCGACTTAGTACATTTGACGTTATCATTTAGTCCACTGTTTCATTCCCAAGTTCCTTTCCGTCCGCGTCTTCATCGTTTGGCGCAATTAAGCTAAAAACTTTGCTTATTGCGGACACGCCAAAGTCCAAAAACTTGGCGTTTCCGAATAAACTCGCCAATTCCTGATCAGAATTCACTTCCTCCGTTCGTTCTTCGCCTGCATATTGACCAACAAAATCCAAATAACTGTAAAATACGTTCATCTTGAATCGATCGATGATTTATATCGACTGGTGGTGGCAGCTGTTTTCCGTATAGTTTTAATGTAATAAGTAATAAATTTGCACGATGATTTTGAGACTTGTTGTGAGCAGAAGTGACGCAGATATGACAGTTAGATGTCAAAATATATTGTTTTTTTAGCACATACCTCACATACTACTTTGATACCTTGCAGATAACCAACTTTTTCAACTTATTCTCCTAAGCTTTTAACGTGTTTTAAATTGTTTTATATTGGTTTATTGCAATAGAAAACTGTTTATCGATCAATTGAGAAACAATTTTACACGAATAAATCAATAAATAACAAAATGAACTGCCCGTATAGTAGGAAACCAGTTATAATTAATGAATTTTTGATACACTACCAAAATAGCAGGATTAAGTACTTAAGAATCAATTTGTCATCAATTTAGGTGCTGAAAAACGTTGACAGGGTGATAATTACGCGCGCCCACGATATTAATTAATTAATTTTGACCTAGAAAGTCACCTACACGTCACAGAGCGAACTAATCCCAGAAGTCAAGAGCAATTCCAAACATTCTGTCCGTAAATTTTGCAGCAAACGGTCGACGTTAAAAAAAAACTGTAGAAAATAATTTCAATTTGTGGAAAATAGTAGGTGTTTGATATAAGTTTTATTTGATCAAAATGGTGTCTGCATACGAACTACCTGGATATTTATCCGAAGACTTTTATCAGGAAGAATGGGTTAAACTCAGCATGCTCTGGCTGGTTAGTAGTTAGTTATATTTAGTTGTTAATTGTATTGGTAGATGGCGCTGTAATCTCTCTAATCACAGATCGGCCCGTGCCTTAGTATATATACATAATAGACTAGTGAAAGACCGCAGCCCAATCTTGACCCAATATGGTCTGCTTCTTACAAATGCATCACCCTGTATATCCAAAAGACTTTCAACTTTAGAGCCGCCTCAAGGTGTTTTTCCAAAAAAAATTATTTTCATTTCTTTCTTCTAAACTTAGCACTTTACACACAAAGCGCTTATACGTTACTAGAAATTGCAAATGCAAACGATACGCTCATCGCAAAGAAAAAGGAAAAGACGCGCCTATCTGTTTATTTTTGCCATGAGTTCTTTATATGAATGAACTTCTTCCATAATAGTCACATGCTGTTGTGCTGAGACTGCAGCACAGCGTGGGTTGTTGGGCCTACGACAAGATGTTTTGCACCCACATGTTTAGCTTGTTATTTGCGATAGCAATCGTATTATTGCAGGTCACTGAAGACTCAACCACAAGTCGCAAGTCGTGGCTTTTATATCGCTGTATTTTTTCAGGAAAATGCGCTGACAAGCGCAAACAATGTACTCACGTATTCCATATATGTATAGCAAATATAGCGATATACGAACCAACATAATATACGAACCAACATAATATACATCAATGCACAATACTGGAACAATTTTCATATAGCACTCTACCACTGGTAGAATAACTAGGATAACAGTCAATTATCAAGATCAGTCAAACTTTTAGGTTATATTCTGACCGTTACCCAATGTATCTGATCCATAAACGTGTATAATAATAATTTGTATCCCAACTACTTTGCTCGTAATCGCACATGAAGCGAAATAATAACATTCAACCACCGATAAACAACGTAAAATCTAAGTTTCAAAAATCCTCCTGAACAAACTAAAATAGATAGAGGGCTGTACTTTTTAGAATTAATTACCCAATGTATCTGATCCATAAACGTGTATAATAATAATTTGTATCCCAACTACTTTGCTCGTAATCGCACATGAAGCGAAATAATAACATTCAGCCACCGATAAACAACGTAAAATCTAAGTTTCAAAAATCCTCCTGAACAAACTAAAATAGATAGAGGGCTGTACTTTTTAGAATTAATTACCCAATGTATCTGATCCATAAACGTGTATAATAATAATTTGTATCCCAACTACTTTGCTCGTAATCGCACATGAAGCGAAATAATAACATTCAACCACCGATAAACAACGTAAAATCTAAGTTTCAAAAATCCTTCTGAACAAACTAAAATAGATAGAGGGCTGTACTTTTTAGAATTAATTACCCAATGTATCTGATCCATAGACGTGTATAATAATAATTTGTATCCCAACTACTTTGCTCGTAATCGCACATGAAGCGAAATAATAACATTCAACCACCGATAAACAACGTAAAATCTAAGTTTCAAAAATCCTCCTGAACAAACTAAAATAGATAGAGGGCTGTACTTTTTAGAATTAATTACCCAATGTATCTGATCCATAAACGTGCATAATAATAATTTGTATCCCAACTACTTTGGTCGTAATCGCACATGAAGCGAAATAATAACATTCAACCACCGATAAACAACGTAAAATCTAAGTTTCAAAAATCCTCCTGAACAAACTAAAATAGATAGAGGGCTGTACTTTTTAGAATTAATTACCCAATGTATCTGATCCATAAACGTGTATAATAATAATTTGTATCCCAACTACTTTGCTCGTAATCGCACATGAAGCGAAATAATAACATTCTACCACCGACAAACAACGTAAAATCTAAGTTTCAAAAATCCTCCTGAACAAACTAAAATAGATAGAGGGCTGTACTTTTTAGAATTAATTACCCAATGTATCTGATCCATAAACGTGTATAATAATAATTTGTATCCCAACTACTTTGCTCGTAATCGCACATGAAGCGAAATAATAACATTCTACCACCGACAAACAACGTAAAATCTAAGTTTCAAAAATCCTCCTGAACAAACTAAAATAGATAGAGGGCTGTACTTTTTTGAATTAATTACCCAATGTATCTGATCCATAAACGTGTATAATAATAATTTGTATCCCAACTACTTCACTCGTAATCGCACATGAAGCGAAATAATAACATTCAACCACCGATAAACAACGTAAAATCTAAGTTTCAAAAATCCTCCTGAACAAACTAAAATAGATAGAGGGCTGTACTTTTTAGAATTAATTACCCAATGTATCTGATCCATAAACGTGTATAATAATAATTTGTATCCCAACTAGTTTGCTCGTAATCGCACATGAAGCGAAATAATAACATTCAACCACCGATAAACAACGTAAAATCTAAGTTTCAAAAATCCTCCTGAACAAACTAAAATAGATAGAGGGCTGTACTTTTTAGAATTAATTACCCAATGTATCTGATCCACAAACGTGTATAATAATAATTTGTATCCCAACTACTTTGCTCGTAATCGCACATGAAGCGAAATAATGACATTCAACCACCGATAAACAACGTAAAATCTAAGTTTCAAAAATCCTCCTGAACAAACTAAAATAGATAGAGGGCTGTACTTTTTAGAATTAATTACCCAATGTATCTGATCCATAAACGTGTATAATAATAATTTGTATCCCAACTACTTTGCTCGTAATCACACATGAAGCGAAATAATAACATTCAACCACCGATAAACAACGTAAAATCTAAGTTTCAAAAATCCTTCTGAACAAACTAAAATCGATAGAGGGCTGTACTTTTTAGAATTAATTACCCAATGTATCTGATCCATAAACGTGTATAAAAATAATTTGTATCCCAACTACTTTGCTCGTAATCGCACATGAAGCGAAATAATAACATTCAACCACCGATAAACAGCGTAAAATCTAAGTTTCAAAAATCCTCCTGAACAAACTAAAATAGATACAGGGCTGTACTTTTTAGAATTAATTACCCCATGTATCTGACCCATAAACGTGTATAATAATAATTTGTATCCCAACTACTTTGCTCGTAATCGCACATGAAGCGAAATAATAACATTAAACCACCGATAAACAAGGTAAAATCTAAGTTTCAAAAATCCTCCTGAACAAACCAAAATAGATAGAGGGCTGTACTTTTTAGAATTAATTACCCAATGTATCTGACCCATAAACGTGTATAATAATAATTTGTATCCCAACTACTTTGCTCGTAATCGCACATGAAGCGAAATAATAACATTCAACCACCGATAAACAACGTAAAATCTAAGTTTCAAAAATCCTTCGGAACAAACTAAAATATAAAATATTCACCGTGCATCTTTGCATGATTAGATAGTTGCTATAATTAAACGCTTATGCAATGAAATGATTTTTAATGCATTCAAACTACCTGCGATTCTATTCTATACAACGGATGTTACAGCAAAAAGTTCGCACACAAAAATCGTACACGTGTTCGAGAAACACGCAGTCTTATTCCTTGATAGGATGTTAAAGGTCACAAAGAAACATACGTTAAAATTTATTATACCAAAAAGCGAGAACCATTTTTTTCCGTGACTCACTTGGCAAAACATCGACTTGGTATTTTCGAACAAACCAAAATAGTACATTTCGCAATACAACAATGAATTCAAATTGAGTGTAGTTTAAGGTTATGTTTTGTTATGTCACTTTGACATTTGTCAAGTCACCACCAATGCCAGTTTTTTTTTTTTAGCTAGAACTATTTATAGTAGAGAAGAATTATTTATCTTCATGTTTCAAACATGATGAACATCACGCGCGCTAGTTTCGATTCCTACAATACATGTAAAATTATATATTTCTTGCAGAATATGCAATATGACATCAGGGAAGTCAAAAATTTGAATATTCAACTTGTCAAATCTTTAGAATCGTTGACCGGCAAGGTGAACTGCTTCGAAAATATTCTTAGCGAGAAATTAAACAAGCAAACCCAGGTGGACACAGCGAAATTTATTAAATTTATGCTCAAGAAAGAACTTGAAAATGTTCACTGCGTTATAAACAGTTTGAATGAATACACTAAGGAAAATAATGAAGTTCATGAAGATAAGGAGAAGAACCAAAGGGATAATATTAGTTTACCAAAGACAGTAAGATTTTCTATATACATACAGTCAGGCAACATTTGTTTTTACCAGTTCCTTAAGTTATAGTCGTTTGCAGTATTCACAAAACAATTACAAATTGTTTAAAAAATATTTAATGTAACTGGCTCATTTTTATTTTTTTTTTGCAGAAATTATTGGAATATTGGCATTTTTGTCGTTTATTAACTAATTTGCAACTGTAAACAAAAAATATCCAATGTTACGGACAAATTTTTACTATTTTTTGCTGGATGTATTATTTAATTAATGGATTTTTTTGGTCATTTATTTTCTAATTTGCAATTGTTTAAAGAAATACCATTTGGTTAAACAAAAATATACAATGTCACGGACACATTTTCGTATTTGTTGCAGAAATTACAATTATATGAAACACTGGATGTCACAGTTTTTTTTTTTCTTATATAATAATGTATGTATTTGCTTCGTACTAATAATAATGAATAAGTAAATAATAACTCTATTAATAATAAATAACTAAGTAATAACGCCATTAATAATAAACAACTAATAACTACATATTGCTTGGAAGCTTATTCCCGATAATTTGGTGATCGTAATGATTAATCAAATATATGGTTTTTCGCAATTCTTTAGAACCTAACATTCTCAATGGTGCAATGTGCGAACACACAAGTCGAAACAGCTAACAACGAAATCAAAATACCGTAAGCAGTACAAGCTAACCAATATAAGACTAGGGCTGTTCGAGTTATCAAAAAATTCAAGTCTCGAATTTCAAGTCGAGTACAGCTAGGAGTTATTTGTGTTGTCTCGTATTTATTCGAGTCTCGATATCAAAGTCGAGAGCTTTTCTTTATATGGAATGTTCGTAAAATGAATAGAAAAATATTTACGTAACTTTGTGTATCATTGTTTAAACAAATAGTATGTTTAAACAAGTGCAATTTAGTTAATAAATAATAAAAATATACAAATAATCTAATAGTAATTTCTGCAAGGAAATAGAAAAATATGTCAGTAACATTGTATATTCTTGTTTAAACAAATGGTGTTTGTTTAAACAATGCAAATTAGTTAATAAGTGACAAAAAATGCCATTAATGTAATAATTTCTGTAAAAAAATATAAAAATGTGTTCGTGACATTGTACACAGAGAGAAAAGATTTCTTGTTTCAAAGAAATGTATTTGTTTGAATTTATTCTTTTGGGTCAAAACATATTTCTTTGACGCCAACAATATTTACTTCATTGAATACTCTAGTTTATTTGCTTGCAGAGATTAATTTATTTGAAATATTTATTTAAGTGGAATAAATATATATGGATACAAACAAAAATTACTTTCCTTTAAAGTAATATTTTAGTTTTGATTTTAAAAAAACGTTTCTTTACACCAATGAAATATAATTTTGATTCTAACATATAAATTTGTATATAAGGAGAGATTTATTTCGCTTAAAGTAATATTTTCTCTTTGGCTTAAAAATAGGTTTACTTCCGCCAAAGAAATCATATTTTGATTAAAATAAATATATATTTTACACAAGAAGATATTTATTTCCTTCAAAGTAATATTTTTGTTTTGGCTTTAAAATAGGTTTCCTTCCACCAAAGAAATCATATTTGATTCAAATAAATATATTTTTAATGTCATCCAACTGTATTGTTAGATGGCGCTGTAAACTCTCTCCTCGCACTTCGTACATATCGAGAGTATAAAGCCGCGTGATCGACAGTATAGAACTTATAGAGTACAGTGCCTGCAGGTTCAAGTTGCGATTACAAATCAGAGTACACTTTACTAACTTAACCTTGACTATATGTTGGGTTGGGAAGACCAAGCACTGGTCGAGGATGTGCGACATTCCAAAAAGGAGGTGACACATGGCGAGTCTTCCGAAAAATTCTTGTCTATTAATTCCTTCAACAAATTAATAATTTTAAGCATTTTAACTCGACCACAACTCGACCAACAATTTTGTTAATTTAAAAAAATGTAATTCTTTCACTCAACACAATCATAATTATTTGAAGTAAATAAATCTCCAGTAATCCATTAATAATACTTTATAAAAAAAAAATAAAAAACACGTAACATTGTAAAATTGTAAATTTGGAGAAAATGTTGCCTCATATTTATGGTATTGCAGGGGAGGGTGGGGGTGGTGAAAAAAAAATATACTTGGGGGGTGATCGTTGCCCTCTAGCAAAAAGTCTGTTTTTGGACCACCCTAAATTGTTCACTGACGGCGATTTCGCCTTTAAACGGAAACAATAGCGAAACTATTCCATTTTCCTCAAAATTAGTCGTTTCAACATAAAAAACTATACGCACAGTGTGACCAGCCCAACCTGTGCTATTTTCTTCCGCACCAAACGAAAACCCATCGACTAACTCTTGATATTTGTGTTCCAGCCCCCAGAAAATGAGCTGCAGAAAGGAGAAAGAGTCATGTCTGAACACCAGTTGAGGGTCCAACGTTCTCTTCAGAAGCTAACAGTTCCCGATTGGTACAAACAATCGGAGGTGCCTCGCGAAGGGTTCCTCTTAAAGAAATCACCCTGTAGAGAGACGAGATGGACGGGGACGTCCAGCAAGACCACCTCTTTGAGCAGCCTTGGCTCCAGCAACCAATCACCAGTCATACTCAGCCCAACGCCACAGAATCAGGCGTTCGTTCGATGGTCAACCTCAAAACTGAACTCAACAGCCTCGAGCCCATGTGCGTCAACGAGGAGCAGCTTTAATACAAGACAACCCAACGGGTCGATATCCCCATCATCTTTGAGGAGTAGTTTCAACTACAGGCAGCCATACCTTGGGTGGAGGTCCCAAGAACGGTTAAATCGACCGAGGACACCAGCTGAACGTTTAGCTAACACCTTACTCAACCAAAGCCCTCAGCCCCAAGAAAGCCCGGAGATACAGTCTTCTATCAAAGAGGTCACCTCAGCTATAGTTCATTACGTCAGTGGATTAAAGCCTGAAGAAGCTAGCCATAGGGAGCATAGTTATGATAGTCAGGAGACTGC
The DNA here is from genome assembly GCA_964023965.1 of Melinopterus prodromus. Lineage (NCBI taxonomy): Eukaryota > Metazoa > Arthropoda > Insecta > Coleoptera > Scarabaeidae > Melinopterus > Melinopterus prodromus. The sequence continues at coordinate 26,305,411 of OZ030398.1, read as the reverse complement.
CAGCCAGAGGAGTAGATCTGTTAGTCCAAGGGGTAGTCAGAAGTTGTGTTGGCTCGAGTCGTCTTTCGTTGGGACGAGGCCTTTGGACTCCCCTCAAACGCCTGTGAGCTTGGGAGGGGATAACACGACACCTGTACCACCCTCGAGCTTGCGGCTCGAGCTCCATGCGCATAATGGTAAGTCCGTGCATGCGTAAGACGATAAGTCGTTGTTTAGTCGTGTTTTTGTATGTATTTTATTGTTTTTTGTTTGTCGTCAGTTCTAAATTACTCAAGTTGAGTTAAACTTTGGAGTCAATGAAGGATTTTTCTGATTGTTTAATCATTGTTTGAGCATTAAATCAAAATTCTTCCAATAGAAGCTAGGAAAGAACTTTATTGACTCTAGTGATTGAGAACAGCCTAAAATGTACAGTAATCTTTAGTATATATTTAATTTCTATATACTATGCTCTCTTATTTATATTTCTTTCGTTTTTTGTATCCCTTGGTGCTATTTTTGGTATTCTATACGTTTTTCTGTTCGACATTTAAATCTTCAAAAGGATACGACATCACAGCTCTATAGAGTTAACGCAAAATTCTTTTGAAAGTTTTGATGTCACTGTTTGAAGTTTAATTTATTTTTTTTTTCTTTGTAATATGGCAATTTTGTCCGTTAGTTATATTTATTGGGTGCCAAAAATATATGTCACCTCCTGGTTTACAATGCTAGTAAATTATGAAAGGTTCTGATGATGTTTTGCGTGCATTTGCTACTTCAACCTTCACAAAAATTTCTACTTATTTTTGAAACGATGTATATTATTATTATTATTATTATTATTAATTTTTGTAGAGCAAGAGGAACATGAAACTTGCCCTTAACAGAAACATCGATCGTGTATATAATATATATTTTATCATTTTAATCTTTTTATTTGTCATTAAGGAAATTAGTATTTATGTTATCAATAAAAAACTCTACTTATTGTAGCTTTAATGGCAGTTTTGAATGTCTGTTTTTGAGTGAGTGTATTTTTATTTATTATGACGAGTGATGAGTTTAATAATGTTAAGTTATGTAGCTTTAAACATATCTGTTAAGATTATCAACACTCTGTGTTATCACACTGTCTCTTCTTGCATTTATTACTCATGGTGCTTAAATTCGACAAACTATTTATTTTCTCCCTTCCTCACGCGTTTCTTTTATATCGATTTATTATATTAGAACTTCGAAATTTTTATTTCAATCATTGGCATGTGCTTCCGTTGATTTTTATGAGTATCGCTACAATTATTATCGTTATTATTTTATTTAATTTTAAGTCGTGCATGTACAGTTTATAATAAATTGTTTTATTTTTATCAATTCTCTCTCGTTTTATTTATTTTACCTTATCAGTTGTCATTGCACAAGATCACAGTGGTAAGTATACATTAATAAATATACGTCAATAAACGTTAATAATTGAGGTACTACGCCTTAAGAAGTAGTACCGATCACCGAACACGGCGTAGGAATAATTATTACTACGCCGCGGTACTACTTCTCAGCGCGTATATCGGAAATATCCACTACAACAGTTCAATTTCCGCAGATATTTCCGCCATTCTGACGACGGGAGAGGTAACCAAGCCGTCGCCCGGTTCTACGACCCTAGAAGACGTTCTGGACTCGCTCCTAGGCCTCCCGCCGTCGACGCGAGCGCCCAGCCCCAGTCTCCAAGGTAGGAGACATGTGTAAGTTTCAATTTCAGGTCTTTTCAACATGACTACCAGCACAAAAATCTCGCATTTTGCATGCTAACGACAAGTTATATCACAAGACTACAACATAGACTTAAGACGAATCCATCAAATCAAACGATCTAAACTTTGATAATTGTTTTTGTAGGGATGGTGTCAGTTAATAGCAGCCCAGTGCGAGATGGTGAATCGCGTCTCTCCGACCATTTTCGTAGGCGTTCTGAAGGAAACGAACCAACGTCACGGCCATCGTCGGCGTCGAGAAGGGTCAGCTTCGATTCTTCCCCGGTTTTGCGCTGTCGATACTCGAGGTGTGGACGGGTGGCCGTGGCAACAAGCACTGAAGGCCAGGCCTTCAAGAATTGCCACAACTGCACCTATACTTATTGCTCAAGAACCTGCAGGAGAGCTCATTGGGAGAAGCATCGGAAGACTTGTTTGTTCTCCAGAGTTGGTACCTTGTGCAGGCAGGTCATAGGTGCAGCCAAGGAGAAGGCAGAGACCCTGCACCACTTATCTGTTATCGCTCGCAGAGGGTTCCTGTCGCACGGTTTAGGCGCTGTGAAGTGCTTCTTTCCTAACCCTGAAGGAGCTGAACGGTTTTTGACCGGTGGTTTAGAGAATCTGGGAGAGCTAACGTATATATGCTGGAAGGACTTGCTCCCGTCTGAAATGGGGACAACCCTGTACCGGGAGCTGGTGAAGATGTGCAAAAACTACAACCCCGACTCAAAATTGGTCCTCTACGTCTCCGTTTGCGTCATCTCCGAGGCTCCAGCCGTCGGAGCTGTCAAATGGGAACGCCAACTGGTCTCCAGATGCGCCAAGATGCGGTTAAGCAAAGAAATCGTCATCCCAGATCGCGACACGGACACACCCGAGACTCTGATCTTAACCTCAAACCCTATCAAAGAAGAACCGGTAAAACGCTACCGGGAAAAAACCTTCGGGAACATACAGCGCCACCTACGTCAGCGCGGCGTCTCCTTACGACGTCACTACCCGGAAGTGTTCCAACAACTCCAGACTTACGTCGACGGACAATTAGACAAGTTTAAAGCTGTTACTGTGTACCCGAAAGATACGGCTACAGGAAAGACGTTCATGTGTATAATAATGCCCGAATCCGAACCGGAGAATTTGGAAAAGTTGGCTAAGGCCGGCGTGAGGGTTAGGACTGTTGATGTGCTCGAAGACTGAACGAAACTTCGCGAGAATAGTCGACTCGTCGCGGGAATAGCCGAATCGTGACGGAAATAGGCGAATCGCGACGGAAATAGGCGAATCGTGACGGAAATGACCGAATCGAAATATCCGAATAGTCGCGGAAACGGCCGAATCGTGACGGAACTAGGCGAGATGTCGAGCGAAGTCGTAATTGTGTTGTAATTGAAAGGAATTGCCCCTTTTCCTGTGATCTCTAATTAGCTTGTTGTTGAATCCGCAAATTCTAAAGAGTTAAATAACTAAATATGTAATTATTACGAACGATGCGTTTGTGGTTTTTGCCCTGCAGTTACATATTTAAAAAATTCGTTACCATTTTATCTAATGTTGCTTTTATTATGTAATTTTAAGAACTGCAAGAAAATCGTATAAGATAAGTGGAAATTTTATGTAAAACTTCGATATATTGCTCATTATTATTACTATTATGTTTATTATTATAACTGATGTTATTATGCATGCTGATTGTATGCAGACTGAATTAAAATAATATTAATAATGTTCTTTCGATTTATGAATAAAAGTGTTACTTCGTACTGCATGTGCATTTCAAAATATAACAATAAAACGAACACCATTGTACTACTACTACTACTACTACGTTTTTTCGTGTATGTGTATATGTGCTAAAACGCGAGAGAAGTAAAGTGAGTTTATATATTAAAAAAACGAGATAGTTTCGTCAATAAAAGCAATATATGGCAAAAATTAGTTATTTCTTATGCTGCCTAATCCTGATCTTCTTGCAACCAATGATTGTTGTTTGGTAAGTTAGGTTCTTTTCATTTGGAAGTAATATTCGCCTAATGTAGAGGGCGCTGCAAAAAATAGTTATGGCCGCTCTAAACGGGATAAGTCTTACACATACAATAGTCGATATAACTTGAATCAGTCCTAGCAGCACTTTTAGTTATTTACAGAACAAGAAAGACTAAAAAAGAGTACCTCGAAGAAGGCAAAAACTGTTTTGGACATACTATTTATTGCGGTTATATTGGCGAAAATCGCGAAGTGTCTAACCTCAAAGTTAGCAGTTGAGCGGCATATTGTAGAAATTCTATTTTTAAATGCAAGTAGTATGTAATGATAATAATCATCGTAAGAATTTTTATGTACAAGTTACTTGGTTTTAGATCACAAGCAGTGGAAATACAGATGGGGATACCTTCATTATTTACAAGTATTGAAACATTGTAGAGTAAAGCAACTATTATTCATAGAATTGTTTACAGCTTCGATAACCTGATATGTTACGTTATACAGACGTCGAACAAGTTTGGGGAAAAAAGGAAACGTCCGTATTGACAAAGGATTGTTAATTGAGTGTGCAGAACAAAATATAAAATTAATTTGACCCCCTTTTATAAGAAGGAAAAACCAATTAGATGAATCTGAAATTACTAGAGCAAAAGTGCATGTCGAACGAAAAATGTTCGTAGCGTACATAATACATATGTCTAGTAGTAATGTAAACTTCATACAGTTTAAATAAAAGCTCTATTAAGTTTGTTTTTATTTTATTAATTCAGAAAAAGAGAACATTCACGAATATTATTCCTTAAAACGTAATATTTTGTTAAAGAAAATACAGAACAAATTAGAAAATACAGGCAAAATATAGGAATTCTTAAAAAGTCTTTCATATTTGAGTGTAAGCAGTTTCTATACCATTACATGATTAACACACACAGGGTAAGTCTAAAATGAGGAAAAAAACATGGTATCAGTACCGAAGGTTCAGTACCAAAACATGACTTAACACCATAAAAAAGAAAACAATAATTCCAAAGCAAAAAAATCACAACTCCACTGGAAAACCAACAATAAAATCTAAGTTAGGTTAACATATAGTGACAGGCGTCATATTTTTTCTTGTCTTTTTCGACTACAAGCATCACACATTGGGATATTTAACATGGGCACCGACGTAAAGGTAAAAAAGTACGGTAGCCCTACGAAGCGAGGCGGTTCGAGTTTATTCACGTTCGACGAGAGCAAAGCTACACGAAGAATTATCGCTCCGTACGTGAATCTGGTGCGTCATGGCAAAAAAACACAAATGGAAGAAAGGGATAAAACCTTGGAGTATCTTCTCCAGAAGAGGCCGAGCATCTTAAGAAGAGACCTCAAGCAATTTCTAGACGACACAGTCGATCTACCTACGTTACTACATGAGAGCGTGGACGCACTGAAATGCGCTACAGATTCAGCAGGTATCAATTACCCAATTCGTCTTCAAGATATACGTGTTTAGTAATAATTTTTATCTCGTCAACTTTGGCTGCAATGCCACATAACGTAAACACGTTTAATAATTACGTTAATACGGTCAAACGCGATCTCCGCGTTAAGAAGTAGTAGCGATTACCGTATAAGGCGTAGGAATAATTATTACTACGCCATGGTACTACTTCTCAGCGCGTATACAGCGTAAAACGTGTCCCTGTCAGCCAAAAGTTATATTTTACTATGGCTGAACATAGACGCACATAAGTTGACGCTCTTAAAAACGGTTGCAATGTTGTATTTTAACGATAAATGTGATTTTTTGTTATACATTCTTTAGAACCAAGTATGAACTTTTATTCGACACAATTTTGCTTAAAATTTACACAAAATTTTGTTTATTGCAGGGCCGAGAACATTCGCTGTTATAAAAAAAAAACAGTTTTATGCAGAACTTGAGTGTTTCAGTTTAGTGTTTAGCTTTGTTAAGCTTTTGAAAGTGGTTCAAATTATAGTATACATATTTGACATTACAGCTACTGAAAAATCTGCTTCGGATAGGTGCGGATGCGGTTTTTGTGATTTTATTTCTAATACGTTGTAAAGGAAAATCCAAAAATTGATGTACCGGCTTAATTGTAATTTGGTGCAGTTTCTTGATACCGTGATAGTAGAGGTAATTTAGAACATATTTCCATATTTATCTATATACAAATGGTTACGGTTATCGAGATATTGACAACTTTATCTTCAATGCATCTTGTATGTTGTAAATGCCGCTATGTACGTATATTTTTCCGTTTTGGATCATGTATAGCAAACAACCCCGATGACCTAGACTTTTAAAAATCATCCGAAAAAAAAAACCTTAAACTTTGTACTTGTATCTGCATTTCTTGGAAATTGGTTGCTTGAAGCCAATCGCATTCATATTCAAGGCAAGAAAATACATCGAAAGCACCTACTCGCATACACAGTTCACTGGTTTAAATTGGATTCTTGTTGAGGAGGGACAATAGTAAGTTTGTGAATAGAAACTGGTTAGGCGTTTTCGATAAATGTGTGTATGCGGAATGCGAATGCGGGTTCAAAATATGCGTATTAGGGTCATACCACTAAAAAACGACCGTTTCAACTTGAAGTATGATCAAATTTCGAAAGTTTTCATGGAAACAATAAGTATAAATATTAGACAATTTTGAAATAATACTAGAAATAATAGATTTTATAGTGATAAATATGGTAAAATAGTTTCTTAATTGCCTCTACTATCACGTCTTAAAAGGAATGGATCGAACGGAAAACCGCATGACTAGCATATGTACCGTTTCAATACACAATATCGACTGGTGTAAACTTTCAATTTCTTCCTCTACCACAGGTCTTTAAAAATAAAACTTTTTTCAGGATTTTCTTACAACATAACAGACCCAAACATGTTATCTCATACTACTCAAAAACGACATGTATTGTTCAATTATAAATCCGTATATGCTGCGTATTTAAACTGGACATGCCATATATAATTTTATATAATTATAATTATTAATTATTAATTATATATAATTTATAATTTGACACGGTAAAACGAAATAGAAATAAAATCACAGAAAAATATTGATGGCAAATGTTGTAGCAGTAATTAATTTACAATAGGTGTAGTGCAGTGAAGAACAATTTTTAATACAGTTAGCTTTTTCCTATTTTGTACTATTTTATTGTGTTTATTACATTATTAACCTTCAAATTCTTAGTATGAAGGTTAAAATGTTATACATAAATAAAACAACACATCTAAAGCCATTTTAGGCGAAAAAATAATGTTGGCCAGGTTTTCAGGGCAAATACCCCACTGTGCGACTGCAGTAGATTAGATGGAGCGTTGTAATTTTCACTATTGACCAATATAAAAACTACGGGAGAAATACAGAGAAATGCTTGAGCATTAACAAATAAAATAAACGTACAATAAATTTATATAAATGTGCATCTGTAACATTTCAAATAACATTTTAGCATAGCTTTCATTACTAAATAATACATACTTTATTTGGAAGAACTGTCAGGCAGTTACCGAGACACGTAAAATCGCATGTGATAATCAGCTTTTGATTCGATAAATATAAACCAAAATCTGCCTAAATCACAACAAACACAATCTCAACTCTACATAATGTAATGATATACGCATTACGCATATTTTAAATTAATAATAACGGCTTACTTTTTGCCTAGAAGATGACGCTGACATGCTCGAACTATTCGAAATCTTGTACGAACACAAAACGTTTTAGTTTTCGATTAATATACACTAATATCGCAAACAGATATCAATAAAATCAATTAAGAAAGCTTCACTAAAGGTTTATAACCAGTTTTTTAATACATTTCGGTGTGCAAGATCTAATTATATCAGGTAAAAGTCTGAAAACCATACCACTGGCATGAATATTTTTATTTTGTCTCTTGTGTTTACTTTCAACACGTGCTAACAGGTGGCCGATTATACATGGTCAACAACGCCATGAACGAAATATACATCAGTCCGAGAACCCAACCGAACCCAATGCACAAGATAAGCTGGAAAGTCGAAGAAGGAACCACATTGGCCTCCTACGTCGCCGCCAAGAAGGAGTTTGTAATGGTCGAAGACATATTAGCCGACCCAAGGTTTCCAGATGGGATTCCATACACTGGTAAGCATTTCGAGTGCTTTTTACAACTATGGTAGAGTGTAGACGATTTTTTTGAGCAGAACACGACCGGACTTTTTTTCTGAAACACCCATATGGGTGTTGAAACATAGTCTGAAACATAGAGCAACACTTTAACGATGGCATTTTCGCTTCAATTCAACAGATCCAACTGTTAAATCGGTGCTTTGTGTCCCGATTGTGACTCCTGTCAACGAATGCCTGGCAGTCATCGAGCTGTATCGCGACGTCCTGCAGGCGGCTTTCAAGAAAGCTGAGCTTAAGATAGCTGTGGTAGTAGCAGGGTGGATGGGCACTTCAATACATCAGAACAAGGAACGTATGATTGTTCAGCGACAACAGAAACTGAACGAATGTCTTATGGAACTGACTAAATGCTACTTCGCCGGAAATATCACTTTGGGAAAGCTAATCAACGAAATTGTGGTAAGTTTAGCAGGCTAAATATCCCAGGAGGTAGTACAAACGTAAAGAAATGAATTAGGAAAGTTGCGAATCTTAGTAAAGATGCTGTTGAAAATTTCTTCCTATTCTTTAATTTTTTTTTTCTAATTATGGTAGAAAATTCAGTTTTTGTGAAATTAACTTATAATTTTCATCTTCGAGAACTTTTAACAAACCTATTATCTATAATATCTAATAGACCCACATTTGATTAAACAAAGTCCATTAAGTTTCAAGACTTTTCTAATCATTTACTTTATTCGCTGATAAAAAAAGCTTTTTATGATGACTCCAAATGCTTCTGAGATGTCGAAAATCGAATCTTGATAAACAACCTAAACAATTTTAGAGTTTCGCCAAGGATACAATTGAGGCGGAGAAAGCGACGTTCTACATCTTGAATTCAGAAGATATGACGGCTGAAATATATGACGAATCATTAGGAGGCGCATCGATAATGAGAAGAAAAATCAGGGCCAATTTTGCGAAAGATAGAAGCATCGCTAGTACAGTCGCGAAATCCGGAATGGTGATTAACGTTAAGAATGCCCTGAAAGATTTCAGAAGCAACACTGACAGTCGCAAAGCCGGATTCATAGAGAGATCAATCCTGGCGATGCCTATAATGGGAACAGAAAATGTCTTAGGTATGTAAATACATAACAAAGCATACTATTCATAACAATTATGTCATCTTTTACAAAAGAGACCTATAAAACTAAGTGATTTTATTACCCAATGTATCTGATCCATAAACGTGTATAATAATAATTTGTATCCCAACTACTTTGCTCGTAATCGCACATGAAGCGAAATAATAACATTCAACCACCGATAAACAACGTAAAATCTAAGTTTCAAAAATCCTCCTGAACAAACTAAAATAGATAGAGGGCTGTACTTTTTAGAATTAATTACCCAATGTATCTGACCCATAAACGTGTATAATAATAATTTGTATCCCAACTACTTTGCTCGTAATCGCACATGAAGCGAAACAATAACATTCAACCACCGATAAACAACGTAAAATCAAAGTTTCAAAAATCCTCCTGAACAAACTAAAATAGATAGAGGGCTGTACTTTTTAGAATTAATTGCCCAATGTATCTGATCCATAAACGTGTATAATAATAATTTGTATCCCAACTACTTTGGTCGTAATCGCACATGAAGCGAAATAATAACAGTCAACCACCGATAAATAACGTAAAATCTAAGTTTCAAAAATCCTCCTGAACAAACTAAAATAGATAGAGGGCTGTACTTTGTAGAATTAATTACCCGATGTATCTGATCCATAAACGTGTATAATAATAATTTGTATCCCAACTACTTTGCTCGTAATCGCACATGAAGCGAAATAATAACATTCAACCACCGATAAACAACGTAAAATCTAAGTTTCAAAAATCCTCCTGAACAAACTAAAATAGATAGAGGGCTGTACTTTTTAGAATTAATTACCCAATGTATCTGATCCATAAACGTGTATAATAATAATTTGTATCCCAACTACTTTGCTCGTAATCGCACATGAAGCGAAATAATAACATTCAACCACCGATAAGCAACGTAAAATCTAAGTTTCAAAAATCCTCCTGAACAAACTAAAATAGATAGAGGGCTGTACTTTTTAGAATTAATTATCCAATGTATCTGATCCATAAACGTGTATAATAATAATTTGTATCCCAACTACTTTGCTCGTAATCGCACATGAAGCGAAATAATAACATTCAACCACCGATAAACAACGTAAAATCTAAGTTTCAAAAATCCTCCTGAACAAACTAAAATAGATAGAGGGCTGTACTTTTTAGAATTAATTACCCAATGTATCTGATCCATAAACGTGTATAATAATAATTTGTATCCCAACTACTTTGCTCGTAATCGCACATGAAGCGAAATAATAACATTCAACCACCGATAAACGACGTAAAATCTAAGTTTCAAAAATCCTCCTGAACAAACTAAAATAGTTAGAGGGCTGTACTTTTTAGAATTAATTACCCAATGTATCTGATCTATAAACGTGTATCATAATAATTTGTATCCCAACTACTTTGCTCGTAATCGCACATGAAGCGAAATAATAACATTCAACCACCGATAAACAACGTAAAATCTAAGTTTCAAAAATCCTCCTGAACAAACTAAAATAGATAGAGGGCTGTACTTTTTAGAATTAATTACCCAATGTATCTGATCCATAAACGTGTATAGTAATAATTTGTATCGCAACTACTTTGCTCGTAATCGGACATGAAGCGAAATACAGAACATAGGCACATAAATTTAAAAAAAATACTTTTTTCTTAAATGGTCAAGCGACCACCTCTGGACCACTTCAGATGGATTGACCCGTATACATTTAATGCATATTTTAACCGTGATATAATCGATCATTCCTTTTTTTGAACAGGCGTGGTTGAGGCTGTCAATAAAGTTGGTGAGATGTGTTTCTCCAAAACAGACGAAGATGTCTTCAAAACGTTCACACTCTACTGTGCTCTGGCGCTGTATCATTCAAGAATAATCGATAATTGGAAACGTGCTGTAAGTAAAACTCGAGAGTTGCGTATAAGATGTGTTAAAATAAAGAGACATCCGAAAAAAGAAAAATACTATTATCTACTTACGAGAAATTGTTTTTGGTTTAGTACTTCTTGTGCTTTTATCTAGACAAAAATATATTTTTAACAACAAGCTTTATGTAGCCCATCTTAAATCAAAATAGAGTCAAATGGACTTGTATTTTTCCAGTCTGTTTCGAATGAAATTGCCCTGAGCGTCCTGAAAAGACACATCTACCCATGCCCACATGACTTAGAGCATTTGCGAGAAAATTTAGAATTCGATGAGCCAATTTCCAACATTAACGAGTAAGTACATTCACCTAACGATTCGATCGATTTATCCCTTTAATACAACTTATTTTGCTTGATTTTCCCCGGGTTTGTTGTCTCATATAGCATTGAAGTCACCGCAAAAAATGTATGTTTTTTCAGGATTTTCTTCTGCAGTCCGATCAACAAAAAGATTTTAAGATTATCGAGCCTAATTTATCCATAAGCAAAATTGCTTAGTTTTTGAGTTATAGCACCACGATATATGAAAAATATACAATTTTTAGATTTGGCTGGTATATTTCACCGGAGAGATACGACCAAATGCCGCAGATTATTTACTACATGATGATGCGCATTATGGACAATGCTGTTATCAATCCAGACGAACTTATGAAGTTTATATTGTCGGTAAAGTTGTTCCATAGAGCGAATGACTATCACAACTGGGAGCATGCGTTCACCGTTTGCCATTGCATGTACAACATTCTGCAGAGGAACATGGACCTATTCGACTCGAAAGAGGTTTGTGAATATACTGGGTGTTCCGTAAACGTGTATAATAATAATTTGTATCCCAACTACTTTGCTCGTAATCGCACATGAAGCGAAATAATAACATTCAACCACCGATAAACAACGTAAAATCTAAGTTTCAAAAATCCTCCTGAACAAACTAAAATAGATAGAAGGCTGTACTTTTTAGAATTAATTACCCAATGTATCTGATCCATAAACGTGTATAATAATAATTTGTATCCCAACTACTTTGCTCGTAATCGCACATGAAGCGAAATAATAACATTCAACCACCGATAAACAAAGTAAAATCTAAGTTTCAAAAATCCTCCTGAACAAACTAAAATAGATAGAGGGCTGTACTTTTTAGAATTAATTACCCAATGTATCTGATCCATAAACGTGTATAACAATAATTTGTATCCCAACTACTTTGCTCGTAATCGCACATGAAGCGAAATAATAACATTCAACCACCGATAAACAACGTAAAATCTAAGTTTCAACAATCCTCTTCAACAAACTAAAATAGATAGAGTGCTGTAGTTTTTAGAATTAATTACCCAATGTATCTGATCCATAAACGTGTATCATAATAATTTGTATCCCAACTACTTTGCTCGTAATCGCACATGAAGCGAAATAATAACATTCAACCACCGATAAACAACGTAAAATCTAAGTTTCAAAAATCCTCCTGAACAAACTAAAATAGATAGAGGGCTGTACTTTTTAGAATTAATTACCCAATGTATCTGATCAGTTAATACGTTAATACGTGTATAATAATAATTTGTATTTCAACTACTTTGCACGTTATCGCACATGAAGCGAAATAATAACATTCAACCACCGATAAACAACGTAAAATCTAAGTTTCAAAAATCCTCCTGAACAAACTAAAATAGATAGAGGGCTGTACTTTTTAGAATTAATTACCCAATGTATCTGATCCATAAACGTGTATAATAATAATTTCTATCCCAACTACTTTGCACGTTATCGCACATGAAGCGAAATAATAACATTCAACCACCGATAAACAACGTAAAATCTAAGTTTCAAAAATCCTCCTGAACAAACTAAAATAGATAGAGTGCTGTAGTTTTTAGAATTAATTACCCAATGTATCTGATCCATAAGCCTGTATAATAATAATTTGTATCCCAACTACTTTGCTCGTAATCGCACATGAAGCGAAATAATAACATTCAACCACCGATAAACAACGTAAAATCTAAGTTTCAACAATCCTCCTGAAGAAACTAAAATAGATAGAGGGCTGTACTTTTTAGAATTAATTACCCGATGTATCTGATCCATAAACGTCTTATGTGGCATGTGTAGCAGAGCTATACCCACTTTTATTTTAATTGTATTATGTTCTATATTCTTTATTTATAGAAAACACTAGATCACAAACTTTTAGTAACTTTTGGTTTTCCAAGATTTATGATATTGACGTCAAGTGTCAAATAAGGCTGACACCTCAATCGCTATTGGTTCGCGTCAGTCGTAGTTGTGAATTTTACACTATAACTACCAACTGTTGAATATAAAATTACTTTAAATTGTAAGATAACAACCGTAATTTTCGAAATTTATGTCAAATTAATATCGCATGGTAGAAAAAATAGTACATTATATCTTAATAATATTGTTTTCAGCTCAATGGTTTACTTATTGCCGCTCTATGCCATGACATAGACCATGGTGGCGTCACTAATAGTTTCCTCCATCTGACCAATGACTATATTGCTCAGCTATACGAAGATTCCTCATGGGAAAACCACCACTACTTCGTCACCATGTTGATTTTAGACGTAAGTGGTTTAGGCAAAAAAAAACGATCAACTTTAATAAGGCTTTAATAATTTTACAGGAGATACCAGTATTTCAAAATTTGCCAAGTGACGAATATCGTGACGTCTGTCAGCAGATAAAGCAGGGCATTATGGCGACAGATTTGACAGTATTCTTCAGAATAAAAGCCAAGATATATCCCATCGTCAACACTAATAGTTTTGATTGGAATAACAGCGGTCACCGTTCTATGCTGATCTCCATAACTATGACAGCGAGCGATTTCGCAGGATGCTGCAAACCATTCCCTATTGCAAAGAAACTAACAGACAGAATCTATCGTAAGTTGACGCTCCTATAGTTTAAGAAGTGGGGAATCGAATGGTGTTGGTTTTAATAAGATTGAAGAAATGGTCAACGAGATATTTCTGGTTTCTTATGTTTTTCTCCTTTCTTTCTAGAGGAATATTATCAACAAGGTGACATTGAACGCGAGATGGGCTACATTCCTTTAAGTATAATGGACAGAAACAAACAGAGCACCATTCCCGACGACCAAATAGAATTTTTAACAGTTCTTGTGATACCGGTTTGCGATTTGCTCCGACAATCTTTGCCTAATATTTCTGCGCTCTATGAAGAAGCTGCGTGAGTTTTGTTTCAAAACTTCATTGTTCACAACAATATTGGACATTCACAAAATATCACCAGATTTCAATTTACTGTGTTTTGTAGAAATCTAAAGGATTCGTGGTTGGAAGTGATAAGGATTCGAGACGAAAAATGCTGGAACATTGAAGATTCAATTTCCGACTGGCCTTCTAGACATAGCAGAAACCTAGACGATTAAGAAAGACTGAATAAGAAGAAGAAAAAAAACGAGGGGAACAAACATAATTTTCTTTTTATGGGACAAATAACACATGTAGATATGTATACGCGGTATGATACCGCTAGACTCAATAAAACGATCAAAATTAGGTATGCGTTGTGTATTATCTTATATCAAGAGCGAAAATACCAGATTTGTGAGTGATTCTGTCGTACATATGCTATTCATGCTGTTTTCCGTTCGATGCATTCCTAGCCACATTTATCACTATAAAATCTATTATTTTTAGTATTATTTCAAAATAGTCTAATATTTATACTTATTGTTTCCATGAAAACATTCGAAATTTGGTCATACTCCAAGCTGAAACGGTCGTTTGTTAGTGGTATGACCCTAATACGCACGTTTTGAACCCGCATTCGCATTCCGCGTAAACACATTTATCGAAAACGCCTAACCAGTTTCTATTCACAAACTTACTATTGTCTCTCCTCAACAAGAATCCAATTTAAACCAGTGAACCGTGTATGCGAGTAGGTGCTTTCGATGTATTTTCTTGCCTTGAATATGAATCCGATTGGCTTCAAGCAACCAATTTCCAAGAAATGGATATACAAGTACAAAGTTTAAGGTTTTTTTCGGATGATTTTTAAGAGAGCTAGGTCATCGGGGTTGTTTGCTATACATGATCCAAAACGGAAAAATATACGTACATAACGGCATTTACAACATACAAGATGCATTGAACATAAAGTTGTCAATATCTCGATAACCGTAACCATTTGTATATAGCTAAATACGGTTAAATATGTTCTAAATTACCTCTACTATCACGGTATCAAGAAATTGCACCAACAAATTACATATAAGCCGGTACATCAATTTTTGGATTTTCCTTTACAACGTATTAGAAATAAAATCACAAAAACCGCATCCGCACCTATCCGCAGCAGATTTTCCAGTAGTTGTAATGTCAAATATGTATACTATAATTTGAACCACTTTCAAAAGCTTAACAAAGCTAAACACTAAACTAAAACACTCAAGTTCTGCATAAAATTGTTTTTTTTTTTATAACAGCGAATGTTCTCGGCCACGCAATAAACAAAATTGTGGGTAAATTTTAATAAAAATAACGTCGAATCAAAGTTCATACTTGGTTCTAAAGAATGTATAACAAAAGAGTTACATTTATCGTTAAAATACAAAATTGCAACCGTTTTTAAGAGCGTCAACTTATGTGCATCTATGTTCAGCCATAGTAAAATATAACTTTTGGCTGACAAGGACACGCGGCTCAGGGCTCAGGGGAAACAATATTGCCGCCTTTTAATACATCGGTCTTTTACCTATCCCAGAAACTGGTTTACTTTTTGGAATTTAATAATAATAACTGCCATCGGAAAGCATTTCTATATTTGTAGTCCACACCAAAATTTGCATAAACAATTTTCATTAATATTGAAATTCCTTTTCGACGCGCAATAGTTATGACGTGGGTTATTCTCTCGTTTTCCACGTAGGAGATAGCAGCGAAAAATCAAAATTACCATAATTAAAATACACAAAAGTCAATAACAATTCACAATTTTGAACAAATAGATTAATTTGTCTGAAAAATCAGTGCAGGGTATTGCGTATTCCATATTATTCAACCATGTTTCTTATTAATGTCAAAATTGAAAAGACAGTTTTGTACATCTGCAATAAAAAAAAATAACAGAATTACGCTTTTATAAAAAAAAAAATCACGTAAAACATTAAATAAATCTATACGAACCATAACTATTGTTGTGTTGTTGATATCAGCTAAACCCAAAGCTGTAAGTTTGACAGGTTTCTGAGAATTCATCTGCATAAATCTAACACCGTGTGAAAAGGCCTTATCCCCAAAGTACCATTGACTCTCGTAGATGGCGCTGGCTACTGTCTCATACTGCAAAACATTGGAATTATAACCAAACCCAAACCAATTTTTTTTTGTCGTGATGTTTTTGTATACAAACCTGATGTTCTAATTCCGTCCCATGTATAGCGTAAAGAACAGCTTGGATGGTCAAAACACCAACATAGATAAGCAATTTTAGTGACTTTATAATGTCGTCATGATCCTAAAATAAAATAATGGCTAATTTATCAAAATAACCTTATACTTTATACTTAAAAATTCTTACTGTTTCTAAAATGTATCCAATAAATACTATTGAGAGTATGCTCAAAATGAGTTGTATGCCCAGACATAGAGAGAAAATATCTTGTATATCTTTGAAAAACCTGAAAAAATCATTGTAAGATTTTACAATTTTAAAAGTCTACTATACTTATTTGACTTAAGCACTTCTTTTAAATATAAAATTGTGTGTATAGCCAACATATCTTTAGGATAAAAAATATACAAAATATATATAAATATATATATAATATAAAATATAAAGATACTCTGGTAGTCAGGAATAGCAATAATATAATAGAAATTGACGTATATCGGAAAGATACTAACACAATCAGGTTTATCCCTAATGATTCGCAGTATCCTTTTCAACAAAAAATTTCTTTTATTAGTTGTTTAGTAAATACGTTATTGAAATTTCCACTGTCCGCAGATAGATATCAGCAAGAATTATTGTTTATTAAGAATGTTGTCATACATAATGGGTACCCTGAGAAAATAGTTGATAGAATGATTAAGAAGCAGAATCAAAAAATGTATGTAAATCAAATATCTACTTTAAATACTTTGTCTGTAGAAAAGAAGAAATATGTTAAAATACCGTTCGATTGTGCATATACAAGGGGTTTGAGAAGTATTTTTACATCACAAAATCTCTGTATAGCATATTCGCCTCATAATAGCATAAAAAACCTTCTTGGAAACCCAAAGGATAAGGTAGATGTACTTGATAAATCTGGTATATATTTTATCAAATGTCATGACTGTGAAAAGGAATACGTAGGCCAGACTAGAAGAACAATTTTAACTAGGTTCAAAGAACATGTAGCTCATTTTAAATATAATCGTTTTGAAAAATCTAGTGTGGCTCAACATATTTTAGACACAGGTCATAAAGCAGTTGTAGATGACTTAAAACTTGTAAAAGCTGTGTCAAATAATAGGGAACTAAACAGCTTGGAAAGTATCTTTATTCACTTGAATAGAGATAAATTAATAAATTCAGACAGGGGTCCTATACCTAGTTCGCCATTGTTTGACCTGCTTTAATTAAAACTTGTTTTTTACGCTTCAATGATCAAAATTCACTGAGGTGTGAGCTATGAAGTGCTAATCTCTTTTCCTCTTTTTAGGGTCTACTGAAGATGGCAACATAGTTGCTGAAATACGTATTTAGGTTACTAAAATACTTGTTGTGGTGAGGGGTTTATAATTTTATTATTAAGTTCGCCACAGTCTCCAAAATATTGTCATATCTTTAGGAGGAAACATTTGTTTAAAAAACTTTACCTCAAGTTTCCCATTTTAACTTACTCTGTCAGAACTGAATGGTGATTGACACAGGTCTGCAACCTCTTCGATATGATCTCCTGGTATTCCTTTGAAGCATACTTCTTTTCGTCTGGTGTCTCTGGTACACAACCTATATTTCTCAGCATATCTTTCAGTATGCAAAATTGCACTGATAAATGCTGCGAGAAGTATATGTAGGTATGATCCAAGTTAGCATTACACATCACGGTTATGTGATTACTTAAACCCAGAATAAAATAAATTATCTCGTAAATGGGGCTGGGGTTTGTATTGAAGGGAAACCAAACAGCAGAAGGAAACTGCTTCGTACCATCTGGGTATTTAGCCAATGGAAATAAAGCAAGTATAAAGCAGATTCCCAAGGAGACAACCATATGATTCCCAGCAAGGACGCTAACCAAACTGATCCTTTTTGACAATCTTTCACTCAATACATTATCAACAACTGAGGTATCCCAAAATTTTTCGTTAATTGTTTTGAACATACCTCTGATTGTTTTGTCAAACAACAGGCGAGAAAATAATTTGGTGATTCCCTGAAAATGAAAAAGATTTAGTCACATAAACATACTTTTCTACTTTGGTTTCTTAATAAACACATTTTAACACTGTATGATTTTCATAACTGATTTTCTATCAGTTGGGATGAATCAAGAAAATAAAATGTTGGAAATGGATTAATCTTTGTAATAAAGTACTCGATTTCTTGTCTTTCTCACCAAAAGTGGCACGAAAAACGTAGCTGCCGCACCAGAAAATAACGCAAAATCGTGCCTATTGTCGTAAGCAAATTTTGCCTGGCCAAAAACTACAACGACCTTGAACAGTAGAAATATTATCCAAACGGTCCAAAAGTGTCCATCGTTATTGTGGAAATTGATATAGAACTTGATCATTTTCATTTTTTCCTCTTAAAATACACAAAAAAATAGTTAATTAATTTTTAAATACAAAACTAATTCAATTTCTAATACTTTGGATACTTATCAGACGTTCTGGATACATGGTGGATAATTACCTAATTGCACTCAATCTCCAGGTTTATATACCGATTTAAATTAATAAATATTCCATATCTCTCGTTTCAACGATATGTAATCATTTTAATTCGACTTCTACAATTTCATTTTTATAATCTCTAAATTGCATAGGTATTTTATTACATGCTCGGGTTAATAAATAATTCAATTTTACAAAATTGGTATGCACCCGATGAGCACGCATTAAATTTTTAAATTAAAAAAATCGATTTCAAAATCGTTTTATTTTAAACGACCGGATCGCCATCTACGGCAAATGCGAGAACTTGAAATAGTAAAATTCTACTATACCGACTAAGGCACAACTACTAATACGACAAGACAGACATTGGTTATAGATTCTGCAATATTTGTGTTTCTACCAGTTGAAAATGGGATTTTAACCCATTTTAAAAGGTAAGCTGTTATAATTCAGGCCTCCAAGCATCTTTTACATCACGTTCTACCTTTTAGATACGTTTTTCTAGTACAACATCAACATAAAACAACCGTTTTTCGCAGTTTTGAGTGTGTCTCTCATTCAATATGACCCACACGAGAAACAAGAAGCGTGAAGAGGATAATTCTTCTTCTGAATCGGATACATCGAGTTCTGATTCATCCAGTTCCAGTTCAGATTCCGACAGTTCGAGCAAGAAGACCAAAAAACGTACCGATGACAAAACTAAACAACAACGTAAGAACGCTGATTCCCGAAAAGAAGAATTGGAGGCAAAGGAGAGGAAATTAAAGAAGTCCAGTCGTGACGAGTCTAGAGCCGAATTAGAACAATCGAAATGGGATAGTCCGGTCGAAAAGATTAGAAATAATCGGTAAGTTTTTTCGGTTTGGCGAATTTTAGTTATTTCCGGATAAAATGTGCAGACACGACTGCTTATTTTATGTTAATATTGTTTGTTACCGTGTAATAGATAATTGGTATTAGTTTGTTAGATATCGAGACAGTTTTGCGACGATCGCACCACAATTAAAAAAATTCTAACCTCAAATTTTTTTTTTTTGCAGGAAGGCGCCGCAAGAACCCGTCCGTACGCATTCGCAATCCCGCGAGGAGCGAGACTCTAAGCGTAGGTCCGACGAGCACCAAGACCGGCCGAGTCACCGCGACGAGGGGCACAATCGTAACAGGAACGTCGAAAAACGAGACCGGCACTCGGAACACGAGCGTCGGGACGACCGAGGGGGCCCCCGTAGGGACGAGAGACACCGAAGGGACGAGGAAAGGGACAGCCGGTTGAGACGGGAACGTCGAGAACGATCGGAAGATCGGCGACGTAATAACGGACGAAATAATAGGAAAAGACGCAGGTCTCGCAGCGGGTCCTTCAATCATAAGGAGGCCAGATGGGGTAAAGAGGGTAAAGAGGAGTCTAACGATAAGAAATCTAAAGAAAAAGAGAGGCCGAACTTTGGTTTATCCGGGAAATTGACGGAAGAGACGAATAGTTATAAAGGCTTCGTTATTAAGTATTCCGAGCCTCCGGAAGCTAGGAAACCCAAGAGGCGCTGGAGGTTGTACCCTTTTAAAGGGGAGAAGGCCTTGCAGACTTTGTATATTCACCGGGAGAGCGCTTATTTGATCGGGAGGGAGAGGAAGATCGTAGATTTGGCGGTGGATCATCCTTCTTGCTCGAAACAGCACGCGGTTCTTCAGTACCGTTTGGTCGCTTTCACGAAAGACGACGGCTCGACGGGAAAGAGGGTTCGGCCGTATCTTATAGATTTAGACTCCGCAAACGGGACTTTTATCAACAACCAAAAGATCGATCCGAAAAAGTACGTCGAATTATTGGAAAAGGACGTTATTAAGTTTGGGTTCAGCTCTAGAGAATACGTTTTATTGCACGAAAACAGCAAGGACGAAGCCGAAGACGACGATGTTAAGGAAGAAGAAGTCGTCGAAAAAGTGAAGAAAGAAGAGAAGGAGTGAATTTTTTATTTGCGACGAGGTTTACGAGTTAATTTTTTTTTATTGATTGTTTTAGTTTTTAACGGATGTGTTAGTTCCGCCCCGCGGAGTATATACCTGTATATAATCGGTGGAATAAATAAACACGTTCATAATTGTATCATGTCGTTTTAGTTATTTATTTTTCTTTCTAACGTTTGCTGTTTAGATTTTGCGTAACAACAAACCTAAAAGTTATCAAAGACAGAAGTAGACCAGCTATGTAATATCAGAACCAGCAGTGTATGATCATAAAGAATCACAAAGAAACTAAAATTCTTCAAATTTCGGGATGAAGAACTACAAAAATCAAAGTTTCTCCGTGACGTAAAATAAACACATAATACATGGCGTTTAAACATTAAATTAACTAGAATCTACAAGTATATTTACACTGGAATGTATACGAGTGTTTCAGAAAGAACAGCTAATCTTAAAAGAAACTTCAAGGATATTTATTTATTTATTTTATTTTACGTATTAACAAAATCGTATAGAAAAACATTGCGATTACTAAGTGCTATCCGTCGAACAAAACAAACCGACTGAACACAGTAACTGCTGCATTCTAGCCATTTGTCGCTTTGGTACTACGCAAACACAACCACATAAAGATTCCACAATCCAAAAGATTCGTATTGTAGATAAACCCACAGACAGCTGACCACATATGCGCCTGGCGACTGTGATGGAGTGTTGACGATTGTTGGGCTGAACAGGGACGGACTCCGTCAATTTTTTATTAATTCTTTCGAGAATGCAGTAAGTTAGATGGTACGACATTTGACAAAATGTGTTTATTACGTCCCGTATATTTGTTTAAATTCCGATTTCTTTAAAAAACTTTGTCGTTCTCACTAGTAGTAAGATGTTACCTAGCGACTTTTTTCTTTAACCAGACGATATCCGAAAAGTCTCTAACGAAAACAATTTTTATTTGTAAATACAAATAAAAATTAAATTTGTAGATCATAAAATAAAGTAAAACATGTTTCCTTTCAAATGTCTTCTTATTAAAATAACATCAGAACAAGTTCATATATTTAATCAAAATGCTGGAACGAAAGGCGTCAGAGAAAAACGACAAAAGAAAATTAAACAGTATATTTTTTATGAGAAAAATATCACTAAAATCTAAAATTTATATAATATACGCTAAATAATGGCTTTAGAATCGTAAACGAGTAAAGTAAAATATGCAATGTGTATAATATAATGATATTATCCCGTAGACGGGACAGGTTATTGTACAATTTCTGAGCGAAACAACAAGAAAAATTCATGTTTTACTCTCAAACAAAGAAATAAAAACGACAGTTTAAAATTTGGTACGCTAAAACTTCTTATTCCATTAACTTTATAATATATATTTACGCATATAAATATAAACAAGTTGAATCACATAATGACATATTTTTATACAAGAGGCGCTGCATTTTTTGCCGATTAGACATACACAAAAAACGAAAAAATATATATATTTTGGTGCCTTATTTCTCCATTATTATCAATCGTAATATCAATTATGAAACAAATGAGGGATAGAATTGCAGAAAACAAAAGGAACACACAAATTAGGTTTATATATGATAGTGGCTTGCAGCCGTTGTTCTTCTTTTATGTATTGCGAATTTTTCCGGGAATGTAGTTTTTGTCGATATTAGGCTCTTGAAGGAACATATGAAGACATCTTTCGTTTTGAGCCAACGGATGACCGGCTATTCTAAAAACAAAAAGGAACCGGTTAAAAACTGAACAATTTTTTGTTGCAACACAAGATTTACACAAGAATTAATAAAAAAAAACATCATTAATACCAAAAAAAGCAATGTTTGTAATAATAAAACAATAAACAACTAACCTATGACTGACGAGAACATCTAAAAGTGACCAAATTGTTAGTTATCGGCTAATATACAGTCAAACTGTTTTAACTCGAATCTTTCGCAAACAAATCTTCGAGTTAGAGAAGTTCGACGGTACTTCGATAAAAAATACGCAACTTACTTATTAACAAAAATTTCTAAACCCTTTCTTCTCTCTTCGATAAAATCTTCTTCGAAAATTCCATCGTCGCCGCGGAAAGGCATTTGACGTTTCCATGCTTTTCCCGGCAAAGGCGGTACAACGATCTTGCTGTCTCGTTCCAATTCGTTCCTAAGCCATTCGAAATCGCTGTATCTACGTCTTACACTAGATTCCTTCACTTTAAACACAGGCAAATTTGTCTAAAAAGAGAGAGAATCAAACATCGGAGACGAAAAACGTGTAAAAAATACAAAAAATGGGTGCGTTTGTTTAAAACGCAGTACGGTTAGAACTATCTAAATGGGTCATAGGCAAATTTGTCTTAAAGAAGAGAGAATCAAACATCGGAGACGAAAAACGTGTAAAAAAATACAAAAGAAATGGGTGCGTTTGTTTAACACTAGGTTAACTACGGGTAAAACTATCTAAATGGATCCCATGTGCGGTTATAGATGTTTAAAAACGTATAAACCGGTCTCGGGTGGGCCCCGGTCTCTTTTGTTCAATATTTTAGGGGGTGTGTGCTCGATACTCACTCGCATTTTAACCTCATAATCAGTGTAGCGTTTTTTTCCAACGCCGATGGTGGTTACAGGGTTAACAACGTCTATTTCCAGAAAATTCGCTGGTACAGCGTACGCATCGTCTAGGGTCTGTTTTTTAACGTTTAATCGACGAGTTGCCTCAACAGTGGTATCCGATTCGGCCATCATTTTCTTTCTTCGATTTCGTAAAGTTCGTATGTTCGATAATTGTGGCGGTTTACGAATTCGTAACTCGTTAAAATTCCCAGTTTAACTTTTTTCTCAGCGCTCAGCACCCGGCGGAAAAGTACCTGTCATTTAGCGGACTGAAAGAAACGTCAAAATAAGACTAAAGGGGCTGTGTGTATTGTGTGCGCCCAAGTGACAGTGACAGCTAATCTGTTACTGTTAGACAGTTGGCTACACGTAATCGGTTCATTTCCGCGCTATACAAATGCAAATTTTATATTACCCGTGTGTAAACCGCAATTATCTTCGTTACTTTCATTAAATAAATTCATAAGTTTGTCAGTAAAATCTATTATTCGCTTAAAACTAATTGGCATAAGGCATAATTCTCGTAAATCCTAATTCAAATATGTACGTTTTATAATTCAAATAACCTATATTACCGATAGTTCTGTGATTGTTTGGCTACGACGCGGATAGATGGCGGCGCTGTCGGTATTCCTATCAAGAGAGAAATAATCCGGGCTATTATCTAATCAAATTGACGGAGTTTTGTTGGCAGTTGATTAATCATAATCACTGCTCGTTTATGAGTCAACTGAAAATAAATTCAACAATAATAAATTATCACTTGTTTGCGAGAATAATCTATAATAAAAGTTGTACACAAATAAAACCAAGAAACAATTTATCTAAATGTAATTTTCCTGCTTTTTTAATCAACTCCCACAGCTACATATTTCAAAGTTTTTAAGTAATTCTATATAAATTTGGCACCCATAATTTTCGTCTTTAATATGGTGTATAATTTGATTTGGCAAGCTTAGTACTTTTGCAGGGTAAACGTATAGTCACATCTTAGTCACAAAATTGATGTTCCTCACATCTTCAATCCAATCAACTTCATAAATTTCATCACAACGAAATAAAACACATAAAGCGAACTTTGCCTGTTATTTAAGATTAATCAGAGCATTATTAACAAATAAATAAGGTAATTACACCAATCGAACCACAAAAAACTGAACAATCTGGATCATAATTCACCTTTCATTACGCCAAGAAAAATTGGTGCAATACCTGTTGAAGTTTGCATAATTTTTTAAACGAATTGCATAAACCAAATCGACAAAAAACGCGTAATACTAGCGCAACATTCCGAATTATTCAATAAACGATTTGGATCATTTGGCGTGAAATCTTCGATTTCGCAGCTTGGACACTGTCCAGACTTAAGATATTTGATTATTCAGTGTTCATTAGTCGAGACAAACGGATTTAAAAATGAAATTCCGTACTTTTCTGGTGTTTCTAGCGACGGTGACAATTTTGTTTGATGTGATCCAAGCGTACGATAATTATGACTATGAAGAAGATTATCAGGGCCAAGATAATAATAATAATGATGATGATAAGAAGGATAATAGCAACAATGGTAACAATGGTAATGATTATAACGAGAATAAGAACGATAACCAAGGAGACAAAGGCCAAAATCAAGACAACGATCAAAAGACCGACAACGGACGAAATAATTACAATGATAATATGCCTGATCCGAAGGAAAACACAGGTCCCATTCAATTTCCAGCAGCTCCGGAGAACCTAATTACTAGTGGTGTCGTTATTGGCGCGTCAGGTTACGGTTTTAAGGCCCCTGAACACTTCATTGGTGGACACACTTACCAGTGGAGCGATTATAAGTAAACCCCCTGTATAATGTTATATATTATTTATTTCGTAGCTGTAAGAGTCTTCGATTATTAATTGTTGAAATATCTTTGGTAATAAAAACGTAATAAAAGAAAGTTCTATATTTATTTTGATATTGTTTAGGTTCTACACAGTGATCTACAACATTTGGTTGCAGAAGGGTTGTAGAAGAAGCCATTGAGAATTATATATTTAATTTTATATTTTTATTTAACTTTTTAATAAAACTTTCGATAAGGAATAAAATTGTCAACCTTTTGGTAGTATAATTTAGGCATAACATACGGAAATGAGTTTCGAAATACTGGGCATAATTTTGGGTTATTTAAGATAAAAGAAGTGACTTCACATCATGTCCTTTATTGATAACGGTTAATTAATATTTTATCATCTTTAACTATGCCTACAAAAGCCTTTCTAACAAAACAGTTACGTCTGCACACTTTTATATTGGCACATCTTCTCAATCATTGCACTGCTCGTTATTTTACATCCCGGAGGTATTGAAAACCGTTAGCAGCATGACTCGTTAAAATAGTTCATTATAGTCAATTACCAACTGCAATCAGAAACGCAGTTAATTTCTATTATAGTGTCCAAAAGTGTGCCACACATTTTCAATGCGGTCCATACAAAATGTCATTAATCATCTTTATTCATATAGTCGTTCGATAGTATGTCTTCCATCGGTATTTAAATTACTTGACATAATTCTGTACGTAATAGGTAGAGTGATATCTCCATTTTTGACAAAATGGAGATATAAGGTTTTTAAGGTTATATCATTAAACGGATTTGTCTTCATGGATATATAAAAAAAAACTCTTCTAAACATCGTTTTAGAGGGAAAGATTTATTATAAGTTTCCTTTTGATTACTTTTAATAAGCAAGAAACAGATTTGTTAGTCCGTCTTGTTGACGAAGGATCTCGACGTAATGGCCTTGTCTTCTTCAGTCATATTTACATCACCCCATCCCCAAATGTGAGTCGTATATTCTTTATCTTCACCAATTTGTGGCTTAACACCATTCACGAGAATTGACCCATCGCCAGTTCTTAATATCCTTGCGAGAACCATGTCTTCGGAGACAGTCTTCAAGTCGTAAGCCCATCCTATTTTAGCCATCAAATTAATGAATCCTGTTGACAAATTCTGTCCGAGAGTCTTTATCTCTGAAGTCTTGTAATCCCATGGGAATACATGATGATAATTGTGCCAACCTTCACCTAATGTAATGTATGATACCAAGACGTTTTCTCTGGGATTGATATTCCTGCGGAAAGAACTTCTATGTAATAAGGTTATTACTAAAAACAATAGCCATCTCGTTATCGTACATAAAGCAAAATTTTACCAGTTAAACAAAAACGTAAACTCTAAGTTTCAAAAATCGTCCTGAACAAACTAAAATAGATAGAGGGCTGTACGTGTCAGAACTAATTACCCAATGTACCAAAGCGTGTATAATAATAATTTTTATCGAGCCGACTTTTTTCGTAATCAAAGATAAAATTAGGATTTTGCGCTCTTATTGTAACACCCTTTAGAAAAGAACAAGCAGTGCTCTTGTGTTAAATATTTCTTTAACCAATGTATGTGCAGAATGTTTGTACAGTTTTTGAGTTGTTTAAAATTCCTAATTTAAATCTTTTGTTAACGTTGTTTGTAAAAGTTATATATAGCTTACTTGTCATAAGGTTTGTATCCATACAAATGAGCTGCGCTGTTGACTAACCAAGTTACGTTTAGAGCAAGCGCGTACCTACATATTGTAGCACTGTACCAAGCATGTGAGAATGATTCACCCCAAAAATACCATGGCACAACTGCTGGCATGGTGAAACATATTAGTGGCGCAAGTATGACCATATATCTGCAAAGAAGTAATTCTAAATTACAGGAGCATTGCATGCATGTTGATAGAATCAAAATTATAGCCTGCTATGCTATATGCTTCATTCGGAGACATATTGTGTAATAATTAGTTCGTGAATTACAACTTTATACCAGCTGTACTGTAGCCTGGGTAAGTTTTTATATTTTCGATTATAACTTCGAAGAAAATGCCTACTTTTTCTGGAACATAACAACCGCATCTTCTTCTAAATCTTGCAGCCAGACCGCCTTTCCTTTTTCTTTGACATCAGGGTGTTTCCTAACCATAAGCCACCCAATGTGAGAAAAAAAGAAACCTAAATCAATAAGAAAACGTATAGAAAAGTGATGAGCCATGGAACTGAATAGCATGAAGAGTACAAGCAAAAATCTGGTGTTGTGTTTCATTTTCATGGTAAACCTTCTACTGACCTCTTGTAGAATTGTGTGGGTCTGCATCTGTGTCAGTATATTTGTGATGGGCCCTATGATCTCTTACCCATTCGTATATATGATTTTGGAAGCATATTGTTTGGGCAAAGGCCAATAGAATTCGTAAAGGTAATTTTGCTTTGAAGGTGTTGTGTGTCCAGTATCTGTGGGCTCCACATGTGGTTCCCATACCTCCAATAACGATCAAGAATAGGTCTGAAATTATGAAAGAATTGTTAAAATTTCAGATCCTCTAGAAGAAAAAGATTACTTTTAATATAAAACTTATACTTACCCCAGAAGAACGTTTTCCATGATAGGACAAAAAATGTCAAATATAATCCGTAAATAGCGCCCACATATAAATAAACAAAACCTAGAACATTACGCCAGACTATATCCCATTTGTACTCTTTTTGATTTTTTTCTGATGTCAGCTTTCCAGTGGCGCCGGATTGCTTTGAAAATTTGTTTTTCGTGTGGATAGCATCTGCTACAATGGTGCTTTTGAATTGGTTTGACGTCATAGCTGCTAAAATAAGAAAACTGCATTATCATTTTTACCATACACATAAAAAAAGGAAAATTTCCAAAAATCCGGATTGGCAGATTGGGCAGATTTTCGGAGCCAATGCAATAAACCAGTAAAAGGAATTGGATTGTTTTGGAAAAGTTTCCAAAATGTGTGAATTCTTTTTATAAATCGTAGTTTCTTTTCGAGATATATTGAGAAAATATGTATTTTGTGTCGGTCCATCCACAAAAATACAAAATGTTGACAATCTCAGAGCAAACATAGTTTAAATGCCTTGTTGTTCGAAAAGGTCTTATAAAAGTACAACCACCTACCTGCAATAACAGTATGTCGTACAATAAGAACTGCACAAAAAAGTTAGCTTCTGCCAACCAACTAGTGGGAGAAATTATTTTAATGAAATCAATGCGTTTACATATATTAGAATAACAGTAGATAACTAAATCAATTTTTGTCATTTCATATCGCATTTTTTAAATTAAAACGAAGAATTTCTAAGAACTGAATGCATAGAAAAGACGTCATTTTTTACAATAACAATGCACCAATAAAATCGTTTATAAGCTCATGAAACGTGCATTTTTCTATTGTCT
The DNA here is from genome assembly GCA_964023965.1 of Melinopterus prodromus. Classification (NCBI taxonomy): domain Eukaryota; kingdom Metazoa; phylum Arthropoda; class Insecta; order Coleoptera; family Scarabaeidae; genus Melinopterus; species Melinopterus prodromus. Next base: position 26,276,700 of record OZ030398.1, on the reverse strand, counting down.
ACACATACACGTTTTTATAATGTCGTGTGATATTCATGTGTACTGATATCACTAACATTTAAAAGTTTTAAAACAATTCTATACCATATTAACCAAATTAGTTATCCTATGCTTTGAAATTAATACATAATATAAAACAACGCCATTAGATTTTATAAATTTCAAAAGATTTATTATAAATTTCTTTTCGATTACATTTAATAAGCAAGTAAAAGTTTTGTTAGTCTGTCTTGTTTACGCAGTATCTCGACGTTAACGCCTTGTCTTCTTCAGTCATATTTACATCACCCCATCCCCAAATGTGGGTGGTATATTCTTTATCTTCGCCAATTTCTGGCTTAACGCCATTCACAAGAACTGAACCATCCCCGGTTCTTAGGATTCTTGCACGAACCATGTCTTCAGGCACCGTTTTCAAGTCGTAAGCCCAGCCGATCTTTGCCATCAAATCGATGAACCCAGTTGTCCAATTTTCTGCCAGATACTTTATCTCTGAGGTTTTGTAATCCCATGGGAATGCATGATGGTAATTGTGCCAACCTTCGCCAAATGCGATATATGAAACCAAGGCGTTTTCTCTGGGATTGATATTCCTGCGGAAAGAACTTCTATGTAATAAGTTTATTACTAAAAACAATAGCCATCTCGTTATCGTACATAAAGCAAAAGGTTACCACTTAAACAAAAACGTAAACTCTAAGTTTCAAAACTCGTCCTGAACAAACTAAAATAGATAGAGGGCTGTACAAGTCAGAACTAATTACCCAATGTATCTGATCCATAAACGTGTATAATAATAATTTGTATCCCAACTACTTTGCTCGTAATCGCACATGAAGCGAAATAATAACATTCAACCACCGATAAACAACGTACAATCTAAGTTTCAAAAATCCTCCTGAACAAACTAAAATAGATAGAGGGCTGTACTTTTTAGAATTAATTACCCAATGTATCTGATCTATAAACGTGTATAATAATAATTTGTATCCCAACTACTTTGCTCGTAATCGCACATGAAGCGAAATAATAACATTCAACCACCGATAAACAACGTAAAATCTAAGTTTCAGAAATCCTCCTGAACAAACTAAAATAGATAGAGGGCTGTACTTTTTAGAATTAATTACCCAATGTATCTGACCCATAAACGTATATAATAATAATTTGTATCCCAACTACTTTGCTCGTAATCGCACATGAAGCGAAATAATAACATTCAACCACCGATAAACAACGTAAAATCTAACTTTCAAAAATCCTCCTGAACAAACTAAAATAGATAGAGGGCTGTACTTTTTAGAATTAATTACCCAATGTATCTGATCTATAAACGTGTATAATAATAATTTGTATCCCAACTACTTTGCTCGTAATCGCACATGAAGCGAAATAATAACGTTCAACCACCGATAAACAACGTAAAATCTAAGTTTCAAAAATCCTCCTGAACAAACTAAAATAGATAGAGGGCTGTACTTTTTAGAATTAATTACCCAATGTATCTGATCTATAAACGTGTATAATAATAATTTATATCCCAACTACTTTGCTCGTAATCGCACATGAAGCGAAATAATAACATTCAACCACCGATAAACAACGTAAAATCTAAGTTTCAAAAATCCTCCTGAACAAACTAAAATAGATAGTGGGCTGTACTTTTTAGAATTAATTACACAATGTATCTGAGCCATAAACGTGTATAATAATAATTTGTATCCTAACTACTTTGCTCGTAATCGCACATGAAGAGAAATAATAACGTTCAACCACCGATAAACAACGTAAAATCTAAGTTTCAAAAATCCTCCTGAACAAACTAAAATGGATAGAGGGCTGTACTTTTTAGAATTAATTACCCAATGTATCTGATCTATAAACGTGTATAATAATCATTTGTATCCCAACTACTTTGCTCGTAATCGCACATGAAGTGAAATAATAACATTCAACCACCGATAAACAACGTAAAATCTAAGTTTCAAAAATCCTCCTGAACAAACTAAAATAGATAGAGGGCTGTACTTTTTAGAATTAATTACCCAATGTATCTGATCCATAAACGTGTATAATAATAATTTGTATCCCAACTAGTTTGCTCGTAATCGCACGTGAAGCGAAATAATAACATTCAACCACCGATAAACAAGGTAAAATCTAAGTTTCAAAAATCCTCCTGAACAAACTAAAATAGATAGAGGGCTGTACTTTTTAGAATTAATTACCCTATGTATCTGATCTATAAACGTGTATAATAATAATTTGTATCCCAACTACTTTGCTCGTAATCGCACATGAAGCGAAATAATAACATTCAACCACCGATAAACAACGTAAAATCTAAGTTTCAAAAATCCTCCTGAACAAACTAAAATAGATAGAGGGCTGTACTTTTTAGAATTAATTACCCAATGTATCTGACCCATAAACGTGTATAATAATAATTTGTATCCCAACTACTTTGCTCGTAATCGCACATGAAGCGAAATAATAACATTCAACCACCGATAAACAACGTAAAATCTAAGTTTCAAAAATCCTCCTGAACAAACTAAAATAGATAGAGAGCTGTACTTTTTAGAATTAATTACCCAATGTATCTGATCTATAAACGTGCATAATAATAATTTGTATCCCAACTACTTTGCTCGTAATCGCACATGAAGCGAAATAATAACATTCAACCACCGATAAACAACGTAAAATCTAAGTTTCAAAAATCCTCCTGAACAAACTAAAATAGATAGAGGGCTGTACTTTTTAGAATTAATTACCCAATGTATCTGACCCATAAACGTGTATAATAATAATTTGTATCCCAACTACTTTGCTCGTAATCGCACATGAAGCGAAATAATAGCATTGAACCACCGATAAACAACGTAAAATCTAAGTTTCAAAAATCCTCCTGAACAAACTAATATGGATAGAGGGCTGTACTTTTTAGAATTAATTACCCAATATATCTGACCCATAAACGTGTATAATAATAATTTGTATCCCAACTACTTTGCTCGTAATCGCACATGAAGCGAAATAATAGCATTAAACCACCGATAAACAACGTAAAATCTAAGTTTCAAAAATCCTCCCGAACAAAGTAAAATAGATAGAGGGCTGTACTTTTTAGAATTAATTACCCAATGTATCTGACCCATAAACGTGTATAATAATAACTTGTATCCCAACTACTGTGCTCGTAATCGCACATGAAGCGAAATAATAGCATTAAACCACCGATAAACAACGTAAAATCTAAGTTTCAAAAATCCTCCTGAACAAACTAAAATAGATAGAGGGCTGTAATTTTTAGAATTAATTACTCAATGTATCTGACCCATAAACGTGTATAATAATAATTTGTATCCCAACTACTGTGCTCGTAATCGCACATGAAGCGAAATAATAGCATTAAACCACCGATACACAACGTAAAATCTAAGTTTCAAAAATTCTTGTGAACAAACTAAAATAGATAGAGCGCTGTAATTTTTAGAATTAATTACCCAATGTATCTGACCCATAAACGTGTATAATAATAATTTGTATCCCAACTACTGTGCTCGTAATCGCCCATGAAGCGAAATAATAGCATTGAACCACCGATAAACAACGTAAAATCTAAGTTTCAAAAATCCTCCTGAACAAACTAAAATAGATAGAGGGCTGTACTTTTTAGAATTAATTACCCAATGTATCTGACCCATAAACGTGTATAATAATAATTTGTATCCCAACTACTTTGCTCGTAATCCCACATGAAGCGAAATAATAACATTCAACCACCGATAAACAACGTAAAATCTAAGTTTCAAAAATCCTCCTGAACAAACTAAAATAGATAGAGGGCTGTACTTTTTAGAATTAATTATCCAATGTATCTGACCCATAATCGTGTATAATAATAATTTGTATCCCAACTACTTTGCTCGTAATCGCACATGAAGCGAAATAATAACAGTCAACCACCGATAAACAAGGTAAAATCTAAGTTTCAAAAATCCTCCTGAACAAACTAAAATAGATAGAGGGCTGTACTTTTTAGAATTAATTACCCAATGTATCTGACCCGTAAACGTGTATAATAATAATTTGTATCCCAACTACTTTGCTCGTAATCGCACATGAAGCGAAATAATAACGATCAACCACCGATAAACAACGTAAAATCTAAGTTTCAAAAATCCTCCTGAACAAACTGAAATAGATAGAGGGCTGTACTTTTTAGAATTAATTACCCAATGTATCTGACCCATAAACGTGTATCATAATAATTTGTATCCCAACTACATTGCTCGTAATCGCACATGAAGCGAAATAATAACAGTCAACCACCGATAAACAAGGTAAAATCTAAGTTTCAAAAATCCTCCTGAACAGACTAAAATAGATAGAGGGCTGTACTTTTTAGAATTAATTACCCAATGTATCTGACCCATAAACGTGTATAATAAAAATTTGTATCCCAACTACTTTGCTCGTAATCGCACATGAAGCGAAATAATAACAGTCAACCACCGATAAACAAGGTAAAATCTAAGTTTCAAAAATCCTCCTGAACAGACTAAAATAGATAGAGGGCTGTACTTTTTTAGAATTAATTACCCAATGTATCTGACCCGTAAACGTGTATAATAATAATTTGTATCCCAACTACTTTGCTCGTAATCGCACATGAAGCGAAATAATAACGATCAACCACCGATAAACAACGTAAAATCTAAGTTTCAAAAATCCTCCTGAGCAAACTAAAATAGATAGAGGGCTGTACTTTTTAGAATTAATTACCCAATGTATCTGATCTATAAACGTGTATAATAATAATTTGTATCCCAACTACTTTGCTCGTAATCGCACATGAAGCGAAATAATAACGATCAACCACCGATAAACAACGTAAAATCTAAGTTTCAAAAATCCTCCTGAACAAACTAAAATAGATAGAGGGCTGTACTTTTTAGAATTAATTACCCAATGTATCTGATCTATAAACGTGTATAATAATAATTTGTATCCCAACTACTTTGCTCGTAATCGCACATGAAGCGAAATAATAACATTCAACCACCGATAAACAACGTAAAATCTAAGTTTCAAAAATCCTCCTGAACAAACTAAAATAGATAGAGGGCTGTACTTTTTAGAATTAATTACCCAATGTATCTGATCCATAAACGTGTATAATAATAATTTGTATCCCAACTACTTTGCTCGTAATCGCACATGAAGCGAAATAATAACATTCAACCACCGATAAACAAGGTAAAATCTAAGTTTCAAAAATCCTCCTGAACAGACTAAAATAGATAGAGGGCTGTACTTTTTAGAATTAATTACCCAATGTATCTGACCCATAAACGTGTATAATAAAAATTTGTATCCCAACTACTTTGCTCGTAATCGCACATGAAGCGAAATAATAACAGTCAACCACCGATAAACAAGGTAAAATCTAAGTTTCAAAAATCCTCCTGAACAAACTAAAATAGATAGAGGGCTGTACTTTTTAGAATTAATTATCCAATGTATCTGACCCATAATCGTGTATAATAATAATTTGTATCCCAACTACTTTGCTCGTAATCGCACATGAAGCGAAATAATAACAGTCAACCACCGATAAACAACGTAAAATCTAAGTTTCAAAAATCCTCCTGAACAAACTGAAATAGATAGAGGGCTGTACTTTTTAGAATTAATTACCCAATGTATCTGACCCATAAACGTGTATAATAATAATTTGTATCCCAACTACATTGCTCGTAATCGCACATGAAGCGAAATAATAACAGTCAACCACCGATAAACAAGGTAAAATCTAAGTTTCAAAAATCCTCCTGAACAGACTAAAATAGATAGAGGGCTGTACTTTTTTAGAATTAATTACCCAATGTATCTGACCCATAAACGTGTATAATAAAAATTTGTATCCCAACTACTTTGCTCGTAATCGCACATGAAGCGAAATAATAACAGTCAACCACCGATAAACAAGGTAAAATCTAAGTTTCAAAAATCCTCCTGAACAGACTAAAATAGATAGAGGGCTGTACTTTTTAGAATTAATTACCCAATGTATCTGACCCGTAAACGTGTATAATAATAATTTGTATCCCAACTACTTTGCTCGTAATCGCACATGAAGCGAAATAATAACGATCAACCACCGATAAACAACGTAAAATCTAAGTTTCAAAAATCCTCCTGAGCAAACTAAAATAGATAGAGGGCTGTACTTTTTAGAATTAATTACCCAATGTATCTGATCTATAAACGTGTATAATAATAATTTGTATCCCAACTACTTTGCTCGTAATCGCACATGAAGCGAAATAATAACGATCAACCACCGATAAACAACGTAAAATCTAAGTTTCAAAAATCCTCCTGAACAAACTAAAATAGATAGAGGGCTGTACTTTTTAGAATTAATTACCCAATGTATCTGATCTATAAACGTGTATAATAATAATTTGTATCCCAACTACTTTGCTCGTAATCGCACATGAAGCGAAATAATAACATTCAACCACCGATAAACAACGTAAAATCTAAGTTTCAAAAATCCTCCTGAACAAACTAAAATAGATAGAGGGCTGTACTTTTTAGAATTAATTACCCAATGTATCTGACCCATAAACGTGTATAATAATAATTTGTATCCCAACTACTTTGCTCGTAATCGCACATGAAGCGAAATAATAACATTCAACCACCGATAAACAACGTAAAATCTAAGTTTCAAAAATCCTCCTGAACAAACTAAAATAGATAGAGGGCTGTACTTTTTAGAATTAATTACCCAATGTATCTGATCTATAAACGTGTATAATAATAATTTGTATCCCAACTACTTTGCTCGTAATCGCACATGAAGCGAAATAATAACATTCAACCACCGATAAACAACGTAAAATCTAAGTTTCAAAAATCCTCCTGAACAAACTAAAATAGATAGTGGGCTGTACTTTTTAGAATTAATTACACAATGTATCTGAGCCATAAACGTGTATAATAATAATTTGTATCCTAACTACTTTGCTCGTAATCGCACATGAAGAGAAATAATAACGTTCAACCACCGATAAACAACGTAAAATCTAAGTTTCAAAAATCCTCCTGAACAAACTAAAATGGATAGAGGGCTGTACTTTTTAGAATTAATTACCCAATGTATCTGATCTATAAACGTGTATAATAATCATTTGTATCCCAACTACTTTGCTCGTAATCGCACATGAAGTGAAATAATAACATTCAACCACCGATAAACAACGTAAAATCTAAGTTTCAAAAATCCTCCTGAACAAACTAAAATAGATAGAGGGCTGTACTTTTTAGAATTAATTACCCAATGTATCTGATCCATAAACGTGTATAATAATAATTTGTATCCCAACTAGTTTGCTCGTAATCGCACGTGAAGCGAAATAATAACATTCAACCACCGATAAACAAGGTAAAATCTAAGTTTCAAAAATCCTCCTGAACAAACTAAAATAGATAGAGGGCTGTACTTTTTAGAATTAATTACCCTATGTATCTGATCTATAAACGTGTATAATAATAATTTGTATCCCAACTACTTTGCTCGTAATCGCACATGAAGCGAAATAATAACATTCAACCACCGATAAACAACGTAAAATCTAAGTTTCAAAAATCCTCCTGAACAAACTAAAATAGATAGAGGGCTGTACTTTTTAGAATTAATTACCCAATGTATCTGACCCATAAACGTGTATAATAATAATTTGTATCCCAACTACTTTGCTCGTAATCGCACATGAAGCGAAATAATAACATTCAACCACCGATAAACAACGTAAAATCTAAGTTTCAAAAATCCTCCTGAACAAACTAAAATAGATAGAGAGCTGTACTTTTTAGAATTAATTACCCAATGTATCTGATCTATAAACGTGCATAATAATAATTTGTATCCCAACTACTTTGCTCGTAATCGCACATGAAGCGAAATAATAACATTCAACCACCGATAAACAACGTAAAATCTAAGTTTCAAAAATCCTCCTGAACAAACTAAAATAGATAGAGGGCTGTACTTTTTAGAATTAATTACCCAATGTATCTGACCCATAAACGTGTATAATAATAATTTTTATCCCAACTACTTTGCTCGTAATCGCACATGAAGCGAAATAATAGCATTGAACCACCGATAAACAACGTAAAATCTAAGTTTCAAAAATCCTCCTGAACAAACTAATATGGATAGAGGGCTGTACTTTTTAGAATTAATTACCCAATATATCTGACCCATAAACGTGTATAATAATAATTTGTATCCCAACTACTTTGCTCGTAATCGCACATGAAGCGAAATAATAGCATTAAACCACCGATAAACAACGTAAAATCTAAGTTTCAAAAATCCTCCCGAACAAACTAAAATAGATAGAGGGCTGTACTTTTTAGAATTAATTACCCAATGTATCTGACCCATAAACGTGTATAATAATAACTTGTATCCCAACTACTGTGCTCGTAATCGCACATGAAGCGAAATAATAGCATTAAACCACCGATAAACAACGTAAAATCTAAGTTTCAAAAATCCTCCTGAACAAACTAAAATAGATAGAGGGCTGTAATTTTTAGAATTAATTACTCAATGTATCTGACCCATAAAAGTGTATAATAATAATTTGTATCCCAACTACTGTGCTCGTAATCGCACATGAAGCGAAATAATAGCATTAAACCACCGATACACAACGTAAAATCTAAGTTTCAAAAATTCTTGTGAACAAACTAAAATAGATAGAGCGCTGTAATTTTTAGAATTAATTACCCAATGTATCTGACCCATAAACGTGTATAATAATAATTTGTATCCCAACTACTGTGCTCGTAATCGCCCATGAAGCGAAATAATAGCATTGAACCACCGATAAACAACGTAAAATCTCAGTTTCAAAAATCCTCCTGAACAAACTAAAATAGATAGAGGGCTGTACTTTTCAGAATTAATTACCCAATGTATCTGACCCATAAACGTGTATAATAATAATTTGTATCCCAATTACTTTGCTCGTAATCCCACATGAAGCGAAATAATAACATTCAACCACCGATAAACAACGTAAAATCTAAGTTTCAAAAATCCTCCCGAACAAACTAAAATAGATAGAGGGCTGTACTTTTTAGAATTAATTACCCAATGTATCTGACCCATAAACGTGTATAATAATAACTTGTATCCCAACTACTGTGCTCGTAATCGCACATGAAGCGAAATAATAGCATTAAACCACCGATAAACAACGTAAAATCTAAGTTTCAAAAATCCTCCTGAACAAACTAAAATAGATAGAGGGCTGTAATTTTTAGAATTAATTACTCAATGTATCTGACCCATAAACGTGTATAATAATAATTTGTATCACAACTACTGTGCTCGTAATCGCACATGAAGCGAAATAATAGCCTTAAAACACCGATACACAACGTAAAATCTAAGTTTCAAAAATCCTCCTGAACAAACTAAAATAGATAGAGGGCTGTAATTTTTAGAATTAATTACCCAATGTATCTGACCCATAAACGTGTATAATAATAATTTGTATCCCAACTACTGTGCTCGTAATCGCCCATGAAGCGAAATAATAGCATTGAACCACCGATAAACAACGTAAAATCTAAGTTTCAAAAATCCTCCTGAACAAACTAAAATAGATAGAGGGCTGTACTTTTTAGAATTAATTACCCAATGTATCTGACCCATAAACGTGTATAATAATAATTTGTATCCCAACTACTTTGCTCGTAATCCCACATGAAGCGAAATAATAACATTCAACCACCGATAAACAACGTAAAATCTAAGTTTCAAAAATCCTCCTGAACAAACTAAAATAGATAGAGGGCTGTACTTTTTAGAATTAATTATCCAATGTATCTGACCCATAATCGTGTATAATAATAATTTGTATCCCAACTACTTTGCTCGTAATCGCACATGAAGCGAAATAATAACAGTCAACCACCGATAAACAAGGTAAAATCTAAGTTTCAAAAATCCTCCTGAACAAACTAAAATAGATAGAGGGCTGTACTTTTTAGAATTAATTACCCAATGTATCTGACCCGTAAACGTGTATAATAATAATTTGTATCCCAACTACTTTGCTCGTAATCGCACATGAAGCGAAATAATAACGATCAACCACCGATAAACAACGTAAAATCTAAGTTTCAAAAATCCTCCTGAACAAACTGAAATAGATAGAGGGCTGTACTTTTTAGAATTAATTACCCAATGTATCTGACCCATAAACGTGTATCATAATAATTTGTATCCCTACTACATTGCTCGTAATCGCACATGAAGCGAAATAATAACAGTCAACCACCGATAAACAAGGTAAAATCTAAGTTTCAAAAATCCTCCTGAACAGACTAAAATAGATAGAGGGCTGTACTTTTTAGAATTAATTACCCAATGTATCTGACCCATAAACGTGTATAATAAAAATTTGTATCCCAACTACTTTGCTCGTAATCGCACATGAAGCGAAATAATAACAGTCAACCACCGATAAACAAGGTAAAATCTAAGTTTCAAAAATCCTCCTGAACAGACTAAAATAGATAGAGGGCTGTACTTTTTAGAATTAATTACCCAATGTATCTGACCCGTAAACGTGTATAATAATAATTTGTATCCCAACTACTTTGCTCGTAATCGCACATGAAGCGAAATAATAACGATCAACCACCGATAAACAACGTAAAATCTAAGTTTCAAAAATCCTCCTGAGCAAACTAAAATAGATAGAGGGCTGTACTTTTTAGAATTAATTACCCAATGTATCTGATCTATAAACGTGTATAATAATAATTTGTATCCCAACTACTTTGCTCGTAATCGCACATGAAGCGAAATAATAACGATCAACCACCGATAAACAACGTAAAATGTAAGTTTCAAAAATCCTCCTGAACAAACTAAAATAGATAGAGGGCTGTACTTTTTAGAATTAATTACCCAATGTATCTGATCTATAAACGTGTATAATAATAATTTGTATCCCAACTACTTTGCTCGTAATCGCACATGAAGCGAAATAATAACGATCAACCACCGATAAACAACGTAAAATCTAAGTTTCAAAAATCCTCCTGAACAAACTAAAATAGATAGAGGGCTGTACTTTTTAGAATTAATTACCCAATGTATCTGATCTATAAACGTGTATAATAATAATTTGTATCCCAACTACTTTGCTCGTAATCGCACATGAAGCGAAATAATAACATTCAACCACCGATAAACAACGTAAAATCTAAGTTTCAAAAATCCTCCTGAACAAACTAAAATAGATAGAGGGCTGTACTTTTTAGAATTAATTACCCAATGTATCTGACCCATAAACGTGTATAATAATAATTTGTAACCCAACTACTTTGCTCGTAATCGCACATGAAGCGAAATAATAACATTCAACCACCGATAAACAACGTAAAATCTAAGTTTCAAAAATCCTCCTGAACAAACTAAAATAGATAGAGGGCTGTACTTTTTAGAATTAATTACCCAATGTATCTGATCTATAAACGTGTATAATAATAATTTGTATCCCAACTACTTTGCTCGTAATCGCACATGAAGCGAAATAATAACATTCAACCACCGATAAACAACGTAAAATCTAAGTTTCAAAAATCCTCCTGAACAAACTAAAATAGATAGTGGGCTGTACTTTTTAGAATTAATTACACAATGTATCTGAGCCATAAACGTGTATAATAATAATTTGTATCCCAACTACTTTGCTCGTAATCGCACATGAAGCGAAATAATAACGATCAACCACCGATAAACAACGTAAAATCTAAGTTTCAAAAATCCTCCTGAACAAACTAAAATGGATAGAGGGCTGTACTTTTTAGAATTAATTACCCAATGTATCTGATCTATAAACGTGTATAATAATCATTTGTATCCCAACTACTTTGCTCGTAATCGCACATGAAGCGAAATAATAGCATTAAACCACCGATACACAACGTAAAATCTAAGTTTCAAAAATCCTCCTGAACAAACTAAAATAGATAGAGGGCTGTAATTTTTAGAATTAATTACCCAATGTATCTGACCCATAAACGTGTATAATAATAATTTGTATCCCAACTACTGTGCTCGTAATCGCCCATGAAGCGAAATAATAGCATTGAACCACCGATAAACAACGTAAAATCTAAGTTTCAAAAATCCTCCTGAACAAACTAAAATAGATAGAGGGCTGTACTTTTTAGAATTAATTACCCAATGTATCTGACCCATAAACGTGTATAATAATAATTTGTATCCCAACTACTTTGCTCGTAATCCCACATGAAGCGAAATAATAACATTCAACCACCGATAAACAACGTAAAATCTAAGTTTCAAAAATCCTCCTGAACAAACTAAAATAGATAGAGGGCTGTACTTTTTAGAATTAATTACCCAATGTATCTGATCCATAAACGTGTATAATAATAATTTGTATCCCAACTAGTTTGCTCGTAATCGCACGTGAAGCGAAATAATAACATTCAACCACCGATAAACAAGGTAAAATCTAAGTTTCAAAAATCCTCCTGAACAAACTAAAATAGATAGAGGGCTGTACTTTTTAGAATTAATTACCCTATGTATCTGATCTATAAACGTGTATAATAATAATTTGTATCCCAACTACTTTGCTCGTAATCGCACATGAAGCGAAATAATAACATTCAACCACCGATAAACAACGTAAAATCTAAGTTTCAAAAATCCTCCTGAACAAACTAAAATAGATAGAGGGCTGTACTTTTTAGAATTAATTACCCAATGTATCTGACCCATAAACGTGTATAATAATAATTTGTATCCCAACTACTTTGCTCGTAATCGCACATGAAGCGAAATAATAACATTCAACCACCGATAAACAACGTAAAATCTAAGTTTCAAAAATCCTCCTGAACAAACTAAAATAGATAGAGAGCTGTACTTTTTAGAATTAATTACCCAATGTATCTGATCTATAAACGTGCATAATAATAATTTGTATCCCAACTACTTTGCTCGTAATCGCACATGAAGCGAAATAATAACATTCAACCACCGATAAACAACGTAAAATCTAAGTTTCAAAAATCCTCCTGAACAAACTAAAATAGATAGAGGGCTGTACTTGTTAGAATTAATTACCCAATGTATCTGACCCATAAACGTGTATAATAATAATTTGTATCCCAACTACTTTTCTCGTAATCGCACATGAAGCGAAATAATAGCATTGAACCACCGATAAACAACGTAAAATCTAAGTTTCAAAAATCCTCCTGAACAAACTAATATGGATAGAGGGCTGTACTTTTTAGAATTAATTACCCAATATATCTGACCCATAAACGTGTATAATAATAATTTGTATCCCAACTACTTTGCTCGTAATCGCACATGAAGCGAAATAATAGCATTAAACCACCGATAAACAACGTAAAATCTAAGTTTCAAAAATCCTCCCGAACAAACTAAAATAGATAGAGGGCTGTACTTTTTAGAATTAATTACCCAATGTATCTGACCCATAAACGTGTATAATAATAACTTGTATCCCAACTACTGTGCTCGTAATCGCACATGAAGCGAAATAATAGCATTAAACCACCGATAAACAACGTAAAATCTAAGTTTCAAAAATCCTCCTGAACAAACTAAAATAGATAGAGGGCTGTAATTTTTAGAATTAATTACTCAATGTATCTGACCCATAAACGTGTATAATAATAATTTGTATCCCAACTACTGTGCTCGTAATCGCACATGAAGCGAAATAATAGCATTAAACCACCGATACACAACGTAAAATCTAAGTTTCAAAAATTCTTGTGAACAAACTAAAATAGATAGAGCGCTGTAATTTTTAGAATTAATTACCCAATGTATCTGACCCATAAACGTGTATAATAATAATTTGTATCCCAACTACTGTGCTCGTAATCGCCCATGAAGCGAAATAATAGCATTGAACCACCGATAAACAACGTAAAATCTCAGTTTCAAAAATCCTCCTGAACAAACTAAAATAGATAGAGGGCTGTACTTTTCAGAATTAATTACCCAATGTATCTGACCCATAAACGTGTATAATAATAATTTGTATCCCAACTACTTTGCTCGTAATCCCACATGAAGCGAAATAATAACATTCAACCACCGATAAACAACGTAAAATCTAAGTTTCAAAAATCCTCCCGAACAAACTAAAATAGATAGAGGGCTGTACTTTTTAGAATTAATTACCCAATGTATCTGACCCATAAACGTGTATAATAATAACTTGTATCCCAACTACTGTGCTCGTAATCGCACATGAAGCGAAATAATAGCATTAAACCACCGATAAACAACGTAAAATCTAAGTTTCAAAAATCCTCCTGAACAAACTAAAATAGATAGAGGGCTGTAATTTTTAGAATTAATTACTCAATGTATCTGACCCATAAACGTGTATAATAATAATTTGTATCCCAACTACTGTGCTCGTAATCGCACATGAAGCGAAATAATAGCATTAAACCACCGATACACAACGTAAAATCTAAGTTTCAAAAATCCTCCTGAACAAACTAAAATAGATAGAGGGCTGTAATTTTTAGAATTAATTACCCAATGTATCTGACCCATAAACGTGTATAATAATAATTTGTATCCCAACTACTGTGCTCGTAATCGCCCATGAAGCGAAATAATAGCATTGAACCACCGATAAACAACGTAAAATCTAAGTTTCAAAAATCCTCCTGAACAAACTAAAATAGATAGAGGGCTGTACTTTTTAGAATTAATTACCCAATGTATCTGACCCATAAACGTGTATAATAATAATTTGTATCCCAACTACTTTGCTCGTAATCCCACATGAAGCGAAATAATAACATTCAACCACCGATAAACAACGTAAAATCTAAGTTTCAAAAATCCTCCTGAACAAACTAAAATAGATAGAGGGCTGTACTTTTTAGAATTAATTATCCAATGTATCTGACCCATAATCGTGTATAATAATAATTTGTATCCCAACTACTTTGCTCGTAATCGCACATGAAGCGAAATAATAACAGTCAACCACCGATAAACAAGGTAAAATCTAAGTTTCAAAAATCCTCCTGAACAAACTAAAATAGATAGAGGGCTGTACTTTTTAGAATTAATTACCCAATGTATCTGACCCATAATCGTGTATAATAATAATTTGTATCCCAACTACTTTGCTCGTAATCGCACATGAAGCGAAATAATAACGATCAACCACCGATAAACAACGTAAAATCTAAGTTTCAAAAATCCTCCTGAACAAACTGAAATAGATAGAGGGCTGTACTTTTTAGAATTAATTACCCAATGTATCTGACCCATAAACGTGTATCATAATAATTTGTATCCCAACTACATTGCTCGTAATCGCACATGAAGCGAAATAATAACAGTCAACCACCGATAAACAAGGTAAAATCTAAGTTTCAAAAATCCTCCTGAACAGACTAAAATAGATAGAGGGCTGTACTTTTTAGAATTAATTACCCAATGTATCTGACCCATAAACGTGTATAATAAAAATTTGTATCCCAACCACTTTGCTCGTAATCGCACATGAAGCGAAATAATAACAGTCAACCACCGATAAACAAGGTAAAATCTAAGTTTCAAAAATCCTCCTGAACAGACTAAAATAGATAGAGGGCTGTACTTTTTAGAATTAATTACCCAATGTATCTGACCCGTAAACGTGTATAATAATAATTTGTATCCCAACTACTTTGCTCGTAATCGCACATGAAGCAAAATAATAACGATCAACCACCGATAAACAACGTAAAATCTAAGTTTCAAAAATCCTCCTGAGCAAACTAAAATAGATAGAGGGCTGTACTTTTTAGAATTAATTACCCAATGTATCTGATCTATAAACGTGTATAATAATAATTTGTATCCCAACTACTTTGCTCGTAATCGCACATGAAGCGAAATAATAACGATCAACCACCGATAAACAACGTAAAATCTAAGTTTCAAAAATCCTCCTGAACAAACTAAAATAGATAGAGGGCTGTACTTTTTAGAATTAATTACCCAATGTATCTGATCTATAAAC
Source organism: Melinopterus prodromus (assembly GCA_964023965.1). Classification (NCBI taxonomy): domain Eukaryota; kingdom Metazoa; phylum Arthropoda; class Insecta; order Coleoptera; family Scarabaeidae; genus Melinopterus; species Melinopterus prodromus. The sequence continues at coordinate 26,260,540 of OZ030398.1, read as the reverse complement.
GTGTATAATAATAATTTGTATCCCAACTACTTTGCTCGTAATCGCACATGAAGCGAAATAATAACATTCAACCACCGATAAACAACGTAAAATCTAAGTTTCAAAAATCCTCCTGAACAAACTAAAATAGATAGAGGGCTGTACTTTTTAGAATTAATTACCCAATGTATCTGATCCATAAACGTGTATAATAATAATTTGTATCCCAACTACTTTGCTCGTAATCGCACATGAAGCGAAATAATAACATTCAACCACCGATAAACAAGGTAAAATCTAAGTTTCAAAAATCCTCCTGAACAGACTAAAATAGATAGAGGGCTGTACTTTTTAGAATTAATTACCCAATGTATCTGACCCATAAACGTGTATAATAAAAATTTGTATCCCAACTACTTTGCTCGTAATCGCACATGAAGCGAAATAATAACAGTCAACCACCGATAAACAAGGTAAAATCTAAGTTTCAAAAATCCTCCTGAACAAACTAAAATAGATAGAGGGCTGTACTTTTTAGAATTAATTATCCAATGTATCTGACCCATAATCGTGTATAATAATAATTTGTATCCCAACTACTTTGCTCGTAATCGCACATGAAGCGAAATAATAACAGTCAACCACCGATAAACAACGTAAAATCTAAGTTTCAAAAATCCTCCTGAACAAACTGAAATAGATAGAGGGCTGTACTTTTTAGAATTAATTACCCAATGTATCTGACCCATAAACGTGTATAATAATAATTTGTATCCCAACTACATTGCTCGTAATCGCACATGAAGCGAAATAATAACAGTCAACCACCGATAAACAAGGTAAAATCTAAGTTTCAAAAATCCTCCTGAACAGACTAAAATAGATAGAGGGCTGTACTTTTTTAGAATTAATTACCCAATGAATCTGACCCATAAACGTGTATAATAAAAATTTGTATCCCAACTACTTTGCTCGTAATCGCACATGAAGCGAAATAATAACAGTCAACCACCGATAAACAAGGTAAAATCTAAGTTTCAAAAATCCTCCTGAACAGACTAAAATAGATAGAGGGCTGTACTTTTTAGAATTAATTACCCAATGTATCTGACCCGTAAACGTGTATAATAATAATTTGTATCCCAACTACTTTGCTCGTAATCGCACATGAAGCGAAATAATAACGATCAACCACCGATAAACAACGTAAAATCTAAGTTTCAAAAATCCTCCTGAGCAAACTAAAATAGATAGAGGGCTGTACTTTTTAGAATTAATTACCCAATGTATCTGATCTATAAACGTGTATAATAATAATTTGTATCCCAACTACTTTGCTCGTAATCGCACATGAAGCGAAATAATAACGATCAACCACCGATAAACAACGTAAAATCTAAGTTTCAAAAATCCTCCTGAACAAACTAAAATAGATAGAGGGCTGTACTTTTTAGAATTAATTACCCAATGTATCTGATCTATAAACGTGTATAATAATAATTTGTATCCCAACTACTTTGCTCGTAATCGCACATGAAGCGAAATAATAACATTCAACCACCGATAAACAACGTAAAATCTAAGTTTCAAAAATCCTCCTGAACAAACTAAAATAGATAGAGGGCTGTACTTTTTAGAATTAATTACCCAATGTATCTGACCCATAAACGTGTATAATAATAATTTGTATCCCAACTACTTTGCTCGTAATCGCACATGAAGCGAAATAATAACATTCAACCACCGATAAACAACGTAAAATCTAAGTTTCAAAAATCCTCCTGAACAAACTAAAATAGATAGAGGGCTGTACTTTTTAGAATTAATTACCCAATGTATCTGATCTATAAACGTGTATAATAATAATTTGTATCCCAACTACTTTGCTCGTAATCGCACATGAAGCGAAATAATAACATTCAACCACCGATAAACAACGTAAAATCTAAGTTTCAAAAATCCTCCTGAACAAACTAAAATAGATAGAGGGCTGTACTTTTTAGAATTAATTACCCAATGTATCTGATCCATAAACGTGTATAATAATAATTTGTATCCCAACTACTTTGCTCGTAATCGCACATGAAGCGAAATAATAACATTCAACCACCGATAAACAACGTAAAATCTAAGTTTCATAAATCCTCCTGAACAAACTAAAATAGATAGAGGGCTGTACTTTTTAGAATTAATTACCCAATGTATCTGACCCATAAACGTGTATAATAATAATTTGTATCCCAACTACTTTGCTCGTAATCGCACATGAAGCGAAATAATAACATTCAACCACCGATAAACAACGTAAAATCTAAGTTTCAAAAATCCTCCTGAACAAACTAAAATAGATAGAGGGCTGTACTTTTTAGAATTAATTACCCAATGTATTTGATCCATAAACGTGTATAATAATAATTTGTATCCCAACTACTTTGCTCGTAATCGCACATGAAGCGAAATAATAACATTCAACCACCGATAAACAACGTAAAATCTAAGTTTCAAAAATCCTCCTGAACAAACTAAAATAGATAGAGGGCTGTACTTTTTAGAATTAATTACCCAATGTATCTGACCCATAAACGTGTATAATAATAATTTGTATCCCAACTACTTTGCTCGTAATCGCACATGAAGCGAAATAATAACATTCAACCACCGATAAACAACGTAAAATCTAAGTTTCAAAAATCCTCCTGAACAAACTAAAATAGATAGAGGGCTGTACTTTTTAGAATTAATTACCCAATGTATCTGATCCATAAACGTGTATAATAATAATTTGTATCCCAACTACTTTGCTCGTAATCGCACATGAAGCGAAATAATCTGGGGCAAAGCGTGTATAATAATAATGTTTATCTCGCCGGCTTTTTTCCTAATCAAAGATAAAATTAAGACTTTGCGCTCTTATTGTAACACCCTTTAGAAAAGAACAAGCAGCGCTCTTGTGTTAAATATTTCTTTAACCAATGCTGTGCAGAATGTTTGTACAGTTTTTGAGTTGTTTGAAATTCCTAATTTAAACTCTTTGTTACCGTTGTTTGTAAATGTTATATATAGCTTACTTGTCATAAGGTTTGTATCCATATATATGGGCGGCACTGTTGACTAACCAAGTTCCATTCAAAGCTAGCACGTACCTAAATATTGAAGCACTGTACCAAGCATGTGAGAATGATTCACCCCAAAAATACCATGGCACAACTGCTGGCATGATGAAACATATTAGTAGCGCAAGTATAACCATATATCTGCAAAAAAAGTAATTCTAAATTACAGGAGCATTCCATGCATGTTGATAGAATCAAAATTATAGCCTGCTATGCTATATGCTTCATTCGGAGACAGATTGTGTAATAATTAGTTCGTGAATTACAACTTTATACCAGCTTTTCTGTAGCCAGGGTAAGTTTTTAAATTTCCAATTATAACTTCGAACAAAATGCCTACTTTTTCTGGAACATAACAACCGCATCTTCTTCTAAATCTTTCATCCAGACCGCCTTTCCTTTTTCTTTGACATCAGGGTGTTTCTTAACCATAAGCCATCCAATATGAGAGAAAAAGAATCCTAAAGCAACAAGAAAATGTATAGAAGAGTGATGAGCGATGGAACTTTGAATAGCATGAAGAGTACAAGCAAAAATCTGGTGTTAATTGTTTCATTTTCATGGTAAACCTTCTACAGACCTCTTGTAGCATTATGTGGGTCTGCATCTGTGTCGGTATATTTGTGATGGGCCCTATGGTCTCTTGCCCATTCGTATATATGATTTTGGAAGCATACTGTTTGAAAAAAGGCCAATAGAATTCGTAAGGGTAATTTTGCTTTGAACGTCTTGTGTGTCCAGTATCTGTGGGCTCCACATGTGGTTCCCAGCCCTCCAATAACGATCAAGAATAGGTCTGAAATTATGAGAGAATTGTTAAAATTTCAGATCCTCTAGAAGAAAAAGTTTAGTTTTAATATAAAACTCATACCTACCCCAGAAAAAGGTTTTCCATGATAGGACAAAAGACGTCAAGTAAAATCCATAAATAGCGCCCACATATAAATAAAGAAAACCTAGGACATTACGCCAGACTATGTCCCATTTGTACGATTTTAGATTTTTTTCAGATGTCTGTTTTTGACTGCCGTTTGATTGTTTTGGACATTTGTTTTCGTTGTTGGTAGCTTCTGCTACAATGGTATTTTCGAACTGATTTGGTGACATAGCTGCGAAAATAATAAAGACGCATTATTATTTAATCATACTTTTTTATTGTAGATTGCACTGCTTCACTATAAACAATAATTGTTTCAATCGTCCCCAAAAATAAGCTGGGCAACCGTCTTGCTGACACTACAGTGACCATATAAGATCTAAGGGTAGGTAAAGTCCCGAATTGTTCATTAAAATAATTTTGTAACATATCCAAATATTTCTACTGATTAGAAGAAATTTTACCCAAATCTAGACTCTAGAAATTGCAAAATGTCCGCAAATAATATTTAATTAATTTTAATTTCTTAAAACACCTTTCACACGAAGCAACCGATTAATCATTTGTCATAAATAACTTAAGTGCGATCATTAGACTCGGAAGAGATTCTGTAAAATCTCATCATAAAATCCAGCAAATTTCCTTTTTAATATATAAACGAACTGTCTCTAGTTTTATAACTCATCAACACTCAAGCCATTATTTTGAAATCCAATCTGAGCACTATTTATTTCCCTTAGAATAATAGATAGCAAAGAAATATGAAATCACACAGAGCAGGCATAAGGTTCTGTGCAGCACCTCTGGTGTCTAAATTTTCTTGTTGGGCACACAATTTCTAATTTGCAGCCACAATCCCATGAACATTTTCAGCAAACACTTTTACTGCAGCATAATGAGCACTCCAACGCGTTGTTGAGGGTCTTTTAACAGATTCTTTGCTGTGTCTAAGAAGCAGTACCAAGCGGCTAGTAGCAGCAGAAAAACGCAAATGTTGTCTCTATTGTTCCGAAAAATTTTACACAAGACACATTTTGTGCAAATGAGTGTTGGCCACATAAATTAATTGGATACATAAAACAAAAAATTGCTTTGTGGTAAACAAAAAATCTGATGTGGCCAGGCATATGACTTTAGCATACAATATTTAAAATTAATAGTTGCATGAGATTCTATTTGATCGAGATCGATCGTGTCTGCCAGGATTTGACAGATATTGACAGTAGGTAATGTCGAAAAAATCAGCCTTTGCCACTATCTACCGTCATTAGAATAAAAATATCTGTCAAAAATAAATTACAAATAAATTTATAACCATATGTACAGTACAGCCATATGACATAAAAGCCATATAAATCCTAACCATATGTCAGTACTGTAAAAATTTCCAAAACTGTAGTGATTGCATAGCTCCCACTTGTAAACATTTTAATCTGCAGTAATTATTTATTTCATAGACTATGGATTAGTTGGTTAATATGGCTTCAAGCCTAAGTAATTTGAAAAAGTAAGTTGAAAAACAGTGTACGTTGAGTAAGTTTTGTTTCCTTCACATTCGCTTCTTCCAAAAAGATACACATTTTGACGATTTCAGATCAAACATAGTTTAAATGCCATAACATTTAATTGGAAAAATCTTTAGTAAACTGTAAAACCACTTACCTGGAATGACATTCAGTTGCAGACAATAAAACCCGACAAACAAAGTGTGCTTTTTCATTACAAAGAGTGTGAGATATTATTGTTATTAAATCAATACGTTTACATGTATTAGAATAACATTATAATAACTAAATTATTTTTGTTGTCGTCGTTTATGGCATATTTTAATGTAAAGTGAAAAAATTGAATGGATTGAATTAACTATTCTTGAGCAATAGACAAGCGCGTCATCTTTATAGAACAATTGTTTATAAAAGCTCATGAATGTTGGATTTCTCTATTGTCTATACACACACACGTTGTTATAATTATTGACCTGTAATATCAATGTTTACTGGCATCACCGACATTTGAAAGTAAAATATATTGCAATATTTTGCATAACTTCTAAATACCCGTAGCACAACCTTTACAGTTTTTCCGAGACCTGTGCACAAGCATAGTCACAGCATTTCACAGCGAACGAATTTCTTGGTAATTTCTAATTTACATGGAGCTAATTTATAAATAAAACGCCGATATTCTTCAGACATACACCGTTATTATTAAATACCATCAACAGCAAGCAAAAATACAATATCACAAGAAACAAAACACGTTTATTTAGTTGGCATTCGCATGTTTTTCAACATTTACAATTTTGATTTTGATCGGACATCGTAACAGATAAAGAGCAGATCGGTTAGTCTGCTTTATCCACGAAATATCTAGCTGTTATCGACTTGTCTTCTTCTGTCATATTTTCATCGTCCCAGCCCCAAACATGGCTGATATACTCCTTGTCTTCGCCAACTTTAGGCTTCACGCCATTGATAGGAACTGAACCGTCGCCGGTCCTCAGCATTCTTGCACGGACCATGTCTTGAGATACTGTTTTCAAGTCGTAAGCCCAGCCGATCTTTGCCATCAAATCGATGAAGCCAGTCGTCCAATTTGCTGCCATACTCTTCAACTCCGACGCTTTGTAGTCCCATGGGAATGTGTGATGGTAATTATGCCAACCCTCTCCCATCCCAATGTACCCAACGAACGCATTTTCTCTGGCATATATGTTCCTAAAAAAAGAATTCTTGTATATAGATAATAATAATGATATTTATTTAGTTAAAAGAAACTAATAATCACAATAAATTTGGTTTCCTAAGTAATAAACTTATCAACTACTTAAAATTAGCCAATACATGAACCCGAGATGATGTTTTAAAAAGACTTAGCGAACTACTGTTTTTTATATCACTTGGCAGGGTATTAAACATCTTGAGTGCTTTATAATAAAATGAATTTTGTGTGCTGCTTTTTGTATATTTTGGTAATCTGAAGTGGTCCTTTTGCCGAGTATTGTATTCATGCTGCTGACTATTGTATGTTAAATAATTAGTCATATAATTTGGGCGTTTATTATTTATGCATTTATATACCAACGTGAGTGCCTGATATACCGTTCCTTGTTTAATATTAAAAAAATTTAATTTGCTCAGCATGGACTCGACACTGGTTAACCTGGAGCTTTGTAATAAAATTCTGAGTGCTCGATTTTGTTGTACTTGAATCTTTTTAATGTCTTTGTCTGTACACAAAAATAATATACTGCTGCAATAGTAAAAATATGGTTCTATAATCGTATGGTACAAAGATATTCTAGCTTTTAATGTAAGTTTATTAGATATTCTTCCTAAGTAGCTAATCTTTCGACTCACCTTTTTAACTATATATTCCATATTACTCGTAAATTTCAAACTATTATCTAAAATGACACCTAGATATTTAAATTCGACCACTATCTCAACAACTGTGTTATCGATAACTATGTCTGGTGTAGGGTTTACCGAATTTCTATTTCCCAATACCATAGCTTTTGTTTTCAATACATTCAAACATAATTTATTTTCTTTATACCAATTTGATATCGATACTAGTTCGGAGTTTAATGTCGCGATTACATCAGGTAAGTTATCTCCTGCAATTGATATTAGTGTATCGTCTGCAAATAGGTGCATATCACAAGCTTTAACTTGTGAAGCAACATCGTTTATGTACAAATTAAATAAAACCGGTCCAAGAACAGAACCTTGTGGTACCCCTAAGCTGTTTAGATTGTAGATTATGAAACCAGTACAAATTATTTGCGCAATATATAAAATGAAACGTGCATTTATTGTAAGCATTTGATAAAATATTTGACCAATACAAAAAACATTCGACCAATACAAAAAATATTTGAGCAATGCAAAAAATGCCTCGAGCATTTAAAAAAAAAACAAATGTGCAATATATTTATAATATGTGCATCAGAATAAATGATTGTACGTTTATATATTTGAATGTTCCCTTCATAATATATTTGTGCACTTAAATAAATAGTTGTGCAATACAATCGTTACCTCTATAAAAATATAATGTGCATCTCAAAAAATAATTGTTAATTAAAAAAAATATATATTCAATAGTTTAAATAAATCAGCATTTGAAAATTTGGTAAGAGCATTCAATAATCTAAATTGTACCATGAGAAAATTATAATGCGTCCTGGAGAGATTATAGTGTGCATTAAGTTCTGCAACCCGTAGCGCATTTATGTGTATCGTACAGCTTAGTACTGTCGTTGCTCCATGGTTTAGGTGTTGGCTAAATAAAACTTTATAACTGAGTCATAAAAATTGGTTTGACAGGGAAGTGAACTGTTTTATGTTCTTTGAATAAATCAGTACATAGTGTAAATATTATTCTAGTTACAGTCATTACCTCAAATATACCAAATCGCGCGCGTTTGAGGAAAGGCGATTTTAGTAATTGTTTAAACCCTTATAATATGTATAGGAGTATGTGTGTTGTATCATATATATCCTACGTCTTGTTCTACTGCTTGTAGTTAAACTTTTTTTATTTTTTAAAGTTTAAGAAACTGTCGTAATACGACATATAATAAAAAAAATTTTTGCACACTTATTTAGTAGAATTAGATGCTGTACAATTGTCAATATTTTTTTTCCTTTTGTTTGCTATGATAATCAGCATTGTTTAATAGTAGCTGTATTTCAGTAGATAAGTACCATTACGCTATGTTTAGTTTCAAATACGGTTATTCCGTGTACAATTTTAACTGGACTTAACAAAGTCGTTTTTTAACATAACACCTTTTTTGGTTCGATCTGGAATTAAAAAATTGCAATTGAAAGTGGTATACACTAAATTAAATGTTCGAAAATGCCAGATCTCTTCCGAAAACAAGGGGGCGCTGAGATTTTTCTACACAAAGTAGTTCTATTCTGCAATTTATTATTACAAAATTATTTGTCTGCGCGATTTTGATTATTTTATACAAATATTCTCTTATTCTCTTATTCTCTTGTCTTGTTTCTTCAGAGAAAAAAAGGGTTTAATATAAATATCTGCCTTATTTTTTATGGGTCATTCAACACAAACTAGTGCTTTTTTGCAATTTATTATTACAACATTATTTGTCTGTGCGATTTTGATTATTTTATACAAATATTCTCTTGTCAATTCTGATGCCCCAATAGCACATTATTTAGTATTACCGTGTCATAAATTTCATAGCGATAAATAATCATAAATGATTGCTCTAAAGTGTGCCATCCACACTAATAAAATTACAATTATTTCCGCTGTGAAATTGGCTGGTTTATATGCCAATAAATATTGTTTATTTGGTATACAGGTTATTGCTGAAGGCCCTACATGTACATTCGTAAAATAATATGATTTTTACATAGCCATTAAAGAATTTGTTAAATTTTTATTGTTATTAATTAAAAACTATTGATTTTTTTTTAATTTAGAATAATCAATTATAATTGGTTCAATTAATTTTTGGCAATTGCACGTCGACAGGTCGTTTGACATTACAACTGACATTTCTAATGTCAATCGATAATTTCAAATGTCATCTGATCGGTCGACGAAAAATCGCAAAAAATATTTAAATAAATTATGCAAAAATTTTTATGAATAGGTTAATTTTTTCCTATGGGTCCCCGAAGTGATACTCTATATCACGTGTAAACAATAGATAAAATTTAAGAATAATGCATTAATAAACAATGCCGTACATACTGCTCTATGCACAAAATCAAACCAGTGTATTAAATACCTTCATTTAAAATTAAAATATCATATAAACAATGGTTTACTTAATGCATCAGCATTATCTAAATAAGTTATTGTAATACTTATGCCGTTAATCTTATGCATTTATTTCATGAATATGTCCTCCCACTACATTAGATTTAAAACATATATATATATATATATATATATATATATATGGCAGGGTACATGGCATTAATGGTCACTTATTCCTAGTGTGTACTGTGCGTGTGTTTTCAACAGGTATGCAGTTTTTCGGTTATAGTATTTTTAATTTTGATGAGTTTTTGAACCAGCCACTTTTTTGTCCAAAATTGTAATGCGTTGTAATAAGTTTTTATTAATTACGGTGCAGAAGAATAGCATAATAATTTTTAAGTAATGTTTAAAGCGATTTAATATGACACGATGATATAAATTTTGTTGCTCATTATTACATTTTTTATGTAACATATTGATATTTATTTAATGCTCAGTATGTATTATTTTAATGCACAAGTCAGCCATTCTAGGGCACAAAATGAATTAACTATTGCTCATTATAAATTTTTTAATGTAACATGTTCATATTTATTTAATGCACATTATTTCTTTTTTTAATGCACAAAGTATCTATTTTAATGCACTTTATTCCAATTTTTCTGTTCAGTAGTTTTCGAGTTATGCGCCTTCAAACACAGGAGTCAATACTATCGTGCGGGCTCACATCTGTCGATGAAGTTCTAGATTTACTGGAGGATGTAAACTGTTATTTCCTTAAATTATTTTGCAAAAGTTTTTACGTTGTAAAACGTTGTTAAATTTTTTGAAATCTGATTTGGGATTTATGATAAAGTTAGTGACACAAAAGCACCTTAAATACAAAACGAATCATACAAACTTTTGGAAAACACATTAGGAACGTGCGTCATAATAATAAAGCTGTTCTAAATAATAATAAGAGTTCAAACTCACTTGTCATATGGTCTGTACCCATATAAATGTGCTGCGCTGTTGACTAACCACGTTCCATTCACGTTCAACATGTACCTAAATATTGAAGCTGTATACCAAGCTACCGAGAAAGGTTCTCCCCAAAAATACCATGGCACAACCGCTGGAATGATGAAGCAACACAGTGGCATCAGTATACCCATATATCTGCAAAAAATAATTCAAAATTACAAAAGCATTGCACGCACGGTTGAGAATCATAAAATGCTAGCTTTCAATGTGCATTTTTGTAAATTCATTGTCTTAGTGCTTGACCCACAAAAATCATAATATAGCTTTTTGGATTATTTCCGGAGTAATTAATTGCTAAAGTTAAACGAATGAAACTTACGTGGCAAAAACAGCGCCAATTCATTTTAATTTGGAAAAAACAGGAAAACGCCAACATATACAGCTTTCTAATTTTTATGAGTTGTTGTAGCATATTAATCAAGGACAGCATCAGAATTCTTTAAAAAAAAATCGCCCCTAGTTTTGCGAGAAAATCGATGTCAAAAGAAGGGACAGTAATGAAAGAATACTTCATCAATTGCGATGAATACTTTAGCTGTAATTTAGTTGAAGAAAGTAATGCATAGAGTTTTCCTTTTTTATTTTGACTTGTGTTATTACAAAGAAGATTGTTTTTCTTTGTAATAACACCAATAAAGATTATTTATACTATTATTATTATTATACCAGGTCTACTGTAGCCTGGGTAACCTTTCAAATTTCTCGTTTAGCTCTTTGAAAAAAATGCTTACTTTTTCTGGAACATCACAACCGGATCTTCTTCCAAGTCCTTCAGCCAGATAGTTTTTCCTTTTTCAATGACATCCGGGTGTTTCCTAACCATAAGCCATCCAACATGAGAGAAAAAGAATCCTAAAACAATACAAAAGTGTATAGAAACGTGATGTGCGATGAAACTTCGAATAGCATGAAGAGTACAAGCAAAAATCTGGTGTTAATTGTTTTATTTTCATGGTAAACCATCTACTGACCTCTTGAAGCATTGTGTGGGTCTGCGTCTGTGTCGGCATACTTATGATGGGCCCTATGGTCCCTTGTCCATTCGTATATATGATTTTGGAAGCATGTTGTTTGAAAATATGCCAGAAGGATTCTCAACGGTAGCTTTGCTTTGAAAGTCCTGTGCGTCCATAATCTGTGTGCACCACATGTGGCTCCTAACGTTCCAATAACCAGTAAATAAAAGCCTGAAACGATAAGAGAATTATCAACATGTTTCAAACAAGAATCTTCCAAAAACTGGCCGCTTCAACACAAAATTAACCGAAGATGTGCAACTGAAATGTCACAGACCTAAATTATACAACTATTCCTCTAGTTTTATTTATTATTTAACGATTTTAACGAAATTACAGAGACCCATTTGCAAAATCGTTGAAAAATACAAAACGGTCCTTAGGATCCTTTCGAACTAAACTTCTTTCAGAGCTACGTTTAGTCATGAAACTTCTAAATATGAAGTTTCGTCCAGATACCTTTGGTACTTTCACCGGAATCGTCTCCACAAAAAAAAACAGGCACACACACACACACACGCACATACACACATATATTTGTTTTACCTTGGTCGAAGATGTTCAGGGGACCCAAAAGGACATATTTCCGCTAAAATGTCAATACGTAAAAAGTCATACGTAATTAGAGATTCTATTTTACTGTGCAAACAATAGGGCAAATTTAAGATTCATGAAACTAATAAGCGTTGTCGTACTAAGTGCTTCACGTACGACAATGAAATTAAAACATCCCGTAAACAATGGTTTATTGGATGTATGACAATTAGGGTATTGAAATTGGTACTAGTCTCGTGCATTTATTTCAGTATTAACCCTCCCACCATTCGGTTTTAAACGTAGATATATATGTGCTAGTAATGGTAATTTTTTCTTAGTTTGCTTTGCGACGGTCGAAGTGTTTCCAACAGGTGGGTAGTTTTTCAATTGAATTATTTTTAAATTGAGCCAAAATTCTCATCTTTACTTTATCACACGCAGGACGATCAAGTATTGTATTACATTTCTGTAATTTCCTCAAAATAGTTAAATAATAAATTAAAGTAGAGAAAATTCTGAATAATTTATGTCTGCGACATTTTTTGGTAAAACTAATAGTTTAGCTACAAGAGCGAATTATATTTGATCGAGATCGGTCGCATCAGCATTGATATAATACTATATAGTGAGCCAGGATTTTCCAAATATTTTCAGTCTAATGACAGTACCGGTAGTGACATATGCTGATGTTTTGACAATATGTCACTATATCTACTGTCAATAGTAAAAAGATCTCATATTGTGATACCGTGTACGGTCCTTGCCTGACGGCGTCGGATAGGCAGCGTGTTCAGCGTGTTCAAAACGCATGTGTTCTGTTTATTTTTGGTTTGACGAAGTATGATCATGCATCGAATGGGCTGGGCGATTTGGGGTGGTTGAACATGGATAACACTAGGGTGTTGCATGCAGCAATATTATATCGTAAGTTGCTATCCAAGAGGATCCCACAATACCTCATGCGGAAGATACGCTGTAGAACGGTTGTCCATAACCTTAATTTAAGATTCAGGGGTTTGTTTGCCCCACTTGCCCATCGCGCTGAGCTGTATACACGGTCATTCTCTTACCAGGTCAGGCACATATACAATGGTCTCAGGGAAGATATGAAAAAATTATCGTTAAACAGTTTTGGGGGAAAGGTGAAGTGTTGTGTGTTTGCTCAACAGGGGGGACTCAATCCTATTTGATCTAGATCAGTCCTGTCTGCATTAATATAAAATTAGCTAGCCAGGATTTGACAGATGCTTTGATGCCACTGACGGTATTGTCAGTAGAACACCAGCATTTGACACTGGTACGTGGTATGATAAAGTTATGCGCCTGGCCACACCAGATTTTTGCTTAAAACGTTTCTAAAATAGCTGAAAAATTGAGGAAGTTTACTGACAAAAATGTCAATTTCATTTGTAAATTTGCAATTGGGCTGTCCAATTGTGTTAGACTGTACTATTAGATTAGCCCCAAATACTCGTACATCTTGTGTAGAAAGTATTTATACTACCGCGTATTAATTAAGACCTATCTAATAGATCAATTCTCACTCGTAAAATAAAGTATGTCGAGATAGTAAAGACGGTACTAAAACAAATTCATAATAACCTAAGCGATTTTGACGTATGGTAATAATATTTGTTAAAGAAAGGACAGCATTTGCAATAAAACAAGCTAATGAATAACTTTCTGCGTAAAGACTGCAGAGCCGCATCTAAAGAATTTTACCTTCTATTGTCTTGACTGCAATGACTTTGTATTGTACTAGAAAAGTTGAAAGTGGTACGAATTTTTCTAAACTCAAAAGAGTCACCTGAAAGTAGTGTTGCCAACATTTTGCCTATGCTAACCCAGAGAAAAATATTTATATTATGGAACATAAGTTTAAATTGGTAACAGTCGCCAGCGTCGGCCGCTAAGTGCAAAAAATTGCCCAGTTTACGCTGCATACTCGTATATCGGAAATTTATTATTTGCGAAACCTTGTTCGAATGCTTCCAACTGGTGGTTTATAATGATTTATATATTTCTATTTATTAGCTTAATCTGTAATTAATTAATGTAATTCCTACATTGCAATGTAATTGTGTTTTTATTAAATATAATTTATTATATAACACGAAATGAGAATCTCATTTCAAGATATTGCATAAAACACAACAAACTATACAAACTTATTGCATCTAATAGGGTGTTTGCGTTAATAAATACAGAAATCGATTTCTTGTTGTGAATCATTCTACTAAAGGTTATTTCAGAACTAATATGTATTAACATTTATTCACAAAATGGAAACAAATTAATAAAATTAATCGCTTTAAATTTGTATTTATTGTAATTCGTTACTTGTGATTTACTGGTGTTTTCGAGATATTTAGCTTCAACGATATTTTGCAGTGTTTAACTTAATAACCAGAAAGGAGTATGTAACTGAAAATAATGACAATTATGTATATCAATAATTTACAAAAATTGATAGCTCTAAATTTTCGACGCATTTTGATGGAATGTAAATATGTAATAATTATTATTACAAAAAAATAAATAAACCAAAATATACGACCATCTAAAAGAACATTTAGACAACATAAAAATTATTATTGTTAAAATTAGTTCCCTCTATGGCCAAAACTACTAGGGATTTGGGATTTGAAAAAAATAATAATTAAAATATAGCAAAAGTTTCGATAAATCTGCTATAGTTTCCGATAAATTAATTACAATATTCAATAAATAACAAAATGACTTAGGAATAACTGCACTTTATAATTATCAATTGTATTATAACGTGCTCAATGTATTTCTCATAGAAAATATCAAATATTATTTTAAATTACCAAATTGCTTTTACGGCAATGTTTTGGGTAAGTGTTTAAGGAATTTTATGCAAATATTCCAAATGAATGCAGAAGTTTGGTGATGGCAGATGACTTGACAGAAAGACATTAATCATTATTGACATAATAACCTAATTTTTTAAACCAACTTTCAATATTCTTAAGTAATTAGTTAATTAATATTAAGTAAAATTTTAATAATTCGAATTATAAATGAACAAAAGTAATTTGCTTTCTGAAAAATTGTTTTGCAGAAGAAACGTGGGACAGCCTGTATATATTATTGCTATAAATTTAAATATTTTGGTTGTCAAGCATGTATTAGATCTCATGAAAGATAATTGAAACATTAACTGCTGTAAAGTAAAGACAGATTTATTTCTATTGTCGTTCATACAAAATACATGCTCCGTCCTAAATATAAACTTAAATTAAGTTTAGAGAGTTTATTTTCATTTAGTGATAATCCTTGACAACAAGATGATTTGTGCATTTACTTACTTACTTAAGCACGTCATCCCACTGCTGGGCAAAGGCATTTACTTACGTAATTAATATATGCATTAGATGAAATAAATTGAAATAATCTATCGTGATATTACGTAATATCTTAAAATGAGATTTTCGCATCATATTATCAAATTTCATGTTTATTAATATTATTATAGAAGTAATTCAATATTTAATTAAATGCACTACTCGCAAACTTAACTGTAGTGGTCATATTACATTTATTACATTGCAATGAAGGTATCACATTAAGGAAAAGATCGGACACGCTCAAAATCAACTAAATCCCGTTACATTACATCCATCGAAAAACCACCTGGTGACGGACAACTTTTTGCGAAGCGGTCGGGTCGAGGGAGCACAGTACACGAATATATAACCAACATACCATTTTCAAATCTGTTTTGCGTACAAATTATTAGGTAACATGAAAAGTGTCTATTTTTATTTGTTTCTTACATACACTACAATGATAGCTTGCTGTATGGCAGAATATTATTTCTATTATTATAATTATTTTATATATTTTCAGAGAATGGCGAACTCTCTATTAGCATCACAACTGGATTTTGACCACGACTCCAAGAAAAAATTGAAAGGACAAGATCATGTAGTTACCAAGCAAGAAAACCCAACTGGAAAAACATATAAATGGGATATCGTGTGGTTCAACACTTTGTTCATTTTCTACCTATACGCGTCAGGAGTATACGGACTATACCTGGCTATTACAACATGCGCCTGGAAAACTGTAATATGGTGTGAGTTGGCTTTTCTATTAAACTTTTGTCTGACAATAGTCCAGTCAAATCGTTTCAAACTGCAAAAAAACTCACCATTTACCACCTTTTTACTTTATCATACGCAGTATGATGGAGTATTGTAATCGTGCCGAAAAAAAAAATTGAGATTTTAGCGGAAATAGGGAATGCGATGAGGAGGAGAAACACACGCGCGCGTATGCTATGTGAAACAATATTGACATATCTTGGTGTTTACAAAGTGAAGATTGTAAGACGGTATGGTAACATTAAAACCTATTTGGAATATTGAGCATAATTCTTTATGATCGTTTGTAGTTAGCACCGAAGACGGGGTAAAACCCGAAAATATAGTATGCTAGAAGCCGATATAATATATTAATCATCAGAACCAACAACCTTTTTACTTTATCGTACGTAGTATGACAAGAAGGTTTAGTCTTAGCATTTTTGAAATATTTTGCAAATAAGCGGCTATTTCTGGAATTTCGTCGAAATAATTAAATAATAAATTAATGTAGAGGAAATTCTGAATAATTTATGACTATGAAATTGTTTGGTAAAATAAATAGTTTAGCCACATGAGCACATTCTATTTCATCGAGATCGCTCGTACTGCATTAAAACACTATAGTATTAAAACTAGTAGGTATTTTGTGGGAAAATCAAAACAATAACGGAAACATCTTTGATGGCGCCGTACCTGCGCTACATATTCCTGTATTTGGCAAATATTTGTTGATTATTTGTAGTAATTATTAGTAATAATAATCGTTATAGGTACACACACGATGACACATCATATTAACTAACCATTTGATTAGCATTGAATAGCTAAGTAATAACATATGCACACATGCGTTTACATCCTGCATATTGACACAATGGATGTAGTTCGATTAGATATATCAAGCTAATATTGCACCCGAATACAAATCTAGCCTAAAATACAGCCCAGTTTTCAATGGTCAGTTTCTAAAAGAGCTCACATTAGTACTAGTAAACATTCGTGTTGCAAAGACTTGCAAGCTCAATTAAAGCTTTTCTTTGCGGCTTTTTCATGTTAACATTCTATACATTCAAAAATAAATTAAAAAAATATAAAAATAAATAGCAGTTTTAATATCTGCTCCATTTACTGATACAATCTTGTTTATTTTCAGGTATTTTCTTAGTATATCTTGGATCCATTGGTCATACAGGGGGATCGCATAGGTTATGGACCCATAGGTCGTACAAGGCCAACTTGCCATTACGCATACTGTTGGCATTTTTCTCTACGATTTGTTTCGAAAATCACATCTATGAATGGGTTCGAGACCACAGAGTGCACCATAAATACACCGATACTGATGCGGATCCACACAATTCAAGAAGAGGTACCAAAAAAAGTCTACTACTTAAACACAAACCTTCATTTCTTATGTTGAAATGAAGGAAGTATGTGTTGATTAGCTACATATTATGTTTTGTGTCTTTAGGTTTCTTCTTCTCGCATTGCGGCTGGCTCATGGTGAGGAAACACAAGGATGTGATAGAAAAAGGAAAGACCATTGATCTGAGCGATTTGGAAGCTGACCCGGTGGTTATGTTCCAAAAAAGGTACACCGAAATACACAGAGAGAAATTTTTGTTTAATTCAAATAAATATGCAATGACTCAAAGAAATCTGTTGTTTTTTGCAATTTGTGTATTATAAGAAATGAGATTTATTTACTTCAAATAATTATGATTGTGTTGAGTGAAAGAATTACATTTTTTTAAATTAACAAATATGTTGGTCGATTTAAAATCCTTAAAATTATTAATTTGTTGAAGGAATAAATAGATAAGAATTCTTCGGAAGACTCGCCATGTGTCACCTCTTTTTTGGGATGTGGCACATCGTCGACCAGTGCTTGGTCTTCCCAACCCAACATATAGAGTCAAGGTTAAGTTAGTAAAGTGTACTCTGATTTGGAATCGCAACTTGAACCTGCAGGCACTGTACTCTATAAGCTCTATACTGTCGATCACGCGGCTTTATACTCTCGAAATGTACGAAGTGCGAGGAGCGAGTTTACAGCGCCATCTAACGATACAGTTGGATGGCATTAAAAATATATTTAAACCTATTTTTAAGCCAATGACAAAATATTACTTGAAACGAAATAAATCTCTCCTTATATACAAATTTATATGTTTGAATCAAAATTATATTTCATTGGTGTAAAGAAACGTTTCTTTTTTTCATCAAAACAAAAATATTACTTTAAAGGAAAGTAATTTTTGTTTGTATCCAAATATATTTATTCCACTTAAATAAATATTTCAAATAAATTAATCTCTGCAAGCAAATAAACTAGAGTTATCAATGAAGTAAATATTGTTAGCGTCAAAGAAATATGGTTTGACCCAAAAGAATAAATTCAAACAAATACATTTCTTTAAAACAAGAAATCTTTTCTAGCTGTGTAGGCTAGAATCGACACAATTGATAGATCTTAAATTCTATATAGTAGGTATTCATTTGACATATAATTTTATATTGCAGATACTATGGTATATTGATGCCCCTATGCTGCTTCGTTATGCCAACTTTTGTTCCCTGGTATTTCTGGAATGAACCTTTCCTTGTAGCGTTTGTCGTCGCCGGAGTTGGTCGGTACATTTGGAATGTGAACGGGACATGGCTGGTCAACAGTGCAGCCCATCTCTATGGTACTAAGCCATATGACAAGTAAGTATAAGATAAATCAGAAGGGTATGTGGTTAGAAAACGTTGGCTTGAAAAGTTTCATGCACAAAACAATTTGACACTTGACGTCAATAGCATAAATCTTGGATAACCAAAACTTACTATTAGTTTGTGATCTAGTGTTTTCATAATGACACCGAAAAAATATATATTTTTGCCCTCATCTACATATCATCCACATGTTATGTGCGGATTTATTAAGCCTTAGATTAGTATAAACTTGTATTAAAAATGAGCTTATCAAAACTACTTGAGTAGGTAATATAAAGAATCTAGCCAAATTACCTAAATATTTGACAAACTAAGAAGGTTTTGAAAGTTTTATTATATTTAAATTTATATTACCGCGAACATGTCAGATGCTTGAAGGAACTATCACAATATACCAAATAGGTGGCGGCATTTATAACCACCAGGTGATAGTTCACGAACAAAATTTTGTGGGGACAGAAAATCAAAACATACACACGCACACAAAATGTGGAATTTTGTGAATACGGGCAAAACGAAAACTTCGGAAGCAATTCGGTACATCGAGAGTGCCTTTTCCCTCAAACATTCAAGAGTTGGTTTGTAGAAATAAATTCAAAAATTCCCGTTATGCTCTAAATTTATACAGAAATAAATCTTTTTCTTTTCTGTATCAGACTAATGATTTTCGCCGCAAATAAACTTCATTCGAGTATTAATTTTTTCAATTCGGTAAAAGGTTAGAGCTGATAAAAATATCAATAAAACCGTATTTTAAACGGCTACAACTTGTTAAGGAATTGAGAAAACCGATAAGCCAATATGAACCTTTTTACTCGGAATGACATTTAGTTTTTAGAAGAAAATCTGTAAAAAGTTTTATGTGGACTTTATTTTGTTACTTATATTTAATTACTTTTTATTGTTGTAATGGGTATTGACTATGTTATTTTTTCGTTTTCGCGTTGTTTGATATGTATTTTAACATTTATCTTTCTTTGTTTGTTAACATTTCAAACGGCTTTAACTTCTTAAGGAATAGAAAAAAACATATAAGACCATATAAAACATTATACTCAGAATGACATTTAATTTCTAAAAATTAATTCTGCTGAAAAAAAGGTATACTATTAATATATTTATATTTTTTCTAATTAATGTTATTTTGTAACTGTTATTTAATAATCATTTTTAGTTTTGATTAAAAGTTAAGTCAATGTTTTTGGTGCTCCGCGAATTTTTCGTATGATCAAAAGCGCTCCCTGACTTCAAAAAGGTTAAGAACCACTGCACTAAGGCTTGTAGCCGAACGATGCCATACTTTATACGTATGGCTGATTCATCATATTATCTTCGGTTTTAATACATTAAAAGTCAAAATATTGTTCGTTGATTTTGAGGGGTTTGACCTGCTAGATTCCCAAAATGCCACACTGTACGGCGTAGCGCTCGAAAACAACTTTTTGTTGGGCATAAGAATGTATTTTTCTATGCAGCATTTCCAACGTTATTTCTCTCGCAAGAAAAATCAAATTAAAATTCGTCGCCGAAGAAATTCTCCAGCTATGAAACGATTATTGTTATCTGCGTTTCGCATTGAAACGCTTTTTTCTAGAGTATAATGTTTTCAACGCTATATCTTGAAACGCACATGTTTGAAGTCTGGAAATATTTTATTTGGTCGATTACTTAATGATATTCATGCCTATTTTGCAATTTTCTTGAATGAAAATTTGGCTACAATTAATCAAGGTAACTAGCGTTTCTATAAATTGGAACAAAATGAATAGGATAATAAATTTTAACCTGATGAAATGTCGATGGTGTGATGGCTTCCCCCACCTACAGAGGTGTATTCGCAAAAATTTAGCAGATGCATAAAATGAACGGTACCTATAGGTATAAAATGACTACCTATTTAAACTTAGTGCCTATTCAATTCAGTGGTGTTTTTCGTGGATGTTTTATACACTGGAGGAAGACCACAGGCATCACTTTTTCAAAACGTTTTCAGGACACATCAAGGTATCGATCAACTAATAAAAGTTACCCCTAAATTTATTTAACTTTTAGTTCCGATAAAAACAAACAAAAAAGGGATACTATCTTTAATAATTTATAATAAACACAACAATAATAGTTGTATATGTTCGAAGGCGCATAACTCTAGAACTACCAAACAGAAAACAAGTAAATAGAGCCTCTTCCATAGATTGGCGATTTTGTTTTCTTCAGTTTTTGCGCAATAAATTTTTGCGAACCAGATTCTCATGGAAGCGGATATCTCAGTAACGAATATTAGCACGATATCAGGATACGCACGTAATCAATCGTCACATTTTATTCAATGTGACTGCAGAAACAGAATATAATAATTTTTAAGTAATGTTTAGAGCGATTTAATATGAACGATACAATAAATTTTGTGCAGCGCGCACCAACAGTGGAAGATTATTGACTATTAGTACGATACGATCTAAACAATTTAATTTCGGAGTTCATAAAAGTTAAGTCAATGTTTTTGGTGCTCCGCGAATTTTTCGTATGATCAAAAGTGCTCCCTGGCTTCAAAAAAGGTTAAGAACCACTGCTTTAGAGAGAAGTTTGCCGCTGTTCGCTATTTGAATTGAGACGGGAACCTTACCGATTCTTCTTTGTTGTTGTAGGAACATCGAACCAAGAGAAAACGCATTTGTTGGTTACCTGGCCATGGGCGAAGGTTGGCACAACTACCACCACACATTTCCATGGGACTACAAGACGTCAGAGTTAGGAGATTACGGTCCGAACTTGACGTTGGGTTTCATCGACTTTTTCGCCAAGTTCGGATGGGCATACGACCTAAAAACTGCGTCACCAGATGTGATAAGGAAACGGATGTTGCGGACTGGAGATGGATCAAAATCGGTCGAAAAGACGAGCACTGACGAGAATTCATCGGAAGACACCAGTTGTAATGCCGAAGAAGAACACATATGGGGATGGGGCGACAAAAATATGAAAGAGAAAGATTTTGAATGCATCAGAAGATTTAATGTTAAGTAGATGTCGCGCCAAAATGTAATATAAGTTTGAAATTTTAGTCGGTAAGACTAAACCGATGTTTATGTCTGTTAATATTATACATGGTGTGTGAAATATCGAAATATCGATAATATCCGGATTTTATTCACTCAATGTTTCAAAAATAAGAGTAACCCGCTCAAATTCCTCACTATTCGCAATTTTTTCATCTTCACCATTCAATAATTCACAAATTATAAAATAGTTGTATTGCGTTATACCTTTCAAGGGCCGCTGGGCCGCTTAACCGGAACTGGTCTGTTATGGCCGTGGAAGATAGGTACCTTGTGATACATGTACAACATTATATTTTTCAAAACGTCACAATCCTTCCAACTTCCATACTTCTTTCGTCCAGATAACTCAGAATAACCTGTTCTAAGTTATTGTTAGAGTTTCCTGCGTCTTCCAAGCTAAGAATGACCAAGTTTTCTCTACTTTCGATAGTTCTAATAAAAAATCCATTCCGGATATCTCTTGTATCCCACGAGGAATTTTGGAAATACAACATTCGTCACCCAAAGTGACAACAACACAGCTTTTCACCAAGTGTGTAATAATAATAATAATAATAATAATAATAATAATAATAATTCCAATTTCAGGACAAAATGCTTTGAGATAAACCATAATAATGACAATAAAATATAGCAATGAACAATATCAATTACATACCATACCATATTAACAATAGAACACCAGGCAACACAAAATATAAATTTTGAAAATGTTGCCTGATATCTTCTAATTGATATCTTCTTAAAGTTCCTTAACCACTCTAAATTTGGGGTGGTTACCTCACTTACTGTCATTCTTAGAGACCCATATTGTGAAATGTTAAAATCGTTTTAAAAAAAACTTACTCCATGCCAATGTCTTCCATGATGCCACGAAAAATTGCAAGTACATCCCATAGAAGGCTCCGATGTACAAATAGACAAACGCCAAGACGTTAAACCACACAATATCCCATTTGTAGACCTTTTCGTTTTTTCCCGTTGACTGTTGTTCAGTACGGTTGGATTCTTTCGAAAATTGGTTGTTCGGATTGGTAGCTTCCGTTATAACAGCATTTCCAAACTGATTTGGCGACATGGCTGAAAGAATAATAAAGGTTTATCATCATATTAATCGGGTTTCCTTCTGGCAAACCTCTTGTGCGATATTCTGGGTATATTCATTCATATATAGGAGAGAATTGTTCTGTCTAGCCTATGCAGAAGATCTTCATTAACAGTTATGCCTCTAACGTGTGCTTTATATAAATAGAAGCTGCATAACGACCATCATAAAATTGAGATAAAATTTCGCAATGAAATTGAATGGTTTATGTGTCAATGAATGTTGACATAGACGTACAGGCATAGTTTATATACAGGTCAGTACTACGCGCAATAATGGGACTTGCAGTTCCAGTTCCGTTCACCATACATGTTTACAACAGCAGATAACTTAGAGTGTTCGAAAAAAATACTAAAAAAACTAATATACATACATTTTGAAGGGAACAACTTGTTAAGTGAATCCCAGTTTGGATTTAGCCATGGCAAATCTACCAGTCTACCTATCGATGCTCTTATAAATAAAGTCTTAAACAATTTTGAGCGCGGATACCGTTCAGTTGCCACGTTTTATGACCTCTCGAAAGCTTTCGATTGTGTCACACATCATATTCTATTAGACAAAAACTTAAGAAATATAACTTTTCGAAATCGAGCATTGAGTGAACAATTCGATTTCATCGAACAGGCTTTGCAGTTACGGGTACCCCAAGGATCGGTTTTGGGCCCCATTCTCTGTTTAATTTATATCGACGACACTGATTGTGCTACGCGCTGCACGAAATTTATATCTTTCATGTTAAATCGCTTAAAAAATGACTCGAAAATTATTATGCAATTCTTCTCCACATTACTTAATAATATAAACCTGCATTACAATTTTGGACAAAAGAGTGGCGGGTTCAAAACTCATCAAAACTAAAAAGACTAAAACCGAAAAAATGCATACCTGTTAAAAACACAAGCACCTTTACCACTAAGAAAAAATGACCATTAATACCATATACCCTACCATATACATGTATATATATGTTTTAAATCTAATATAGTGGGAGGACATATGTATTCATGAAATAAATGCATATAAATGCATAAGATTAACTGCATAAGTAGTACAATAACTTAATTATATAATGCTGATGCATTAAGTAAACCATTGTTTATATGATATTTTAATTTTAAATGAAGGTATTTAATACACTGGTTTGTTCTTGTGCATAGAGCAGTATGAACGGCATTGTTTATTACTGCATTATTCTTAAAATTTTCTCTATTGTTTACAAGTTATATAGAGTGACTATGACATCGGGAACCTAAGGGAAAAAAATAACGGTTAATTTTGCATAATTTATTTAAATATTTTTTGCGATTATACGTCGATCGATTAGATGACGTTTGAAATTGTCGGTTGACATTAGAAATGTCTGTTCTAAGATCAAACGATCGGTTGACGTGCAAGTGCCAAAAATTAATTGAACCAATTATAATCGATTATACTAAATTACAAAATTTTCAATAGATTTTAATTTATAACATAAAAAATTTAACAAATTCTTTATTGGCTATGTAAAAATCATTTTATTTTATCAATGTATATGTAGGGCCTTCGGGAATAACCTGGTATTCCAAATAAGCAATATTTATTGGCATATAAACCATCCAATTTCACAGCGGAAATTCATTGTAGTTTTATAACTGTCGTAATAGAGTGATGGCACACTTTAGAGCAATCATTTATGATTATTTATCTCTATGAAATTTATGACACGGCAATACTAAATACCAGTGCTATTGGTGCATCAGAATTGCCAAGAAAATATCTGTATAAAATAATCAAAATCGCGCAGACAAATAATGTTGTAATAGTAAATTGCAAAAACGCACTACGATGTGTTGGATGAACCATAAAAAATAAGACAGATATTTATATTAAACCCTTTTTTCCTCTGAAGAATATATATATATATATCGCAAACGACCAACTTTTGACTACATGTTTTTTGGATTTTTATCATAAAATATGATGATTAAAATAAATACTTAGGAGCATTATGGTATATTATAATACAAGTTTTATAAGACAAAAATTGGTGCACGAATTATTTTGGAACGAGTGCGCCAATACGTCTTACAAAACGAGTGCTATATACTATTTTTCCTTCTTCACGATAATAATTTTACATATATTTCAAAAATTGCAGTTATCTTACAATCTAGAGTAATTTTATATTCTACAGTTGGTAGTTGTTGTAAAATTCACAATTACGATTGACATAAGCGGGCCATCTTGTCTATTGCCCGATGAGTTTATGTCTAAAAACTACCTTCATTTAAAATTAAAATATCGTATAAACAATGGTTTACTTAATGCGTCAGCATTATATAATTAAGTTATTGTACTACTTATGCAGTTAATCTTATGCATTTATTTCATGAATACATATGTCCTCCCACTATATTAGATTTAAAACATATATATACATGTATATGGCAGGGTATATGGTATTAATGGCCATTATATCTTAGTGTGTCCTGTAAAAGTGCGCGTGTTTTTAACAGGTATGCAGTTTTTCGGTTTTAGTCTTTTTAGTTTTGATGAGTTTTTAACCCGGCACTTTTTTCTCCAAAATTGTAATGCCGGTTTTCATTAATTAATGTGGAGAAGTATTGCATAATAAGTTTTGAGTAATTTTTTAAGCGATTTAATTCGAAAGATATAAATTTCGTGCAGCGCGCGGCACAATCAATGTCGTCGATATAAATTAAAAAGAGAATGGGGCCCAAAACCGATCCTTGGGGTACCCCGTAACTGCGAAGCCTGTTCGCTGAAATTGAATTGTTCACTTTTACGTGTTGGTAACGATTACCCAGATACGACTTCGATAACTCAATGCTCGATTTCGAAAAGTTATATTCCTTAAGTTTTTCTAATAGAATATGATGTGTGACACAATCGAAAGCTTTCGAGAGGTCATAAAACGTGGCTACTGAATGGTATCCGCGCTCAAAATTGTTTAAGCTTTATTTATAAGAGCATTGATAGGTAGACTGGTAGATTTGCCATGGCTAAATCCAAACTGAGATTCACTAAACAAGTTGTTCCCTTCAAAATGTATGTATATTTGTTAAATTGTTAAATGAAACATGGTTAAAATTAAAGGTGTCAGATGTTATATTTTTTATGTATTGCAGTGGATTCATATCAGGTTTGCTTAGTTTTTTAACAATATCACGGGGTATGCTTATAAAAAAAAATTTCAGCCGAGGGTACATTATCCAAACTAGTTTTCTTTCGGTTAGTGTTATCTTTTATTATTTTCCATAATGATGACGATTTGTTGGCACCCGACTCTAATCTAGCAATCGCTACATGTTTTGTGTCCTACTGGGCACTTATTCAAGCGCTATAGGAAATGAGAAATAACTTACACGATTGACAATCAAAGAAAACTCAAAAAAAAAAAACGCAATTGTAAAAACTTACAATTTGTCAGGCGCGGCCCGTGGAGAACATAAAACAACATAAAAAGGTCACAAACAAAGATATATGAGACTGCAGAACAGATTTTTATCGTAAAAATATCTACGATTGTCAAAACATCAGCCTTTGACACTATATACACACACAGAATTTTTTTTTGTACCTTGGTCAAATATGTTCAGGGGACCCAAAAGGACCTATTTCCGCTAAAATCTCAACAAAAAAAAATTCGGCACGATTACAATACTTTACATACTGCGTACGATAAAGTAAAAAGCGGTTTTAATTGGTGTAATCAATAAGTAATTTGGTGTACTACTCACCGTGGTTGGCAAATAGGCTTTAATAGATGGTAGGGTTAGAAGCAGGCTTAATATATCGGGTGAGTTTGGAAAAAATGGCCAAATTAACCTATTTGCCGTATTCATTGTTCGGATGAGTCGATTAAAGTGGGTCGCAGTATTGTGTTTAGAAATTTTTGTGACACAGTTCTTCTTAAAAAAATACCGTATGGACTACGTACGCTTTGAATGGCACATGATATATCGAATGGCCGAAAAAGAAAGTTCCGGTCCAGTGTGGATATTTTTGGTGAAGACAAAACTCACAGTTCATCATCGAAGCTTGTACCGTTGACACAGTTGTTCGTTCTGTGCTATACATAGGTCTACTCTCATATAAACAGGTAGGGTAAATCATTTGGTATTTCATCTTAAAAATATTAATTTGTTTATATATTTATCGTTAATTTTTAAACGTTGTTTGTTTGGCCCATTATTTTCTGTCAGATTTTAATCCTTCATTGCTTAAATCTCATTCTGTTCATTTTCTCTTATTGGTTCACGAATCCTTTTGATGGTAAATTTTGTCCGCTACACTGTGGTATTGTTATTATTAAGGGTCAATCCATCTAAAGTGGTCCAGAGGAATTTTTTTTTTGGGATGGTCCTAAAGATTTGTAATAAAAACTACTCTATTAAGCAGATTTCTTAACTAATTAACTAATTATATAAAACAAAATCTGTTAAGCATATCAAAACTTATATATTTCTCTGGTGGTGCAGCAAGTCAATACAAGAACAAAAAGAACTTTGCAAACTTATCGTATCATAAAAAAGTTTTTGGGATAGATGCAGAATGGCGTTTTTTTCGACGTGCACATGGTAAAAACGCATGCGACGGTATAGGGGGGACAACGAAGCGACTAGTGGCTAAAGCCAGTCTTCAAAGACCGCTTAATAGCCAAATCCTTAATGTAGAAGGTATGTTCTCCTTTTGTAATCGACACCTACCAGGGGTAAACTACATCTTAGTGGCAAAAGAAGAGGTTTCAGAACACAAAACCACCCTTTATGATAGAGTTCAGAGATCCAAGCAGATAAAAGGAACTAGAAGTTTTCACAAATTCTCTCCTCGACCAACAGAAGGTGTAATAAGATGTTACATCATATCAACTTCAGAAACGTATGAAGTTCACTTAGTTTTATAAGTCTCTTTTATAAAAAATGACATAGTTGTTATGAACAGTATGCTTGGTTTTGTATTTACTGAGAATTTTTAATTAAATTTGCTTTACCGTCATGTGATTTTGCTCTCATTTTAAAGTGCTGTCATTCCAAACACAGTACAATACACAAGAATGTTTTTATTTATTATTAAACCTTATGAAAAGATGAATTAATTTTAAAAGTTGCAGATTTTTTGTCCTGGTCGCATCAGAGATATATGACATTAAACATCGTAAAAATAAGAAATTTTTAAACATTTTAATATGTATCAGTTTCATCGACTCCAATTTCCGCGTTAAAAATCTGGAATTCCTGGACTATTAGGATAATATGAATGATAATATGAGTAATATTGATAACGTGATGTATAACGATGTTATACAGAGCGTTCCATTAAAAAAAAACACAAGAAAAATGATTTGTAAATGTTAAAAAAATAATACGTGGTAGGATCACCCTGTATAGTATATACATTTTTTGTCAACTTAAGCAGCTAGATAAGTATTGGTTTTAATTATTGTCTGACAAATTTATAAGATAATATCTGCAAAACGAATGGAGTTTTTACGTAATATTTATCTTCTATAAACCAATATTTTTAAGTACATATTGCATATTGTTAAACAAATAAGTAATAAATGAATGGTCAACTGTTAAGTGTAAAAAAAGCTGGTGACATAAAACATATTATAATATCGACCATTTAAAATAACAACATAAAGGTTCTTTTTTGTAGATATTTCCATGTAAATTTTTTTAATAACATACTGTGTAAGTAATAAATAAATAATCATTTATTTGTAGGTATTTGCTTGGAAATACTTTTGTTGCCTGAAAATACTAATATATAATGGAACCATTCGCAAATATAGAAACAATGTATGTCGGCATTGTAAAGGTCATAGTAAAGCAAATATATTTACACTCTGAGCAATTTGACATAGGCAATAATATTTGCCAAAGATGGAACACCATCTGCAATAAAACATGGTGTAAAATCACTTGTAGACAGCAGACTTCAGAACACTTCTTAAGAGTTTCACCTTCCATTGTAGTGTGTGCAATAACTTTGTATTGTACTACAAAACTTAAAAAGTGTTACGAGTTTTTCTAGTCACAAGAGAGTGACCTAAAAAGTCGCTATTTTGAATTGTGTGTTACATACATTAGCTGTATGACACAGTATATTCTTATTATTATCATAAGTATTTTATATTTTTTCAGGCAATGTCGAATTCTATCTTAACATCGCTACTGGATTTTGACAACGCATCCAATCAAAACTTGAAAAGACATGATCATGTAGTTACTACGAAGCAAGAAAAACTGAATGGAAAAACATATAAATGGGACATAGTATGGTTCAATGTTATTGTTTTTATTTACCTATATGCATCAGGAATATATGGATTATACCTGGCTATTACAACATGTAGCTGGAAAACCGTAATATGGAGTAAGTTGTTTTTTATATTAAACGTTTGTCTGACAAATGTAGGCATTGGCCTTTTATGCATGATTTCGATAATTTTCGATAGTTTTTTGTGCATTCTTTATGTAGATGTGTGTCTACAACAGCACATTTTTGAGAAACATAAGCGAAATGTTTAAAAAATTTAGTTTAACATAACTTTAGCTTTCCTAAAAAATAATTAGACATTATGGAAATCTTTAAGTCGTGTCAGATGAACACTTAAACCTTGAGTCTCCGGCAAAATGACCCTACTATCGGTAAATTAAATATTAATTTGTTGCCTTTAGACCTGTAGAGCTTTCCAAATATTTTAGTCGACCTATACTCGATTATAGAGCCACTATTTGTACTTTAAGTAACCTAATTTAAGATAGTGTTCCACACAATTATAGAAATAACAAAACATATTTTATTGCAGCTTCTCAAATTTTATAAACTGATGACAATGATTTAAATGTTGATGAACAATATATATATACTGTTATAAGAACTTCAATGGACATGCACAAAAGATCACATATGGTATCTAACAAAGCTAACTGAGCTAACTGTGCTAACTATACTAATTGGTTAGCATTAAATAGCTAATAACACATGTACACTACGACATGTAAACCCAGAACGTAAGAATTGACCAAACTACCATCTCTCGCTGTGATCCCTGTGTTTGATGGCTCATAACTTTTTTAAGACCGAAATAAACACGAACCAGTGAATCAGTTTGAATCCCTGTTTGTAAATAAAATATTGTCGGGTATAATTAATTTTACATCTAAATTCATTACCTATTTAAATTTAAGTCGGATTACTATTCAAAATTCCGAAATTAAATTGTTTAGATCGTATCGTACTAATAGTCAATAATCTTCCACTGTTGGTGCGCGCTGCACAAAATTTATTGTATCATTCATATTAAATCGCTCTAAAAATTACTTAAAAATTATTATATTCTGTTTCTGCAGTCACATTGAATAAAATATGACGATCGATTACGTGCGTATCCTGATATCGTGCTAATATTCGTTACTGAGATATCCGCTTCCATGAGAATCTGGTTCGCAAAAATTTATTACGCAAAAACTGAAGGGAACAAAATCGCCAATCTATGGAAGAGGCTCTATTTACTTGTTTTCTGTTTGGTAGTTCTAGAGTTATGCGCCTTCAAACATATACAACTATTATTGTTGTTTATTATAAATTATTAAAGATGGAATCCCTTTTTTGTTTGTTTTTATCGGAACTAAAAGTTAAGTAAATTTAGGGGTAACTTTTATTAGTTGATCGATACCTTGATGTGTCCTGAAAACGTCTTGAAAGAGTGATGCCTGTGGACTTCCTCCAGTGTATAAACCATCCACTCAAAACACCACTGAATTGAATAGGCACTAAGTGTAAATAGGTAGCCATTTTATACCTATAGGTACCGTTCATTTTATGCATCTGCTAAATTTTTGCGAATTCACCTCTGTAGGTGGGGGAATCCATCACACCATCGACATTTCACCAGGATAAAATTTATTATCCTATTCATTTTGTTCCAATTTATAGGAATGCTAGTTACCTTGATTAATTGTAGCCAAATTTTCATTCAAGAAAATTGCAAAACAGGCATGAATATCAATAAGAAATCGATCAAATAAAATATTTCCAAACTTCAAACATGTGCGTTTCAAGATATAGCGTTGAAAACATTGTACTCTAGAAAAAAGCGTTTCAATGCGAAACGCAGAAACAAAAATCGTTTCATAGCTGGAGAATTTCTTCGGCGACGAATTTTAATTTGATTTTTCTTGCGAGAGAAATAACGTCGTAAATGCTGCATAGAAAAATACATTCTTACGCCCAACAAAAAATTGTTTTCGAGCGCTACGCCGCACAGCGTGGCATTTTGGGAATCTAGCAGGACAAAACCCACAAAATCAACGAACAATATTTTGACCTTTAATGTATTAAAATCGAAGATAATATGATGAATCAGCCATACGTATAAAGTATGGCATCGTTCGGCTACAAGCCTTAGTGCAGTGGTTCTTAACCTTTTTGAAGTCAGGGAGCACTTTTGATCATACGAAAAATTCGCGGAGCACCAAAAACATTGACTTAACTTTTACTCAAAACTAAAAACGATTATTAAATAACAGTTACAAAATAGCGTTAATTAGAAAAAATATAAATATATGAATAGTCTACCTTCTTTTCGGCAGAATTAATTTTTAGAAATCAAATGTCATTTTGAGTATAATGTTTTATATGGTCTTATATGTTTTTTCTATTCCTTAAGAAGTTACAGCCGTTTGAAATGTTAACAAACAAAGAAAAATAAAAGATAAAATACATATCAAACAACGCGAAAACGAACAAAATAACATAATCAATACCATTACAAAAATAAAAAGTAAATAAATTTAAGTAACAAAATAAAATCCACATAAAACTTTTTACAGATTTTCTTCTAAAAACTAAACGTCATTCCGAGTAAAAAGGTTCATATTGACTTATTGGTTTTCTCAATTCCTTAAGAAGTTGTAGCCGTTTAAAATACTGATACAGATAAGAAAAAGATATATTTCTGTATAAATTTAGAACATAACGGGAATTTTGGAATTTATTTCTACAAACGAACTCTTGAATGTTTGAGGGAAAAAGCACTCTCGATGTACCGAATTGTTTCCGAAGTTTTCTTTTTGCCCGTATTCACATAATTCCACATTTTGTGTGTGTGTATGTTTTGATTTTCTGGCCCCATAAAATTTTCTTCCTGAACTATCACCTGGTGGTTATAAATGCCGCCACCTATTTGGTATATTGTGATAGTTCCTCCAAGCATCTGACACGTTCGCGGTAATATAAATTTAAATATAAGAACACTTTCAAAACCTTCTTAGTTTGTCAAATATTTAGGTAATTTGGCTAGATTTTTTATATTAGCGGCTATGTACCACCTACTCAAGTAGTATTGATAAGCTCATTTTTAATACAACTTTATACAAATCTAAGGCTTAATAAATCCGCACATAACATGTGGATGATATGTAGGTCAGGGCAGAAGAATATATCATCAAAACGTCATATTTATTATCTTTTATTCTATTATTTTCAGGTATTTTCTTAGTAATAATTGGATCCATCGGCCATACGGCTGGGTCCCACAGACTATGGACCCATAGGTCCTACAAAGCCAATTTGCCGTTACGCATAATTCTGGCATTTTTCTCTACGATTTGTTTCGAAAACCACATCTATGAATGGGTTCGAGACCACAGAGTTCACCACAAATACACCGATACTGACGCAGATCCACACAATTCAACAAGAGGTATCAAAAAAGTCCACTACTTAAAAACAAACCTTCAGTTTTTATGTTGAAATGAAGGAAGTACGTGTTGGATTAGATACATATTATATTTTGTGGTTTCAGGGTTCTTCTTCTCGCATTGCGGGTGGCTAATGGTGAGGAAACACAAAGATGTGATAGAAAAAGGCAAGACCATTGATTTGACCGACTTAGAAGCTGACCCGGTGATTATGTTCCAAAAAAGGTGCCCAGTATGACTTTTTACTATTTTACACGCATAGAAATAGTCTAGAGTTGACGCGATAGCTTATAAAGTTGTTGCCATGTATCAAATTTTTGCTTAGTAAGAGTTGTTTGAAGTAAAATAATGTGTTTAATCTCCAAGCAGAATTGTATGTGTCAAGAGACATAAGTTTAACAAAGAGTTACCTATTTGCTGTAATATTCTTATCCTGCTATTAGTAGTAATAAACTATTACATATTGCGAGGAAGCACTACTATAAAATTACCTAGTGTCATTTCTACATTACACCTGTGTATACTTTGTCAGCTTAAAAAGAAAACTGCCATTACAATATAATCAGTGTAATCCGTTATTCGTGTTGTAGTTTTCAGGCTCAATATTTGTGGCGAATATTTTTGTATATAAGAAAACATAAAGTACATACCTTTAGGTAAGTTATAGCGAATATATTGTGCACAACAAACCAAACTCACTGGTTATGCTAAACACCGCATAAGCGGTTTTCTTAAAACTAACAACAAATGTAATTGTATACCTACGGACTATCTGAGTTTATATCGCTTATGTCAGTTGTTACTATCAATAAGACATTAACCTATAATGAGCACGTAATATTTCCCTAGGAGATTTTTAAAATTCATGATAGTTACACTAGAATCGAGATTAACTAATAATAGTTTAAATACTGGAAAAATTTACCCTCTAAAACGGCAAATTTCGTCAAAATAGATAAATAATAAATTAAAGTAGAGGAAATTTTGTATAATTTATGTCATAACATTCTTTGTAAAATTTATAGTTTAGAACATCTTGGTGTTCACAAAGTCAATGTGTATTTCAAGTGCGGATAGCAATGTTGTTATGTTTTCGCGAATAAATACAAGAAAGATCATACGTAGTATGATAAAGTATAGTAATCGTGGCGAAATTTTTTTTTTTTAGATTTTAGCGGAAATATGTCCGTAAATTCTGAATAACATTTTTTGGTAAAATAAATAGTTTAGCCGCATGAGCAAATTCTATTTCATCGAGATCGCTCGTACTGCATTAAAACACTATAGTATTAAAACTAGTTAGCCAGGATTTGTCAGATATTGTAATTCTAATGACAGTAGCTAGTGTCAAATGCTGATGTTTTGCATTACATACTGTAAATCTAATTAAAATATCTATATCTAGTTCTAGTAGTTTTATTTTCATGTAGACATGACCGGTCTCGATCAAATAGAATCTCATCCAGCTAAACTATTAATATATGGTATGATAAAGTCATGTGCCTGGCCACGCTAGATGCAAAGTACACCAATGGCTTTAAGAAATCGAAATACACGATTCTTCCATATTCTTCTGACAATTAATTTTATATTTTAGATACTATGCCATATTGATGCCGCTATGCTGCTTCGTTATGCCAACTTTTGTTCCCTGGTATTTCTGGAATGAAACTTTCCATGTGGCTTTTTATGTGGCTGGTATTGGTCGCTACATTTGGAATGTGAACGGCACATGGCTTGTCAACAGTGCAGCCCATATCTATGGTACTAAACCATATGACAAGTAAGTATAACATAAACCCCAATTATTTCTGGTTGGCAAATGTTGGCTTCAAAATGTTCAAGAACAAAGTTAACGTGATGAATTAAACAGTGTGTTCATTTCAAATCGCATCGCATCAAGAGTTATTAAGGCTCTCGTCTCAATTCAAATGGCGCGCTTTTATACTAAGCTTCGAAATTCGATTTTACGTTGTTTATCGGTGGTTGAATGTTATTATTTCGCTTCATGTGCGATTACGAGCAAAGTAGTTGGGATACAAATTATTATTATACACGTTTATGGGTCAGATACATTGGGTAATTAATTCTAAAAAGTACAGCCCTCTATCTATTTTAGTTTGTTCAGGAGGATTTTTGAAACTTAGATTTTACGTTGTTTATCGGTGGTTAAATGTTATTATTTCCCTTCATGTGCAATTACGAGCAAAGTAGTTGGGATACAAATTATTATTATACACGTTTATGGGTCAGATACATTGGGTAATTAATTCTAAAAAGTACAGCCCTCTATCTATTTTAGTTTGTTCAGGAGGATTTTTGAAACATAGATTTCACGTTGTTTATCGGTGGTTGAATGTTATTATTTCGCTTCACGTGCGATTACGAGCTAAGTAGTTGGGATACAAATTATTATTATACACGTTTATGGATCAGATACATTGGGTAATTAATTCTAAAAAGTACAGCCCTCTATCTATTTTAGTTTGTGCAGGAGGATTTTTGAAACTTAGATTTTACGTTGTTTATCGGTGGTTGAATGTTATTATTTCGCTTCATGTGCGATTACGACCAAAGTAGTTGGGATACAAATTATTATTATACACGTTTATGGATCAGATACATTGGGTAATTAATTCTAAAAAGTACAGCCCTCTATCTATTTTAGTTTGTTCAGGAGGATTTTTGAAACTTAGATTTTACGTTGTTTATCGGTGGTTGAATGTTATTATTTCGCTTCATGTGCGATTACGAGCAAAGTAGTTGGGATACAAATTATTATTATACACGTTTATGGGTCAGATACATTGGGTAACTAATTCTAAAAAGTACAGCCCTCTATCTATTTTCGTTTGTTCAGGAGGATTTTTGAAACTTAGATTTTACGCTGTTTATCGGTGGTTTAATGTTATTATTTCGCTTCATGTGCGATTACGAGCAAAGTAGTTGGGATACAAATTATTATTATACACGTTTATGGGTCAGATACATTGGGTAACTAATTCTAAAAAGTACAGCCCTCTATCTATTTTAGTTTGTTCAGGAGGATTTTTGAAACTTAGATTTTACGTTGTTTATCGGTGGTTGAATGTTATTATTTCGCTTCATGTGCGATTACGAGCAAAGTAGTTGGGATACAAATTATTATTATACACGTTTATGGGTCAGATACATTGGGTAACTAATTCTAAAAAGTACAGCCCTCTATCTATTTTAGTTTGTTCAGGAGGATTTTTGAAACTTAGATTTTACGTTGTTTATCGGTGGTTGAATGTTATTATTTCGCTTCATGTGCGATTACGAGCAAAGTAGTTGGGATACAAATTATTATTATACACGTTTATGGGTCAGATACATTGGGTAACTAATTCTAAAAAGTACAGCCCTCTATCTATTTTAGTTTGTTGAGGAGGATTTTTGAAACTTAGATTTTACGCTGTTTATCGGTGGTTTAATGTTATTATTTCGCTTCATGTGCGATTACGAGCAAAGTAGTTGGGATACAAATTATTATTATACACGTTTGTGGGTCAGATACATTGGGTAATTAATTCTAAAAAGTACAGCCGTCTATTTATTTTAGTTTGTTCAGGAGGATTTTTGAAACTTAGATTTTACGCTGTTTATCGGTGGTTGAATATTATTATTTCGCTTCATGTGCGATTACGAGCAAAGTAGTTGGGATACAAATTATTATTATACACGTTTATGGGTCAGATACATTGGGTAACTAATTCTAAAAAGTACAGCCCTCTATCTATTTTAGTTTGTTCAGGAGGATTTTTGAAACTTAGATTTTACGCTGTTTATCGGTGGTTTAATGTTATTATTTCGCTTCATGTGCGATTACGAGCAAAGTAGTTGGGATACAAATTATTATTATACACGTTTATGGGTCAGATACATTGGGTAACTAATTCTAAAAAGTACAGCCCTCTATCTATTTTAGTTTGTTCAGGAGGATTTTTGAAACTTAGATTTTACGCTGTTTATCGGTGGTTTAATGTTATTATTTCGCTTCATGTGCGATTACGAGCAAAGTAGTTGGGATACAAATTATTATTATACACGTTTATGGGTCAGATACATTGGGTAACTAATTCTAAAAAGTACAGCCCTCTATCTATTTTAGTTTGTTCAGGAGGATTTTTGAAACTTAGATTTTACGCTGTTTATCGGTGGTTTAATGTTATTATTTCGCTTCATGTGCGATTACGAGCAAAGTAGTTGGGATACAAATTATTATTATACACGTTTATGGGTCAGATACATTGGGTAATTAATTCTAAAAAGTACAGCCCTCTATTTATTTTAGTTTGTTCAGGAGGATTTTTGAAACTTAGATTTTACGCTGTTTATCGGTGGTTGAATGTTATTATTTCGCTTCATGTGCGATTACGAGCAAAGTAGTTGGGATACAAATTATTATTATACACGTTTATGGGTCAGATACATTGGGTAACTAATTCTAAAAAGTACAGCCCTTTATCTATTTTAGTTTGTTCAGGAGGATTTTTGAAACTTAGATTTTACGCTGTTTATCGGTGGTTGAATATTATTATTTCGCTTCGTGTGCGATTACGAGCAAAGTAGTTGGGATACAAATTATTATTATACACGTTTATGGGTCAGATACATTGGGTAACTAATTCTAAAAAGTACAGCCCTCTATCTATTTTAGTTTGTTCAGGAGGATTTTTGAAACTTAGATTTTACGTTGTTTATCGGTGGTTAAATGTTATTATTTCCCTTCATGTGCAATTACGAGCAAAGTAGTTGGGATACAAATTATTATTATACACGTTTATGGGTCAGATACATTGGGTAATTAATTCTAAAAAGTACAGCCCTCTATCTATTTTAGTTTGTTCAGGAGGATTTTTGAAACATAGATTTCACGTTGTTTATCGGTGGTTGAATGTTATTATTTCGCTTCACGTGCGATTACGAGCTAAGTAGTTGGTATACAAATTATTATTATACACGTTTATGGATCAGATACATTGGGTAATTAATTCTAAAAAGTACAGCCCTCTATCTATTTTAGTTTGTGCAGGAGGATTTTTGAAACTTAGATTTTACGTTGTTTATCGGTGGTTGAATGTTATTATTTCGCTTCATGTGCGATTACGACCAAAGTAGTTGGGATACAAATTATTATTATACACGTTTATGGATCAGATACATTGGGTAATTAATTCTAAAAAGTACAGCCCTCTATCTATTTTAGTTTGTTCAGGAGGATTTTTGAAACTTAGATTTTACGTTGTTTATCGGTGGTTGAATGTTATTATTTCGCTTCATGTGCGATTACG
The DNA here is from genome assembly GCA_964023965.1 of Melinopterus prodromus. Classification (NCBI taxonomy): domain Eukaryota; kingdom Metazoa; phylum Arthropoda; class Insecta; order Coleoptera; family Scarabaeidae; genus Melinopterus; species Melinopterus prodromus. The sequence continues at coordinate 26,222,219 of OZ030398.1, read as the reverse complement.
AGCAAAGTAGTTGGGATACAAATTATTATTATACACGTTTATGGGTCAGATACATTGGGTAACTAATTCTAAAAAGTACAGCCCTCTATCTATTTTAGTTTGTTCAGGAGGATTTTTGAAACTTAGATTTTACGCTGTTTATCGGTGGTTTAATGTTATTATTTCGCTTCATGTGCGATTACGAGCAAAGTAGTTGGGATACAAATTATTATTATACACGTTTATGGGTCAGATACATTGGGTAACTAATTCTAAAAAGTACAGCCCTCTATCTATTTTAGTTTGTTCAGGAGGATTTTTGAAACTTAGATTTTACGTTGTTTATCGGTGGTTGAATGTTATTATTTCGCTTCATGTGCGATTACGAGCAAAGTAGTTGGGATACAAATTATTATTATACACGTTTATGGGTCAGATACATTGGGTAACTAATTCTAAAAAGTACAGCCCTCTATCTATTTTAGTTTGTTCAGGAGGATTTTTGAAACTTAGATTTTACGTTGTTTATCGGTGGTTGAATGTTATTATTTCGCTTCATGTGCGATTACGAGCAAAGTAGTTGGGATACAAATTATTATTATACACGTTTATGGGTCAGATACATTGGGTAACTAATTCTAAAAAGTACAGCCCTCTATCTATTTTAGTTTGTTGAGGAGGATTTTTGAAACTTAGATTTTACGCTGTTTATCGGTGGTTTAATGTTATTATTTCGCTTCATGTGCGATTACGAGCAAAGTAGTTGGGATACAAATTATTATTATACACGTTTGTGGGTCAGATACATTGGGTAATTAATTCTAAAAAGTACAGCCGTCTATTTATTTTAGTTTGTTCAGGAGGATTTTTGAAACTTAGATTTTACGCTGTTTATCGGTGGTTGAATATTATTATTTCGCTTCATGTGCGATTACGAGCAAAGTAGTTGGGATACAAATTATTATTATACCCGTTTATGGGTCAGATACATTGGGTAACTAATTCTAAAAAGTACAGCCCTCTATCTATTTTAGTTTGTTCAGGAGGATTTTTGAAACTTAGATTTTACGCTGTTTATCGGTGGTTTAATGTTATTATTTCGCTTCATGTGCGATTACGAGCAAAGTAGTTGGGATACAAATTATTATTATACACGTTTATGGGTCAGATACATTGGGTAACTAATTCTAAAAAGTACAGCCCTCTATCTATTTTAGTTTGTTCAGGAGGATTTTTGAAACTTAGATTTTACGCTGTTTATCGGTGGTTTAATGTTATTATTTCGCTTCATGTGCGATTACGAGCAAAGTAGTTGGGATACAAATTATTATTATACACGTTTATGGGTCAGATACATTGGGTAACTAATTCTAAAAAGTACAGCCCTCTATCTATTTTAGTTTGTTCAGGAGGATTTTTGAAACTTAGATTTTACGCTGTTTATCGGTGGTTTAATGTTATTATTTCGCTTCATGTGCGATTACGAGCAAAGTAGTTGGGATACAAATTATTATTATACACGTTTATGGGTCAGATACATTGGGTAATTAATTCTAAAAAGTACAGCCCTCTATTTATTTTAGTTTGTTCAGGAGGATTTTTGAAACTTAGATTTTACGCTGTTTATCGGTGGTTGAATGTTATTATTTCGCTTCATGTGCGATTACGAGCAAAGTAGTTGGGATACAAATTATTATTATACACGTTTATGGATCAGATACATTGGGTAACTAATTCTAAAAAGTACAGCCCTTTATCTATTTTAGTTTGTTCAGGAGGATTTTTGAAACTTAGATTTTACGCTGTTTATCGGTGGTTTAATGTTATTATTTCGCTTCATGTGCGATTACGAGCAAAGTAGTTGGGATACAAATTATTATTATACACGTTTATGGGTCAGATACATTGGGTAACTAATTCTAAAAAGTACAGCCCTCTATCTATTTTAGTTTGTTCAGGAGGATTTTTGAAACTTAGATTTTACGTTGTTTATCGGTGGTTGAATGTTATTATTTCGCTTCATGTGCGATTACGAGCAAAGTAGTTGGGATACAAATTATTATTATACACGTTTATGGGTCAGATACATTGGGTAACTAATTCTAAAAAGTACAGCCCTCTATCTATTTTAGTTTGTTCAGGAGGATTTTTGAAACTTAGATTTTACGTTGTTTATCGGTGGTTGAATGTTATTATTTCGCTTCATGTGCGATTACGAGCAAAGTAGTTGGGATACAAACTATTATTATACACGTTTATGGGTCAGATACATTGGGTAACTAATTCTAAAAAGTACAGCCCCCTATCTATTTTAGTTTGTTCAGGAGGATTTTTGAAACTTAGATTTTACGCTGTTTATCGGTGGTTTAATGTTATTATTTCGCTTCATGTGCGATTACGAGCAAAGTAGTTGGGATACAAATTATTATTATACACGTTTATGGGTCAGATACATTGGGTAACTAATTCTAAAAAGTACAGCCCTCTATCTATTTTAGTTTGTTCAGGAGGATTTTTGAAACTTAGATTTTACGCTGTTTATCGGTGGTTTAATGTTATTATTTCGCTTCATGTGCGATTACGAGCAAAGTAGTTGGGATACAAATTATTATTATACACGTTTATGGGTCAGATACATTGGGTAATTAATTCTAAAAAGTACAGCCGTCTATTTATTTTAGTTTGTTCAGGAGGATTTTTGAAACTTAGATTTTACGCTGTTTATCGGTGGTTGAATGTTATTATTTCGCTTCATGTGCGATTACGAGCAAAGTAGTTGGGATACAAATTATTATTATACACGTTTATGGGTCAGATACATTGGGTAACTAATTCTAAAAAGTACAGCCCTCTATCTATTTTAGTTTGTTCAGGAGGATTTTTGAAACTTAGATTTTACGCTGTTTATCGGTGGTTTAATGTTATTATTTCGCTTCATGTGCGATTACGAGCAAAGTAGTTGGGATACAAATTATTATTATACACGTTTATGGGTCAGATACATTGGGTAACTAATTCTAAAAAGTACAGCCCTCTATCTATTTTAGTTTGTTCAGGAGGATTTTTGAAACTTAGATTTTACGCTGTTTATCGGTGGTTTAATGTTATTATTTCGCTTCATGTGCGATTACGAGCAAAGTAGTTGGGATACAAATTATTATTATACACGTTTATGGGTCAGATACATTGGGTAACTAATTCTAAAAAGTACAGCCCTCTATCTATTTTAGTTTGTTCAGGAGGATTTTTGAAACTTAGATTTTACGCTGTTTATCGGTGGTTTAATGTTATTATTTCGCTTCATGTGCGATTACGAGCAAAGTAGTTGGGATACAAATTATTATTATACACGTTTATGGGTCAGATACATTGGGTAACTAATTCTAAAAAGTACAGCCCTCTATCTATATTAGTTTGTTCAGGAGGATTTTTGAAACTTAGATTTTACGTTGTTTATCGGTGGTTGAATGTTATTATTTCGCTTCATGTGCGATTACGAGCAAAGTAGTTGGGATACAAATTATTATTATACACGTTTATGGGTCAGATACATTGGGTAACTAATTCTAAAAAGTACAGCCCTCTATCTATTTTAGTTTGTTCAGGAGGATTTTTGAAACTTAGATTTTACGCTGTTTATCGGTGGTTTAATGTTATTATTTCGCTTCATGTGCGATTACGAGCAAAGTAGTTGGGATACAAATTATTATTATACACGTTTATGGGTCAGATACATTGGGTAATTAATTCTAAAAAGTACAGCCGTCTATTTATTTTAGTTTGTTCAGGAGGATTTTTGAAACTTAGATTTTACGCTGTTTATCGGTGGTTGAATGTTATTATTTCGCTTCATGTGCGATTACGAGCAAAGTAGTTGGGATACAAATTATTATTATACACGTTTATGGGTCAGATACATTGGGTAACTAATTCTAAAAAGTACAGCCCTCTATCTATTTTAGTTTGTTCAGGAGGATTTTTGAAACTTAGATTTTACGCTGTTTATCGGTGGTTTAATGTTATTATTTCGCTTCATGTGCGATTACGAGCAAAGTAGTTGGGATACAAATTATTATTATACACGTTTATGGGTCAGATACATTGGGTAACTAATTCTAAAAAGTACAGCCCTCTATCTATTTTAGTTTGTTCAGGAGGATTTTTGAAACTTAGATTTTACGCTGTTTATCGGTGGTTTAATGTTATTATTTCGCTTCATGTGCGATTACGAGCAAAGTAGTTGGGATACAAATTATTATTATACACGTTTATGGGTCAGATACATTGGGTAACTAATTCTAAAAAGTACAGCCCTCTATCTATTTTAGTTTGTTCAGGAGGATTTTTGAAACTTAGATTTTACGCTGTTTATCGGTGGTTTAATGTTATTATTTCGCTTCATGTGCGATTACGAGCAAAGTAGTTGGGATACAAATTAATATTATACACGTTTATGGGTCAGATACATTGGGTAATTAATTCCAAAAAGTACAGCCCTCTATTTATTTTAGTTTGTTCAGGAGGATTTTTGAAACTTAGATTTTACGCTGTTTATCGGTGGTTGAATATTATTATTTCGCTTCATGTGCGATTACGAGCAAAGTAGTTGGGATACAAATTATTATTATACACGTTTATGGGTCAGATACATTGGGTAACTAATTCTAAAAAGTACAGCCCTCTATCTATTTTAGTTTGTTCAGGAGGATTTTTGAAACTTAGATTTTACGCTGTTTATCGGTGGTTTAATGTTATTATTTCGCTTCATGTGCGATTACGAGCAAAGTAGTTGGGATACAAATTATTATTATACACGTTTATGGGTCAGATACATTGGGTAATTAATTCTAAAAAGTACAGCCCTCTATTTATTTTAGTTTGTTCAGGAGGATTTTTGAAACTTAGATTTTACGCTGTTTATCGGTGGTTGAATGTTATTATTTCGCTTCATGTGCGATTACGAGCAAAGTAGTTGGGATACAAATTATTATTATACACGTTTATGGGTCAGATACATTGGGTAACTAATTCTAAAAAGTACAGCCCTTTATCTATTTTAGTTTGTTCAGGAGGATTTTTGAAACTTAGATTTTACGCTGTTTATCGGTGGTTTAATGTTATTATTTCGCTTCATGTGCGATTACGAGCAAAGTAGTTGGGTTACAAATTATTATTATACACGTTTATGGGTCAGATACATTGGGTAACTAATTCTAAAAAGTACAGCCCTCTATCTATTTTAGTTTGTTCAGGAGGATTTTTGAAACTTAGATTTTACGTTGTTTATCGGTGGTTGAATGTTATTATTTCGCTTCATGTGCGATTACGAGCAAAGTAGTTGGGATACAAATTATTATTATACACGTTTATGGGTCAGATACATTGGGTAACTAATTCTAAAAAGTACAGCCCTCTATCTATTTTAGTTTGTTCAGGAGGATTTTTGAAACTTAGATTTTACGTTGTTTATCGGTGGTTGAATGTTATTATTTCGCTTCATGTGCGATTACGAGCAAAGTAGTTGGGATACAAACTATTATTATACACGTTTATGGGTCAGATACATTGGGTAACTAATTCTAAAAAGTACAGCCCCCTATCTATTTTAGTTTGTTCAGGAGGATTTTTGAAACTTAGATTTTACGCTGTTTATCGGTGGTTTAATGTTATTATTTCGCTTCATGTGCGATTACGAGCAAAGTAGTTGGGATACAAATTATTATTATACACGTTTATGGGTCAGATACATTGGGTAACTAATTCTAAAAAGTACAGCCCTCTATCTATTTTAGTTTGTTCAGGAGGATTTTTGAAACTTAGATTTTACGCTGTTTATCGGTGGTTTAATGTTATTATTTCGCTTCATGTGCGATTACGAGCAAAGTAGTTGGGATACAAATTATTATTATACACGTTTATGGGTCAGATACATTGGGTAATTAATTCTAAAAAGTACAGCCGTCTATTTATTTTAGTTTGTTCAGGAGGATTTTTGAAACTTAGATTTTACGCTGTTTATCGGTGGTTGAATGTTATTATTTCGCTTCATGTGCGATTACGAGCAAAGTAGTTGGGATACAAATTATTATTATACACGTTTATGGGTCAGATACATTGGGTAACTAATTCTAAAAAGTACAGCCCTCTATCTATTTTAGTTTGTTCAGGAGGATTTTTGAAACTTAGATTTTACGCTGTTTATCGGTGGTTTAATGTTATTATTTCGCTTCATGTGCGATTACGAGCAAAGTAGTTGGGATACAAATTATTATTATACACGTTTATGGGTCAGATACATTGGGTAACTAATTCTAAAAAGTACAGCCCTCTATCTATTTTAGTTTGTTCAGGAGGATTTTTGAAACTTAGATTTTACGCTGTTTATCGGTGGTTTAATGTTATTATTTCGCTTCATGTGCGATTACGAGCAAAGTAGTTGGGATACAAATTATTATTATACACGTTTATGGGTCAGATACATTGGGTAACTAATTCTAAAAAGTACAGCCCTCTATCTATTTTAGTTTGTTCAGGAGGATTTTTGAAACTTAGATTTTACGCTGTTTATCGGTGGTTTAATGTTATTATTTCGCTTCATGTGCGATTACGAGCAAAGTAGTTGGGATACAAATTATTATTATACACGTTTATGGGTCAGATACATTGGGTAACTAATTCTAAAAAGTACAGCCCTCTATCTATTTTAGTTTGTTCAGGAGGATTTTTGAAACTTAGATTTTACGTTGTTTATCGGTGGTTGAATGTTATTATTTCGCTTCATGTGCGATTACGAGCAAAGTAGTTGGGATACAAATTATTATTATACACGTTTATGGGTCAGATACATTGGGTAACTAATTCTAAAAAGTACAGCCCTCTATCTATTTTAGTTTGTTCAGGAGGATTTTTGAAACTTAGATTTTACGCTGTTTATCGGTGGTTTAATGTTATTATTTCGCTTCATGTGCGATTACGAGCAAAGTAGTTGGGATACAAATTATTATTATACACGTTTATGGGTCAGATACATTGGGTAATTAATTCTAAAAAGTACAGCCGTCTATTTATTTTAGTTTGTTCAGGAGGATTTTTGAAACTTAGATTTTACGCTGTTTATCGGTGGTTGAATGTTATTATTTCGCTTCATGTGCGATTACGAGCAAAGTAGTTGGGATACAAATTATTATTATACACGTTTATGGGTCAGATACATTGGGTAACTAATTCTAAAAAGTACAGCCCTCTATCTATTTTAGTTTGTTCAGGAGGATTTTTGAAACTTAGATTTTACGCTGTTTATCGGTGGTTTAATGTTATTATTTCGCTTCATGTGCGATTACGAGCAAAGTAGTTGGGATACAAATTATTATTATACACGTTTATGGGTCAGATACATTGGGTAACTAATTCTAAAAAGTACAGCCCTCTATCTATTTTAGTTTGTTCAGGAGGATTTTTGAAACTTAGATTTTACGCTGTTTATCGGTGGTTTAATGTTATTATTTCGCTTCATGTGCGATTACGAGCAAAGTAGTTGGGATACAAATTATTATTATACACGTTTATGGGTCAGATACATTGGGTAACTAATTCTAAAAAGTACAGCCCTCTATCTATTTTAGTTTGTTCAGGAGGATTTTTGAAACTTAGATTTTACGCTGTTTATCGGTGGTTTAATGTTATTATTTCGCTTCATGTGCGATTACGAGCAAAGTAGTTGGGATACAAATTATTATTATACACGTTTATGGGTCAGATACATTGGGTAATTAATTCCAAAAAGTACAGCCCTCTATTTATTTTAGTTTGTTCAGGAGGATTTTTGAAACTTAGATTTTACGCTGTTTATCGGTGGTTTAATGTTATTATTTCGCTTCATGTGCGATTACGAGCAAAGTAGTTGGGATACAAATTATTATTATACACGTTTATGGGTCAGATACATTGGGTAACTAATTCTAAAAAGTACAGCCCTCTATCTATTTTAGTTTGTTCAGGAGGATTTTTGAAACTTAGATTTTACGCTGTTTATCGGTGGTTTAATGTTATTATTTCGCTTCATGTGCGATTACGAGCAAAGTAGTTGGGATACAAATTATTATTATACACGTTTATGGGTCAGATACATTGGGTAACTAATTCTAAAAAGTACAGCCCTCTATCTATTTTAGTTTGTTCAGGAGGATTTTTGAAACTTAGATTTTACGTTGTTTATCGGTGGATGAATGTTATTATTTCGCTTCATGTGCGATTACGAGCAAAGTAGTTGGGATACAAATTATTATTATACACGTTTATGGGTCAGATACATTGGGTAACTAATTCTAAAAAGTACAGCCCTCTATCTATTTTAGTTTGTTCAGGAGAATTTTTGAAACTTAGATTTTACGCTGTTTATCGGTGGTTGAATGTTATTATTTCGCTTCACGTGCGTTTACGAGCAAAGTAGTTGGGATACAAATTATTATTATACACGTTTATGGGTCAGATACATTGGGTAACTAATTCTAAAAAGTACAGCCCTCTATCTATTTTAGTTTGTTCAGGAGGATTTTTGAAACTTAGATTTTACGATGTTTATCGGTGGTTGAATGTTATTATTTCGCTTCATGTGCGATTACGAGCAAAGTAGTTGGGATACAAATTATTATTATACACGTTTATAGATCAGATACATTGGGTAATTAATTCTAAAAAGTACAGCCCTCTATCTATTTTAGTTTGTTCAGGAGGATTTTTGAAACTTAGATTTTACGTTGTTTATCGGTGGTTGAATGTTATTATTTCGCTTCATGTGCGATTACGAGCAAAGTAGTTGAGATACAAATTATTATTATACACGTTTATAGATCAGATACATTGGGTAATTAATTCTAAAAAGTACAGCCCTCTATCTATTTTAGTTTGTTCAGGAGGATTTTTGAAACTTAGATTTTACGTTATTTATCGGTGGTTGAATGTTATTATGTCGCTTCATGTGCGATTACGAGCAAAGTAGTTGGGATACAAATTATTATTATACACGTTTATAGATCAGATACATTGGGTGATTAATTATAAAAAGTACAGCCCTCTATCTTAGTTTAGGATTTTTGAAACTTAGATTTTACGTTGTTTATCGGTGGTTGAATGTTATTATTTCGCTTCATGTGCGATTACGAGCAAAGTAGTTGGGATACAAATTATTATTATACACGTTTATGGGTCAGATACATTGGGTCATTAATTCTAAAAAGTACAGCCCTCTATCTACTTTAGTTTGTTCAGGAGGATCTTTGAAACTTAGATTTTACGTTGTTTATCGGTGGTTGAATGTTATTATTTCGCTTCATGTGCGATTACGAGCAAAGTAGTTGGGATACAAATTATTATTATACACGTTTATGGATCAGATACATTGGGTAATTAATTCTAAAAAGTACAGCCCTCTATCTATTTTAGTTTGTTCAGGAGGATTTTTGAAACTTAGATTTTACGTTGTTTATCGGTGGTTGAATGTTATTATTTCGCTTCATGTGCGATTACGAGCAAAGTAGTTGGGATACAAATTATTATTATACACGTTTATGGGTCAGATACATTGGGTAATTAATTCTAAAAAGTACAGCCCTCTATCTATTTTAGTTTGTTCAGGAGGATTTTTGAAACTTAGATTTTACGTTGTTTATCGGTGGTTGAATGTTATTATTTCGCTTCATGTGCGATTACGAGCAAAGTAGTTGGGATACAAATTATTATTATACACGCTTATGGATCAGATACATTGGGTAATTAATTCTAAAAAGTACAGCCCTCTATCTATTTTAGTTTGTTAGTGGGGTGGCTGGGGGGTGAAGGGATGAAACCTAAAATTTGCTAGGTACCATTTTTGAACTTCCCCCTCGATATCTAAATCGACGTGTTTCCACTCAAAGCAATAATCGCCTCAGGTCTAAAGTTATTAAGGGTGGATACTTTTGAAATGAACACACTGTACTGAAAAGATAGTATAACCATTCTACTTTTTTGTTACTGTAGGAGTATCGAACCAAGGGAAAATGTATTTGTTGGATATTTGGCTTTCGGTGAAGGGTGGCATAATTACCATCATACCTTCCCATGGGACTACAAGACCTCAGAGTTAGGAGATTACGGTCCAAACTTGACGTTGGGTTTTATAGATTTTTGTGCTAAGTTTGGATGGGCATACGACCTGAAAACTGCATCACCAGATGTGATAAGGAAACGGATGTTACGGACTGGAGATGGGTCAAAATTGGTCGAAAAAACGAGCACGAACGAGAATTCATTGGAAGATACAAGTTGTAATACCGAAGGAGAACACATATGGGGATGGGGCGACAAAAATATGAAAGAGAAAGATTTTGAATGCATCAGAAGATTTAATGTTAAGTAGATAGAGTAGACATCGTGCCAAAATGAAATATTACCTTAGAAATTTTAGTCATATGACCATATATTTACGTGTTTTTATAAATGGGACCTGTAGTAATTAATTTGTTTTAGTTAATATTAGTTGTTTGAAATATCGACGTGTTGAAGAATAAAGTTTAAGACTTTCCTGCTGCGTATAAATTGTATATGTTATTGGTATCATAAAGTATATTCTATATCTATAGACCTGAATATCCAGGTGTACTTCTATAGTTATACCATGCATATCATAAAAAACCCAAAACTAAAAGCTATTTGTGCGTATCACCTCTAGTTATCGAAATGTAATTAAAACAATGTATAATATAAATGTATGTTTATTATAAAAATACAGGAAACTAACAACAACTTCTTAAACATTACACACTTTTGTATTAAAAAAAAACTCAACTTCTAACATTTTAACAACAATATCACTATGGAAAGGCAACATCGGAACTTAACATCAACACTGATAAATAAAATAAACAAAGAACTTCTGTAAAAAAACGACGATTGTTTTTGCATTTTTAACTTCGCACTACAAAAACATTTAAAACGAAAAAAAATAAACTTTATTTCTAAGATCACAAACGTTGCAAATACTTGTCGGACACAAAAACAAAATACTTAAAACTCTAAATGCGGCAGAGATAAAATTAGCTGCCGCAAAAAATTGGACTGTTGTAGGTCTCTATAGGTTTGGATACGTCTGTAATATGCTGGACAGTCGAGGGAAACGCAAGTTATGTCTTCGTTACGGCCGCAGCACGACCGACAAATCTAAAATAAAAAAATAGCGCTATTCAAGTTACAATTTCATAAAAAAAAAAAGTACAAGACATGCTATCTAGCTAAATATATCAAAAAAATAAATAAAAATAAAATAAAATATGACACCCTGTATATCTATATATTCTTACTGATAACGTTTGGTGATAATTCCTTTCCCAAATCCGAACTTTCTCGTGTAGCAAAACGCAAGTTTCTTGCGGTTTTTCCAAGCAAGTCGGACAGAGACCCTGTTGAGTCTGTTTACCACAAATAGCGCAGTTCAAGCTTGAAAAATACTGAGAAATTGTGCTCTTTTTCGATTTGTTCTGTCCTGGAGTCGACGTTGGTAAGTATTGGATCTGTTTCCTGGGCATTTCTGCAAACCTAAAGCAAGGATGTTAAAACTAATGCTTAGGTTCAATTCCAAGCAAGAGCATTTTTTTAATTTATCTTATTAATTATTTTAAATAATTTTTAGTCGATATAAGGGGATGTTTTGCATACCACTGGTTTAAATCGGCCCCAATCAGCAAGAAGCACCTGTTGATTGGCGGAATAATGACTTTTGTGATGTAGTAGATCGCGTTAGGCCTCAGCGATTGATCCGCCATCAATTCCCTTGGGCTTCGTACTAAACGAATTAACGGTAAACCTGGGGGGCCGTTTATTATGACGTAGGGCACTCGTTCCCCCTTTCGGGGCTCCTTGCGTTTGTCTTCTACGACCCACTTCCTGCAAAGAACAATTTTAATAACACGAAAAACTATTTTTTTTAAATTTTTCTTTTTTTGTTTGTTTCTCTTGGTGTAAAGTGATAGAACAGACCTTGCTAGTTCCAGTGCTGGGACACAAGCCCCCGCCTTGTAATTTGCCGAGCCGCGATATTCTTTCGCAAACGTCAGATCTTGTATGCTGACTCTGCCCGTCAACAACTTGGCAAACTGCCGAGTGACGTACTTCTTCACTAGACTGACATCCCTGGTGTCAAACAGCAACTTTAGGCACTTCTCCAGCATCTGAAATTATTATAAATTCATTAAAGATTATGCAAAATCAGTTATTTATTGAATACAGATACTAATTTACATATTTCGGATTGGACTTTTCCACTTTTAGAATTATCTTTTCTATATGAAAAGGTTTTACGGAAAGCACATTTAAAACATAAATTCACCCTCCGAGATTGCGTAATAAAATATTGAAATATTCCAGTTGCGTCGAGCAACCAAAAAACGACGAATGTTACGATCTCCATTATATGGCGTTATTTCGTACTTAAGGATATTTAACTCGGACCATCTCTGATCTAAATTTAAACCAGCCACTAATGAGATATCGGGTATTCAGACTTAAGTATACAGCGCTGTTGTCCTTGGATGGTAATGTAATTTGAATGGGGGATACGGGAGCCTTAATATGATTACTCACTTTTGCACCGGCTGGACACCCATCTCTCCTCACGGTTTCGATGCCTTTCGCCAAAAATTCCGGCTCCTGTTGTGCCGGCGATTCGTACATATACCCAACGTATCTCTTCTTGGTTTGCAGTACACACGGTTGGAATATCTTCTCGAGTTTCAACTTCACAGGGCTCGGGTTGGCTTGAGTGACAGCTTCGGCTATTTCGGCACCTATTTTGAAAGCGTCGTCTTTACTCCTGCCTTTCACGAGAACGAAAAGGGAATCTGTATCACCATAGACGACTTTCGCGTTCCATCTCACGGTTTTTTCGACCAGAGCGATCGCTCGCTGTAACGTTTCTCTACCTTTGCTAACAACACTGTCTCCTACCTCAATACACGGCATACGACCGGAGAAATTGGCCGCCGTATATCCGTAAGTAACGTTAGCTATCAGTTTTAATCCTAATTGTCGTGCGTCCAAAACACGTTCTAATGTTTTATCGCCCGTGTTTTCTTTCAGCGACTTCTTAACCATCAGTCGGGTGTCCAGAATTTCGTATAACATTCTGGGTAAAATGCCTAGACGGACGTTCTTCTTGACGTACGCGACACCGCACGGTGAAATGTTTAAATCGTCGTTTTTTAAAAATTTCTTTAGGTATCGTCTTGGTATTTTTAAGTGAGACGCTCCGAATTCAAACGGGGTTTCTTGTCCGAGGTGCTCGATTCTTCCTAGGCACGTCGAGAAGCAGTAGTTGTACGCAATTATCATCGAAGGGTACAGGCTTTGGAAGTCGAGGACTATAACGGGATCGGTGTAAAATTTAGATTCCGGCTCCATTATTAACGGGAGGCTCTCAGGCGCGCGCATCTTAGCCCGCTGTTGGACATTCGGTGACACGGGGATGTAGTTCAACGGTTTCGCTGAAACCAGAAAAAAATCGTAACTTAAAAGCTATTCTAGTAGATGATTGAAAGAAGAAACTATGCTAAAACAGCTGTAATTCTAAGGAATGATAATAGAATAAATAATAAATCGATTTTGAGAAAGAAAAAGATATTTTATACAAAACGTGGTCAGGAAAAAATTGACAAAATAGTTGCCGTTTAAATGTCAAGATCAATTTTGTACAGCTATATTTCGTTATAAATAATATAACTATTTAAAAGTTGCGCTTACGAGGTTCAGAAAAAAAAAGAACGCCTCTCACCTAGTCGTAACATCATCGATTCCACACGAAACTGGGAACCCCGCGACAGAACCTCGTAGAACTGAATCCCAAAGAGTTTTGCCAACTCACTAGTGCGTCCGATCAAATCCAATTGCTCCATGATTCGCAAGATCGTGCTAGTCCTAAACAGGTAATACTCGACCACCCTGTGCCGATATAAAGCGGACGGATGTATCAGCCATTCCGTGAGATCCCGATGCGTATAGCAGGGCACCCTCTGATGCAAAATATGATACACGACACTCTCAAAACTATAACTCTGCAGAGCAATCTCGTGACGAAGCAACCTCCAAAAATCTATTAAAATCCGTCCTGTTATAGTCACATCGTTGTCGTCGTCCGGATGCCTCGGTCTAATAGGCGCTTCGGGAGTCCTAGATAACGGTCCGAGCAGATTTTGGTTGATAACATAACCTCTCTCGATGAGGTAACCCCACGACAGAGTCTCGATCTCGTACCCGGTAAATATATCTGGATCAGTCACCTGTACAAACGCGACAAATTCTTTGATCAATTCCTCTTCGGAAGAAACCGATTTTAGGTTATGTTCCTCGTCAAGCCCGTCCAGGATTGATAATTTAACTTTCGACGGAGATATAGGCAAAGAATTCACTATAAAACCTCCGGACTTTACTCGATTCTCCTGTTCGGGAACATCGTTGAATAACGTATAGACAACAGCTTGAATTTTGTCGAATTCTGGGTTGGGTTTGTAGTCCCTTCGGGTGATAGCGACGACCTCGATCGCTAGAATCGTAATGAACAAATATTCCCTCGTAGCTTTAGCTTTTTGGAAATCATTTGAGCCCAATAAGAAGTTAGTATTATCGAATGTAGCAGCGGAAATCACGTGAGAGTTATCGCTCGTCGCTACTTTTCTATCGCTCACCGCTAAACCTTTCAAAATCGTATCGTTCTGCGATAGAACAACAGAATCCTTACTAACTTTAACCCGCTCAATCCTAGCCTTCCTCTTTCGTCTATTATCGCTCTTAATCACCGGCGACGAGCGTAAATCGTCACTCACGGAAGAACACGGCGATACGCTCAAAGAATCGCACGACTCATCCCCACCACCGGGACTCCCAGGAATGACCAACCGCTTCTTCCTTCTAACCCCCTCTTCTAATCTCCCGGATCTTTCTTCCAAAAACCAGTCCTCGACGTCCCTACGATTCGGAGGAACCTTAACGGGCGCAACCGTCACAATTCCGTCCTCACAAAACGACAGCTTGTATTCCAAAATCTCCTTATCGCTCAACTTCCTTTCCGGGTCTAAAACCCTCAGCATTTCCTCCTTTTTAACGCTCATCCCCTCAAAATTGCTTCTAAAAGGCGGCAAATCTTGCACGTTATAACTCTGGATCTTCAAAACCGACCGCCCCACCTCCATATTACCGGTTACGTCGCTCCTGTCGCTGTAAAACGGGACTTCAAACCTATTTTCCGGGATTCCATAGTCGGCGAGTGATGTTCTTACGCGCTCTCTGCTGGGCGGGTTGTATTTAGGGACGATTGTTATGGTTCCATCCGGTTGGATTGCCGGGAAGTCGGTGATGAGTGATGAATTTCCGGTGAGTGATAAATTTTCCGTGAGTGATAGATTTTCTGTGAGTGACAATCTTTGGCTGAGCGGTAATCGTTGATAGGGTGTTAATTGATCACTGCCCGAACTCTGAATCACTTCGGTTGGTTTATTTTCCACGAGTGATAAGTTTTCCGAGAGCGATAATTTTTCCACGAGTGATAATTTCTCCGTGACCATTATTTTTTGATAAGGGGTTAATTGATCACTGCTCGAACTATCCAAGGGTATCCGTGTGTGAACCCCACTATTGACAGAGTTCTGAGAAAACTCGGACGTGAGCGATAATTTTATGAAATCGTCGCCGACTCTGTTGGATGATCCGGGTAGCGGGACAAAACGGTTTTTTAGGTCGTACTCCTCAACAATATCATTATCAGCGATGGTTTTACTGTCAAGATTGTTGTCAGGTGAAAATAAGTCATCGGAAAAATGACTAGTTGTAGAATTCTGCGACGTTTTCATATTATCATCAGTTTCAGAACGGTTTTCAGTAGGTTTTTCTATAGGTTTCCTCTCAGGAGTTGTTTGAGCAGTTGCAATTTTCGTATTTTTTGCAGGGGTGTACTTGCATGCAAGTTGTTCTTCAATAACTGTCAAATTAGGTGTGTCAATTTCGGTAAATAGTTTTCTTTTGTGTGTCGTTCTGGTTGCGGATTTGTCTTTTAATGATTGGCTGCTGAAACAAGATAAATGCTCGATACAGAATAGTCTAAACAAAATCATCGTTTATACAATTTGCATTACAGGTGATTTGAGCAAATAATAATGTGCTGTCACATAAACATTTTTCTTTAGTAACTCATTGAAATACTATTGCTTTTCAGACGGGGGAAAAACTCCGAGCGTCTAACGGCTATTAAGGTAAAAGGAAGTAAAAAAAGGAAGTACAACTAATTTACACATCTAACATTGTTACTAATCTAAAAACCCGAAAACTAGTTAAAATCTTAAATATCCTAAAAATTAAAACCACCAATTAGTACTAGACACCAAACAGAAAAATAAATAAGCAAATGAGCAGCGACAAAAAAAAAAACATCAACATTAGGAACCAAAGCAAAAAAAAACAACTAAGCAAAAAAAATTTAAAACAGATAATGAACTCACTCGATCTTTTTAAAATCACCGCGACTCGAAGAAGGTTGCATTGCAGTTCTGTTTGCTAATAAAGAAAATGTTTAGTATATTCTGGAAGTAACCTAAAATAAGGTTTCGTCGATATGTTTTAAACAAAAATATATATATAGAACTACATAACGGCACTTACATTTGGAGGTGCTTTGGTTTTTTGTTGGCGATGAATATTTGACTTCCAATTGGCGATATCTGCTCGTCTGACTTAACGAATTCCTCTTTGATTTCTTGGGGGATTTCTTCGCGATAACCTCTTCATCCGAAGAGGACGAATCATTGGTACCGTCGAGGTACCTATAGGCATCAAAAGTCGGTGATTCTGGAAGGCGAACATAAAAAAAATTATTTCTGCATCTTATATTTTCTTGTTGTCACACTACTCACTACAACATGCTTTACTACTAACCCCACAACATTTTATTAGTATTAAGAATACAGTAGAAGGATTTAATATAACAACGTAATGTTTTTTGTTAATTTAACAGTCATTATAGTAAGTCCTTCAGTTTTATCTACAATGTTAGTTTTATAGACAAACCTGCTCTATGCACAAACGCTACATAGAACTGCTCGTCGTTACGCCAAATGTGCTGTAATAAAATAAAAAAGAATCCTACTAGAACAACCCAAGAAGGTGACTTGTTAGTATCCCGGCGTATATTTTATTATAACAATATGATTCTTTCTCAAACGATTTGGATGTCTATCGACCGTCGGGATACTAATAATTCACCCTGTATATGACCTACGCGGTACTGCAAAGAAGAATAGACAATTTTCAATTACCTTTAAAATTACTTCTTAACTCTAAAATACCGTCACCGCTACAGAAATGATCCGCTAATCTATTACTGATTCTCTGATAACGAAGTCGCTCGTCTACGTCATATTTCGACTCGAAGCCAAACAAACGCATTCTGTTGCACTCTTCGTAAAAATCCTTGTCGTCCCACTGTTTTCTCACGTTCAAAACGCGACGAGGCCAGTCCGGCATCGCCGTGATTATGCGAAATATATCTGGCGGCTTTCGGTTGACCGAATTCTTACTGGGACCGATTTCTCGAATTCCGAATGTTGAGTATGGATCTTCGTCTCGTTTAATCTGATGCTTGTCGATTCCCACGTGAGAAAATTTTGAATCGGAATCCGAAATATCAGCTGATCTGTTCCAATAAACTTGAGGCTTCGCTTCCGGGATTTCTTTGGTGAAATATCGTGCTATATTCTCTTGGTGTCGTCGGGCAATGCACTCTTCGCGAATAAATTGATATTTCGCAATGTTACGTTGGGTTAAAAGCGGTGATTGTTCGGTAAAAGATTTCTCGAAATTTTCTTGACGAGTACTAGTTCTATTATGCGAAATTTCTTGATGAATATCTTGAAATTTCGCATTCGAAGTTGTCATTCCTTTACCAATATGTTGTGCCAAGATTTGTTGATGCATATCACCAACATTCTTAAAAGTTTCTTGATGAATATCTTGATATTTCGCATTCGAATAAGTTATTCCTTTACCCATATGTTGTGCCAACATATCTTGAGGCATATCACCAACATTCTTAAAAGTTTCTTGATGAATATCTTGAAATTTCGCATTCGAATAAGTTATTCCTTTACCCATATGTTGTGGCAACATATCTTGATGCATATCACCAACATTCTTAAAAGTTTCTTGATGACTATCTTGAAATTTCGCATTCGAATATGTTATTCCTTTACCCATATTTTGTGCCAACATATCTTGATGCATATCAGCAACATTCATAAAAGTTTCTTGATGACTATCTTGAAATTTCGCATTCGAATAAGTTATTCCTTTACCCAAATGTTGTGCCAAAATTTCTTGAGGCATATCACCAACATTCTTAAAACTTTCTTGATGAATATCTTGAAATTTCGCATTCGAATAAGTTATTCCTTTACCCATATGTTGTGGCAACATTTCTTGAGGCATATCACCAACATTCTTAAAACTTTCTGGATGAATATTTTTAAAATCCGCATTCGAACATGTCATTCCTTTACCCATATGTAGCGCTAACTTTCCTTGATGAATATTACTAACATTCTTATACCGTTCTTGATGAATATCTTGAAATTTCGCACTTGAAGAAGGCATTCCTTTACCCATATGTTGTTCGAACTTTTCTTGATGAATATTACGGACATTCTTATACCTTTCTTGATGAATATCTTCAAATTTCGCAGTCATTCCTTTATCCATATGTTGTGGTAACTTTTCTTGATGAATATTACCAAGATTCTTAAAAGTTTCTTGATGAAGATCTTGAAATTTCGCATTTGAAGAAGGCATTCCTTTATCCATATGTTGTGGTAACTTTTCTTGATGAATATCACCAACATTGTTAAACGTTTCTTGATGAATATCTTTAAATTTCGCAATTGAATTTAGTGACCCATCAGCAGTATTTTGAGATAACTTGTCTTGATGACTATTAACCATATTCATCGCATATCTACATATCGCGGTTGTATAAGGAGGAAACTCTTTACTAACACCAAATGGTAAATCCTCCTGATGAATATTAGCCATATTTTTCAAAGTTTCTTGACAAATATCTAGATATTCGGCATTCGAACGTAGCAATTCTTTACCGGGACTATCCGTTATCGTTTCTTCGGGAATTCTAGCGACACTCTTAGAAGTTTCTCGATGAATAACTTTAAATTTCGCTTTCGGCACATTTCCTTGACGAGGATTGGTTTTCTCGAAAGATTGACGATGATAATTTTGTGGCGCCAATTCAGAATGAATGTCCTCAATATTCTCTAAAGTTTCTTCATGGCTATTATCAAATTTCTCGTTTGAATCCAGCAAGTCTTTAGAAATATCTTCGTGATGAATCGCAGAGATATTCAGGTGACGTTGCCTTTCAGCGTTCATCAATTCATCGGTAAAATTCTCCGTTGAGAGTTCTAGACGAATATCTGGAAATTGCGTGTTAGATGTGGTATGACTCTGTGGGACGATATCTTGATGAATGTCGGAAAAATTTAGTGGTGATGTTTCTATTTTAATATCTTGCGTGTAGGTATCCAGATTTAATTCAATCGATTCTCTACTGTTTTCTGGTAAATCTTCTAGTTTAGTATTAGAAACATTCGGAACTTCAGAATTTATTTCTTCGTCTATAAATTTCTTAGTTTCCGGCATTTTACGAACGGCCCTGTTCAATGGAAACTGATCATCAGGCGAAAGGATTACGGTCTTCTCCAGTTTAACCTCCCCGACGTCGATCTTATCCCTTCCCGTCAGAAACACGTTCGAATCTATACGAACTTTCGACGGCGTACCTTCGGCAGTTTCTGGATTCGCCCATTCGGTGTTCGGGTATTTCTGACATTCATCGACATTCAAGTGATAGGTTATAACTTTTTTCGAGGTGTAGCGATACGGTCTATACGGCTCGACTAGCTTAAATTTTGGATTCGCCAGGCCGGTTTTCGAGTTCCACAGTTCGCATAATTTCTGATAATCGTTTCGAGTTTTCTTGCGCTCCGATGGTATGTGTAGAAAGACCGGTATGGTTTCAGGTTCGAGGTTCGATAGGTCGTTTCCGTTGTGGTCCCGCTTGGCGCTTTTTGACGTTTTACGATTGCGTTTTGGTTTGGCTTTTGACGGTTTAGTCTTGGTTTCCGTCCTTGGTTTAGTTACATCCAGTTTAGTAATCACGTCTTCAAACGTTGGTTTAACCGGCGAGTTTTTAACTCGCTTTCTCGTCTTCTCTCGTTTTCTACTGTCTAACAACAATAATTTAGGTAATTTTGAAACATTATATTTAGAACTTATCGAGGCTACGTCTTCACTTTCCGAGTTTGAATTAACCACATCAAACGGTCTCTTCCGAGTTTCCAAAACGGTCTCTGTCTTATCCAAATTTCCCACCATTTGGTCTTCTAATGTCGGCATATCCAGACCCTTGAAGATCTTCGATTCTTCACCGGAAATCCGAATATTTCCATCATTCTTTCCGATATCTTCACCATCTCGAGTCCTGGTCTTCGGAATCTTTCGGAACTTTAACTTTAAACTGTTCTCAGTGCCGGAATCGCTCTCGACAACATAAGTATCGGGAACCTTAGGAACCTTAGTAGCGGCCCGCAGCTTTTCCTGCCGATCTCGCTTCGATTTTGGAAGTTCATCGTCGCTTATCTTCCGTTTTCTCTTGCGCAACTCTACTTGCTCGGAAATTTGTTTGGAAACTAGTTTGGAGTCTAGTTCGGAAACACTTTGTTCAAGCTGTTCGGTAGCCCGGAATAGGTCAACGTTGGAAACTTCGGAAGTTTGGAGAAGATCCATGGATTCCACGGACTGGTCCGGAGACAGAACCACAAACTCGGAAACTTCCAAGCCGCTCGAAGTATGAGCTTCCAATTGTTCGGAACCTGGGGAATTTTCAAAGCCGGAAAAATCCGACGAACTTTTTGGAAAGTTATTATCCCATTTCCAACTGTGCCGCGCGTTCCTAATCCTTAAGGCTTCTTGCGGACTCTCCGGAGAGGATTCGCTCGGATACACGAAAACGTCAAAAGCTCCTTTCGCCGTCTCGTTTGCTTCGGGAGTTTCCATGATGACTTTGGAAGAACAAGCGGAAACTGTATTGGAGACTTCAGTTTCGGAAACCATCATCGGAATGTTCTTCCTGCTCCTCTCAATATTAGTTCTGCTACGAGTAATCCGCATCTCGTTTGCTTCAGGAGTTTCCATGGCGACCCCGGAAGGACTCTCAGAAACTTTATTGTCGACTGCTTCGAGGTTTCCAGGTCTTTCTATCTCAGAAACTTCAAAGGTGCTTGAAGCTCTTTTCTCGTCGGTCTGAATTTTTGAAGAAGCAGCAACTTGAGTTTCCATGGATATTTCGGAAGAACATTCGAAAATATTACTCACGTTTGCTTCTGGGTGTCCGGATTTTATCAGCTCGGAAACCTTGCAAGCGCTTGTAGAATTATCATTGTTAGTCTGGACCTTCGCAGATGGAAAAACTTGGAAATTTTCACTTTCGGAAACGTTTCTTCGAAGATTCTTTCTGGTCCTCTTAATTCTAGTTTGACTACGTGTCTTCCGAACTTTGCTTGCTTTGGGAGTATCCGTGGAAACTTCAGAAGGGCTCTCGGCAACTGTATCGTCATTTGATTTGAGGTTTCCAGGTTTTTCTATCTCAGAAACTTCAAAGGTGTTTTTCTCGTTGGTCTGAATTTTGATAAGCGCAGGAAGTTGGAAATTTACACTTTCGGAAACTTCTCTAAGAAGATTACTGCTAACCATCTCATTCGATTCGTGAGTTTCCATGGATATTTCGGAAAAACATTCGGAAACATTATTCTCGTTTGCTTGTGGGCGTCTGGATTTTTCTAGCTCGGAAACCTCACAAGTGCTTGTAGAATTATCCTGGTTAGTCTGGATCTTAGTAGGCGGAAAAACTTGGAAATTTTCACTTTCGGAAACGTTTCTTGGAAGATTCTTTCTGGTCCTCTTAACACCAGTTCTACTACGAGTATTTCGAACTTTCCTTACTTTGGGTGTTTTCATGGCAAGTTCAGAAGGATTCTCGGAAACTTTATCGTTATTTGCTTTGAGGTTCCCAGGTTTTTCAATCTCAGAAGCTTCAAAGGTACTTGACGAATTTTTCTCGTCGGTCTGAATTTTGGAAGTCGCAGGAACTTCTCTAGGAAGATTACTGCTAACCATCTCATTCGATTCGTGAGTTTCCATGGATATTTCGGAAAAACCTTCACAAACTTTATCGTCATCTTCTTTCAGGTTTCCGGACGCTCCGGGGACTTCACAAGCGCTCGCAGAGCGACCGTCGTTAGTTTCCAACACGGAAAGTGCTAAACTTTCGCTCTTGGGAACACTCGGAAGATCATTGCTGTCGTTCCCCGCAATAATTTTACGACGCCTACTCTTGTTCGCTTTAGGAGTTCCCGCGGAATTTCCAGAAACTCTCGGAAGATTTTTTCTGATGGAGTTAGTTCTACTGCGTGTCACCCTAGCCTCTATCCCTGCGGAGTTAGTTGTACCCTCGGAAACACACTCGGAATCACACTCGGCTCTTTCAGAAACATTTTGTACTTTCATGGAACTTTCGGGGAATACTAAACTATCGATCTTCTTACGACTAGCAGTCTTACCTTGGGTCGACTTGGACCTTCTCAAGTTGTAGCCGGTTGAAGGTTGTAGCCGGTTCCTTGGACGTCCGGATTTCCGTGATTTCGAAGGAGTGACGTCCGAACTGCCGTCGATTTGCGGTAAAGTGATCGTTTTATCGAAATATGAGTCGTCTTCGGCAAGGAAATCCTGCAAGGTATTATCGGAGAGCTTCGTGGGTGTATGGAAACGTAACGGAAGACTCAGGTCGGCTTCTTGGATTTCGTCATCATCGGAACGATCCGAATCGACGACTTGGGATAAAACCGAGTCGTTGTCGGCGTTTTCGCGTAGATCGTTTAGAACTTGGATTAAATTTTGGCCGTTCGCGTCAAAAGTTGTTTCCGTTGGAGTGAATAAACTAGATTCTGAACTTTGGCTGCAGAAATGAACGTCGACAGCGCTAGCGTTTAACAAGTCCGCGTCTGGAGGAGTCTCAGCCGGATATACAGACAAATCAACGGTACTAGACTCTTCCGGAGTAGACGGTTTCGCTAATTTTGACTTCAAGACCGAAGCAAACGATAAATGCGTTGCCGTCGGTTGAACGTTAACCCGATTTTGCGTCAGACACGATTCGACCTCCGACAAAGCACCGTTATTTCTCCGTCGTTGCTTCTCATCGTCCCATAAAGCTTGTATACCAGGATTCAGCGCCAACTCCCCTGAAGATACGTCCAATTTATTTAGAATCCACTCCGACGTTACGTCGATCTCCAATTCCGAACTGCTTATTCTCCGTACAGTCGGAGGTAGGATTTTATCGGTGTCTACGTCGACAAGGTTGTCATGGAAACGATATCTAATATCAGAAAGTTCGATGAAACTCATCCCGTATAAATTGTAGTCCATTAGGAATTGTAATGAATACGGAATATGGGATTCGTGCGGTTGCCAGATTCTGCCGAGGATGTTTCCCGATTGCAAAATGGCGCAGGCCTTCTTCAGAATATACGGGTTGTAGAAGTATATCTTCAGGAATTGGTGTTGCTTGGCGTGGTAGCCGTAGAACGGGCTGAAATAATAAGACGGGTCAACACGTTCGCATAGTCGTTCAAATTTAGTTTGTTCGTAACTAGCAAAATAATTGTTCGATACTCGCAAAACTGACAACAATTATTTCTAAGAGTCTAATAAATAACATAAAGGCATCAGTAGTTGTTAAAATCGCCACAGATTTAAGAGAAAAATTTATGAAACGGCGAACAAAATTATTGCTCTAATCAGGTGTTAATAAAAGATAATATTATGATATATAAAAATGCATGATTTTCTCAAAAACGTTCATACGTAAGGCCATGCAAGTTTAACAAATCGTTCATGGTGCTACGTTGTAAAAAAAAAAATATACTGCGCCATTTGAAAAACAAAACACGTGTCGCAAAACACGTTTGACACGTCTGCCAAAAATTATATCCACTAAGCAGCGTACTATTTTCTACTATAAAATAATTCATGACTTTTACTTATTAGTTCACCTCAATCAGAAAATTAATAATAACATTATGGCTTGTCTTGTTTTATTAAATATAACCTATAAGAACAACTTATATGACATTGAGCGATATTATTAGTATAATTAGCACTTACATGCCCGAGACGAGTGAAATTTTGAATATATGTTCCGCGTTCGATAACGTTTGTCCTAACGAGACATTTATAGCTTTATCCAGACTCGACGCAATCTGGTACATCACAGAATCTGCCGAAGTTTGTCCATCGTGAGGAATGTAAATGTATGGGAAGACTCCGTGAACATGTAAACATGTTTTGACACCTAAACCAGCAATAAAATCACACGATTAGTAGAGAACATTGTATAAAATAGAAAATTGCATCCGACCTGTATCCGTAGAGCCAAATATTCTGATAACGGGCACTTGCTTAATGGTAGACCCTCGAAATTCGGAATACACCGGATCTAGGTTAGAAATGGGGTGTTGAATACTAAAATCCAAACTAACAACGCGTACTTTTAACATGACGACTAACTTAGAATATGCTTAGAATAAATCGTATAACCTATTGCCTGTAGTATAACCGGTAAATAAATATTAAACTAAACATGACTAGTTTGAGTTTCAAACTACGCACTATTTTGCTGGCGCCTGTCGTTGTCTGTAAACTTAACCTGTTCATAAAAAAAAAAACTAACCAGATTCTATATTACACCCGGCGATACCCGGTGCCTATTAACGAATATACGAAGCATTGTTGAATCGAAGTAATAACAACAAGTCATATAGCCTAAAAAGGCAATCTCGGTTATTAAAAATAATTTGCTTTTCAAACTTCGCGGGAAAAATTAGTTCCAATCGGAGTGAATTGGTTTAGAGATGGCGCACCGATCAGCTGTCACAGGCGACATCTATGTAAGCATTGATGAAGTTTTGATTCAAATCAAACGAAAAGTACAAAAATGCGTTTTGTACAATGATTTAGTACAAATTTGCGAAATGATCGACGACAAAAATGGTAAATATTACTGTTATACCTTAAAACAATGATACATTTGTTATGGATATGAATTATTGCTTCTTTTACATATATGCTGTTATAGATCTTCTCACTCTGTATATACGATAAAAACAACAAAATAATCAAGAAACGTTTATTAAATATTTAATCTAACTCGTACAAACAAAAGATACACACAGAAAAGTAATATCGTCACATTAAATAACCTTAAATAACCGGACAAAAATTAGCGTATACAACTTTTTAGAGCGCTCGGGTTCTCCTTAACTTTTTTCTTCTCCGTTTTAGCGGGATTCTTCGTGAAACACTTCCACAGTCGCAACGTCTCGTCCGCCCCCGCCGAGAGCACGGTGCTGCCATCTGGCGACATCGCCAGATGCAAAACCCTCGCAGTATGTCCGGTAAGTTCGGCAACTTTTGTCATTCCCGGATATTTCCAGATAGTCAGCTGGTTATTCGCAAACCCGTGCCCCGAAACGATCTCCTTATAATTCGGGGACCACAGTAGCGAGCATACTTGCGATTTCGTGTCGACCGAATTCATACAACTTCCCGTATGGCAGTTCCAGAACCGAATGTGTCTATCGGCTGTCCCCCCGCCGCTGGCTAAGACGTGCGGCTGCCACGGACACCAGGCTAGCGCCTTAACCGCCGCTTGATGCGCGGTGAGCGAAAATAACGGAGTTGCGTTCGAGTGGTGGCCGTTGTTTACGGCCTGCCAGATGTGCAGGACGTTGTCGTTTCCCCCGCTCGCTAAATACTTCCCGTCGGTCGCCCATTTCAGCCCGCAGACTTCTTGGGTGTGTCCGCTGAGAGTGGCGATGTTATGTTCGCGTTGTCGGACATCGTGGTGAATGATTTGGCCACTTCTCGAGCCGCTGGAGACTACATATGAGTTCCAGGCTAACGCTCCAACTCTGGCGGAGTGCCCCTCCATAATGCGGAGCCTCTTGGCTCGACTGCAGTCCCATAATTCCGTGGTGCCGTTGGTCGTCCCCACGGCGAGGTAGTCGCCTTCTTGAATCCAAGCCAACGAGCAGACTATGTCTGGGAGTTCGAGAAGTTCTTCAATCTTTCCGGTACCTGAAAGAAATGTTTATATTAGGTAATTATACCAAATTTTATCACAATTCTTACATTATAACGTATGTATACCAATAAACGTTAACAATTACACCAACTGTTTGCCGAAGCATTAAAAACAAACAAAACTTTATTTTGTGGCCCATTTAGCACAAGAAAATAGGGAAGATCTAAAAATGTCGAGTAATGCTGATGAACAGTATACAATATTCAATAACACGCTTAGTTATTACTTTGACTTGGCATTTCCACTTAAGAGAGTGAATTTTAAGAATCATAAAGACAAGCGATGGATTACTAAAGGAATTAAAATCTGATCACAAAAGTTAAAATTATTAAACAAGATACAATTTGGAAATGATCCAGAAGTAAAAGAATATTACAGGAAATACAGGACAATTTATAAAAGAGTTATACGGATGGCAAAAGAGAACTATAATAACAACTTAATAATTAACTCTAACAATAAAGGCAAAACAGTCTGGCAAATAATTGGTACTAACGAAAATTCCAAAAATACAGAGCATATTGAACTGGAAATTGATAACAAAATGGAAACCGACCATCGAAAATGTGCAAATCATTTTAACGAATATTTCAACAGTATTGCGGGTAATCTTGCAGCTAAATTAAATACTCATGATGACACTGTTGATAGCTATGAAACGGGTAAATTGATAAAAGACCTGAAAAACACGCATTCTTCTGGACATGATAATATTACTTCATTTTTGTTGAAGTATTGTGTGTATGAATTGAGTTTTCCATTGACGATTGTAATTAACACTTCATTTGAAACTGGAAAATTTCCCGAGGGTCTAAAAACAACTAAAATAAAACCAATATTCAAAAACGACAATGCTTCTAGGGTGGAAAATTATAGACCAATTTCATTGCTTAGTTGTTTTTCTAAGGTGATTGAGAAAGCATTTGCTGATAGATTGACTGAGTATTTTTGTAAATTTGATCTTGTGAATGATAATCAGCACGGTTTTACTAAGGCGCGATCAACTGCTTCCGCGGTTGCAACTTTTTTGGGTAATCTATACACATTGACAGGGGTAATAGATGCATCGGATTCAATATTATCGATTAAAATACACATACCTGCGTTCCATAGGTAAACCCGTGTCCCCAAAGCAGCGGCCAAGATGTTGTTTCCGCTCCAGTCCATCAAATTCAAATAGAAATCGTCAACTATATCGGGAGCGTCTAAAATTCTATCCGGCGCTTGCGGAATGTACCGACTGTTGCTCTTCACGGACGCCGGGGTCTTAGCTTGACTATACAGGACCCGCATCGGGTTTTGGAATCCCTCGGGGGCCGACGGGGCCTTCTTTTGAAACGACAGGATCTTCTGCTTATTAATATCGACTCCGTGTAGATTTTCGCAAATAACCCTCTGCAATTCTTGTTGAGTCGGACTACTGCAATTCTCGTCTTGTTGGTTGAGCTTAAAGTGCCCCAAATCGATATTTGTTGCGCTACGGGATGGAATGAACCGATCTCCACCGCCGGGTGTTCTCGCGCCTTTATTTGGTGTCGGAGTTGTCCGTCCCGGTGATTTATTCTTCGAGGGTGTCTTCGATGGAGTTTTTCTTGCACGTATTACATCACTTCCTACTCGTTTTGTGGGAGTTTTAGACGAAACGCTTGAGTTTATAGATGAATTAGCTTTGGCGCGACTTGAAGAATTTAGGCTCATATTTCCTGTTGAATTTCCATCGAAAGCCTTTTTTTGCCAACGGGGTGCCGGCCCTTTTGTTATAGGCCCGTCTATTGTTAATAAATTGTTCATTTCGTTCACGTACTTAAATTGTGCCATGTTTTGGGGTGTTTAAACTGATAGCTAGTCGAAGTTTTTATCATCTAGAGGAGGTATGTTGGGTAAAATGGTTTTAAACTCGAAGAAATCACATCCAAAAAGTTCGTGGTCGTCAAACATGTACTGAAATTGCAGAGAAAAAGCCGTTAGAGGTTTTGAAGACTTGAATGTGACGTTTGGTTTGAAACCTGCAATCTGATTGGTCGCTCGTGCACTGGGCACGCGGTACCAACCTAAATCAACCGGAGAAAATCCATCTCTTCAAATTGTTTTGTACACATTTTATTTTATAGTATTGACTTTTCCAATACCAATAAATTGCGTATTATTTACTGATAATAATCAATGCGTTGCTATGAAAACAAACCGGATAGTGCACATCTGTCGCGTACGAAAAATTATGTCGGTAACTAGGAGACCGCTGAATTTTTATAGGAAAGTGACAGCAGAACGTTTGGGATGAAAGATCGTGAAAACAATTTTGACATTCACGACCTTCACAGTCGTCCACGCTTGAATATCCCCGTGCATATTTCGCGAGCTCAAAGATAAAAAGATAAATGTTGAATTTCGTTGTATCAAAATTCGGCGTGTCGAGTTCGATTTGAAAATTTAAATTACCAGTTCGCGCGGAAACCGGCAAAGTCGATGCCAACGCAACAAAAACAATTTCCACCAGACGCCGCTGTCATTGCCTGCAAATGGCCGATACAATGGCCGCCGCTAGTGGTGGTATAGAATGGCAAGAGATTATACGATCGATTACAAACGGTCAGCTGCCTGAAACGCGGAACGTAATCGAATTGTTAGAATTGTGTTCGGCAATTTCGAAAAGGTAGTTAGAAATTGGACGGGAGAAAAAGCTCCGCCGATAAAAATACTTTTTTATGTACCACCGATTTGACAAATGAGTAACTTTTTTCGTGATACACCATTTTTTTTGCAGCGAGTCGGATATACTAAAACACAAGGGACGTGGTTTTTACAATAGCTTCGCGGTGTTGGCCGCCGATTATATTAGCAATAATGCCAGTAATTGTGAGTACCCCTCTCGAAAGATACCAGACGAAAACATAACACGATCAAATTCTAGTATCGATAAGCCAGTTGGAGATTGTGCACTCCGCTTGTCGAATCCTGTTAAAATACCTCATCGGGGCCCTACAAACGGCAAACACGGAGACCAACTATAACAATGTTCTAGTCGAAAAATATTTAAAAGCCATCCGAATTCTTTGTATAGGAAAAGATTTATTGACACCTACGGAAATTTCAACTTTGGTCATCGCAATGAAAGGCGAGACTCTACCCCCAAACACAGCAGCTCCCAGTAAGCCTTTTTATCTTATTTATTTTAGAATATTCACATAGTTTTATATTTATTTAACCTAAAAATTGCCGTTGCGATTTCCTAGGCGAAAAAGAACCCAGCAAACAAGATGCGTCGAAAACGAGTTTGTCCATTACGATCTTCGAGCAGCTTACGATGCCCTTGCGAGACGGAAACGCCCCCGAGGAGGGCCCCAGCGGGCCCCAAACTACCACCGTTGAACCTATCTCGACTAATGACCCAATCACCGAAATAAACGTAGGTGTTCACTTGTTTGCGCTTTGTTAAGTATCCCTTTGGTGTTCTGTACCGTTTTAGTTTGTTTTTTATTTATGCTTTTCGCTTCTTTGTATTTGTAATTTGTTTATTGATCGTAATATCTAAATAAAATGATTCGAAAGGTAATATGTTGAATATTCAATGTAGGAAATTTGTAGTACCGAAATAACTGGTTAGTGCTTGTGAAACTAACAATTATCCCTAATAGTTTTATAAACAATTCCCCAAATCCAGGCAGGTTAAGGTTCCTTCTAAAGTTATCCGAAAATTTCATAAACTTTGAACTATAAATAACGTTTTTATTTGAAAATGTTTTTGAGGAGAGGTAGAACTGGGTCTTAAATCTAATTTAATTTGAACAGTTTTTTTTCTAAAAATGTATGTCGTATTTGTTAGTACCTCATACATTTTTGTTCACGATGAGTTCAATGGTCATGAAACTAACAAGAATTATTTCTGACAGTCTAATAAACAATATAAAGATAATAGTTTTTGTTAAAACGATCAAGTATTTCAGAGAAGAGAATATGAAGCGGAAAAATTTATGAACGTAAAGATGTTGACACTTTCAAATAACCACAATTTTCTACTAAATTAAGTGTTCAATCCTCATGAAACTAACAAGAATTGTTCCTAACTGTTCCGTAGAATATGAATTCTAGGGAAAAATGTATAAACCTGAAGATATTGAGACTTTAAAATAACCACAATTTTGTACTAAATTAAGTGTTCAATGTTCATGAAACTAACGGGAGTTATTCCTAACTGTCTAATTAACAATATAAAGGCAATATTATATGTTAAAATTGTCAAAGATTCCAGAGAAAATGTTACGAAGAAAAATTTTATTAACCGGAAACTACTCCGTACTAAATTAAGCAAACCCGATGGCGTAATAAGCAAAATTCAGTAACAATTTTATCTTGTTATATTCCAGAAATTATTCCTACGAGCAAACACTGAGAGTCTACAGTCGTTACGAGCTGGCGACACTTTAGCCGATCTATGCTTAAGTCTTCCTAGCATCAAAAAGGCGAAAGCGAAAATCGATGAAGCCCTAGCAGGAAAACCATTTACCCTACCAACAAGTCACTCGGAAGCAACAGCTGTACGAAACGGGTACTGAAAAAAATAATAAAACAAATTCCGCAATATACAAAAAAAAAATTTTTAGGTTATGCGCAACGTTAGCCGATATCAACTTGGCTTCTCTGGCGATCAACCTGCCCGTCTTGGAGCCGCTCACTCCCAGCAAGCTGGACAAACTCTGCAATCTCGGTATGGCCGCGCTGTATTGCGCGGTGAATCAAGCGTGCGCGAGCGCGGTTTTGTCTATGTGCTCCGCGGTGTCTCCCAAATGTACCGGGGTGCAGTCGCAGACCGGATTTAAGGAGGACGACCTGGATAGCAACGCGATATCGCTGGTAGAAGAGGCGTTAAATATGTACACTTATATCGGAACAACTATTAAGAACTCTACGAGAGCTGGAGGACACGTAAGTTGTTCGAGAGTATCTCTAATGTCACTCAACCTGGCAACAAATATCCCTTAAGCTGGCAACGCTACACTAAATATCCTAACTCACGGATAAATTGGTTAATAAATTCTTAGAATGGGTGATAAATTCTTAGAATTTCAGTTCCCGCTTTTGTTACGTTATTGAGATTTTTTCTGCATTATCTCTAAAGTCCCTGAACCTGGTAATATCTCACTGTATATTATTCCTAGTTCACAGACAAAGTTGGTAATACTTCCTAAAAATTACTGCTGTCTACCTGTTTAGCTGTTCACATTCTTTGATACAATGTTTCAATAGTATCTCTAAAATATCTCAAGCAGGCAACATCACACTATATATTCCTGACTCACAGGTAAATTGGTTAATAATTCTTTAAAATTAGAGCTCTCTGCTTTTGTTAGTTTATTGAGATTTTTTTTCTGGTGTATCTCTAAAGTCCCTTAACCTGGTAATATCTCACTGTATATTCCTAGTTCACAGACAAATTTGGTAATACTTCCTAAAAATACTGCTGTCTACTTGTTTAGCTGCTCACATTCGTTGATACAATGTTTCAATAGTATCTCTAAAATATCTCAAGCAGGCAACATCACACTATATATTCCTGACTCACAGGTAAATTGGTTAATAATTCCTTAAAATTAGAGCTCTCTGCTTTTGTTAGTTTATTGAGATTTTTTTCTGCTGTATCTCTAAAGTCCCTTAACCTGGTAATATATCACTGTATATTCCTATCTCTAAAATATCTCAAGCAGGCGAAATCACACTATATATTCCTGACTCACAAATAAATTAGTTAATAATTCTTTAAAATTAGATCTCTCTGCTTTTGTTAGTTTATTGAGATTTTTTTCTTCAGTATCTCAAAAGTCCCTTAACCAGGTAATATCTCATTGTATATTCCTAGCTCATAGACAAATTTGGTAATAATTATTCTTAAGAATCCAGCTGTCTACCTTGTTACATTCTTTAGTACAATTTTTCAACAGTATCTCTAAAGCCTCTGGAGCTGGAAACATACACTAACCATTTTCCTTCGGTATCTCCAAACTCCCTCATCCTCTACCTCCATAACTTTATATTTTGGATATATTTTTTGTTAAATTTTTACGAGAATTTTCAAACAACTAATTTCAATGTTTCAGATTTACCAGAACCATCTGCTTTCGGGCGCCTGGGTGCTCATATCGGGGCTCCAATGCCACATATCGTCGTGCACCAGCGAGAAGATCACCCACCTGAGGGAAAGGGACGACAAGGGGCGCAGCCCCATCAAGGGGCCTCGCGAGGCGGGCCCCTCCGGCCGGTACAGCTACATGAAGTTCCAACAAGCGTTCGGAGTGTTAGCCGTCGCTTTAGCTAGCAGAGCCCTGTCGCTTCTCTCGGAACTATTCGACGATCTACACCTCGAGGTGTGCGGAACATCCGGAAACGTCGTTCAGGTTCGTAATATTAAAATTATACTTAACATTAAAAAAAATATATATTTATTTTGAATATTTTTTAGGTGGATCCAGCTCCTATATCAATAATGGGGCAATTCTCTGCTTTGCAAAGGGTTGCCAGGCTGTTGGTTGCGGCGCCTTTGAATCAGCTGCTCTTCTATCTGGCGTTGATAAGTTATAGGAAAGCGTGTACCCTAAAGCGTATGCACCCCCCCGAGGGGGACACGTTTAGCCAGAGTGACTCAACTACGTATTACGAAGATATGATCATGTGTTCGGAAGAAATTTCAACTGACGAAGGTAATTTTTTAAAAATTTTTTGGTAGATTTTGGTTCTCGTTTATTAACAATTATAGAATGTATTAGAAGTACAGCTGAAATTGCTGTTTTAGATAGTATTTTATCAGTTTGTTTTTTTTTTATTTTTGGTTTATATAAATTTAATAGTTTTTTCGATCATTTTCAGACGACGACAGCGAACCGATCTTAGGCCTGTGGTTCGAAGAGACGCTAGCTCCGCCCGAAACGAACGAGCAGAAACCGACGACCGGAAACGCGGCGACCGCCAACAACGCGTCGAAACCCAACCAGGATCGCAACCACTCGATAATTCCGGAAAAGGGCGAAGCTTCGGGCTTTATATCGCTGTCGACTTCGATCTTCGCCTTTCTGAACCGACATTTTCTCTCCTCGAAGAGCTCGTACGTGTCGCGGTACGTCAAGACCGGACTCGGAGAACACCAAATCACGATTCTCGCCCTGATAATCCGCGATCTCGACAGGGAGACAGCAAGAACCGAGACGGGAACGATATCGAGTTATTTTGGAGCGAACTTGGGGCAGCTGTATTGCGAATTTTCCAGAGCGCTGACGAGATTCACGCATAATCTTGTGACACACGCCAGTTTACAAGGACTGCAGGTGAGAATATTTGAATATATAGTAGAACGTCAAAAATCCGATCGTCAAAAACCCGAACGACAAAAATCCAATTGCGGTTTAAATGAGTTTCGATACATAATTATGTAATAGTTTGTTTAATATATGTATATTTAATCAATTAAACTGCACTTTTTAGACATTTTTAGACATTTCTTAAGCCTAAATACCATTTCCTACGTTATTTTCGAAAATCCGAACAATTTCATTAGCTAAACCACCTTTGGTTCCAAATAGTTTGGATTATTGACGCTCTACTGTATGTATAGACAATAAGTTGTAACTCTATTTTTTTAATCGATTTCAATAACTTAATTGTGATTGAAATAGGAAAAATAGGTCTATATCATGCAAAAAAAATTCCTTTGCTCCAGGTAATGGAAATGGTAATGGTATTATAATAAAATCAAATACAGAAGTTATCTTTATTAGTTTTGGAAAGTAACAAATATGTTTCTAAAATTCCAGGCGACGCTCTTGGGTAACTTAGGCGTTTCCCCATGGAATACCGACGTGCCGCACGCGTGGCCTTTACAAGTGTACCCCAGAACTCTAGCCGTACTATCGCAGGTGTTGCT
The DNA here is from genome assembly GCA_964023965.1 of Melinopterus prodromus. Lineage (NCBI taxonomy): Eukaryota > Metazoa > Arthropoda > Insecta > Coleoptera > Scarabaeidae > Melinopterus > Melinopterus prodromus. The sequence continues at coordinate 26,188,050 of OZ030398.1, read as the reverse complement.
TTTGAGGCCGCAGAACGAAAAGGAAGCGTCCGTCATCAGCATTTGGCATCGATTGGTAAACACGCTCATTGAGAGCGTCGTAAACCCGACAATAGTCATAGAGAGCGACAACGAAGACCTGAACGTAGAACACGCGCAAGTCCTGTTATATTTATTCCACCTTTTGAATCTCCTGCAGAAAAAATCGGTACTTCTATTGTTGGCGAGCGCGGTTCTACGATGTTCGGAGGTCTCGAGGACTCTGTTGAAGGATACGCAGCTTTTGCATATGTCTAGATTGTTGTTATTGTTCGATTACATCATGAAACACCTGTACGAAGCCCCGTCTTCGTTGCTCGAGCAGATACAGTGGAATTTGTTTTACGCCACGAATTTGAACACGGATAAGGATAAGGAGAATAACATGTCGAGGATGTTCACGCCCTGGATAGAGATAGAGGAGTCGTGCAGGAAGATCGCGGTTTCCGATGAGTTCTCGATGAAGCCGAGGTAGTATATATATATATTTATTTAGCAAGTCTCTGCTATACATAACCACACAAGTACAGATAATAAAAAAACCAATAATAATACTAAAAATAACAATAACACTCATAAAATCCAATTATTCTACTTGACATATACTTTGGTAGCATACCATGCAACATCTTAAACACAAATATCATACTATTAAACAGCAATATCTGGTTTATGGTCATGAACTGTAGACAATCCAACATTAATCGAATTTTACATAGTCTATTCACCCCAAGTATAATTCGCATTGCTCGGTTTTGCTGTTTTTGCAATTCATTTTTACTTGTCTCATTACAATAATACAATATAGTGGGACAATATTCAAAGAGCGGAGCTATGATTGCCTTATAAATTGTTAGGGTCGCAAACATAGATAAATGATACCCAATTCTATATAAATAATTTACTCTCTTGGCTATTTTTTGAGTTATATAATCGAAATGCTTACTAAATCTTAATTTCACCCTCCTAACCTCTTCCAAACTACCGTCATAATTTCCAAATATCACAATTTTGGTTTTTTTAGTGTTCACAAAGAGAAAGTTTTCATTTAACCATATTTCAAAATTATCCATTTGATGCTGCGCTCTGGTCATGACCTCATCTAATGAATCCCCACTAACCGAAATTGCTGTATCATCAGCAAACAGGTTAACCATAACATTTTCCTCAAAACAGCTTTTAATGTCATTAATGTAAGCAATGAACAATAATGGACCCAGTGCTGATCCTTGTGGGACCCCATAATTCACACTCAATTTATCTGAAATACACTCATTTATTTTTACTCGTTGATAGTCTCAGCCCTTCAGATAGTCTCGAAACCACTCCAAAGCCGTGTCAACTATGCCGTACATTTCAAGTCTTTTTAAAATTAATTGCCTGTTATTAGTTTCAAATGCTCATTTAAAGTCTACAAACACGGTCACTATCAGTTTCTTCTGATCTATCAGTTCTCTCCAACCAGACACAGCCAGCTGAATTGATGATTCACATGAATGTTTGTCTCTAAAACCCGACTGGTTTTCTATTAAAGTATTGTTTTGCATCAGATGCAGAAGGAACTGTTTTTTATGTGTATTTCCATGATTTTTTCGGGGAGTGGCAATATATTGATGGTACTCTTCACATTTCTTTGTGTTTGCAATTTTTGGTACAGGAATAACAAGAGAATTTTTCCAAACCGTAGGCACTCTACACTCATCTATTGATTTATTTATTAATTTTATTATTTCTTGTCTCATCTTTTCTCTCCCTGCTTTGATAATATCACCCTCCATTATATCTGACGACGTGTCTTTTTTTATTTCGACCGTGATGTTATTAAAATAAATCTCTTATTTACATTTTTGACCATGATGACATAGTTGTTAAACTTGTTTACTATACTTTTTATGTCATACACATTTTCATTTCAGGTTCTACGTCATAACGCCTTTGGACGTGAACAACCAGGAGGCGCCGAAACTGGACGGTTTCGCGTGCAACTTTATCCTGGGAACCCCGGATAAGATCCGTTACCCGTTACTCCTGGACGGGCTGATCGAGATTTTGAACGTCGCGCACGTAACGTCTGGCGTCTCTTCTTCGAAAATGACGTTCCTGGGGATGTGCGCGACCAGGTACTGCTTTACGATCTGCTGGAGGCTGTTGCTGGTTTTGCCGCCTTCGACGCAATATTTCGAGAAGTCGGCCGGCGGGGACGTCGCGCCCGCTTCCGTGTCGCTGCTCCATTCGCTCGTCTGGGGCCCCAGATTGAACCATAAAGTTTTCAGCAGATGGCTGAACGACTGCCTGGTCAAGCAGGGGATCTCCACGCTGCACACGGAAAAGATGCTGAAGGCGGCGCACGACGGAGTCTGCTCTATAAAGTACGACGTCGCGACTGCGAAAGGGTGTATCGTCACGCTGGTTCCCGATACGAAAAAGGGTGCGTTTTTTATTTATTTTTGATCGTAACTCTTTGAAATAAGTAACAAAACAAATAAATAGTCCCTAATTCCGTTGTAAAAATCTGTACAGTTCTATAGATTACCTATTCTATAGATTATTCTATACATAACCTCACACAATTGTACAAAAGTAGGCCGAAATGAACGTGGACATCTCGTATTACGATGTTTTCTTTCTATGAATACCCTGTGAATGAATATAAAACAATACAGTCCCACGAACATTAAAAATTCACACTAATTTTAATTTAATTTTATATTTTACGTCGGTTTCTCTTACAGGCCCGTTAACAAAAGAGTCCCTACCACCGATCTGGCACTTGTTTCTCCTCGACTCTGTCCTAGCGAAGGTACAGGCCGGCCTATTAGACGAAACCGAATCGGAAATATCCGCGAACAGTCAGAGCATCCAAGAATTATTACCCCACGTCTTGCGGCTAACACGAGCGATTCTTCACGTCACCAAATGGTCCCTGTTAAACAACATGGTCGAACAGACGGAGCCACCTGGTAAATACGCCGTGGAAGATTACGAGACCCTACAAGACGTTTTGGCGATAGCTTCGACGAAAAACAGTTTAACTTCGAGTTTGACCAACGAAATCTATAATTTATTACCTGGGGCCGTGGTCAAAGTTCTGCAGAATTGGAATAGCTCCACGGCGGGCGAATGCAGCTTAGTTCGTTATCTGGATGAGGTGATCCCGTCGGAGAGTTACATCTTAGGGATCGTCGAGACGCATATTTCTACGTTATCGATGAGGTATCCGTTCAATATTAATTTTTCGTTGAAGCGGTTGCTGCAGTGTTTGGTTAAGTTCTTGTGCCAACACGCAGGGAAGATCGAGAACACCGACACGAAGAACAAAGCGGTGGAGTTGTTGGTTACGATTACGTTGGACTCGCGAACGGAGTTCTTGTACGACTCCGTTTCGAAGACCTTGGATAAGATGATAGGGGACGTCGATACGGACGAACACCAAAAGAGGGTTTATTTGCACGTTTTGGAAAATACCTATCGGCTGATAACGAATTTTACCGCGAACTATAACGTCTTGATAAACGAGAAACTCTTACACAACTGCTTGAAGTTCTACGAGAAAATAATCGAGAAATCTTCCGGACGGCAAGCCTTAGAACTATTCTTCTCCGGCGACAAAGACCTGGTAAAGGTCCTAATGTCGGTTTCCGCTCCGCAAATGTCTCAACAATATAGCACACGGGTGCTCCACTTCTTCAACAAACTCTACCAAGCCGCCGATAAGAGCTCTACGGACCCAAGCTTGAACTACTTGTGTGGAAGCATGACACGTCTAGCGAACGTCGACTCGGAAAAGCTCCAAACGTGGTTGAGGCACGTGATCGTAGGTCCGAATCTTCTCGCGGAAACTCCGAAGGTCGAGACGTCGGAGGCCGCAGATTCGCAATGGACCGTCATCGTAAGATCCGAGTCGAACGCTTCGCCGTGTCCCAGCGAAGACCAGAAGTCGTTGATTTTGGAGAATTCGCAATTGCTGCAAGCCCTGACGAATTTCATCGTGAAACAGAGCGGGATCTCGGAGGAAATCCCGCTGACGATTCTCAAGGCTTTAATTCCGTTGGGTTCGGTGATTTTTTCGCCGAATATCGAAGGCGTCGGCTTCACGGATCTCATGAGTGTCATGACGACGCTGGCGGATGCAGCTCAAGGAAGAGGTGAGTGTAATTGTGTTGTAAACTTGGATTTTATTGTATTAGGAAAACTTTTAACGCAAACTGTGAAAAATACCCTAAAATGAAAAAAATTACATTCTCAAAATTGACCGTTCTAATCATTTTATTCTTTTTTTCTCATAGAAATAATTCGTATAAGTCTAGTCGAATGGTTATAAACATTTGTCGGTTAATTACCATTTGTTTAAATAAATTCTATTTGTTTAAATTGTTCGTTATTCTCGAAAATCCGTCTGAATTGTGTTTTCTGAGGTCGAAATGGTAGTTTATTATCTTAGAATGACGTTATTCATTTAAAAATTTCTTCCTATCGTTTAAACAATCAATTATTATTCATTTTAACTTTTTTCTAATTATGATAGAAAAGTCTGCGTTTTTGTGAAATTAACTTATAAGTTTTATGTTCGAGATACCTTGCCTATATTATCTTATAAACCCACATTTGCCTAAACAAATGCAATTTGTTTAAAAAATTTTTTTTGCAGTTCGTCTACATTTTTCTATTTTTTTTTTTTTAATGCCGACTATTATTCTCAAGTGACTTCATTTATATTTGGGATGGTTTTCAATATTTCATCAAATTAGAGTACAGGTGACTTGGTAGACTCCAGGAAAACTAATATTTAAAAAAAAAATTAACTCCCCAATTTCTCTAAAAAAAAAGGACTTTAGTCAATCAAATTTTTTCGAATAAATGACATTGAAAGCGAATAATATTTTATTATTTAAACAATGGAGATCACCCCAAAATGTAAATGATATCGCTTGGGATATCTCAAACATAAAATTTATAAGTTCTTTTAACAAAAATGTTAAAACGTTTCTACCAGATTTAGAAAAAAGTTGAAAATCAATAATAATTTATTGTTTAAACAATAGGAGGATTTTTTTTAATGAATAATTTCACTCTAAGGTAATAAATTGCCATATCGAACTCAGAAAACACAATTCAGACGGATTTTCGAGAAAAACGATTTATTTAAAAGAACAAAATTTTTTCATTTAAGGGTAGTTTTCTGGGCACTGTGGGGGTGGGTTGGGGGCATCAAATCCATATATATGATATGTCAAATTCTTCCTTGGAAAGTCCTCTACAAGTTCTATAACTTTAGTCTTAAGTTTTCCCAAACCCCTACCAATTATTCGAAAAATACAAAAAAATGGCTTTTTCCCATGCATTTTCTTATGTAAATTTTCGCGAAACCTCAAAAGAAACCTCAAAAACTATAGTTTTTTTCCTTTAATAGTCAATGTCTTCACAATTCGAAGTCGTTTCTTTACTAATCAACTTTGTTCCCGAAACACAGGCCACACGTTCCTCGTTCCGGCGTCCGTCGAGTACCTCGAGATATGCCGCGGCTACCTCGTTCAGAAAGAGGTCGTCGACAGCCTAGGTTCCGAGGAAAACCTAGAAAAGAGTTCCGTCATGCTCGAAGCGGCCTGCTGCCTTCTCGAGTACCTCGGGGAGATCGTAACTAACCTCTCGACCCACGCGACAACCTCCTTTCGAGCAACGACAACTTTCCGAGCGGCCAGCCCGCCGTGGGAACGGGAGACGCCTCTGGAACACGAAGACCTGGCCTCGGAACTCTGCGAGCGCGAGGAAGAAGACTCGAGCGGCGAAGATTCGGACGAAGATTCCCTCTCGAATAGGCTATGTACGTTTACGGTTACGCAGAAGGAGTTTATGAATCAGCACTGGTACCATTGCCACACGTGTCGCATGCTGGACGGCGTTGGCGTGTGTTCGATCTGCGCTAGGGTGTGCCACAAGGGGCACGATTTGAGTTACGCGAAGTTCGGGAACTTCTTTTGCGATTGCGGCGCGAGGGAGGACGGTAGCTGTCAAGCGTTGGTGAGGAGGAGCCAAGCAGGACAGGCTGTGGTCGCGGCGGCGGGCGGGAGAGACGCCGTCGGGTTCGCGGCTTCGGACCATGCGTTGGCGAGTTCGTTGAGGAGGAGGGCTTCTTCGCCGATAACGATCGATCGGTAAGTTTGTTTAATCTATTTTGTTTATTGTTCGAACTTAGATACGAAAAGAGAAAGTAGTTCTTTACCTCACCCGGTGATAGGCACGCGTAAATTTCTCCTAAATTTGTAAATAATACTGGTTAAAAGTTTCGGCCTATTAACATGTTACCAAAACTAGAGCAAATACTGGAAATTATTGTTAAACAACAGCTCAGTGAGTACTTGGATGCAAATCAATTTATTACTGACCAACAGTCAGGTTTTCGTGCTCAGCATTCATGCGAGACGGCCCTAAATTTGGTATTGGCAAATTGGAAAGGAGAATTAGAAGACGGTAAAACGATAGTTGCTGTTTTTGTAGACTTGAAAAGAGCCTTCGAGAGAATCTTTCGTCAAAAGTTATTACAAAAATTGGAAACTTACGGAATCAAAGGAAAAGAATTGAAATGGTTTGAAAACTATTTAACAAACAGGAGACAGAAGGTTAGGATTGGAGAAAATGCGTCAAGTGAATTAATAAACAGCTGAGGGGTACCACAAGGTTCTGTTCTTGGACCAGTTTTATTTAATTTGTACATAAACGATGTTGCTTCACAAGTTAAAGCTTGTGATATGCACCTATTTGCAGACGATACACTAATATCAATTGCAGGAGATAACTTACCTGATGTAATCGCGACATTAAACTCCGAACTAGTATCGATATCAAATTGGTATAAAGAAAATAAATTATGTTTGAATGTATTGAAAACAAAAGCTATGGTATTTGGAAATAGAAATTCGGTAAACCCTACACCAGACATAGTTATCGATAACACAGTTGTTGAGATAGTGGACAAATTTAAATATCTAGGTGTCATTTTAGATAATAGTTTGAAATTTACAAGTAATATGGAATATATAGTTAAAAAGGTGAGCCGAAAGATTAGCTACTTAGGAAGAATATCTAATAAACTTACATTAAAAGGTAGAATATCTTTGTACCATACGATTATAGAACCATATTTTTACTATTGCAGCAGTATATTATTTTTGTGTACAGACAAAGACATTAAAAAGATTCAAGTACAACAAAATCGAGCACTCAGAATTTTATTACAAAGCTCCAGGTTAACCAGTATCGAGTCCATGTTGAGTAAATTTAATTTTTTGAATGTTAAACAAGGAACGGTATATCAGGCACTCACGTTGGTATATAAATGCATAAATGATGAACTCCCAAATTATATGAGTAATTATTTAACATACAATAGTCAGCAGCATGAATACAATACTCGGCAAAAGGACCACGTCAGATTACCAAAATATACAAAAAGCAGTACACAAAATTAATTTTATTATAAAGCACTGAAGATGTTTAACACCCTACCAAGTGATATAAAAAACAGTAGTTCGCTAAGTCTTTGTAAAACATCATGTCCAAATTTATTGTGATTATTAGTTTCTTTTAACTAAATAAATATTATTATTATTATTAAAGCATTTAAATAGATATTATTAGAATTTTCTTAATTAGAATAGAATCGAATAATAGAATAGAAATAGAAATTTTTAACAGAAAAAAACATCAATCGTTTTCTCCGTTCTAGGAGCGTCGCAAAGAAAGAAAAACGAACCCCGACGGTCGTCAAGCAAATAGAAGCATCCCGCGACTTCATCACCCGATACTTCGCTACCAGCTCCCTCCCCTCCACCCTTCTGGACATCGTACAATCCTTCATACCGGCCGTTCAAACCTCCTGCGGAAGAAACTCCCCAGTCGGGTGTCACGCACGCGCTTTGAAAGCCCTACAGCAACTCCACTCTTCCGAGAAACAATACGTATACACCGATCAACTCATGGTACCAACCTTAGGTTCGCAAGAGGGCGCCTTTGAAAACGTCCGAATGAGCTACGCCGGAGAACAAGGCCAAACGATCAGACAATTATTATCGGCGCATATCGTCAGGAGAGTCGCGATGTGTTGCATGTACTCCGCGCATGGAAAGCGGCAGCACCTGGCCGTCTCGCACGAGAAAGGAAAGATTACCGTTTTGCAGTTATCCGCGCTGTTGAAGCAAGCCGACTCTTCGACGAGGAAATTGACGTTGACGCGTCTCGCGTCAGCTCCGATACCGTTCACCGTTTTATCTCTAGCTAGCAATCTTTGTAACGAAGACTATCTAGCCGTTTGCGGGTTGAAAGATTGTCACGTCTTGACGTTTAATTCCACCGGGTCGGTGAGCGACCATTTGGTTTTGCATCCGCAGTTGGAGACGGGGAACTTTATTATAAAGGCGATCTGGTTGCCGGGCTCCCAGACGAAGTTGGCGTTGGTCACCGCGGATTTCGTGAAGATCTACGACTTGGCCAAAGACGCGTTGAGTCCGCAGTATTACTTTCTAGTGCCGAGCGGAAAGATCAGGGATTGTACGTTTATGTACGAGGATCGGGTTTATAATATTCTATTGATGTCTTCGCCGGGGCATATTTACTACGAGGCGCTGAACGAGGAGTCTTCCGCGGTCCATGGGTCTTTCTATGTGACGAATACGCTCGAGGTGTTCCATTTGGATGTAACGGTTAGTATAATTTTATTTTTTCGTAGTTAAACACCCTGTATGCGTTAAAATAACATCTAGACTCTGTAGATCAACAATATTTACGACTTAACACTTTTTCTAAAAACTATAATTTTGTCTATTCTTCCACTTAAAAAAATATTTTTTCTTCGTTGTTTTAGGACGTCAACGGGCAAGTTGCCGGCGGTGGAGTCAGCATCTACTACTCGCACACGCTCGGCCTTCTATTCTACAGTTACGCGCAAGGGAAGAGCTTCATATCGCCCATAACGCCGAAGAACAACTGCTTGACGGTCGTTTTCCCGATAACGCTCCCCGTTCCCGCCTCGACGAATTCTAAGAGCAACGGAGGCAAGAACCCGACCCCGCAGCCTCTGTGCCAGTGGACGGAAATCCCCAATCATCCCGGGTTGATTTGCTGCGCAATGCAGTCGAGTAACAATCCCGTCGTTCTTATGATGAGGCCCGATACCATCGCCATACAGGAGGTTAAAGTTATCCCGACGAAATCGAAGATTATGGACATGGTTGCGATTAGGCATAATTCCGTCAACGAGCAGAGGACTACGTTGATATTGATGTGCGAAGACGGGAGTTTGAAGATTTATATGGCTAATATGGACCAAACGGGTAAGAGTTTTGACGGCCAATACTGCTTTTTGCTTTCCTACAAAGGTCTGCAAAGTAAAAATTTCAATTCCGTCTCTTGCAGGTTTCTGGATGTCCCCGATAATTCAACCGACCATCGCACCATCGCCTCTAAAATCCAAGAAAAAGAAATCGGTAAAAACCGGAAAAACTCCGACGTCCGTCACGTTTCCCGTAGACTTTTTCGAGCACAGCCAACCCATGAACGAGGTAGAAATAGGCGGAAGCGACCTCCTTCAGGTCTATAACGTATCCCAGCTAAAACACCGTTTGAACACGACGGGCTTGTACGTAGTCTGCACGAAACCGCTAGGCTTTACCGTAGAAATCTCTAACACCGATAACAACCTGGTTATGACGGGAGTTCGAGTCCTGGTGGGTAGCCAGGACCCCCAGCGGGCCCCGTCTTTCATAGAAGTCTTCGGACGGATAATTACCATCTCGGTGAACCGTAGTCGATGGTACGACGTGCCGTTTTCCAGGGAAGAAAGTCTACAAGCCGATAAGAAGCTTAATATAATCTTCGGGCCTTCGCAGGACGCGGAAACGGTCACCATGGTGGACAGCATCAAAGTCTACGGGAAGACCAAGGATATCTTTGGGTGGCCCGAGGAAAACGAGGAGACCGTCGCGAATAACGCTCCCGCTTTAACGAATACGACGAATAACGTTACTGAAACTGAAACCGTCAGTAATAATAGCTGCGCGCCGTTATCGAAGTTGGAGCGTCTGGTGACTAACATTCTGGAAGTTCTCGACGGTACTTTTTCTTTGTACGCCACGGAAGAGATGTTGAATCACAAATTGCCGTCGATCCGGATAGCGACGGAGCTGCTGATGTTGCCCACGCCCGTCTGCGTTCAGATGTACGCCAAGTCTCTCCTGGCTTCCCTGCACCAGAACAAGCAGGCCTACCACAACTACAAGGATCAGGCTTTACTTCAGCACGTCTTGGGTAGTTTGAGCGCCATGCTCGATGCGGATCCTGCAAAAAATCAAGCCGATATCGACGCGGAATCGTACTATAGGCTCGTGCTGATCGTGCGAGGTATTGCTGTCTCTAGGTGAGTAATTTCTTTTTTTTTTTTGAGAGGCTTCAAAATTTTTTAATAATTGTTTACCATTTTTATTAAACAAGTTCTATTCTTTTTGTAAAATTTTTTCTTGAGTTCTTCTTGTTATTCATACACGAATTTTACATTTACAGGCCGCAGAATCTCGTAAAATTCACTGATTCGCACACCTCTATACAAGACGTGATACTCGACGACCCCTTAGACTCGAAGAGCGTCAAGTCCTCCAAAAATCAACACCTCCTCTTACAATTAATGGACGTCTTGTGGCTGCTGCATTCTCTAAACCCGGAAAATCCTTCCCTGGTTCCGGTCGTAGTTCCTGGCTTAAAACACACCGAACAAGTTGTTCACGCCCTCGTCGAGATTGTTCACGCCTTCAACAGTTGCGACACTTACAGCAACATCACGATCGCTGTCTATCTGCAACTCTTGCTCTGCGAAGATCCGGTTATCGCTTTCAGCGCCAAGCAAGCGATTTGCCGGGTGCTCAAACCGAAATTCAAGAGGAGGCGTGTCTTCATCCCCAGCCCGCCACATTGCGCATCCCCACCGACACATAGTAAGTGAAAATTTAAAAAGAAATTTATATAAGAGGTTAAATGTTGCAATTTTGGTTTATGTGTGATTACGAGCAAAGTACTTGAGATACAAATTATTATTATACACGTTTATAGATCAGATACATTGGGTAATTAATTCTAAAAAGTACAGCCCTCTATCTATTTTAGTTTGTTCAGGAGGTTTTTTGAAACTTAGATTTTACGTTGTTTATCGGTGGTTGAATGTCATTATTTCGCGTCATGTGCGATTACGAGCAAAGTAGTTGGGATACAAATTATTATTATACACGTTTATGGGTCAGATACATTGGGTAATTAATTCTAAAAAGTACAGACCTCTATCTATTTTAGTTTGTTCAGGAGGATTTTTGAAACTTAGATTTTACGTTGTTTATCGGTGGTTGAATGTTATTATTTCGCTTCATGTGCGATTACGAGCAAAGTAGTTGGGATACAAATTATTATTATACACGTTTATGGGTCAGATACATTGGGTAATTAATTCTAAAAAGTACAGACCTCTATCTATTTTAGTTTGTTCAGGAGGATTTTTGAAACTTAGATTTTACGTTGTTTATCGGTGGTTGAATGTTATTATTTCGCTTCATGTGCGATTACGAGCAAAGTAGTTGGGATACAAATTATTATTATACACGTTTATAGATCAGATACATTGGGTAATTAATTCTAAAAAGTACAGCCCTCTATCTATTTTAGTTTGTTCAGGAGGATTTTTGAAACTTAGATTTTACGTTGTTTATCGGTGGTTGAATGTTATTATTTCGCTTCATGTGCGATTACGAGCAAAGTATTTGGGAGTTGGGATAGAAATTATTATAATAATCTGAGTCGGTGATGAATTACAGCTGTCTACCACTCTTACTTTATGCCGGAGAACGTTTAAAAGATGAAGTTTATATTTTGCAGAACCCGAAAGCGATCAGGACAAACGCAGCGCGCTGATTCAGCCACCGCAACAGCAGGAAGACGAAGAAGAACCACAGCACAGAGAAGGACGCTACGATGTAGACGCGGAAGCAGCGATCGCGATGCTTCAGCAACAACCTGGCGTCGTCGACAACCACAACGTCAATCTCGAGGCGCTCCTCGGAGGAGCCGTTGGCTTCCCCCCTTTGCTTGACATTCCTCCGGATGCCGACGACGAAACAATGGTAGAATTGGCGATAGCTCTCAGCTTGCAAGAGCACGGCCTCGGTGGCGCCGACCAAGGACAGCATGGGCTTCAGGTTAGTCTAACATATGGCTTTGGCTTCAGATTTATTTAGAGAATGGCTCGTCTACTTGTCATGTCTAAACAATGTTTAAGAAGAGAGGTATCGAATGGTGTTGGTTGTATTAAGACGGGGTCAGCGAGATACATAAAATAATAAATATTGAGCATTTTTCCTATGAAGGAAAGGAACATTTAAATATATAAATACACAATTATTTATTCTGATGTACTACCGTGGCCATATATTATGTCCTCTCTTTTGAAGTCCATTTTCTCCCGAATCTAGGGGCAAAAAAATTTGAAAAAATTCTGATGCTGTCCTTGGTTAATATGCTACAACTCATAAATATTAGAAAGGTGTATATGTTGGCGTTTACCCGATTTTTCCAAATTAAGAAAAATTGGCGCTGTTTTTGCCCCGTACATTTTATTCGTTTAACTTTAGCAATTAAATTGCATTTTTGTAAAATCATTGGATTAGCGCCTGACCCACAAAACGCTATACTATGCAATGCCAGCAATTCCTTTATTAGAAGAGCTAGAATAATGAAATATAGACTATAGGCTACCCACTAATTCATAGGTTTAAAGCTTATTACATAATCATTGTTTATCTCGCATTTTCCCTACAAAAGATCGAGTTGAAGCATCTCATGATTGCTGCAATTCATCGACAGCGACGCTGCAAGTAGTGGCGGATCGCACGTGCATTAGTTACTAGGAGAACAGTGTTTACGGACACAATACATATAACGACACGGCGATTATGCCTCGCCAAAGAAATTTGGATATCCGGCGACAGAATACTGAATTAAAAAATAATGGCAATATGAGTCAATAAGATAACAGAGCCACGAACAGGCATTTGGAAGTCCCATGGAAATTCTTGGCATTTTAAATCGGGTTTCGGGATTAGCATTTAAAATTAATGAACGATCTGCAAAATAATCCATGTGTCTACAAATTTACGATGCTAAATTTGTAAAAGTTTTTTGATATTTCTAAGTTTTATACGCTCAGAGCTGACGTTTGTAATATGTGTATTATATCAAGAGTTGTATTTATTTTATATTGATTGTGCATGTATTTAAATATTATTAAAAATGCACATTGAAAACTAGCATTCCGCAGGTGATATTTCCTTTTTTATTCGTTGAACATTTACAGCTTTCCAATTTTTATGAGTTGTAGTATATTAACGAAGGACAGCATCAGAATTTTTTCAAAGTTTTTCGTTCCTAGTTCTGGAAGAAACTCGACGTTAAAAGAAGGGACATAATATACGGCCACGATAGTACATTAATATAAATTTATTTTTTTATAATAAACAAGTAATTTTTTTCATTGCTCTATTATTTTTTGTATTGAACAAATATGTTTGGTATTGGTCAAATATTTTATCAAATGCTTACAATAAATACACGTTTTATTTTATTTATTGCGCATATAATCTGTACTGATTTTTTTTTTTTTAGGTACTCGGCGGCAACCAGGTGATTGCGCAGCTGCAGGGTGGCCAGCCGGGGGCTCAAGAAGGGGGCCACTTCAGCGACACGACAGCCTCCGCAGCCGGTAGCGACGATGAAGGGAGCACAGCTGCAACCGACGGTTCCACTTTGAGGACATCGCCAGCCGAACAGGTGTGTAAAATTTTTCAATTCATCTATCAATCTCTACTATAACAGCAAAAAACTAAATTTAATTTTCAAAAAAGGAAATCTAAAATCCAAGATTATTTAAATTCTCGAAAAGAAATCTTCAAATCTATCAGTAACGCTCACGAGCGTAGTAAGCACTCACGAGCGTGTAGTAAGTTTGTAACGCTCGCGAGCGTAGAGTTTTCAATCCGACGAAAGAAGATCTGTATACATCTCTCTCTTATTGGTTAATTAATTGCAGGGTGGCAGTGCCGGATCTGAAAGTGGTGGTAGCGGTGTTGAAAGCATAACCGGCGAACATAACGTGTCTGGGCGTAGTTCCGCGTACGGTGACAATGCGCCACCGGAAGTTATAAACGCGGTGTCGCGATCAGACACAAGCTCACTAGCTACTGCCAACTATCAGGTATGAGGCTGCCTTCGTCAGTAGCCGTTGTCCCCCCCCCGTTCTCCTAAAACGTCTAACCTCAAAATTTTTTTTTTTCGATAGATAGCCGAGTCGGACGCCCTAAACCAAGACGCGGACCACGAGGCAGATCCGGAGAACAGCACTCGCCTGCACGTACTCCGTCTTCAGCTTCTAGAGAGACTCGTCGAGTACCTTCCGAAGTTGCGGAACGTAGACGGGGTCAGAGCCATCCCCTTCCTACAAGTACGTTACGTTAATCCGCAGATTAAATAGAATAATGTTGTAAGAATGTAACATTGTTACTTTACTGCAACGTTGCCCGAGTTGTATTCCTAGAACGTTTCTGTTACGTTGCAGCTACGTTGTAATAATGTAACATTTGTTACCTTTGTTAAATTCAACGACTTTATGACGTTTTTTTTTTTTTTTAATACAGGTAGTTTTGCAATTGACCACCGATCTTGACAGCCACTCGGACCGCGACAAGAACTGCTTAAACTCCCTTTTAACCGCGATTATACAAGAACTGCAGATCAACACGACGTCATCGTCTGAGAACGTTTGCTCCAGAAGTAAAGTTCGTGAAGTTCAACTCGTAATTATGCGATTATTAAGTAACGGCTTGCTACAAATAATTGCAACTTATCGTCTTATAATGTTTTTTTTTTTTTAAGGTGTCTTGATGTCACGTTGTAAGTCGTCGAGTTCTTCGACAAAGTCGGCACCGCAAGACAACTCGGCGTATATCTCTCAAGTGACGGCTACGATGCTTCACAAGGCCGACATAATCAATTATTGCCTTAAGTTGTTGCAATCGTTGCTGGAATACTGGAGGGGGGTTTCCGACGATTCGAACACTCCGCAGACCGGTACGAACTTGCTGAAGGACCATCTACCTCATTCACCGCCGGATATGACACCGTTCTTCTTGAGGCAGTTTGTCAAAGGTGAGATAAATGTTATTTTATTGATGTTATGTTACATTTACACAACATGTGACACAACAGCATGATATAAGGCGTAAAATTGTTTACTTAGTATTTAGTAGGATTGAAAGAGTACAAACTTGTGAGGTATAATGGAAAAATATTGAAATATTGTTACAAAATTAAATGTTACTTTATGCAACATGTATGTAACGTTTATAGGACGTATAAAAACAGTGCATGGTGTAAATATTTTTTATTTGGTTTTATTTTTTTACAAAAGTTTGTAGAGAAAATGGATTAAATTATCCAATATATATATTAAAATCATTACAAATTAAATGTAGCTTTAATATAACATTCTAAACCAGCACAGTGTGAGGTGTAAGAGTCTTTATTTAGTATTCAGTTGGCTAAGAATGTTGCAATGTTGTGCATTTTTTTATTTGGATTTTTTTAACAAAATAGATTTAACAAAATTGAAGAATAAATTATAGTAGATATTTTTAAAACGTTAGTATTTAAATGTAACATTACTATAACTTTCAAAAGCACCATGGTGCGAAGTGTTTTTAGACTCTTTATTTAGTGTTTATTTGTCCAAAAAAAGGTTGCAAATTTAGAATCTATCATAACAAATATTTAAAGACTTCCACAAATGTAAATGTTACGTTTATACAACGTTTGTACGACATTTTTCAGGGCACGCGTCGGACGTTTTCCAAACTTATCCCCAGCTCTTGACGGAGATGGCTTTACGTCTGCCGTACCAAGTCCACAAGCACTCCGAGGTCTCTGAATCGGTGACCGTTGCCTTTGACACGTCGTGGTACCGTTACTTGTGCGAATACATGATGACGTCGCAGACGCCGTTCCTGCGCAGGCAAGTTCGGAAACTTCTGCTGTTCATTTGCGGAAATAAAGAGAAGTACCGGCAACTGAGGGATGTTCACGCGCTGAACACACACATGAAGGTAAACGAAATATTATTTTTTTTTTGAGGTTATGATTATTGTATCGATTATTGTTTTTAGGCTGTTAAGAAATGTTGCTGGAAAGGGGGGTACAACGTCTCGCTGGAGATGCAGCACGGTCTCTCCCTGACCTACGACGCTTTAGTAGAGCTAGTTGAGCATCTCAAGTCGTGCCTTGAGATTGCGCAGAGCCGTACCGGAAATTGGCAGAGATTCTGCATCCATCATGACGATATGATCCCGTTCCTCTTCCAGGTCAGCTGTTTATTGGACGAAGGTTGGTTTTTTGGCGTTTGTTACATTTCGTTACGTTTTCGCAACGTTTATGCACCAGTGTTACGTTTATACAACTTTTATGTAACTTTGTTACTTTTATACACCGCAGGTGTAGCTCCTACAATTCTGCAACTTCTCAACTGCGCTATTGTCGTGAATTCGACGACTGTCACCAGCAAGAAGAGCGATTCTAACTCGTCAAAGCCGAGCACCTCTACTCGAAAGGACAGGGAAAAGTCTGACGATTCCGCCGCGGAGGCTTTGTTCGAAGAGTCGAATTGTCTGGCGCTCGTCGAGCAGATAAACAAGCAAGTTTCTCACGAGATCCTGACGAGATTTGTGAGAACTTTTGTTCTGGAAACGAACTCGACTAATGTTCGATGGCAGGCACACTCTTTGATTGTTGCCATATACAAGTAAGTCTTTTTTGAAAGCTGTGAATTTTTTATTTTAATTTTTTTTTTATATAGAAATACCAAGCCGGTAGATCAGGCGAATCTTTTGAATTTGCTGTGGGGTTTATGGCCGCTGTTACCGACTTACGGGCGGAAAGCTGCCCAATTCGTCGATCTGTTGGGATATTTTTCGTTGCGGTTCAGCGAGAATAGTGAATCTCCGGAACAGGTATGTCCTTTGGCTTTGTAATATTAACCCTATTCTTTGAAAAAGAATATCTTTAGAAACTCTGTTACGAGTAGTCATTTTATTAACTCTAATTTTTCTTCCAGATTTCTGGTTACGTTGAAAAAGCCGTGAACGTCCTGCGAACCCAGAACGAACTGTTAGCCCACCATCCGAACGCCAGCTTATATTCGCATATGTCGCAATACGTCGAACTGGACGGATACTATCTCGAATCGGAACCCTGTCTCGTCTGTAACAATCCCGAAGTTCCCCTATCGACGATCAAGCTGAGCGCCATCAAAGTCGACTCGAAATTCACCACGACAACCCAAATCGTAAAGCTGCTGAGCAGCCACACCATAAGCAAGATCACCGTGCGTATAGCGGATTTAAAGCGCACGAAAATGGTACGAACCGTCAACATTTATTACAACAACCGCAGCGTGCAGGCCGTCGTCGAATTGAAGAACAAGCCGTCGCTCTGGCATAAGGCAAAGAAGGTTTCGCTGTTGTCGGCGCAAACCGAAGTGAAGATCGAGTTCCCGTTGCCGATCGTCGCTTGTAATCTAATGATCGAGTACGCCGAGTTCTACGAGAACCTACAAGCCTCCTCGGAGACCCTGCAATGCCCGCGGTGCAGCGCCGCGGTCCCGGCCAGCCCCGGCGTCTGCTCGAATTGCGGAGAAAACGTCTATCAATGCCATAAATGCCGAGCGATTAATTACGACGAAAAAGATCCCTTCCTATGCCACGCATGCGGCTTCTGCAAGTACGCGAAGTTTGATTTTACGCTGCAGGCGAGAGCTTGTTGCGCCGTCGAGCCGATCGAGAACGACGACGATCGAAAGAAGATGGTGTCGAATATTAATTCGTTACTGGAAAAGGCCGATAGGGTTTATAAACAGCTGATGGCGAATAAGCCGAACTTGGAGCAGTTGGTTATGCGGATCACCGAGCAGCGTTCCGATAGGAAGATCGAGGACGGGGGGCTCGGGGGGAACGGGGTAAACGCGTCGGTGAACGCCGTGCCTGCCGCGAGTGCGTTAGCGCAGGTTAAGGTGAATAAGACGATACAGATGTTGGCCCAGCAGTATTGCAACGAGTGTAAGGTGTCGTTTGAAGAGTTGAGTAAAATTATACAGAGGGTGCTGGTGTCCAGGAAGGAGCTGCTCGCGTACGATCGCAGGCATCGAGATTCGGAAACTGTCGGATTTGTACAGGTGAGCGTTTTTTTTTTGTTGTTCTTTCATAATAGAAATAGAAATAGAAATCCTATCTTCCATATTATTAAATCTTTTCTATACTGATTTTCCACTTTTTGTCTCTCCCTACAGTCTTCTCCCAGCGACACCCAGCCTCTATCTGTAGTCGCTCGATCTAGCAGCCGCTGTTACGGCTGTTCAGCAGCCGCGACGGAACACTGCTTGACGCTGCTCCGCGCGCTGGCCTTGAATCCGAAGACACGCGTCTTGCTCTGCTCGAAAGGGCTCATCCAGGATCTCCTATGGAACAACCTTCGGAAGGGTAGCACACAGGTACGACAAATATTTGCTATTACGTTTCCAAAGTTGAAGCGATTTGGCGTGTTTTCTCACCAACTCACGTGAGAAAAAAACACTGCTAATCAGTTTACTATAATATAGAGGTACGTTTTCCTAGAAGTGAGTCCAACGATAATCGCTCAGCGATAATCGTGCGGCGATGATAGTTCCGCGATTTTCACTGGCACAAAACGTTCAGGTATTTTCCTCCAAGCGTCGTCTGCGACTATAGTCCGAGACGACGCTTGCAGAACGTTTTGTGCCAGCGATAATCGCGGAACGATCATCGCCGCACGATTATCGCTGAGCGATTATTGCTGAAGCGATTATCGCTGAAGCGATTATCGGTCGGAGTTGTTGCTAGGAAAACGTACCTTTATAACGTTAATTCAAGCTTTAAAAAACATTGTTTTTTCTTACCGAACTTGCGACATTCTCCCCAGTTACAAGAGGATGTCAGACAGCTGCTCTGCGTGCTCTCGAAGGACAACGAACTGGCAACGGAAGAGCTCTGCACGCTGATAATGGAGAGGATCATCCTGAGTTTGAACAACTACATCGGGACGACGGATCTAGCTTCCGGAATTTGCCACGAGATGTCGCTGCTGGCGTCGCTGTTGAATCTGAAGGATTGCTGTTGGGAGATGCGATTACGTCTGCTGGTTGAGCTCTTTCTGAGAGCCTGCGAGGATACGAAGAGTCCCGTCGTGATAGAGTCGATTATTCTGCCCTGTCTGAAGATCTGGCATAGCATCATCAAGGCCCAGGAGGCTGTCTCCGGTAAGAAGGCTAAGGAAAAGGCTAACGTTAGCGTCGCTGCGCCGAAAACCGACTCGGTTAAGGTGGGCGTTAACGTTTACAAGTGGCTGTCGAGGGATAGTAAGCATACGTACCAGAAATGGAAGAAAATGAAGCCGCCGAGGTTGGAGAATCATAATTTGCCGAAGGAAAAAGAA
Source organism: Melinopterus prodromus (assembly GCA_964023965.1). Classification (NCBI taxonomy): domain Eukaryota; kingdom Metazoa; phylum Arthropoda; class Insecta; order Coleoptera; family Scarabaeidae; genus Melinopterus; species Melinopterus prodromus. The sequence goes on along the minus strand of OZ030398.1, from coordinate 26,168,454 downwards.
CAGGTTAGTTTTTGTAGGTTTGAAAAGAAAATTTTTTACGATTTTGTGTTTTTCCTTTTTTAATTTTAGGTTCACGAAATGTATTTGATTGAGAAGTACGGTAAGAAGTGGCACGAAAAGGTCTATGGGCGCGTTCCGCCCGTGTCTGATTTCTCTATACTTTCGTGGGTGAAGGCTGTGCTTTTTAATCCTAGCTCGAGACTAGCGCGACAAGTGACCTGCAACATCCTGGAGTATTGCTGCAGCAGTTTTAAACGGAAAGAAAAGGTATGATTTAGTCCTGTTTTTTCTTTTTTATTTTATGATATTTTTTATTTAAATTTGTATACTTTTATTTGCCGTACAATTTCCGAGATAAAACAATTGAAAATTTTTTATAATGGTGATGATAACTCTAGGAAACATGGATTTTGTAATACACAACTAACTTTGTAATACAACTACTTAAAATTAGCCAATACATGAACCCGACATGATGTTTTAAAAAGACTTAGCGAACTACTGTTTTTTATATCACTTGGTAGGGTGTTAAACATCTTCAGTGCTTTATAATAAATTGAATTTTGTGTGCTGCTTCTTGTATATTTTGGTAATCTGAAGTGATCCTTTGGCCGAGTATTGTATTCATGCTGCTGACTATTGTATGTTAAATAATTACTCATATAATTTGGGAGTTTATTATTTATGCATTTATATGCCAACGTGAGTGCCTGATATACCGTTCCTTGTTTAACATTCAAAAAATTTAATTTACTCGACATGGGCTCGATACTGGTTAACCTGGAGCTTTGCAATAAAATTCTGAGTGCTCGATTTTGTTGTACTTGAATCTTTTTAATGTCTTTGACTGTACACAAAAATAGTATACTGCTGAAATAGTAAAAATATGGTTCTATAATCGTATGGTACAAAGATATTCTAGCTTTTAACGTAAGTTTATTAGATATTCTTCCTAAGTAGCTAATCTTTCGACTCACCTTTTTAACTATATACTCCATATTACTCGTAAATTTAAAACTATTATCTAAAATGACACCTAGATATTTAAATTTGTCCACTATCTCAACAACTGTGTTATCGATAACTATGTCTGGTGTAGGGTTTACCGAATTTCTATTTCCCAATACCATAGCTTCTGTTTTCAATACATTCAAACATAATTTATTTTCTTTATACCAATTTGATATCGATACTAGTTCGGAGTTTAATGTCGCGTATACATCAGGTAATTTATCTCCTGCAATTGATATTAGTGTATCGTCTGCAAATAGGTGCATATCACAAGCTTTAACTTGTGAAGCAACATCGTTTATGTCCAAATTAAATAAAACTGGTCCAAGAACAGGATCTTGTGGCACCCCGAAGCTGTTTATTAATTCACTTGACCCATTTTCTCCAATCCTAACCTTCTGTCTCCTGTTTGTTAAATAGTTTTCAAACTTAGTCATTTTATGGGCGCGGATATCGCTGAAACGAACAATAGCGGGACATGGATGGTTCCCCTCCAGGAAAGCTATGATGCTCTGTCATGGTTTTATTGACTTGTGTAGCTAGAAAAAAAAAACGGTAACTTCTTTTAACAAAATTCCCTTCTCCATTTCACAGGTCTTACTACTACTCACTCACTTCCTCGAAGAACTATCCGGAGCGGGCGATAGCTCCTCGGAATTCCTAACCCTATACCAGCACCTAATCCAAGAACAGCCGTGGAAGCAATACCTCACGGTGCACGGAGTTCTGCTAACTCTAGCCGACCTGATAACGCAAGAAATCGAACAGCTGCACTTCTTAGAAGACACGACGCTAACGTCGGACTTAACCCAAGGTTACGCCCTCAACCAACTAACCGAACTCCTCAGCTCGTTTCTAGACGATCCCGCGATACGCCGTCAGTACAAGGGCAAATTAGTCGGCGCAGTTCTTAACGGTTATTTATCGTTACGAAGGCTAGTCGTGCAAAGAACGCGATTGATAGACGAGACCCAGGAGAAGCTATTGGAGTTATTAGAAGACATGACGACGGGGACCGAAGAGGAGACGAAAGCGTTTATGGTGGTTTGCATGGAGACCGTCGAGAAGTACAGTTTGCAGGATATCTTAACGCCCGTGTTTATTTTTGAGCGGTTATGTTCGATTATCTACCCCGAGGAGAACGACATCGGGGAGTTCTTTTTAACGCTGGAGAAGGACGCCCAGCAAGAGGATTTCCTGCAAGGAAGGATGTTGGGCAACCCCTATTCTAGCTTGGAGGGCGGTTTAGGCCCGTTGATGCGCGACGTTAAGAATAAGATCTGTCAAGATTGCGAGCTGGTCGCGTTATTAGAAGACGACAATGGGATGGAGTTGCTCGTTAATAACAAGATTATGAGCCTCGATTTGCCCGTTCGAGACGTCTATAAGAAAGTTTGGTTGGCGGAAGGCGGAGAGCAGGAGTCTATGCGGGTCGTCTATCGCATGCGCGGTTTGCTGGGCGACGCCACCGAGGAATTCGTCGAGAGTCTGGATAATAAATTGCAGGCCACCGTCGATAACGAGGAAGTGTACAAGATGGCGAATATCTTGGCGGAGTGTGGAGGTTTGCAGGTTAGTTTTTTATTTTATGGCTATGCGATAGTTGTGACGGGTGTGACAAGTACAACCTACGTCTACGGGTTGCCGTTACATAAATATCGATGCGAAATAGTTTCCAATGTCTTGAAGCTGATTTTTTCTGAATTTTTATTTGTCGAGCTATGTTTTACCGAGAGATATTTTCAGATTATGGTGAAACGTCTGGGTGCGATACAGAACGTCATGCGGGCGAGACCGTTACTCCAGGTGTTGCTGAAGCTCTTCAGGCTTAGCGTCAAAGTGGTGAAAGTGCAAGAGGTCCTCATTCAGCCTGAATTGGGCGCTATGAGCGTCTTCCTGAAAACACTGCAGCTCTGCCTCGATAGTGTCTGCGATTCCAGCCAATCTGCCATTACGGAACAACTATTGGACGTAAGAGACAGTTTATTTTGTATTTACGCCGGAAATTGTTGTTTTGGTTTACGTGCGATAACGATCAAAGTAGTTGAGAAAGAAATTATTATAATACATGCTTGCGTCACTAATGAATCGGGTAATTATTCCTGAAAATTACAGCCGTCTACTTCTTTTAGTTTACGCAGGGGAATTTTTGAAAGATTGAGTTTATGTTTTGTTTAGGCAGTTGATTGATTTTGGTTTCTGTGATTACGAGAAAAGTTGTTGAGATAGAAGTTATTATAATATCTGCCTAGGTCACTGATGAATTGGGTAATTATTCCTGAAAATTACAGCCGTCTACTTCTTTTAGTTTACTCAGGGGAATTTTTGAAAGATTGAGTTTATGTTTTGTTTAGGCAGTTGATTGATTTTGGTTTCTGTGATTACGAGAAAAGTTGTTGAGATAGAAGTTATTATAATATCTGCCGAGGTCACTGACGAATTGGGTAATTATTCCTGAAAATTACAGCCGTCTACTTCTTTTAGTTTACACAGGGGAATTTTTGAAAGATTTAGTTTATATTTTCTTTATGCAGTTGATTAATTTTTGTTTGTGTGATTATGAGAAAAATAGTTCGGATAGAAGTTATTTATAATATACTATTATAATATGACTTAAAGAATTATTGTTGAAAATTTAACACTCAAATTTTCTTTATAGATCATGGAAACTGTCTTATCTAAAGCGACGAGCACGTCCCTCGAATCGTTCGAAAAATTCTCGCGGACACTCGGGGGCCCCGAATACATCCAAGCCCTACTCAAATACACGAACCAGCCCAGCATAAAGAACAATCAGTCGGTTCAAGAGCACCTCATGCATGTTTTAGCCTCGCTAGTCTACGGAAACACCACAAAAATGAAGGTTTTAATGGACCATTTTTCGAACGTACTTAACTTCAATAAATACGACGTAGAACACACGATCGAAGACCAACAGAAGCTGGAGATGTTCTGCGTCCTAACCAACGGCATCGACAGGAATTCCATCGGAAACACCCTAAAGGATTACGTCATTTCGTTGGACGTTATAAAAGATGCACTGGAGTATATAACGGTCAATGCCCCATGCGTAAAACCTACATTATTGCGGACCGATAGCGACGAATTGAAAGAGTTCATTTCGAAGCCCGCGTTGAAGTATATATTGAGAATTTTGACGGGAATGGCCTATTGCCACGAGAACACGCAGATGGCCGTCGCCACGGCAAATACCATCCCGATTATTCATAGGTTAGAGCAGGTCTCTTCCGATGAGCACGTAGGATCGTTAGCGGAAAATTTACTCGAAGCGTTACGAACAAATTTGACTGTCGCGAGTTGTATAGAAGAAGCTAGGGAGTTCACGAGATCGGAGAAGAAGCGGCTGGCCATGGCGATGAGGGAGAAACAATTGGGACAGCTCGGAATGAGAACCAACGATAAAGGACAGGTAGGCAGAATTTTTTTAATCTTTTTCTTCGCCGTTCCTCACGACTTAACGTAACGACAATTTTTTTTAAATAGGTTACAGCCAATCCAAAAATTGTTTGCATTAATATGTGCATACCTCAATTAATTATCTACAATTTAATGTATAATGGAAAGCTGTGCACAAATTTTTGTAAAAGTTATAAACATTTTGCCGGAGGAGTACACTTAAGTATTCGTTCTCTACTTGAATGCATAATTTACAAATACAATATTGTTATTAAAGCTTTGTGCACCCAATCCAAAAATTTTTTGCATTAATTTATGCATACCTCAATTAATTATCTACAATTTAATGTATAATGGAAAGCTGTGCACAAATTTTTGTAAAAGTTATAAACATTTTGCCGGAGGAGTACGCTATAAGTATTCCTTCTCCACTTGAGTGCATAATCTACAAATACAATATTGTTATTGAAGGGTAGTTCACCCAATCCAATTTCTTTGCATTGATTTATGCATACCTCAATTAATTATCTACAATTTAATGTATAATGGAAAGCTTTTCACAAATTTTGATTCCAAAACTGAAATCCGTTTTTTGTTATCTCGCTTAGTTTTTGAGATATTAATTTTTTCGGTTTCTGGTAGGGAATTGAAAGCCGGTTCCAACAAGGTATCATTCATGGGGGTAGCACGATTTGAATAAAACAAACACGAAAATGATCCTCAGGCGATTACAAACAACTTCTTTCAAATAATTTTTGTCGTAACTCCTCTAGTTACTGAAATAAAAAACAAAAAAGAAGTGCACTAGCATAATCACAAACAGAGAATATTTTTTAGTTTGCCCGATTTGAATAAAACAAATACGAAAATGATCCTCGGGCGATAACAAACAACTTCTTTCAAGTAATTTTTCTCGTAACTCCTCTAGTTACTGAAATAAAAAACAAAAACGAAGTGCACTAGCATAATCACAAGCAGAAATATTTTTTAGTTTGTTTTTTAGAATTTTTTTAAACTTTTTCTTCGCCGTTCCTCACGACTTAACGTAACGACAATTTTTTTTTAAATAGGTTACAGCAAAGTCTACGATTCTCCAACAGATGGAGGAATTAGGAGAGGAGACTGGGCTGGTCTGCTGTATCTGTCGTGAAGGTTATAAATACCAACCGTCAAAGGTCCTTGGAATTTACACTTTTACGAAAAGGTGTAACGTCGATGAATTTGAGACGAAACCACGGAAAACTATTGGATATAACACCGTAACGCACTTTAATATTGTCCACATCGATTGCCATATGAGTGCCGTAAGGTACGATATTTAATTTTTAACGTTGCTACAAAACAAAATCACCATTTTTCTTATAATTAATTCAGAATATGTAGGTAGCCTTTTGTGATGAACTAATTATCATACGTTTTATTAAATATTAATTATACTGGTCGAAAAGATTTTGGAACTTAAATGACGCTATATTCCTTTTCTATTTAATACAGATTGGCGAGGACAAGGGACGAGTGGGAGTCGGCCGCGCTGCAGAACGCCAACACGAAATGCAACGGCCTGCTGCCTCTGTGGGGCCCGCAAGTGCCCGAGTCTGCGTTTGCGAGCTGCCTGGCCAGGCACAACACGTACCTTCAGGAGAGCACAAACCATCGCGACATAGGCCACGCTTCTACCATACACGACCTGAAACTGCTGCTGCTGAGGTTCGCGTGGGAAAGACCTTTCCACGAGGACACTGGAGGCGGGGGGCCCCAGAGCAACATGCACATGGTCCCCTATCTCATACACATGGCTCTCTATGTCATAAACACGTAAGATTCTGATGATTTCTTGCATTGTTCAGTGAAAAAGAAAAAAACGATTTTTTCCTTTTATTTCCTCGCTTTTCTCCCCATTTTGCTCACTGTTTTCTCACTTTCTTCACTTTTTTTCCTCACTCTTTTCCTCATTTGACTTTTTTGTCGTTTTCATCACTTTTGTTCCTCATTTTCCTCACTTTTCTTTCTTATTTTCTCCACTTTTTCGTCATAAATGCATAAGATTTTGATGATTTCTTGCAATGTTCAGTGCAAAAAAAAGATTTTTTCTCGTAATTTCCTCACTTTTCTCCTCATTTTGCTCACTTGTTTTCTGACATTCTTCACTTTTCTCCTGACCCTTTTCCTCATTTGACTTTTTTGTTATTTTCATCACTTTTTTTCCTCATTTGCCTCACCTTTTCTTTGTTATTTTCCCCACTTTTTTTGTCATAAACACTTAAAATTTTGATGATCCTTTGCATCGTTCAGTAAAAAAACGACTTTTCCCTTAATTTCCTCACTTTCTTCACTTTTTTCCTCAGCGTTTTCCTTATTTAACTTTTGTCCTTTTCATCACTTTTTTTCCCACTTTTTCCTGACTTTCCTCACCAATTTATTTAATTTGTACTTGATTTACAATTTTTCTTTATTATTAATTATTTTATAAATTAAAAATCTAGCTCCCTCCTCATTAGATTCAGTAATCATGAATAACGCAAGGAACACAGCATTTGCTTTTAATTTTCCTGTAGGATATTTCCTGCAAGTCATTTGTTTTTTTACGTAGATAATAAGTTTTGGTTTTGGCTTCTAAATCAGTTAATTTGCCTGCACTAAAAATTTCTTTTAACGAAGTCTTGAACACGTAAGATATTGCTGGTTTCATAGTAGCGAATATTACTGCAATTCAGAGCAAAAGTGCGTTTAGAAAGGCAGTAAAATATCTTATTTTCAAAAATGTTGCTTCACCTAAAAATTTTAATTGAATATTTTAAAACAAAATAAGTTTTACACAATTGAAAAGAATTATACAGGCATATAGTATAATAATTATATCATTATAATCTTTTTTTTTATATTTCAAATCAGGTTTGTCTGATTTTTTTACTACTTCAAACATAAATTAATCTCGTATTTAGCAATTTAACCTTGCATGATAATACCGCCCTAAATCAGTTAATTTTCTTGCGTTAAAAGTTTCTTCTAACTAAATAAACACTATTATTATTATTATTATTATTATTGTTATTATTATTACAGTACCAGAGTTAGCAAAAAGGAAGAATCCAGCCTAACATCATACCTAGAAACGCCGACCGTCGAAAAGTGGTTGGAATCTTCGTACGAAGCCGAAGGCCCGTTGTATTGGCTTACGATGTCTATGCTCTTGCACGGTAATTCTACGTGGAACGGGCACAAGTTGACGCATCTAAAACGTCTGATAATATTGGCGCATACGCGGAGCAGCAATCCTTCGGGCGTCGTTAAAACACTGTCGAGTAAAACGGAAGAGGATTACGCGACCTACAAGCCGTACCTAGTATTATTCGGGCTGGTCGACGGCGTCTATAAGTATTTCTTCAAGAACGTCGCGGGAACGGACGATCAGTGGCCCAGCAACCTGGCGGACTACATCCGGCACAACGACGAGGCTCTACTCAAGGCTTCGGAACGTCTGTTGGGCGTTTACATGGACGAACTGCTGCCGTGCGCGTCTTTTGTTGAATTTTGTGATGTAGCCGGTGAGTGTAAAGCTAAGGTTATTTTATAGGGTGAGTTATTAGTATCTAAGGCCTTTCTCAAACCGACCGGGATATTAAAAACTCACCGTGTATAGGGTGTCTGACGCTAGATGCAAGAGATTAATGGCTTTAGAAACGGAAATGCTGATATAAATCTTATCGAAAGCTGTAATAATATACGTAGAGTTCCGTTTAAAAAAATATAAGGTTGTGTTGGTACGTCGTTCTGGAGTACCCTGTATACAGTAAAACATACTCTATCTGTAGAGTAAATAGAGTAAATGATACCTATAACTTTGCATCTACCGCGGGACAACTGTACGTTTTAAAAAAGAAAATATTTTATACTTATTTTTTGTATGTCTGTTGCAGAACTTTTAGATGTAATAACAACTCCGGAAACGTTTATAAACGATCTGCTGCGAGGTTTGTAATGTTTGTAATTGTCTTACCTACTGCGAAGAGAGAGAGAGAGAGGGGCAGTTTAAACGTGAGTGAGAAGAATTTTGGGACTCGCAAGACGCAAGCTAATTCATTAAAATAACATAAGAAATAAATAAAGGCTGTAATTATTACAAATTGTTTTAAATATGCTTATATTCTTACAAATATAAATATTTAGTTGGAATACTGGAACGTATTGAGATTTTATTTCCCCCAATTTTATCCGAAAAATAAATTTCAAAAATATTTTCGATATAATATGGCGTCAGGAGTGAGCGGCCAAATTAAGTGATGTGTTAATTTGGTTGCCTAACCATTGGCAGTTAGTCCCTGGCGTACCGGCAACCGAATGAACAGTGATGCGTTAATTTGGTTGCCTAACTTCTAGGTGCCCTAAAGAAAATTAACCGCTCAAAATTTTTGCGTTTTTATTTTTTATCTCGAAAACTAACACAATTACATTAGGTTGAACACTAAGAAAGCTTGCAACGTCTACTTTAGAGCCGGTCCCTTTAGAGTCTTGCTGTGTTCCATTTCCCATTGGGTGTTCGGACTGGAGCTGTTGTTGCTTCATCTTGTCGCAGTAATCGGCGAGTACCTATGTCCCTGAACCGCGGCCAGCTCTTCTCCGTGATCGCCGTCCGGAAGTTGGTCTTCACCTCACTGATCCGCATGTACACGCCGCGCCGTTCTGACCGATATCGATATAGAAGTTCTTGTTGTCTAATGAACTCGTCTAATAAATCGGTCAGCGCGTCCCTGAATTCAATCATACCCTGGGCAGGAATGGCCACCTGGCTGGGTGGGCCCCCGCGAGTGATCGTCTGCGAGACGCGTAGGAAGCGTCCCCGCGAGTTCTCGTTGAGGTCGAGGTAGTACCGCCGGTTGTCCTTCAGCATCATCTCGCTCTTGAGCTTGCCGTCCTCTGGGACGTTGTCGGGGTTCGGGGGGCCCAGCGACTAGTAGTAGTCGCTGAACGCCGATAGATGGTCGCGGAATTCGGCCGCAGTGGTCAGCGCGAGGAAGATCTGCGACCGCCTGAAATCCGTTTTTTGTTATCTCGCTTAGTTTTTGAGATATTAATTTTTTCGGTTTCTAGTAGGGAATTGAAAGCCGGTTCCAGCAAGGTATCATTCATGGGGGTAGCACGATTTGAATAAAACAAACACGAAAATGATCCTCGGGCGATTACAAACAACTTCTTTCAAATAAATTTTCTCGTAACTCTTCTAGTTTCTGATATAAAAAATAAAAACATACAAAAGCACTAGTATAATCACAAACCAAATATTTCTTAGTTTGTCCGATTTTAATAAAACAAACACGAAAATGATCCTCAGGCGATTACAAACAACTTCTTTCAAATAATTTTTCTCGTAACTCCTCTAGTTACTGAAATAAAAAATAAAAAAGAAGTGCACTAGCATAATCACAAACAGAAATATTTTTTAGTTTGCCCGATTTGAATGAAACAAATACGAAAATGATCCTCGGGCGATAACAAACAACTTCTTTCAAGTAATTTTTCTCGTAACTCCTCTAGTTACTAGAAATCCCTCAGATCGGCCATGGGAAAGTCATTTTTTTTATTTTTCTTAATCTTCATTTACTGATAATTCGGAAACTATTGGTCGTAGGGGGAAACGGTTAATTTTCTGCGGTAGGAAATAACAGGCCGGTTTTAGAATGGTATCGTACATTACTGTCCCGCACAACAAAATTAAATAATTTCAAAAATATTTTAAATGGATCTCCTGGCGCCATCTATGAGTGAGCGGCGAAACCAACGGTACTTCAACGGTTTCCCCAGAGATGGCGCTCCGTATGCTCTTATTTTTAATCGTCGGAATTAATTATTTAATTAATAAACCATACATATTTCAGCAAAATCTCATTAACAAATATTAATCCTAACACCAAGACGCTCATTTTCCTTTTTGTTTCATCAAAATCGGTGGCGATATTGAAAATTGGTGGTGATATTGAAAATCCCAAATTTTGCCAATTATCTCCGAAACTATGAAAATTAGGGCGAAAGTGCATTACAAAGAAATGTTCGAAATCGTGCGAGGAACATTATGTCATTTATTTCATTACGATTGGATGAAAATAATTAATATCTGCTATTTATTTAATTAACCAATTTCTAAAATAAATCTTTAAATTATTTTAAATAACTTCTTATTATTGGTTATGAGAAACATAATAAATGCACATATTTCTTCATATGGTTTATGTTTCTGCTTTACTTGTTTGTTACATAAGTACATATATATGTAATTATTATCACAACATAAAGAAACTAATCTAAAAGTATGTAAAAGGTCTGGGGTTATCTTGCCTTGTGTATTTTGCTAGTTAAAATTTGTGATCAAATCTCTCCTTAGAAAAATTAATACAAAGTATATTTTAAAAAAAAACAAAATAAACAAAACAAAACACTAATACAAAAGACTTACATTTTAAACAACGTTAACAACGATTTAATGAATATAAAAAATAACAACGCTATGTACAAACATATTTCCAATATACTAAGAGTTACTGTTTTATTTTCTTCTATATTATTATCTTCTATATATTATATTATGCTCATAAATGGTTTTATTGTAATCTATGCGGAACCAAACACACACTATTCAAACAAGTCCGCAGTTTGCGATTTTGGTTGCCTATATTGAAAAAAGAAACAACAATTCCTAGTATAGATATATACATGTCATTGTATATATTCTTCACTTAAAATAACCGTACATAACCTAAGACCACATTCAGCAAATGTCATTCTGGACTCAACGGCATAATAACGATATTAATTTTCAATTGATCGTCGTTAGGCCCGATTAAATATTTAGTTTCTACGGGGCCGGCAATCGCGGGAGGGTTAAGTTCGTCGAACGGAATCACGGAATCGATATTCAAGACCCTAGAATTGACGTTAAAATAGTGCATCCGTTCGATAACTTTCAAAACGAATTCTATCCCTCCTTGTTTCGCGTACAACAAAACTCCAACCCTAACCTTAATGTCGGTCGCGGGCACCTCTCGACACGTTAAAGATAACCTAACCGTCGAAAAAATCTCTTCCGGGATTTCTATCGGGCCCTGCCATAAGATCAGATAACATTTTTGGAACCAGACTCCTTTAGGGTAGAGATCGACGACCCATTCGTTTATTTTATCGGAATCCGATTCCGAACTTGAGACGTGCGAGGAAAAAACAAAGGTAGACGTGTGGTAGCTCGGAAGAGACTTGAAATTTTCTATGGACAAGACGGCGCTAAAACTGTCGGAAATGTACAAACGGGGCGTAAACTGCATCCTCCCTTCTTCGGTCGTCGAAACTTCTTCGACTCTGTCGTGTTGGCCGGAATGGAACGCCATTCCTACTGCCATACGTTCGACGAAGAATTCTTTGTGTTTTTGGACTAGCGGTGACAATAATAGTTCGGCTAATTCCCTCGGGGTCATCATTGGGAACCTGGATTTGGTTAAAGAAAGAATATATTAGTTAAAAATGAATAAACAAAGCGCGATTTATCCATCACTAGCTTGCATCAGATGAACGATTCATCCATCACTACTATTATAGTCTATTTTTAAAACCGTTTGCACGTTTTTCACTAAAATGCCCTCGTGTCTTTCGATATGTATCAGATTTTACTCATGTTCATTATATTTTTTAATGTTTCATCAAATATAATACAATCACATATAATACAAAATCAAAGTTAATAACTTTTGCTTAAAAAAAATACAAATATTACCTTATATGAGCCATAATAGTTTTGACATTTTTATCCATCTGTCCTTTGATATCGTCGTTTGAAACACCGTCCTGTCCCAGTTGTATTGTCTGAAGATCTAGCCAGCGTACCATAAAATTGTAGAGCACCATCTCATTATAGACGATGATATCGCTCTGCTGTAGCAAATTGACGACTAATTCCATATCAAAGTCGCCAAAATCCGGACTGTTAGCCACGGCGCACAAGTTCCACTTCACGTAATTGAAGCACTTTTGAGCTACGTCGTTGTGACCGCAAGATATCGTATATTGAAGCCAGGAGAATAGAACGTTATGGGCCGCAGCTTGCGGAATATGCGAAGCCATATATTCGAGACATAGCCTTGTTAAACTCTGAAATAAAATTCAAGTTAGGCTCGCAAACTTATAAACAAATTGCACGTTTTAGCAATTAATTACTCCAGAAATAATCTATAGATTTCAATGAATTATAAAGTAAAATCACCTGTGGAATGCTAGTTTTCAATGTGCATTTTTGTACTACAAAAACCTATATGCAATGCCAGCAATTCCGATATTAGAAGAGCTAGAATAATGAAATATAGACTATAGGCTACCCAATAACTCATAGGTTTAAAGTTAATAAAGTTAATAACATAATCATTGTTTATCTTGCATTTTTTCATACAAAAGATCGTGCTGAAACTCCGCGTGAATTCCGACGCTCTACGGTCTTTGGTGTGCTGCGGGGAAGGGAGGCGTTAGCGGTGCTGTCATGTCGGAGAGAACCGACACAGCTGAGAGAACCGGGCAGCTTATTATCAATACAGAAAAGGAACGATAACTTGTCAAGGTAGTAATTTTAACTAACAATTAAATTATTAATTTTTGCATAATTTTGGTTATAATATGTGACCCGGTACGAGAGAAATCTCTTCTATCGATTGGCGTTTATGTTTTCTTCAGTTTTAAACAATAAGGTTGTAAACAAGATTTTGATGGAAGCGGATAGATCTAATAATTTGGAGTTAGCAGATTTTCCGATTAGTGGTGAATACTAAATTAAGTTTGCTTGATAAACCCAAAAAATATTTAAAAAGTACGCCCGATTTTGTAATATAAATAATCAAACTATTATAACAGTTTCCACAGTTTACTTATTAATAATATTTAAATACATGCGCAAACAATATAAAATAAATACAACAAAAAAAACTTTTACAAATTTAGCATCGTAAATTTGTAGACACATAGATTATTTTGCAGATCAATGATTAATTTTAAATGCTAATCCCGAAACCCGATTTAAATTGCCAAGAATTTCGATGGGACTTCCAAATGCCTGTTCGTGGTTCTGTTATCTTATTGACTCATTTTGTCTCATTTTGTGTTGTTATATATATGTATTGTGTCCGTAAACACTGTTCTCCTAGTAACTAATGCAACGAGCGATCGTAGTTTGTGCTGTTTTGTACCGATCGTCTAACTAAAATCATTTCTTAAATATTTTACTGCACGTATAGATAGGTAATTTTACTATGCATTGTATGAAGCAACGATTTATAAATCCAAAAACAAAATTGTAAGTTATTGTCTATTGTTCAATTCCGACCATGTTTCGGTACGTATTCCTATTTTTAGTTATCGTTGTCCTGTTCGTATGCTGTAGCTACAGTCAATTAATACCCTTTGTGTGCAAAAAATCTCAACGTTAAAAGGAAAATTAAAAGATCGGCCTCGAAGTACGTTTACCAAATTTGCGGGTACGGAACGCACCCGTTTCGGCACCCTTATTTAATTCGATTATTTTTTAAAATATATTTTTTGATATCAAAAGCCAATAATCTTACCTTCACTATGTATTTGTCAGCCAAAGAGACAATCGCCATGACATTGGTGTGCGTAATAATAATTTTTCCAGTATAGAAATACTCTAGGAAGTTTCCGAAAACTTTTTCGCATAACGGCAGCTCCTGTAGAACGACCCTGCTCTCGTGACATTCGTTCCACTCCGGTTTGCTCAGCATAGCCTAAAATAATAATTTACGTAAATATTTATATCAAATAAAAATCAGTACGAAGTTTATACGAAATTTTAACACAATCTTTATCTTTTATTAGTAAAAAATAGGTGTTTTCATTCAAATTTCTATTTTTTTATGTAATGTAGCTCATTTTGCAGTAAAATAGAAGCTCATAATCCATAATTCGTACCTAAAACTAACCTGAAAGACGTCACTGCAAGCGCACAATATTAACCTATGCGCCGGATGTTCCTGATTTCCGACGATCAAGTTAACGTCACACATCAGTCGTTCGTGGTATAAATTTTTCATCGTCTTCAAAACGTTCCTAGAGTTGTCAACCTAGAAATTCGTTATCGTCACTTCGTCAAAGTTCCACGCAAATCAATTATTTTACGAACACTTACCGACATTTGACAACTATTTTCCATTTCGCTAGTGTTGTATTTCCGCGCTTTATTGGGCGAATGTTCCTGTTCATCCTCAGAAAATCTAGAAGATTTAATGCTGGAAACATAACCTCAAATTAGTGACATTGTGTGGTTAGAATGGAGTCATTACGAACTAAAAAATCGCTTACTTGATGTTACTCATGGTATATATGGTATACCGGGATTATTCTTGATTTATGACTTATCTTTTATGTAATTAGCGAGTTAACACGTTGTAAACAAACTGTGTTATTATTGTTGTTCAATATGTAAACACCTCCCACTCCCACCATGTTAAACTAACATGGTGGATAGTAGTAAAGTAACATGGTAGGCAACCGAAACAGCACTAAACGTGCCGTTTTGGTTGCCTACACGCGAGAGGTCTATTTTAAAATATTAATCGTCAAGCTAATTAACACATAATTAAGGTGGGCTTCGAAATGAGTGGGCAACCAAATATACCTAATAAATAACCTTTGCCGATAATACAAAAAATATCCTATAAAATATATTGGTGGCTATGTCGTAGTCTTTTTGCGATCAACTGAAAAACTGGTAATATTCACAGAATTCGTGAACTACTACTCATTTCGAATTCCATCTTAATAATACAGTTTTGTGGACGTATTTATTATTTTAAATCCGAAACATTATTTGCAGACGCATGAAGGCAAAAGTTCTTCATACATTTAATGCAATTTAAAACTTTTGATATAAATTTGGACGCTTCTAACTACCACGCTGTTTCTTTCATTAAAACTTGGCGGAAAGTAAAATCAGGCGGTCACTGCATGAGGCCAAAACTTAACAAGATTAATTCGATATTTAATAAAGAACCGATTTAGAGCACAAAAGCGAAAGATAAATTATACCTAAAATCCCTGAAAGGCACGGAGTACAGTACAATAGCACTCTTGTGCTGTCGGATATTCCTAAATAAATTATAATGATTTTGGCGGTTGAAAAATGCCGATGACTTCAAAAACAATTAAAGATTGTAAATTTACTTCGATTTCATGATATTATAACATGATATTTAATTGTTTTGATGTGATTTTACGTTATGTACATGCCATCCTGGGGCCCTGGGCAATGTTGATTTTGGGGGCTCGAATATACAATGCTGAATTAAGAAGAATTACTTTTTCATACAAAAACTTTGAAAGTTTTGGACTTTGAAAGCTTGACTACATTTTGCAGATCGGAATATTTATTTTACAGACTGTTTTGGAGCATTCATCTTTACAGAATAGAATTTCAGAACAAAGGGAAAAGTGTCGACTGAAAATCTTCGAAGGATTCATACACTTTTTCTCTTCTATCTTAGCCAAGGGTTTCTTATTAGTCTCGTACAGTATTAGATATAGTTTAACTGCTAAAACTACCTCTACTCGCTTTGGGGCCCCATAGGCAAGACTACTCTAAAGTTTATTTTGATATTCTTACTATAATAATTAATTAATTACCTACCTAATTGATTTATAGTTTATAAAAGATTCATTTTGGTTCCCAGCTCACTATTCTTCAGACATTTTCTTGAGAAAATACACATTTTGATGTAATGGCAATCCCCATATTTAAAAGTTATTATACTATAACATTTAATTGTCTTAATCGTAGCGGAAGAAAATTTATGGCCTAAAAACCATAATTGATATTGCAAATATTGATAACTTTGAGTAGCATGGAGGTTGTAAATGGAATATAAAATGTACTCTGGAACTTTATTTGCCCTGAATACGAATGCGAGCTCAAAATTACGTAAGACATCCGGAAAAGTGTGGTCAAATGTCAAAACTGTAATTTTAGCAACATTAGTAAATGTATGCCATTTGAATTCAATCTCCGAGAAACCTCAAAATCTGTATAAAATTCATAATGTAACACTAATTTTCAACTATCTTTTTCTAGAAAGTTTTCCTATGTACGGCCATCATACTATTATATGCTGTTATTAAGCCAATGGTGTCATTTAAAAAATATGTCGATTCCGTCTTGATTCAATAACCATTGAAGGTCGGAAATTTAGTTTACGATAAATGTGTGTACATATTTTGCAATTCAAAACCGAGTATTTTTTAAATGAGAGACCGATTTAGAGATTTTGTCATGTTTCAATACTTTGTGTTCTCACTGTATAATAGCGGTTTTACACTATTCTTAATGGCACAAAATAATTTGAATAACATTGAATAAGTCAAATTCAACAAAGATATGTCGCTGTCTGCATATCGTCTGGTTAAAAGTAAAAGTAACTAACTAACATTTCAAATAATTACAAAAACCTGACTAAAATAGAATACGAATAAATAAATAAATAAATAAAAAGTTGATGAGGGAAAATTTATGAATGATATGAAATGAATCTATGATGATATGCCCCAAAATAAAAGAAAATACTTATAACATAAATATTTCTTTTCGTAAAACTAAGATTATAAATAATCAATGGCTAACTTGATTGATCATTTGTATAATTTCGCGCAGCCCTAAATAAGGTATGATTCATGTAAATAAACAGTAGCATACGCAGATTATTGCGCCGTAACAATGGGGCTAAAAGATAAGATATATTGACACGATGATAAAAATACAGTGTTATATTCTGGCCACTGCCAATAATTCAAATTATGTAAATAAATAATTAAACCATAAACGGCTACTCGTCTACAATAATTAGCATACCAATTAACATAACTTTTCATTATATTCGAAAAGATATTTATTTCTTTTTGGGCAAAGATCCCCACAATATAGTAACCAATAAATATGCAAATTCGATAAAAATTCCCCCTTGTGACAGAAAGGAATATTCATAACCTGATAATGAGTTTTTTTAAAAGGTGAGGGGTGTTTAATAATTTCGAATTGTAAGTTATTTATGATTGCCGTTAGGCATGTTAGAAGTCCTTCACTCGGGTTTTTAATTAGAATATCTAAACCAGTGGTTCTTAACCGCTGCTCAGCAAAATTATCAAAGCCGAAATTGTTGACTCATTTACCGTATGTGATTGAAATAATAATATTTGTATTTGTATATTATTAACGTACAAAACATTCTAACTTCAACAAAACTAACAATTACAGTATATTATAATACAAGAAGACACCCAAAATAAGAGATGGAGCAGGGCAGAAAGACCTAGGTCAATAGCCCGTTCGAACACCAAATGAAATTTATTAAATGAAACTAATTGTGTAATAAACCTGTACAAAGCTGGATGTTTGAATAAAGATTATTACTACTACTATAATACAAGTTTTAGAAGACAAAAATTGGCGCACGAGTTGCTTTGTTATATACTATTTTTTCTACCTTGCGACATTAATTTTACATAAATTACGAAAAATGCGGTTGTGTTTATAACGAACGCAAACTAGAAAAAACATTTACTAGTTTCAAATAGGAATAAATATGAATAATTTAAATAAAGAATTTAGAACACAATACAATTAAAATAAAAATGGGTATAGCTCTGCTACACATGCCACATAAAAAGTTCTGAAAATATGTAAACATTTAAACAAATATTTTCTAAAATAAAGATAATAAATATCATGTTTTGATAATATATATTTTTCTCCTCATCTACATGTTATGTGCGGATTTATTAAGCCTTAGATAGGTATAAAGTTGTATTAAAAATGAGCTTATCAGAACTACTTGAGTAGGTGGTAGGTAACTGCTAATATAAAGAATCTAGCCAAATTGCCTAAATATTTGACAAACTAAGAAGGTTTTGAGAGTTTTATTATATTTAAATTAATATTACCGCGAACTTGTCGGATGCTTGGAGGAACTATCACAATATACCAAATAGGTGGTGGCATTTATAACCACCAGGTGATAGTTCACGAACAAAATTTTGTGGGGCCAGAAAATCAAAACATACACACACACAGAAAATGTGGAATTATATGAATACGGGCAGAAAGAAAACTTCGGAAGCAATTCGGTACATCGAGCGTGCTTTTTCCCTCAAACATTCAAGAGTTGGTTTGTAGAAACAAATTCAAAAATTTCCGTTGTGTTCTAAATTTATACAGAAATACATATATCTTTTGCTTTTCTGTATCAGACTAATGATTTTCGCCGCAAATAAACTTCATTCGAGTATTCATTTTTCAATTCGGTAACAAGTTGGAGCTGATAAAAATATCAATAACACCGTATTTTAAACGGCTACAACTTCTTAAGGTATTGAGAAAACCAATAAGTCAATATAAACCTTTTTACTTTTGATCAAAAGTGCTCCCTGACTTCAAAAAGGTTAGGGACCGCTGATCTAGACGAACGGACAAACACCGCCATATGTCGCACATCAACAAACGAAACATATTGACGCTTGTGCTGCGTACAACTACATAATTATGCCTAACTAAAAAAATGATCGATTGTCGCTGAATTGGTATTAGCATGCACCATGTTCATTCCTACTTTTTTCGTTATGCTGTGATAAGTTTTGCCAATAACATGGGCACTAATTATTGTCTGTATTCCATGAAAACAATGTCATAGTAAATAGATGAGTCAAGCCATAGCTCAGTCATTTTAGACCAAATCTGACCAAAACTCTTGTGTTGCGTTAAATTGCTCATAACACATAACTAAAAGCAATATTTAATTTGGCTTTTTAGAACAAGACTATGAAGACTATGTAGACTATGAAAAAAGTACCAATAATACCATAAAAATGTTTACTGAATGAAGACGTTATTATTGAAATTTATTAAAAATTATCAGTGATTATCAGTGAAATTTGTCATGAGATACTTGCATCAAATATCTCCGAAAGTATTAAGCTTAGCAGAACAAAATGTACACCATATTAAAGATGAAAATAATCACTTTAAAATATTGAAAGATGTAGATTTGGGAGAAGGTTAAAAAACGGGTTTTCAGAACCGAAATACTATGTCAATATTCTGTTGTTTTTAACAGAATAGATTGACATAATATCTCCGTTCTTTACATTTTCCCAATTCTAAATCTTTCATCATTTTTAAGTAATTCTTTGTTTATCATGTACCCAAATCTTCATCAAAATTTTATCTTTAATATGACGTATAATTTGTTCTGCTAAGAGTAATATTTTCGGAGATATTGATGCAAGCATTTCACGGCGAATTTTTTAATAACCGATAGTTTTTAATTAATTACAATAATAATATCATCAAAGACTCAGCAACATTTTGATATTATTTTTATACTCGGGCATATTACGTGTCTATCTAAATAAAAATTAACTAGATTACCATTTCGGCAGCAAATTCTAAACCGTTCTAAAATCTTTGGAATGTGCCAGTAATTCATCTGGGGACACACTGTATATGACGAGTGGTTTCATCTGCTGCGCTGTGAGAATTTAGTAACAGCAGATTTTTGTGATGTCGTCACTAATATCGTTGACGATATTGGATATCGTCAACGACGTCACGTCACTCTTGTGTCACAAACGAAGACGACGTAATTAAATAAAATTTTAGACAAATCCGTGCGTCTGTTTCCAGCATTTCTCAACTTTTGTTTGCTAATGCAAAACCCTTAGAATAATATTCATAATTTTTGGCCTTCAACATAAAAACTGTATTATTTGTTTAAATATTTAACAGGTAATTTACCGAGTTCCTAAATAATTTAATTGATAAGCAGTGGAAGTTTCCCAATTGAATAACTAAATAACATGTAAACGGATGTTAGAAGTGGGAATAACTGTGAATCTTTTCACTATTAATTCATGATGTTGCTTCACAAGTTAAAGCTTGTGATATGCACCTATTTGCAGACGATACACTAATATCAATTGCAGGAGATAACTTACCTGATGTAATCGCGACATTAAACTCCGAACTAGTATCGATATCAAATTGGTATAAAGAAAATAAATTATGTTTGAATGTATTGAAAACAAAAGCTATGGTATTGGGAAATAGAAATTCGGTAAACCCTACACCAGACATAGTTGTCGATAACACAGTTGTCGAGATAGTGGTCAAATTTAAATATCTAGGTGTCATTTTAGATAATAAATTGAAATTTACGAGTAATATGGAATATATAGTTAAAAAGGTGAGTCGAAAGATTAGCTACTTAGGAAGAATATCTAATAAACTTACATTAAAAGCTAGAATATCTTTGTACCATACGATTATAGAACCATATTTTTACTATTGCAGCAGTATAATATTTTTGTGTACAGACAAAGACATTAAAAAGATTCAAGTACAAGAAAATCGAGCACTCAGTATTTTATTACAAAGCTCCAGGTTAACCAGTGTCGAGTCCATGCTGAGTAAATTAAATTTTTTGAATGTTAAACAAGGAACGGTA
Organism: Melinopterus prodromus; assembly: GCA_964023965.1. Taxonomy (NCBI): domain Eukaryota; kingdom Metazoa; phylum Arthropoda; class Insecta; order Coleoptera; family Scarabaeidae; genus Melinopterus; species Melinopterus prodromus. The sequence continues at coordinate 26,147,500 of OZ030398.1, read as the reverse complement.
TATCAGGCACTCACGTTGGTATATATATATATATATATATATATATATATATATATATATATATATATATATATATATATATATATATATATATATATATATATATATAAATGGCATAAATAATAAACTCCCAAATTATATGACTAATTATTTAACATACAATAGTCAGCAGCATGAACCCAATACTCGGCAAAAGGGCCACTTCAGATTACCAAAATATACAAAAAGCAGCACACAAAATTCATTTTATTATAAAGCACTGAAGATGTTTAATACCCTGCCAAGTGATATAAAAAACAGTAGTTCGCTAAGTCTTTTTAAGACATCATGTCGGGTTCATGTATTGGCTAATTTTAAGTAGTTGATAAGTTTATTACTTAGGAAACCAAATTTATTGTGATTATTAGTTTCTTTTAACTAAATAAATATCATTATTATTATTATTAGTTTTCAGCCACAATGTCATAACTTCTCAAAATTGTACGTTACGTAATTCGTAATTAATGCAAAAACGGCGTGGAACAGCGCGACAAATATGACAGGTCCTTAATGGAAAAACTTTGTTGCTAACAACACATTTTCTACTCCACTGTAGCCACGCTAACAAAGTAGAACAACTACATAGGTGAATTAATTTAAAAAAAAATATATCCACCCACTTTTTTATTATGTATCTACCTATTAGAGTTTAGTAGAAACTTTTCGTCATAACTTTTGTAATTAATGATGGAGTTAAATGATCAAAATTTCATCGTAACTTCCTAACTTTTTACAAGAACGCGGAATTCAAGTCCTGACCTGAATCCTATTGAACACGTTTGGGATCTGCTTGACCGAGGTGTTCGCAAGCGACCTAATCCACCACTAAACCATACAGGAATTTGACACAAGCCCTGATCGAGGAATGGGAAAGCATACACCAAGAATCTCTTCGCAGATTAGTGCGAAACATTATTAATTTACATTTTTAAGTGTAACTTATGAAGTAACTAAGAGTGTTCCCGATTATTTATCTAATTTGGCTTAGGTAAATATATGCTGTTGATTTTAATTTTTTAAGCAGTGTTTAAGCAGTGGAACAAACATGTTTGTGTGTACCCAATTTAAAAATATTATAGGTAAATAAACAGGCCAATCGATGTAAAATGTACCTACAAGATTGCACGGGGAGTTCAAGCGCAAACACAGATATTCTCAAATTTAATACGGTGCACAAATATTGAACAGGCGTAACATACAACGGCGTATAACTTTGTATGTACCAAAACAACGAGAAATCCTCCAATAAACCGACAAACATCTTTGTGTGCTGCAATCATAATTTATAAATTTATGGCAAATGCATACATAAAATATGAAAGGATTTCATGCTACGTATGAAAATATAAGTACAAGATTGCGTAAGGTTGGAAGACAGGGAGATGTGTTGACATAAGAATTGATTTTATATTTTTAAACGCCCTGTCAGAAACAATGTGGGCAATGGTGAACTAAATCTGGTTTTATTTAATTCAAATGAGTTATTTTGTCATGTCGAATAATCGTATATATGTAGGTATTTATGTATAAATGCCTTTGGGGATTTTGAATATTCATTAGTTTTGTGCATTGTTATGAGATTTAAACACAACCAAATCTATAATGCATTTTAAACTAGGTATTTAGTGCCTGTCGATGTATTATATTAACGTACAAAACATTCTAACTTCAACAAAACTAACAATTATAGTATATTATAATACAAGAAGACACACAAAATAAGAGATGGAACAGGGCTGAAAGACCTAGGTCAATAGCCCGTTCGAACACCAAATGAAATTTATTAAATGAAACTAATTGTGTAATAAACCTGTACGAAGCTGGATGTTGGAATAAAGATTATTACTACTACTATAATACACGTTTTAGAAGACCAAAATTGGTGCACGAGTTGTTTTGTTATATACTATTTTTTCTACCTTGCGACATTAATTTTACGTAAATTTCGAAAAATGCGGTTGTTACCTTACAATTTAAAGTAATTTTATATTCAACAGTTGGTAGTTAGTGTAAAATTCACAACTACGATTGACGCGAACCAATAGCGATTGAGATGTCAGCCTGATTTGACACTTGACGTCAATATCATAAATTTTGGAAAGTTTATAACGAACGCAACGTAGAAAAAGCATTTACAATTTTCAAATAGTAATAAATATGAATAAAATAAATAAAGAATTTAGGCATAATACAATTAAAATAAAAATGGGTATAGCTCTGCTACACATGCCACATAATGTTCTGAAAATATGTAAACATATTAAAATATATTTCCTAAAATAAAGATAATAATATGATGTTTTGATAATATATATTTTTGCCCTCATCTACATATCATCCACATGTTATGTGCGGATTCATTAAGCCTTAGATTAGTATAAAGTTGTATTAAAAATGAGCTTATCAAAACTACTTGAGTAGATGGTACGTAACTGCTAATATAAAGAATCTAGCCAAATTACCTAAATATTTGACAAACTAAGAAGGTTTCGACAGTTTTATTATATTTAAATTTATATTACCGCAAACATGTCAGATGCTTGGAGGAACTATCACAATACACCAAATAGGTGGCGGCATTTATAACCACCAGGTGATAGTTCACGAACAAAATTTTGTGGGGCCGGAAAATCAAAACTTACACACACACACAAAATGTGGAATTATGTAAATACACGCAAAAGAAAACTTCGGAAGCAATTCGGTACATCGAGAGTGCTTTTTCTCTCAAACATTCAAGAGTTGGTTTGTAGAAATAAATTCCAAAATTCCATTTATGTATGCACAAGCGTCTAGGATAGTTTCTTTCGCATTAAGGCGAAAGATTTTAATAGTAGGTACGTAAATTTGGTGCTTTTGCGTAAATCCGCTGGTTATACCGTTGATAATTTCGAAGTTTGGCGATTGGGGTGTCTCGGCGCCGGCGTCACGACGCGTATTCGACGCTCACTTGTATAAAAGGGTTCGTTCTTCCACATTTGTTAGTATCTGTGCTACAGGCAGACCTCAACAGGTAAGCGAAGACAAAACGTTTGCAAACTGCGTATCTAGTAGGAGTTTTCTATACTCTGTGGTTAGACTTGACAGTTTAAAAAAGTTTTCGACCGGTCGAATTTTAATCAAAATGTCACACAAAATAGAAAAGTTTATAGATTATACTAGCACGCTGTTGACAGGTATCATATAAAGTGAGTATGTGGTAATTAAAACCTGAGAAACATATTGAAAGTATTATCTAAAAAAAGGTTGTCCAAAAAGTTGAACTAAACTTAAACTAATAAATATTTGAGTCTCACAGGCGATGATAGTCAAATAGAATGTTAATTTCTTGAACTGGCTTCATTTCAGCATCTTAACTTCAACGTCTTTGTAACGTGATCAGTATATCACGTTGTGCGAATTAAATTCGCTGAATGTAAAATTAAATCCTTGGGTGGTAATGTGATTCCAGCTTACCGTAAAACATTTTATAACGTAAAACGTTTTTGTAATAGAATATTTCGCGTATAAATGATTGAATGTGTGGTGTCGTTATTATTAGAGATAGCAAATTAGATCAATCTCAAATAATAATAATAATCAGTTCAGAAAATAGTTATAGTTATAAATCCGAATAGCTTCAGAGTTTACTAAAAAACATGAATTTTAGAAGGCAAATTAAAACTCGAGTACATTATAAAATCAGCATTCGAGAAATTGTTACTGAATTAAGTGTCGGCAAGAATACCGCGAAGAATAAAATCGATGGAACCGGAGCAAAATTGTAGGTTGACAAATACTGTCAGAGTTTAGAGATCATAGGTTAACAAATACTGTCAAAGTAAATGTTGCACAACTAAAATCGTCGAGAATATAAGTGCCCAATTTCACTTTGCTGTCCCCGTTTTTTATGCTCGCGATGGTACTCTCAAATTATATATTAGTAGTTATTCTTTAATTTGAAACATTTGCAGTCCGATAACTAAACGCTCTTTGTATTATTGAATTAAGGAAACGCATTCTGACATAAAAAATAGTCCACATGATGCTGATTATTATTATTCGATAATATTAATACTTATAGATTATTTTTCACATTTTAAAATTTTATTCGTTCGAAATATGTATACGTTGAGCGAAAGAAAAAATTTAAAAAATCGTGAAAAAGACAGTTGAAACTGAGTGTTATATTGATAACTTTTATTTGTTTGTGGTAAGCGTTTTCAAAAGCTTGTCAGGCTATTGCGTTTTTTTTTTCAAATTTCCAAGAAAATATATATGTATTCACAATAGCCAGTATTGGATAGCAAATACGAGAGAGATAAAACTAACAAAACCCTGACTTATGTATCCTTTTCTTTTTCGTTATACCTGAACTTATAAAGCAATTAAAATATAAATTGGTTCATGGCTGGCTTTCGGCCACACAGTCTTTGATCTCCAAAAGATTCATCTCGATATATAATGAAAACTCTACGTTAACTTCATTACCGAACTAATATGAAGTTCTCCGAACCCACAGTCGTGAGGCAATCTATCAAATGCATTTATACAATTCATGTGACTCCGCAATAACAAAGTTTCCACAAATATTTGACGAGTAATATTCGAAATGAATACATACGACTTTCCCCTCAAAAATATTTTATTGGTTCGCAGAAGACGGCTAAGAAATTGATAGGGGTTCCATGAATTAAATATTTGAGGACAGCGTACAGCTCACTCTGTTATTCTATCGTTTTCCGAATTACGAAAAAAACAACTTACAGGCTTTTCATCGTCAATAGTCAGCTTAAATTCAGCACAGGCAATCTCAATATTTTGCTAGAAGCAATAAAATAATTGCTTTGTTTGTTAACTTTGGTTAATATTGACTAAGACAATGACGATGTCAAGTTGTTTAAACAAATATTCCCTTCTAAAAATATCTGGCTATTCCTTTTTTACAGAATTGTATATTTTAATGTATTTTGACTTGCAATTGTACTCGTTTGAGGTTTGAGTTTACCAATAAATGACCAGTTGCGTTTCCTATTTCCAGATATTGACCTACCAGTATTAGCTTCTTCAGCAAAAATGAAGTGGACTTTTGTATGGTGGTTCGCCCTTTTGGCCATTGTGGCTCTCGAGGGAAAATGGACAAGCGCTGCACCAAGTCCTCAGACCGAAGACATGCTGAAGACCTTGATGGAACTTGACCGACTCTATTCTGGAGTTGCAAGACCTAGGTGGGTTGACAAGCATGATACAATCTTTTGTTTTTACATATAGCATGCACTTTCAGCTGTATATAGTCAGTACTTATTTTTTTTTCCTGCTAGTAAACCCCAGTGAATGATCTTATATATATATATATATATATATATATCCACATATCCATGAAAAAATAAATCAAATAAATCAACCAAGAATTTTTAACCCTTAAAAGATTTCAATAACGTTAATAAATTTTTATAAATTATGCTAACATTCTCAACACCTGTTTTAAAATTACACGTATTTAATTCGTCAATAAACAACATTTCTAAAAAAATGTATTCCGTTGATTATTTGATAATTATCACAGCTTTTTGCAATGTTAAAATTATTGGAATGTGCAATTTGCAATGTGGAAGAAAAAAGTTACGGGAAAGTTAGTAATTCAGATGAAATTGTGGATGAAGTACCAATGCAGACTAGAAATAATATTGGAGACGAAGACGGTGATGGTCTTGAAGATTTCGAAGATCTACTTAGAATCGGGAACGTTTGTCGAATCTAACGATGAAGAAATGCCATCAAAGAGACAACACGTAATGGATAGTAACAGATGTAAAGAGAATTTAATAAATCAAGTTTTGTACTGAAAAAAAAAAATAGCAGCAGTCACATTTTTTTAGATGAAATCTCCGTTCAATCCTACCTTTAATTATATTTAGAACAACTATTTTTGCCAGAAGAAGAAAATATACTTTTCTCATGAACAATTTCTTGCAACATTGCAACATTGCAACAATTGAACTCAGCATCACCATTTTAAATAAGAACTTAGGTCGTATGTAGTTTTATTGCATATGTTAAATATTGCCTAACGTTTAATAGATTGCTGATTATTGAAGGTAAATGATTAAATTGCTTCTATATTAGTTATCTATTAATCTTAGCAAATTGGAATGTGAGATTAACATTTTGAAAATAAGTCAGATATGCGTGAAAATATGTAAAATATAAACATTTAATTTCGATTCGACACATCTCATATGTGGATATGTGGACATTTCAAGTTCTTGAAACGCTGCGCTGGCTGGTTGGACAAAAAAGGGTCGTTTTCTGGCCGTGAAATAACTTCTACGCCGCATTTTGTTAAAAATATTTGCCGAAAGCATATTAATTCCGCCTCAATGCTCCGGATAATAATACCTTTTTCTACTGGCAAGAAATTATTTTCGGGATTTCGTAATACGTTTTAGTTTCGACAAGAAAATGAATTCATGGTACGTAGTATGTCTTGCAAAATATAATAAATACATGTATTCACTAATATTCAGAGGCCGACTTCTTAGTCTGAATTCAATGATGTTTGTACGATATAAAATTAGCAAGTAAGTAGTAAAATACAGGGCGAATAAACAAATTATTGGATAAAAATATAAATATATAAAACAAATACATTAATCCCAAGTCTAGAAAAACAAAGGTATTTTTTGAAACGGTGGTTTCATAAAAAATACAATAAATTTATGAACAAAGTCTGTTTCTTGAATGGAATCTAATGCAAATAGAAACGCAGCGTCTTCCTTATTCAGTTTATTTGTCTGCTTCTTTATGGTAAATACAGAACCTGTTTTCAAAAATTAGTGTAATATATATAGATAGAAAATATTGCTTAATTAAAATAAATATGCAATAACTTAAACAAAGCTGGTGTTCCAATAGAGGCAAAGAAATATATTTCTTTGGATAAAAATGCATTTGTTTAATAGAAAGAACGTGTATTTGCGTAAACAACTTATATTTTCAGTTAAAATTTACAATTTCTTCTATAAGTAACTAGAATTATTTACAAATAATTATGATTGTGTTGAGAGAAATAATTATAATACACATTTATTTACTTTTTGAGTGTACTATTGTAGTATATGGTTCAGTTTAAATGACTGTTAAATGGCTATTATTTTAGTATATTGGTGTGTTTTTATTCATAAACTTATAAGTATGTAAATGGTTTTCAGTCTTTTCTTGTTAATATGAAACATATAATGTTATTTATTTTAAAAGAAAGAAATTGCCAATCCCAAAATTTTAGTGGTAGGGAAAAGTTTCAATTGGCTAATACGCTTTCATCCAAATAATATAATGGAAACTTAAATATAAGGAAACCTGAAAAAAATTCCCTAAACATCGTTTGAACGGGGTTACAAAAGTCAACCAATCTTCACCTGAACTGTGAAAATATTTTCAACCTAAAATTTTAATATTTCCAAAATCAAATTTGTTGTTTTTTTCTAAACATGTTGCGCTAACGCACATCTAAATTTGCTAGTTTTGATGTCCGATTTATGTAAAGAAATTCTAGTTTTTAGAAAGTTACCAGTCTGACCAACATAAAATAGATTACAACAAGAACAAGTAATAGAATAAACAATACCAGAATTTAAAGCCATAGGTGTTTTATCTTTAACAGAAGAAAAACAACTATTAATTTTTAACAAATTATATTTTGCAAATTTAATGTTATTACTTTTTAAAATTTTGGTTAAACTAGATGTTAAACCCATTATATACGGAATTTTTAAAAACAAAGGAGGTTGTTGTTGAAGCAAAGGAACATTATAGTTATGAATTGACCGAGAACCAAATAATAAACGATTAAGTAAATTTTTTGGAAAACCATTATTCAAAAATATCGAATTTGTATCTTTTCTAAACCAATCTAAAAACAAAATATTTTCATCTGTCCTAATAATATCTATACCTAAAAAAGAAACACTAAAATTATTTTCTTTTTCAACAGTAAATTGCATATTTTTATCAAAGCTATTAAAACAAACTAAGGTTTTTTGCAATTTGGTCCTCGGGCAACGCACAAATAATATCATCAACGTATTTACGAATTAATGAAAATGTAAACGGTAATTTTGGGATAATATCATCTAAAAGTTTATCCATTATAATTTTGGCCAAAATTTGAGAAAGTAGAGAACCCATAGGAGTTCCGTCAATTTGAGAAAAAAATACTCCATCGAAAGAAAAATAATCATTATTAAAGATTAACCTAATCATAGTAAAAAATGAATTTTCACTCAAATTTGTGTTGTTAGATATTAATCGCCAATTTTCTTTTAAAACATCCAACAGCAAAGATTTAGGGATGTTTGTAAACAGTTAAACAGCATCCAAAGATACTAAAACATGTCCTTTAGGTAATATAATATATACAGAATATTTGGTTAATTTTTCTACAAATGTCTCCACAAATTTAATAATACCTTAATACATACTTTAATTAAACAAACCATCCACTTGTTGGAAACAATACCTCTAAGTGCCCGAAAGGGCGCAAATGGCTTGGCAATTTGAAAAGATGAATAGGCGTTATTGTTCGCCTGTTTTCAGTATTTTCAAGGCCGTCCTTTACAATTCTTGACTCTTATCGTTTGAAAGTGCCATCAACCCTTTAGAAAGGGTTAACCATTCGTTTAAGGTGATAAAACGTGTTTCCATTTAGCTTAATACGATATAGGGGGGGGGGGGGACTGTTAGTACCAAAACGATGCGTATCAAGTTGCTTCCTGCTAGTGTTCAGGACATATTTCAGGACATACGACGTGCTATAACCGGGCATAGAATTGATAAATGTTTGAAAGCACGCACGTATCTTTTTCAAACCCTTAGAAAACGAAATGCCTTTAGATAACGCTGTCGTAAGTGTATAAAATGGTTAAGTTTACGAGTAGGTAACGCATTTAATTAAATATAGAATCACTTTTATAATAAATGAACATGAAATCTGATAATGTATGAAACTTCTTACTTTTTACTTTCTAGAAAAAAAAAAAACGAAACATGTTGGTATTTACTATTGTTCATTTGTTGATTCCAATTGTTAATATTTTTACTTAAAATTAATAATTTTTTATTGTTGTAATATGTATCTATTCTGTTATATTTTTGGATTTGCATTGTTTGATAACTTTTTAATTCTTATTTTTTGTTAACATTTCAAAGAGCTCTACAAAAGTTTTATTGTAATATAGTTCCACTTCATTTTTGGAAAATTTATTTCTAAATTTCTAAATAATGTAAGAGGCGTGCATTAACAACGATAATAAGTTAAAAATAATGTCCTACATCATTGCATATTTCAAAAAAACCGAACTGAAACTCATTCAGAATGCAACGGAGGTCCAGATATTACTTAGCCGCCTGAAAAAATTCAACAGGAAACGACCAAATTTCAAGCCGGTAGAGGACGTGACATTTTTCAAGAGCGGAAGTCATCGAAAGGGCAGTTCAGCAAAAATCGGTAAAATTCAAACCGGCCTAACGAAGGGAATTGTCTTGCAAAAAGGCGTTATTAATACACCTGAATATGACCTGAATGAGTAATACGAGCAAAGTATTCCCCTCTAAGTATCTGACACAATTTTCGAACACATTTTCTCCACTCATACATTCATCTTTTCAAACTATAAATTTAGCTGGGATGCATTTTTATGACTTGCCAGCGTTGGTACTAAAAATGGCTACAAGAACCAATATATTACAGTTATCTACGCAAATTTGACGTGATGTGTACTTGGTTATGCTATATATCACACTCTAAGTAAAACCTAGTAATTTCTAAATGCATTTTTGATGTTGATGGTGATCGTAATGTGTCTAGAACTTGGTATTTTAAATAAGGTTTTTATACAGTAGTTTGGAATTGTAAACATTGCCAAATCTCAATTTCTAGTGATGAAAAACAACTGAATAACTAGAAATAACCAAAAATTCATTGAACAAGTCTATCTATTTTAGTTTGTTCAGGAGGATTTTTGAAACTTAGATTTTACGTTGTTTATCGGTGGTTGAATGTTATTATTTCGCTTCATGTGCGATTACGAGCACAGTAGTTGGGATACAAATTATTATTATACACGTTTATGGGTCAGATACATTGGGTAATTAATTCTAAAAAGTACAGTCCTCTATCTATTTTAGTTTGTTCAGGAGGATTTTTGAAACTTAGATTTTACGTTGTTTATCGGTGGTTGAATGTTATTATTTCGCTTCGTGTGCGATTACGAGCAAACTAGTTGGGATACAAATTATTATTATACACGTTTATGGATCAGATACATTGGGTAATTAATTCTAAAAAGTACAGCGCTCTATCTATTTTAGTTTGTTCAGGAGGATTTTTGAAACTTAGATTTTACGTTGCTTATCGGTGGTTTAATGCTATTATTTCGCTTCATGTGCGATTACGAGCAAACTAGTTGGGATACAAATTATTATTATACACGTTTATGGGTCAGATACATTGGGTAATTAATTCTAAAAGGTACAGCCCTCTATCTATTTTAGTTTGTTCAGGAGGATTTTTGAAACTTAGATTTTACGTTGTTTATCGGTGGTTGAATGTTATTATTTCGCTTCATGTGCGATTACGAGCAAAGTAGTTGGGATACAAATTATTATTATACACGTTTATGGATCAGATACATTGGGTAATTAATTCTAAAAAGTACAGCCCTCTATCTATTTTAGTTTGTTCAGGAGGATTTTTGAAACTTAGATTTTACGTTGTTTATCGGTGGTTGAATGTTATTATTTCGCTTCATGTGCGATTACGAGCAAAGTAGCTGGGATACAAATTATTATTATACACGTTTATGGGTCAGATACATTGGGTTATTAATTCTAAAAAGTACAGCCCTCTATCTATTTTAGTTTATTCAGGAGGATTTTTGAAACTTAGATTTTACGTTGTTTATCGGTGGTTGAATGTTATTATTTCGCTTCGTGTGCGATTACGAGCAAAGTAGTTGGGATACAAATTATTATTATACACGTTTATGGATCAGATACATTGGGTAATTAATTCTAAAAAGTACAGCCTCTATCTATTTTAGTTTGTTCAGGAGGATTTTTGAAACTTAGATTTTACGTTGTTTATCGGTGGTTGAATGTTATTATTTCGCTTCATGTGCGATTACGAGCAAAGTAGTTGGGATACAAATTATTATTATACAGGTTTATAGATCAGATACATTGGGTAATTAATTCTAAAAAGTACAGCCCTCATCAACCGACAAAAAAAAACCTTCCTACCCCAACTTATGTAAAAGAAAAACGAATGTAGCACATCGATTTTGTTATGTATGAATTATTTTATTCGATAACTCATTTGACTTACATTGTGATGAGACGTAACCAGTACAATTTGCATGTTTGGTTCGTATTGCGTGCTGATGACAAGCACTGTCGCCGGCAAAATAATTGTCAATTGAGTTTTTTTGTCTTCAAATTAAAACAGACGCCGCTGTTCATTGGCACAAAGTAGAGCGTCGTAATTTATCAAATAACCGTTTCCTAGTCACGTAATATCAGTGACAGATTGTAAATAACGAGTTCGAGCTTCTGGTAAGAATTTCTTAGTGGATGCTGTTGTTATTTAAATAGTTATATAAAAACTATGAGATGGTTCATTGTAGACCATTTGTTTGAATTGTCGTCAAAAAGTAATCAAAAGTAAAAAAAATTTTAAAAGTAATCAATTTGATTACAATAAATATATTTGTACACAAGAAGAGATTTATTTCCTTTAAAGTAATATTTTTGTTATGGCTTTAAAATAGGTTTACTTCCGCGAAAGAAATCATATTTTGATTCACATAAATATAGTTTTAGTGTGAATACCTCACCCAACTGTATTGTTAGATGGCGCTGTAAACTCTCTCCTCGCACTTCGTACATATCGAGAGTATAAAGGCCGCGTGATCGACAGTATAGAACTTATAGAGTACAGTGCCTGCAGGTTCATGTTGCGATTCCAAATCAGCGTACACTTTACTAACTTAACCTGGACTATACGTAGGGCTGGGAAGACCAACCACTGGTCGAGGATGTGCGACATCCCAAAAAGGAGGTGACACATGGCGAGTCTACTGTACTCTCCGAAAAATTCTTGTCTATAATGGTTCCGCATTAATTCCTTCAATAAATTAATAATTTATTTAAGCAAAGAACCATTTATTGCAACTTTAAAATACAGCATTTTAACTCGACCAACAATTTCGATAATTTAAAGAAATATTATTCTTTCACTCAACACAATAATAATTATTTGAAGTAAATAAATCTCGTTTCTTATAATTTACAAATTGCAAACCTTAACTGGTAACATAAGTTGTTTGCCACAAATCAACGTTCTGAAAACCTCTATTGAAACAACAGATTTCTTTGAGTCAGACATTTGGAAAAGCAATAATATTGAAAACATATAATGTTACAGTTTGACCAATAACTCTGCCAGATTTTCTAGAGGCTATTTTGCTTTTATGTAGATAACAGATAATTGTAGGTAATATTGTCAATTGAAATTAATGAATAGTCTAGAATGTTGCCCGTTGGATGTGATATCGAAATAACAGTGGTTTATTGGGGAAAAAGGGCTCCAAATCAAAATTATTCATGGATTGATCTCGTTTACTAATCCAATATTTCAAATAATAATTCCAAGCTAAAATAATACATCAAAATATAACACTGAATAATGTGCCGAACATTTGGCATCTACACTGGCACCCAAAGTTTGTCTAAATCGTGGACTAAACAGTTTAATTTGTGCTTAGTTTTTGTTTGCATGTAAGTGTCAACTGCTTAGATAACTGTTATGAACACTATGGTGGTTCAAATTGGCTATTTTTATTTAGAAAGCAACAATCCCCCCAAATCGTTCCCAAACCCAAAAAAAGTGGACACGTATTTTCTTTTCTATGAAATTTTGATTCTTAATGGTGCCTTGTCGAGGCCTCAAATTTTTTGGGAGAACTTAAGACTAAAGTTATGGAACTTGTAGAGAACTTTCCAAGGAAGAATTTGGCTTATCATACATATGGATTTGATGCCCCCAACCCACCTCCACAGTGCCCTGAAAACTACCCTTGAATGAAAAAATGTAGATTCTTCAGAAAATTAACATAATTTATATTTCATTCTCTTTTTCTCTCACAAAAATCATTATTATAAGTCTAGTGGGATGTTTATAAACATTTGTCAGTTAATTTTTATTTGTTTAAACAAATTTTATTCTTTTAAATAAATAATTTTTTCTCGGAGATCTGTCTGAATTGTGTTTTCTGAGTTCGATATGGCAGTTTATCACCTTAGAGTGAAATTATTCACTTAAAAAACTCCTATTGTTTAAACAATAAAGTATTATTCATTTTCAACTTTTTTCTAAATCTGGTAGAAAAGTTTTAAAATTTTGGTTAAAAGAATTATAAATTTTATGTTTGAGATATCTCAAGTGATATATTATCTATATTTTGGGATGATTTCCATTGTTTAAATAATAAAATATTATTCGCTTTCAATATCGATTATTCGAAAAAATTTGATTGATTAAAATCATTTTTTTAGGGAAATTGGAAATTTTCTTGAAGTCCACCAAGTCACCTGTACTCTAATTTGATGAAATATTGAAAATCATCCGAAATCATAATTAGAAAAAAGTGAAAATGAATAATAATTGATTGTTTAAACAATAGGAAGAAATTTTTAAATGAATAAGGTCATTCTAAGATAATAAACTGCTATTTCGACCTCAGAAAACAGAATTCAGACGGATTTTCGAGCAAAACGAACAATTTAAACAAATAGAATTTATTTAAACAAATGGTAGTTAACTGACAAATGTTTATAACCATTCGACTAGACTTATACGAATTATTTCTACGAGAAAAAAGAATGAAATGATTAGAACGGTCAATTTTCTGAAAAATGCAATTTTTTCATTTTAGGGTAGTTTTCAGGGCACTGTGGGGGTGGGTTGGGGGCATCAAATCCATATGTATGATATGTCAAAATCTTCCTTGGAAAGTCTTCTACAAGTTCTATAACTTCAGTCTTAAGTTTTCCCAAACCCCGACCAATTATTCGAAAAATACCAAAATATGTGTTTTTCCCATGCATTTTCTTATGTAATTTTCAGGCCTCGACAGGCATCATTAAGAATCGTGAAGAAAAAAAAAATACGTGTCCACTTTTTTGGATTTGGAAACGTTTTGGGGGGATCGTTGCTTTCTATCATCACAAAAATTTTTGCAATGCATTTTTGAATCACCCTAATGAACACACATTGGTGTTGTGATTTTATTAAATTTCTCGTTTTGTATGTATGTTTGGTGTATTTGTGTGCGTTTTGTATGCTGGCTAATGCCTCGTCGTGGCAGGTAGTGTGAGAAGTGGTCCGATTGGTTCGACTAATATGGGTCCAAAGGTGCAACGGGCCATCAACATGCTTAGACTTCAACATCTGGAACAACTCTACGCGGACCGGGCGAGGCCAAGGTAAGCTTTTTGCTTCTGTATGACGAATGACTGAGGAGTTCATTTATTTTTAATATAAATAAATAATTTGTATTGTACATTATACACTTACACTACAGAAGTGAATGTTAAAATCGAAAAACCAAATCGCGAATAGCAGGTTTCCTTTAAACTAATATCTTATCAACTAACTGAGATGGCAAATTTAACGTATTAACAATTTTCATTAGTAATATCCTTGTCTTGTTAAGGGAAATTGGAGATCAAGTGTTTTAGTTTAAGGGCAAGATATTGCCACCTTTGTGGAAATTCACAGTGCCTTTAGGGTTAATCCCTTTTCTAACTGCCATTTCAGGAGAGAAATTCAGAAATTCAAAACTTACTTATTCCAATTTCCGGTTCTGGGAAAATTTCCTGTACAAACTTTGCTAGCAATAATTTAAACTTTGCCATATAATCAAATAAACCTTAATTGTGGTTGATTGTGGATGTAAAATGCCGTTTACCAATAACGAAAAGCGTGATATAATAAGACATTGGACGGAAATTTAGCGGACCATGGATCGTTTAGTAAACCCTGCAATTCTTATAATCCTCATGGAAATGTTGAAACTGTTCAAAGACGCATTTTAGAAACGCTAAACGTTAAATTACCATAATTTTCAATGCTTCGACTATTACGAACAAATAAATTGAAACCGTACAAACCCCACACAAGTCAAACTTTGCAATTGTACGAAATTATTTAAATCAAGAATTTCCAAATCGCCGGATTGGTAATGGTGGAGTGGTGGATCCCCTGATTTAAGTCCTCTGGACTATTTTCTTTGGGGAACTGTGAACGACGAAATTTATCACGATACTCGCAGAAATATCGACGATCTTCGGGATCGAATAACAAATGCGGCCTATGCTATTCCGGGAAGAACAGTTAGAAGAGCATAACAAGTAGAAAAGCGGGCTGAATTTATTAATTTATCTCTATTCAAGTGAATAAAGATACTTTCCAAGCTGTTTAGTTCCCTATTATTTGACACAGCTTTTACAAGTTTTAAGTCATCTACAACTACTTTATGACCTGTGTCTAAAATATGTTGAGCCACACTAGATTTTTCAAAACGATTATATTTAAAATGAGCTACATGTTCTTTGAACCTAGTTAAAATTGTTCTTCTAGTCTGGCCTACGTATTCTTTTTCACAGTCATGACATTTGATACAATATATACCAGATTTATCAAGTACATCTACCTTATCCTTTGGGTTTCCAAGAAGGTTCTTTATGCTATTATGAGTCGAATATGCTAAACAGAGATTTTGTGATGTAATTATTAAGAATGTTGTCATACATAATGGGTACCCTGAGAAAATAGTTGATAGAATGATTAAGAAGCAGAATCAAAAAATGTATGTAAATCA
Organism: Melinopterus prodromus; assembly: GCA_964023965.1. Classification (NCBI taxonomy): domain Eukaryota; kingdom Metazoa; phylum Arthropoda; class Insecta; order Coleoptera; family Scarabaeidae; genus Melinopterus; species Melinopterus prodromus. The sequence continues at coordinate 26,131,544 of OZ030398.1, read as the reverse complement.
AATATCTACTTTAAATACTTTGTCTGTAGAAAAGAAGAATTATGTTAAAATACCGTTCGATTGTGCATATACCAGGGGTTTGAGAAGTATTTTTACATCACAAAATCTCTGTTTAGCATATTCGACTCATAATAGCATAAAGAGCCTTCTTGGAAACCCAAAGGATAAGGTAGATGTACTTGATAAATCTGGTATATATTGTATCAAATGTCATGACTGTGAAAAAGAATACGTAGGCCAGACTAGAAGAACAATTTTAACTAGGTTCAAAGAACATGTAGCTCATTTTAAATATAATCGTTTTGAAAAATCTAGTGTGGCTCAACATATTTTAGACACAGGTCATAAAGTAGTTGTAGATGACTTAAAACTTGTAAAAGCTGTGTCAAATAATAGGGAACTAAACAGCTTGGAAAGTATCTTTATTCACTTGAATAGAGATAAATTAATAAATTCAGACAGGGGTCCTATACCTAGTTCGCCATTGTTTGACCTGCTTTAATTCAAACTTGTTTTTTACGCTTCAATGATCAAAATTCACTGAGGCGTGAACAACAAATGGGTATATATAGGGTAATTTTTAACATGGACGTCACTTCCACTAGTGATTTGCTTGGACAATATCCAGTAAAGATACTATGAAGTGCTAATCTCTCTTTTTCTTTTTTTAGGTTCTACTGAAGATGGCAACATAGTTGCTGAAATACGTATTTAGGTTTCTAAAATACTTGTTGTGGTTAGGGGTTTATAATTTTATTAATGTTGTATATACTTGCTTCTTTTACAATCTGAATGTTTTTGGTTACTTGGTAACAGTTGGTTACTTGATAAGCACGACAAACAACAAGAAAAAGAAACCTTTGTTTTAAAAAATAATGCCAACATGTTATACATTTCGAAAATGAGAAAAGACACGACTATCGGGAAATGTCAAAATTCACATAAACTCTTAACTATATCACGCTTTTTATTATTGGTAAACGGCATTTTACATCCACAATCAACCACGATTAAGGTTTATTTGGTTAAATGGCAAACCTAACGCTGAGGGCGCCGCTTGATCCAAGTGAGAAAAACCACGACTATCGGAAAATGCCAAGATTCAACATGGCGCCCATAAGAAAATTTCACGGTAACTTAGGTAGGGATTTTTGTTTCAGATTCGGGAAACGTGGCAGCATTGACGGCAATTTCGCGGGATATGACTATGAAGGTCAGGTATGCATCATTACGTTCACATTATAATTTTCTTTCGCGCTTTATTTGTCCCTATATTTGTTTCGAGCTGTCACTTATACTTTTCCATATAGTTCATCATTTATTATTTGCATAAACACTTCACCAGTTTCGTATAGGAAGTTTTAAGAAAAAAATATTGTAGAATTATAAAAGTTTGCATTTTTTTTTTTCTAAAGATATTAAAAGACAAATTTATGGTAGTAAAATGTTTGAACGTAGATACTTTATAACTCTTTTTTATCAGCCAAGCAATCCACTGCAAATGTTTGAGTAAATGATACAAACAGAGTATGGCATTGACATTGAATAATGACGCGTTGTTAACATTAAATATACACACAAGAAAAAGTTGTACCGTCATGCCATTACTGTTTGTTTCAACCAAACACACAGTAAATACATCTATAATTAAGTGTTTACAAACTCTAAACTGAATAATTAATAATTATTTCAGCCTTTCAGGCCAATAGTAGACCAAACGTCCACTAATTATAATAATAATAATGATATTTATTTAGTTAAAAGAAACTAATAATCACAATAAATTTGGTTTCGTAAGTAATAAACTTATCAACTACTTAAAATTAGCCAATACATGAACCCGACATGATGTTTTAAAAAGACTTAGCGAACTACTGTTTTTTATATCACTTGGCAGGGTATTAAACATCTTCAGTGCTTTATAATAAAATGAATTTTGTGTGCTGCTTTTTGTATATTTTGGTAATCTGAAGTGGTCTTTTTGCCGAGTATTGTATTCATGCTGCTGACTATTGTATGTTAAATAATTAGTCATATAATTTGGGAGTTTATTATTTATGCATTTATATACCAACGTGAGTGCCTGATATACCGTTCCTTGTTTAATATTCAAAAAATTTAATTTACTCAGCATGGACTCGACACTGGTTAACCTGGAGCTTTGTAATAAAATTCTGAGTGCTCGATTTTGTTGTACTTGAATCTTTTTAATGTCTTTGTCTGTACACACAAATATTATACTGCTGCAATAGTAAAAATATGGTTCTATAATCGTATGGTACAAAGATATTCTAGCTTTCAATGTAAGTTTATTAGATATTCTTCCTAAGTAGCTAATCTTTCGACTCACCTTTTTAACTATATATTCCATATTACTCGTAAATTTCAAACTATTATCTAAAATGACACCTAGATATTTAAATTCGACCACTATCTCAACAACTGTGTTATCGATAACTATGTCTGGTGTAGGGTTTACCGAATTTCTATTTCCCAATACCATAGCTTTTGTTTTCAATACATTCAAACATAATTTATTTTCTTTATACCAATTTGATATCGATACTAGTTCGGAGTTTAATGTCGCGATTACATCAGGTAAGTTATCTCCTGCAATTGATATTAGTGTATCGTCTGCAAATAGGTGCATATCACAAGCTTTAACTTGTGAAGCAACATCGTTTATGTACAAATTAAATAAAACCGGTCCAAGAACAGAACCTTGTGGTACCCCTAAGCTGTTTATTAATTCACTTGACTCATTTTCTCCAATCCTAACCTTCTGTCTCCTGTTTGTTAAATAGTTTTCAAACCATTTCAATTCTTTTCCTCTGATTCCGTAAGTTTCCAATTTTTGTAGTAACTTTTGACGACAAATTGTCTCGAAAGCTCTTTTCAAGTCTACAAAATTCTATGACTTTGAAGAAAATCAATATCACAAATTATACCTCCCTCCGTGTAAAAATTAAAAACAGAATTAATAACCCAATCATCCCAAACTGTTTTCAAAGTTTAAACGTTCAATATTACCTCGCAAACTCAAATTTTAACGCCTTTAATCTTTCAAATTATGTCTTACATAACTCGTGGTTTCATTATGAAAATTTAGGAACGATAAAATTCAGGGGTATAACGGTGGGGTGGGGGGCGATTCAAATTTTAATAATCCTGCTTAATATTTATAACATGAATGAAATAAGCTTGCTTTAATTTACATAGACACTTAACTGTAGTCAGCAGAAATTTTCTTTAACGTCCAACGCTCACATTTTATAATGAGTGAAATGGGGAGGGGGCGGACGCCACTGGATATGCACCGACTTGGCAGCAGCTTAAACTTTATTCGGAATTTAAATGTCTTCAAATTCATGCTAGCGTCAGGGCCGGCCCTAGCGTTTTTGCAGCCGTAGGCAAATCTCAATAGTGCTGAAAATAGTACCAATAATACCATCAAAATGTTTACTGAGTAAAGACGTTATTATTGAAATTTATTCAAAATTATCGGCGATTATCAGTGAAATTTGTCATGGAATACCTGGTTTTTAGAACCGAAATATTAAGTCAATATCTACACTGTTAAGTCATCTGTCATCAGCAAACTTCTGTCGTTTTTGACAGAATAGATATTGACATAATATCTCCGTTCTTTACATTTTCCCAAATCGAAATCTTTCAAAATTTTTAAGTAATTCTTTGTTTATCATGTACCCAAATCTTCATCGAAATTTTATCTTTAATATGATGTATAATTTGTTCTGCTAAGAGTAATATTTTCGGAGATATTGATGCAAGCATTTCATGGCGAATTTTTTAATCACTGATAGTTTTTAGTTAATTACAATAATAATATCATCAAAGACTCAAACCAACTTTTGACATTATTTTTATAGGCGGGCAAATTATGTGTCTACCCTAATAAAAATTAACTAGATTACCATTTCGGCAGCAAATTCTAAACCGTTAAGATGGAGGAATCGCCAACTTTTAAACCGGTTTATATATCTTTGGAATATGCCAGTAATTCATTTTCACTTTACCTATAGCAATATAATAAATAGACTAGTAAATGTTAAAAATATGTAAATTAAACATAAATTAAAATGTTATTTAAATATAAATACTATATATCTAAAAAAAACACATTATTGAACATCAGTAAAACCATTCTATATTCAAAAATAATAGACGCATATTTAGTTTCATAAAAAATATTGCTGTGCAGTTTATTCTATTGTCTGTTATGTAAAGATTATTTTTCACTTTAATTTTGTTTTACTGAGAATTATGTTCCCAAATTTGTTTATGTTACAAGCAGAATGTGTGGTCTTTTTACTTGTTTAAGTTAAAATTAGTTTTGTCTTCTTTGTCTCTATTGTGATGTTCTATTTCTAAATAATTTTTTTTGCTCGATTATTACAGTTTTTGGGAGGGGACCCGAACGACTGGCTAGTGAACAGGAGATGAGATACAACCAGAAACAAAAGAGCGACAACAAGTCACCGTTATATCAACTACTAAATAATTACAATAATGTCTAATCTGTTTTATTTATTTTCGGGACCTGTCATTACATTTGGCTAGGTCTAAGTATTCCAAATTCCTAATTCCCAACCCCAAAATGTAAATGTGTTTGTAACCCCGTGTCTCAGTAGTGTGAACACCCTGTAGATAACCTGTCTCCCAAATAATCTCCCAATAAGTATATTGTAATCAATCAAAATAATCAAAATAAAGCATGTGTGTCTCCCTAAAAATTGAATTGTTTTATTCCTGTTTTATTCCCCTATCAAACAATGCGAAAACATAATAACAAAAAAGTAAATAAATTTAAGTAACAAAATAAAATCCACATAAAACTTTTTGCAGATTTTCTTAAAAAAACTAAATGTCATTCCGAGTAAAAAGGTTCATATTGACTTGTTGGTTTTCTCAATTCCTTAACAAGTTGTAGCCGTTTAAAATACGGTTCTATTGATATTTTTATCAGCTCTAACTTTTTACCGAATTGAAAAAATGTATACTCGAATGAAGCTTATTTGCGGCGAAAATCATTAGTCTGATACAGAAAAGAAAAAGATATATTTCTGTGTAAATTTAGAACAGGAACGGGAATTTTGGAATTTATTTCTACAAACCAACTCTTGAATGTTTGAGGGAAAAAGCACTCTCGATGTACCGAATTGCTTCCGAAGTTTTCTCTGGGTATAACCGAACTTATCAATTTTTTAAAAATTTATTTAAGAAATGATATTGAAAATTCTAAGAGTTGTCCTAAAATTGTCCCTATTGCAAAAAAAACTACATTTAAGTGACACTGATATTCACTGACTTTGATTTCATTCAACAACTCTATTCCAGTTTTAAATCAGGCAAATCCACAGTTAAATGTTCAGAAAAACAATCGATAACAAAGGAGAATCTGTGAATAATTGAAACCGTAGAAACGATTTTATAAAGAAATACAAAACTACAATACAAAAGAAAAGTTTTTTTCCAAACGGAACGGATAGTTACTAGAAACTTATTGTTGTGTCGTTACTCTATTGTTTATTTAGGTATACGTACTCGAGTGTAAAATTGCCAGAATAACACCTCTGAAATTAGTACTTAACGACCAATAAGCAATCAAGTTTTTTAAATAAATATTTGAATGATTTGCGTTAAACATCAAGTAAAGTGTTTTGTTTGTCATGATTAATATTCACTTCCGAGAAATTCGAAAATTATCGCAAATTGCAATACAAATAGTATTAAATAGGTGTCAAGCTGTAAAATAAGAGAATGACATTGCAACTTTTTGTTCACACAACATCCGGTAATATCTAAAATTATACTTGAAGTGTCATACAATATCTTTGAGGAATTAAAAAAAAAGGTTATTTTAATAGTTATTCATCGTCTTGTAATGGTTCACTGAAAACGATTTGATAAAATACAAGCATTTTGCTGAAGGAATACCTTGAGGGATATGTAATATTTCCCAGAAATGTCATCAGACCATAAGAGCCAAGGATTGTTTTCTTGAATGAAAGATTAAGGTTACCTGTATTCAACGGCAAACTTGTAACAAATCAATAAATATTCCTTGCAATCTCAGTTGTCAACAGTTTACTTATTATGTCTCATTAATATTATTTACGGTTATGTCGGTACTACGTGAGATATACACTAATCGAACTTAAGTTGCTCATCTTTCAACTCACTTTATCTCAATTAGTTTTGTAGATAACACAAAGTCGTGTCTTTTTATATCTCTTATAGTTACCGAGATGTCCTATAGTAACATCGAATTTAGTCCAGCCCGTACAAATTAAATAACACAGGTCCCAGCGCAGAACCTTGCGGAATCCCCAAGCTGTAGACGAGTAGCCTTAAGGTATAAAAGTACCTCCGAGTGACCTACATCTTTCAATTTGTGACGGCTCGTATGAGAAAACAATGGAGATCGAGATAACATAAAAATAAAACAGATGAAAGTTAAGTGGAGTCTGGTCGGTGTGTTGATAGCTCTACAATTATTTGTTTAGTCATGCCTGTTAGGCTTATTTTCTTAATTTCGTTTAAATATCGTAGAACGTTTGTAATTTAAATAGTTTTAAATATTTTGTTACGTTAAATTTGAACGAAGAAAATTAAATCTCCGGTTAAACTTGTGTCACTGTTTTTCGTTTTTAGGGACCATAACGTAGGTTTTAACGTTATTACCATAATAAATGATCAATATTTGCACTTCAAACCAAAGCCGCCGTCTGTCTATTACGAAAACAGTACACAAAAAACGAAACCGTTAGCATATATATTGTTCAAAATGCATGCAAAGTAACTCCTGTAACTCTGAAAGTTCTGCATGACTTGAATAACATATTAAAAGATAATACCTATTTTATTCGAAGAAATTGAATTTGAGCTAACCAATAAATAGGTTGGAATTAAGTCATGACTTACCTTAACTTTTGCCAGAACTCGTCTCCCCTCTTCTTTCTACTGTCATCACTTGTCTTCTCCCCCTCAGGATTGTACTGCTTTTTAGATATGTCCACAGCACACTGCAGGACGTCATATTTTCGGAGGTCAGGCTGAAAAAATGAATAGTGTTATAGCTGGTGTTTATATAACCATATTAGGTAAAAATTTTCCCTGTTTTTAGACAAGATTTCTAGACAGGAGATGCGATCACTAATTTTTACAATTTCCATGAACTGCACGTGCATTAGTTACTAGAAGAACAGTGTTTACGGACACAATATAACGATACGGCGATTATGCCTCGCCAAAGAAATTTAGATATCCGGCGACAGATTACCGAATTAAAAAATAATGGCAAAATGAGTCAACAAGATAACAGAACCACGAACAGGCATTTGGAAGTCCCATGGAAATTCTTGGCAATTTAAATCGGGTGTCGGGTCTACAAATTTACAATGCTAAATTTGTAAAAGTTTTCTTGATATTTTTAAGTTCCCCGGTTCCCTCAGCTGTGTCGGTTCTCTCCGACATGACAGAACCGCTAACGCCTCCCTCCCCGCAGCACACCAAAGACCGTAAAGCGTCGGAATTCACGCGGAGTTTCAGCACGATCTTTTGTATGAAAAATGCAAGATAAACAATGGATATGTAATAAACTTTAAGCCTACGAATTATTGGGTAGCCTATAGTCTATATTTCCTTAGTTACCATTGCTATGTTGGTAAACATTGTAAAGATTACTAAATATATATAGTTTAAAAATTCTAACAACACCCGATTTCTAGAAATCTGCATCCTGTTCGTATTCTATGCTCATCTATTTGATTTTTTCGTACCCGCTAATCAAGAAACGATCGTCTTTTTGTAGAAAACCATCGTTTTACATGAACAGCAATTAATAACTTTCCATATATATGCATATCTCCGCGGAATATCTCGTTTATACGACACAATGAAACGTACAAGAAAATTTCACTTTCTTGTCAGATTACCCGTCAAAATATTCATCAATAAACAATGGAGAATAGAATACGGGGAATACGTGATAGTTTTCACTTTTTCCGAGCGGCGTTTGTTCACACTGAAGCCCGCAAATCGGATATTGGCGTTTGCCTGGCAGTGACCTTGATTTTACATTAATTCGATGTGAAAAGAAAACGAAAACGTGTGCACGGGTGAGTTTTTACTTTTTAGTGAAAGTGTCTATATAGGTAGATACGATGCAGAACTTATTAGACTATTTGGACATGAATCTAACGCTTCTCAAGATTGTACGACGCCCGAGGTACATTTATTTATAAGTGAACTCTATTCATCAACTTCGAATAGCTGAGACAAGTGAAAGTGTAGAGGAAACCTCGATAGTAAAGAAGAAAAACACCTTAATTACATAGCAATTGTATAAGGTACCGTTAATGATAATCTGTACCACCTAGTACAGATGTTGAGGTACATTTTTTGTCTATCGCATAAACATAATCGCATAATGTATCTGATCCATAAACGTGTATAATAATAATTTGTATCCCAACTACTTTGCTCGTAATCGCACATGAAGCGAAATAATAACATTCAACCACCGATAAACAACGTAAAATCTAAGTTTCAAAAATCCTTCTGAACAAACTAAAATCGATAGAGGGCTGTACTTTTTAGAATTAATTACCCAATGTATCTGATCCATAAACGTGTATAATAATAATTTGTATCCCAACTAGTTTGCTCGTAATCGCACATGAAGCGAAATAATAACATTCAACCACCGATAAACAACGTAAAATCTAAGTTTCAAAAATCCTCCTGAACAAACTAAAATAGATAGAGGGCTGTACTTTTTAGAATTAATTACCCAATGTATCTGATCCATAAACGTGTATAATAATAATTTGTATCCCAACTACTTTGCTCGTAATCGCACATGGAGCGAAATAATAACATTCAACCACCGATAAACAACGTAAAATCTAAGTTTCAAAAATCCTCCTGAACAAACTAAAATAGATAGAGGGCTGTACTTTTTAGAATTAATTACCCAATGTATCTGATCCATAAACGTGTATAATAATAATTTGTATCCCAACTACTTTGCTCGTAATCGCACATGAAGCGAAATAATAACATTCAACCACCGATAAACAACGTAAAATCTAAGTTTCAAAAATCCTCCTGAACAAACTAAAATAGATAGAGTGCTGTACTTTTTAGAATTAATTACCCATTGTATCTGATCCATAAACGTGTATAATAATAATTTGTATCCCAACTACTTTGCTCGTAATCGCACATGAAGCGAAATAATAACATCCAACCACCGATAAACAACGTAAAATCTAAGTTTCAAAAATCCTCCTGAACAAACTAAAATAGATAGAGGGCTGTACTTTTTAGAATTAATTACCCAATGTATCTGATCCATAAACGTGTATAATAATAATTTGTATCCCAACTACTTTGCTCGTAATCGCATATGAAGCGAAATAATAACATTCAACCACCGATAAACAACGTAAAATCTAAGTTTCAAAAATCCTCCTGAACAAACTAAAATAGATAGAGGGCTGTACTTTTTAGAATTAATTACCCAATGTATCTGATCCATAAACGTGTATAATAATAATTTGTATCTCAACTACTTTGCTCGTAATCGCACATGAAGCGAAATAATAACATTCAACCACCGATAAACAACGTAAAATCTAAGTTTCAAAAATCCTCCTGAACAAACTAAAATAGATAGAGGGCTGTACTTTTTAGAATTAATTACCCAATGTATCTGACCCATAAACGTGTATAATAATAATTTGTATCACAACTACTTTGCTCGTAATCGCACATGAAGCGAAATAATAACATTCAACCACCGATAAACAACGTAAAATCTAAGTTTCAAAAATCCTCCTGAACAAACTAAAATAGATAGAGGGCTGTACTTTTTAGAATTAATTACCCAATGTATCTGACCCATAAACGTGTATAATAATAATTTGTATCCCAACTACTTTGCTCGTAATCGCACATGAAGCGAAATAATAACATTCAACCACCGATAAACAACGTAAAATCTAAGTTTCAAAAATCCTCCTGAACAAACTAAAATAGATAGAGGGCTGTACTTTTTAGAATTAATTACCCAATGTATCTGACCCATAAACGTGTATAATAATAATTTGTATCCCAACTACTTTGCTCGTAATCGCACATGAAGCGAAATAATAACATTCAACCACCGATAAACAACGTAAAATCTAAGTTTCAAAAATCCTCCTGAACAAACTAAAATAGATAGAGGGCTGTACTTTTTAGAATTAATTACCCAATGTATCTGATCTATAAACTTGTATAATAATAATTTGTATCCCAACTACTTTGCTCGTAATCGCACATGAAGCGAAATAATAACATTAACCACCGATAAACAACGTAAAATCTAAGTTTCAACAATCCTCCTGAACAAACTAAAATGGATAGAGGGCTGTACTTTTTAGAATTAATTACCCAATATTTTTTTTTCGTTTGACCACCCTCCGTTTTGGAGATATAGGCATTTTTAAAATAGGGACTACCGTGAAGCAGGCCCCCCATCGTTGGAATTTTGAAGTTTGTATTACGCCATCGTTTGACCATTTGTTTGACCGTGATTGACAATATTTTTATTTCGTTTGACCACCCTCCCTTTTGGAGATATAGGCATTTTTAAACTGGGGACTACAGTGAAGCTGGCCCCTCATCGTTGGAATTTGGTGTAATAAAAACTTTAAAATTCCAACGATGGGGGGGCCATCTTCACGGTAGCCCCTATTTTAAAAATGCCTTTATTTCCAAAACACAATAACATTTTCTATACATTCCGGAGAAATTGAACCGAAAACGGCATTATCTTGGCTTAACAGAAAGCTATAATCTTCGCCAAATAAATCATCAAAGAGTTATTAGGTCTGAGGTAAGATTAAACCGCCATTCTCTCGGACGGTCGGTGCGAACGCGCTCTACCTTACCGACTTTTACTTTCCACCATCAAACCGTCGCGTAATTATCCATAAAATTGGATCTAGATAGTCATGTGGCTTAAGTATATTTACATGGCGAAACTATCGGTGAAAAGCAGCGTAGGCTATACTAATTTATAGTTGCCATAAAGTATTCAGTTTGTGGTTTTCAAGCAGCACGCAAGGAGTTAATTAGATCTATGCAGATCACGTTTGTTACCAGGGAAACCCCATTAAAACAAAAATTAGGTGAATAATAACAACTTTCCATGTAATTATTGCTGATAATGGAGTTTTCACTGTGTACTATATAGATGTTTCTCTTCGTTGGTGAATTAATCAGTTGGTCCCAGCGAAAGAAACTAAATTTAAAAGTTTTTGTCTTGAGATACTATACAGTGTGTCCAGGAACGTACGCAACAATGGAAAAATTTTTTTTCCTAAGTTACAGCCGTTTGAAATGTTAACAAACAAAGAAAAATAAAAGATAAAATACATATCGAACAATGCGAAAACTTACCACATAAAACTTTTTACAGATTTTCGTCTAAAAACTAAACGTCATTCCGAGTAAAAAGGTTCATATTGACTTATTGGTTTTCTCAATTCCTTAACAAGTTGTAGCCGTTTAAAATACGGTTTTATAGATATTTTTATCAGCTCTAACTTTTTACCGAATTGAAAAAATTAATACTCGAATGAAGCTTATTTGCGGCGAAAATCATCAGTCTGATACAGAAAATAAAAAGATATATTTCTGTATAAATTTAGAACATAACGGGAATTTTGGAATTTATTTCTACAAACAAACTCTTGAATGTTTGAGGGAAAAAGCACTCTCGATGTACCGAATTGCTTCCGAAGTTTTCTTTTTGCCCGTATTCACATAATTCCACATTTTGTGTGTGTTTAAGTTTTGATTTTCTGGCCCCACAAAATTTTGTTCGTCAACTATCACCTGGTGGTTATAAATCCCGCCACCTATTTGGTCCAAGCATCTGTCATGTTCGCAGTAATATAAATTTAAATATAATAAAACTGTCAAAACCTTCTTAGTTGGCCAAATATTTAGGTAATTTGGATTCCTTATATTAGCAGTTACGTACCACCTACTCAAGTAGTTTTGATAAGCTCATTTTTAATACAATTTTATACTAATCTAAGGCTTAATAAATACGCACATAACGTGTGGATGATATGTAGATGAGGGCAAAGATATATATTATCAAAATATCATATTTATTATCTTTATTTTAGGAAATATATTTCAAAATGTTTACATATTTTCAGAGATGGCGGTTGAACCAACATCATAACAAAGAGTAGTAAGAACGAGAACACTTTCGGTCGAGGACTTTCGTTAACAGTTGCTCCTTCTTTCCTAACAATCGTCTCACTTTCTCACTCTCTGTTTTCTATTGCTCTAGGAGGGAAAATACAGCTTATTTCTTCGAGTAAACCGACTAGATATGGAGTAGGGTGTCAGCTCGAAGCTCTTGATAACTGAACTATCTCAACTATTTTAGTCTTCAAAAAGACGTCGTGTAGGCATTTTGTCCGTTTTACGTTTGGTGAAAAAGTTTAATTGTGTTTGTTATGCTAGAGTTTTGTGACAAGAAATGCTATGAACTACTTGAATGTGATTCTAGTAGTTCTTGTAATCAGCGTGTCACTGTCAAGTGGACAACAAGTTCAAGGTAAACTAACACTGTTTAATAATAAGGGAAATAAATTCTTAAAATAATAACCGAAATTTAAGTACATTATTAAACAATAGTGGAATTAATATTACGTCAAAACTAGGCCATATTATATATATATATATATATAGGTAATTATTACAAGAGATTTTAAAGTTAAACTTCTAAGAGAAATCTTGTAAGTTTAAAATCATCTCGAGGCAATTCAAAGTTTCGATTAAAATTGAACGTAAGTAATTATAACTTTCATCGTCAAGTTTCTTATGATGACCCATCTGTAACAAATTAAAGTAAATACTGGAAATTGATCGATATAACTTTTCAGCTTTCATATTTTAGCAAATTTGTGGAAGATATCGAAAATATGCATCCATGTATTGTCAAGATATTGCCAGTAGAATAACTTTTTTTATATATTTTATACACTCAATTTTATATACCTATTTAGTAATGATCTTTCTTTACACCAATGAAATATAATTTTGATTCTAGCATATAAATTTGTATATAACGAGAGATTTATTTCGTACAGCCCTCTATCTATTTTACTTTTTTTTTCAGGAGGATTTTTGAAACTTAGATTTTACGTTGTTTATCGGTGGTTGAATGTTATTATTTCGCTTCATGTGCTATTACGAGCAAAGTAGTTGGGATACAAATTATTATTATACACGGTTATGGATCAGATACATTGGGTAATTAATTCTAAAAAGTACAGCCCTCTATCTATTTTAGTTTGTTCAGGAGGATTTTTGAAACTTAGATTTTACGTTGTTTATCGGTGGTTGAATGTTATTATTTCGCTTCATGTGCGATTACGAGCAAAGTAGTTGGGATACAAATTATTATTATACACGTTTATAGATCAGATACATTGGGTAATTAATTCTAAAAAGTACAGCCCTCTATCTATTTTAGTTTGTTCAGGAGGATTTTTGAAACTTAGATTTTATGTTGTTTATCGGTGGTTGAATGTTATTATTTCGCTTCATGTGCGATTACGAGCAAAGTAGTTGGGATACAAATTATTATTATACACGTTTATGGATCAGATACATTGGGTAATTAATTCTAAAAAGTACAGCCCTCTATCTATTTTAGTTTGTTCAGGAGGATTTCTGAAACTTAGATTTTACGTTGTTTATCGGTGGTTGAATGTTATTATTTCGCTTCATGTGCGATTACGAGCAAAGTAGTTATGATACAAATTATTATTATACACGTTTATGGGTCAGATACATTGGGTAATTAATTCTAAAAAGTACAGCCCTCTATCTGTTTTAGTTTGTTCAGGAGGATTTTTGAAACTTAGATTTTACGTTGTTTGTCGGTGGTTGAATGTTATTATTTCGCTTCATGTGCGATTACGAGTAAAGTAGTTGAGATACAAATTATTATTATACACGTTTATAGATCAGATACATTGGGTAATTAATTCTAAAAAGTACAGCCCTCTATCTATTTTAGTTTGTTCAGGAGGATTTTTGAAACTTAGATTTTACGTTGTTTATCGGTGGTTGAATGTTATTATTTCGCTTCATGTGCGATTACGAGCAAACTAGTTGGGATACAAATTATTATTATACACGTTTATGGATCAGATACATTGGGTAATTAATTCTAAAAAGTACAGCCCTCTATCTATTTTAGTTTGTTCGGGAGGATTTTTGAAACTTAGATTTTACGTTGTCTATCGGTGGTTGAATGTTATTATTTCGCTTCATGTGCGATTACGAGCAAAGTAGTTGAGATACAAATTATTATTATACACGTTTATGGATCAGATACATTGGGTAATTAATTCTAAAAAGTACAGCCCTCTATCTATTTTAGTTTGTTCGGGAGGATTTTTGAAACTTAGATTTTACGTTGTCTATCGGTGGTTGAATGTTATTATTTCGCTTCATGTGCGATTACGAGCAAAGTAGTTGGGATACAAATTATTATTATACACGTTTATGGATCAGATACATTGGGTAATTAATTCTAAAAAGTACAGCCCTCTATCTATTTTAGTTTGTTCAGGAGGATTTTTGAAACTTAGATTTTACGTTGTTTATTGGTGGTTGAATGTTATTATTTCGCTTCATGTGCGATTACGAGCAAAGTAGTTGGGATATAAATTATTATTATATATTAAAATACAGTATTTTAACTCAAGCGACAATTTCTTTCACTCAACTCTTCGTGAGAGACCCTGTATCAAAACCATAAACAGTTATCATAATTATGGTAATATCTAAAATTAGCACTCGCCTACAACACCGGCCAGAAAACGACTTTCAATTTCAATGGCACAAGCATTAGCATACGCATAAAATTTGATAACTTTGTCCTAAATTTTGTGTGCTGATTGAGTAACCGATGGGTGGACTAATTTGTGTGTTTCTTGGGCAGAATGCGGTAGAACTGTGAGGCGTTCGAGGCAACCTCGAGGTAGCAGCAGCATTGGACGCATCATCAATGGGAAAAGGAGTGCTCGTGGCGCATGGCCTTGGCAGGTATTGTAAACAAGGCATTGAACGTGCCACTAGGTCGGGTATTGAACTCAGGAATACCCAGTGTGAATCAGCCTTCACCACCAATACCAAATATCAATACCGTATAAACTCACATGCTCATAATTCATACCTACGGTCCAGTTTTTTGGTATACGCATACTGAGTGATCAGGGTTGCCAGGTCTCCGGCATTGCGCCGGAGTCTGCAGCATTTGGGGCTCATCTCGGGTCTCCGGCAGGCATTCAAGCATCTCCGGCAAAATCAAACATGAAGGAAATAGTTTTAAATTATTGTAAATAATAAATTTGTTATAATTTCAATAAATTCTTAAAATCCATTAATTCTCTGGTAAACGTCATTGTATTTATTGGTATTCTATTGTAGTCAGTTTTTTGTAATTATTTGAAATCTTAGTTAGTTATACTTTTACTTTTAACCAGACGATATGCAGACAGAGACATATCTTTGTTGAATTTAACATATACATATTTTTTAAATGACACCATTGGCTTAATAACACCATATAATAGTTTGATGGTCGTACATAGGAAAATTTTCTAGAAAAAGATCGTTGAAAATTAGTGTTACATTGTGTATTTTATACAGATTTTGAGGTTTCTGGGAGATTGAATTCAAATGGCGTACATTGACTAATGTTGCTAAAATTACAGTTTTGACATTTGACCTCACTTTTCCGGATGTCTTCCGTAATTTTGAGTTCGCATTCGTATTCAGGGCAAATAAAGTTCCAGAGTAGAATTTACATTCCATTTACAACCTCCATGCTACTCAAAGTTATCAATATTTGCAATTTCAATTATGGTCTTTAAGCCATAAATTTTCTTCCGCTACCATTAAGACAACTAAATGTCATATTAAAATAACTTTCAAATATGGGATTGCCATTACATCAAAATGTGTACTTTTATAGTAAAAAATCGACGTATTCAAAGACGTTTTTTCTAAACCGAACTTAGTTGAAATGTTGAGCTAATCATAACTTATAATAATTCTCCTGTCACTGAGTATTTGTTTGATGATATAAATGTATGGAAATAAGAATAGGTTTAATTTTTTTTTGTGATCAATAGGTATCTTTGCAACTTTTGCATCCGCAATTTGGCTTTTTGGGACACTGGTGCGGAGGGGTACTCATTTCTCCTGAATGGTTGTTGACCGCAGCACACTGCATAAGCAAGTGAGTATTAAAGTTCTTTTCTTTTAAACGTGAAGATAAAGTATTGTAATCGTGCCGAAAAAAAAATTGAGATTTTAGCGGAAATAGGTCTTTTTGGGTCCCTGGAACATTTTTAACCAAGCTACAAAAAATGTCAGCAATATTCGGCATCACCAACGCCAAACCACTGACAGCCTGCTGTTACCAACATTCCTTATTTCATTTTGTATTTATACGATATTATCAAAATATCTGTCAAATCCTGGCTAACTTGTTTTATTTTAATGCAGACACGATCGATCTCGATCAAATAGATACACATGCAGCTAAACTATTAATTTTACATATTGTATGATAAAGTCATGGGCCTGCCCACATCAGAGTAAAAGTATATATGTATTTAAAATGAGTGTCATATATCCACATTTACAAGGATTTACTACATCTTATAATTCCAAGAAATAAATAATGACTACTTGTAAACTGGTTTAAATTAGTTCGAACCACGAAAATATTCAACACGTCTTTAAGGCTTATTTCGACATATGCACTCAAATCCGTATATATGCAGAGATAATTGGCCAATATCCTTAAAATATGCAAATTCCTTAATGGTTTAGTTTATTTCTTTAGCTTCTACCTTATATAGGAATTATAAACACATAAACGGTTGTAAAAAATCGTCAAGATTTTGCTTGAATTATTTCAAGGTAGTTTTAACTATACTTTTTTTAGCTTTTTTTATCTTTGGCGTATAAAATATACTTAGTTTCTAATAAATGTTAAACAAAACTATCAATTTATTGCAGTGACCTATTCAATCTACCCTTGGCTGCATTGTGGACAGCTGTATTGGGTGATTGGGATCAAGAACACGAAGAGAGAACAGAAGAACGTATCCCAATCGAAGAAATAATCCTTCACGAGAGATTCCATAACTTCCAACACGATATAGGTAAACAAATCAAACAAATTTGAAATTATTAAGCCTCAATACTCTCTGGTATACAAAAATTAACAAAAGGAACAGAAAATAGACACCCTCATCGAAAAATTCTTGTTTTTCAGCGCTGATGAAACTAACCAAACCCATCAAACTTACCGGGAGTAGAATTAGAGCTGTTTGCCTTCCAAACAAAAGACTGTCGTACAACGAAACCGACCTATGCATTGCCAGTGGTTGGGGTAGAGCCAAGGAAGATGGAAAACTCGCCGGAAAACTCCTGGAAGTGAAAATTCCCGTGCACGAAAACGCCATTTGCAAGAAGAAATATGGACATGCGGTTCCCATTAGGTCTGGGCACTTGTGTGCCGGGCATTTGGATGGCTCAAGTGGAACTTGTGTAGTAAGTATTTTAATATTCGTTTGCACAACAAACCATATTACGCTGCCCAAAAAAAAAAAACTGGATTGGCCAGGCACATGACTTTATCATACAATAGGGTCACCATTTAAGAAAAAAGGGTCACTTAGTTTTATAAGTCTCTTGTGTAAAAAATGACATAATTGTTATGAATAGTATGCCGTGTTTTGTATTTACTGAGAATTACTGATACAAATTATTACTATACACGTTTATGGATCAGATACATTGGGTAATTAATTCTAAAAAGTACAGCCCTCTATCTATTTTAGTTTGATCAGGAGGATTTGTGAAACTTAGATTTTACGTTGTTTATCGGTGGTTGAATGTTATTATTTCGCTTCATGTGCGATTACGAGCAAAGTAGTTGGGATACAACTTATTATTATACACGTTTATGGGTCAGATACATGGGGTAATTAATTCTAAAAAGTACAGCCCTCTATCTATTTTAGTTTGATCAGGAGGATTTTTGAAACTTAGATTTTACGTTGTTTATCGGTGGTTGAATGTTATTATTTCGGTTCATGTGCGATTACGAGCAAAGTAGTTGGGATACAAATTATTATTATACACGTTTATGGATCAGATACATTGGGTAATTAATTCTAAAAAGTACAGCCCTCTATCTATTTTAGTTTGTTCAGGAGGATTTGTGAAACTTAGATTTTACGTTGTTTATCGGTGGTTGAATGTTATTATTTCGCTTCATGTGCGATTACGAGCAAAGTAATTGGGATACAAATTATTATTATACACGTTTATGGATCAGATACATTGGGTAATTAATTCTAAAAAGTACAGCCCTCTATCTATTTTAGTTTGTTCAGGAGGATTTTTGAAACTTAGATTTTACGTTGTTTATCGGTGGTTGAATGTTATTATTTCGCTTCATGTGCGATTACGAGCAAAGTAGTTGGGATACAAATTATTATTATACACGTTTATGGATCAGATACATTGGGTAATTAATTCTAAAAAGTACAGCCCTCTATCTATTTTAGTTTGATCAGGAGGATTTTTGAAACTTAGATTTTACGTTGTGTATCGGTGGTTGAATGTTATTATTTCACTTCATGTGCGATTACGAGCAAGGTAGTTGGGATACAAATTATTATTATACACGTTTATGGATCAGATACATTGGGTAATTAATTCTAAAAAGTACAGCCCTCTATCTATTTTAGTTTGTTCAGGAGGATTTTTGAAACTTAGATTTTACGTTGTTTATCGGTGGTTGAACGTTATTATTTCGCTTCATGTGCGATTACGAGCAAAGTAGTTGGGATACAAATTATTACTTATTATTACTAAATTAATCATTTATTTCATCGTATAGGTTCCCGAGTTAAGCGAGTGAGCTTCGAAAAATGAAAGATTGTCTTTGTATGCGTCATTTTATTGTCTTTTTATTGAGTCGGTAGTTTTAAATTTATGTTTTAGCAATATAAATAATGTGTATAACCTACCATTATCTATCTTAATTTTATTAATGTCATGTATAATATCCGGTTTTTACTGCCAATTAGTGAACAAACATTAGTGACTCTAGAGGTTTACACAAACGAGTAAAGAACTCCCAGCATGTTTGTTCTATAATTAATGTACATAATTAATACCGCATAAAAAATTCGAAGTATTGAACGTAATGTAATATCCACCCGCTTATTTTGCGTAAACAAATTAAAATCAAGATAAAATAACAACTAATTATGTATAATTATATGTATATTCACTTGAGATCAAACGCAATAGGTATTTAAAAGGTTAAAAAAGACACCAACTAACAAGAATTTGGGCGTTACTTGTTTTACAAAAAAACACAACATAGTTACTGTTAATGATTCTTAGAACCTCTAGTTCTTCTTGTTGTTTATTTCTCTATTAACTATTCCTCATTCCATTCATTTTGAGAATTATTTATATTCAAGAATGCACCATAATATTGTGTCTGAAGTTTATTTCTTGTCAGTTCAATTACGTTATTTGTTTGTTGAGCGTATGAAGTTACTTCTGTAGTGTGTAGTGCAAAATACACTGAAAATTTATGTTTTTTTTCTTTCAGGGGGATAGTGGGGGACCGCTACAATGTGCCCTAGGTGATGGACGATGGTTTTTAGCAGGGATAACCTCATTTGGATCAGGCTGTGCCAAACCAGGGTTTCCTGATGTTTACACAAGGCTTTCCTATTATCTACCATGGATTAGAACAAAAATGAAGCTTAAAGTTCAAAAAACCGACAAGAACGAGTGAAATATATACCGATATTTTGTATAAATTGTAAATATGTTTGTTCTGTATAAAATTGTAAGTAGGAAATATAGATCTATTGACAGAATGTTTATTTCTTATACGATTTATGTATAGACTTCATCATAAAAATCGATGTTTCTATTAATAAGTGCTTAGACACCTACATTAACCAATAAACCAGCTAAGTGTTTACCTAAATTACTATTTTCTCGCATGATTGCGATGCAACTAAACAATCCTAACCTAAAATTCGCCGCGGTTGCTAGCGTTAAAAATTTTGGTATGCAATATGGGTTGAATGAATAGAACAAGCAAGAAATTAAGGGCTTACCAGTTGGTCGCGAGCACATGGGTCCGAGCACTAATCACACGAACGAAAATAACATCGAACAGCTGACCGAAAACGCGAACCATTACTTACAAATTTGAGAAACCGCGTATAGGTTATGTTACAAAATTGTAAACCAATAACCGCTTTTTAAAACCGTATAATTTCACAAATCCCCGTTGGCACTAATCGCTAAATAATTACCACACGAAAACGCAGAGCAAATTTTGATTTTAACTGTCAAAACGCAGGTGGTGGGGGACAACTAGCGCCCGCAGCGGCGATTTTGGACATTTGACAGTTAGTTGACCGAGGCGCTCTTATCCCAAGACGTTCGTATTGTTTCCCGTGTTTGTAATCGTATTAGTTATATCGCGAGTGATAATAAACCGACGGGGTAGTGAAAAGTGGATCATCACGAACTCAACAATAGTTTTCCGCGGGTCACAACGGCGCAATCACGAACGGGAATCCTACGGGGACAATGTTGTACCGAAAACGTAGGTCTACCGGCTAAGTTTGACGTTTGGTCCGTAGACTAGCGCCGTCTGTCGGTTTCAGTAACAGGTATTGTTTTACTAATGGTAATTAGTCGGTATAGGGGACCGGGTAATACATTGTGTATTGAGTCGCGACAATTTTGAGGTTATTAGCTAGTTTTTATTGCAATTTCTTTTGCTGTGATGATCGTAATGATTGATTCGCGAAGTGTTTATGACAATTGTGACGTGAACTTACAGTGCTAAAGGAGAAGAGACGGAATGATGACATGAAAGAGGGAAGGAGACACAACTACCGGCAAATCTTAAGAGGGAAGCTGCATAGGTACGTACATCAACAATATTATATTATATTGTCAACAGAAAGTCACGAAAATGTTGATCCTCGCTATCCATCAGTCACGCATATGGGTCTCGTAATGCTTGTTCGGTACTTCGGGGCTAATTTCAATAGAATCTGCGGTTTGTTGTCTTAAAGAGAAGAACAACATCTGTTGTTGTTGACCACTGACTGTTGACAAGTCGACTATGTCCCATTATACAACATTTCTCATATAATACTATGGATGTCATAACACTGTGCTCTGCTTTTTTAACATCACTTCACCAACTCAAACGGTTTGGTTCTTTTGAGTCTTCGCACACTGTTACAATTGTCAAGAAGCTGTATTGCCTCGACATTCTGGAGAAGTCTGTTCCGATGATTCTCTGCAAACTTTCCAATTTCGTTCGTTACTAATTCCATTTCGAGATCCCCGTGGAGATTTCTGTTTCTCATATACCACGGTGCACCCACGATGTTTCTTAGCACCTTATTTTGGAAGCGTTGAATGACGGTGATATTGCTTGGCTTAGTGCAGCCCCACAGTTGGATACCATAGGTCCGCACAGGTTTAAGTATCCGCATGTAAAGTAGGAGTTTATTATATGTCGACAAAGACGACTTCCTACCAATAAGCCAGTACATTTTTCTTGTATCTTATGCCCAATTCTTCTGGTTTGTTTTTAACATGTGCTTTCCAACGGAGCTTGGTGTCTAGCGTCATACCGAGGTATTTTGTCAAGTAAATGTCAACATCAATATTTATTTATTTATTTATTTATTATCTATAAAAATCATTCATCTTGTATAGGAAAAATACAAACATATCAAACCCGTTCGCTAACACAGAACTACTCTTAAAGAACTAACAGGATTGCCCGCTATTGGACTAACAACATATTTACAGTATAAATATTAAGTATTAAATTAATTAAAAAAATCAGTCTATTGTTTTGTATAGAGATTCAACGTCGATTTAAGGTATGTTTTAGCTTATTCTGGTCATCTCGTTTCTTATGTGTTGGTGTATGGGGAGGACTAAGATAGGACTGTATCCTACTCTGTTACCAAAGGGGTCTTCCAGTGATCGGTTCGATGGGCACATAAAATTTAAGAGTGCCGATGTGGCGACCATTGATATGCCCAAGAAGAAAAATAGTATTGCCAATACTAGCTCAGCGGTGGGGGCAGCTATTGCTGAATACAACAATAAAGTTTCGGCTAATGGCAAACCTGTGATGGCCAACTCAATCCAGAACAAAGGGATCATCATATCTTTAAAAGGTATCGCTGCTTTCACCAAGTGGTTGTCAGATACTTTCAGGTTAACCTGAATCCTCAGATTTGCGCTTAACGGTACCCCAAAATCGGGATTCACCTTCATGACGGTGTCATGTTTTTCCTTGTCAGGGTTCAACCCTTCCACTTGGGCTAAAATTTCAGGATCTGCGTTCAGATAATGCGGTTGCGACATTGTTATGGGTATATCGTAATAACACGGAGCAATATCACCGAAGCCTCTGGGCAAACACTTCTTTTTTTTCAGGCAGTAACACTTATTCTTTTCTGAATCTTCTGACCTTCCTAAGAAGTCCTGGTCTATTCTATAGTTATACAATTTTAACGTTCCCGAATCATCGGTGTTTTCGTATTTCATTTGGACTGCTCGACAAAAGGCTCTCCTGTATAAGCCTAGGGTTGTATTCTCCTTTAGGTTCCTCGGGAAGATCCCAGCATCAAAATTGCCTTCCAGTTTGTTGCATTCGTTGTTTTTTGGGGAGGTTTCGTTATCAGCGGTATCTTGATAACCCCATTGTCTTAAGCCTGGTGAACCGTTGAATCTATTGATGGAATATAGAAGTGGGCCATCTTCATCATCTCCTTTCAGTCCAACTGAGTCTTTCAGGTGGATGGTGATGGTGTTGTTCCCGTCATCTAACGCCATAAGCTGTAAGAGAAGTTAGAGAAGTTAGTTTCAGAATGTTTCAGAATAATTGAACGTTTATCCTAGAATTTTAGATTTGGTCTGATTGCCAATCAATATTGAAGAATTTTTATTACTTTGGAATATTCTCGAGTAAACGTTGTTAATTTTTTATAAGAATTTCCGGCTCGTGTTCATCGAGCAAGGCCTAATGTTTAATGAGCTACTGGCACCTTTCAACCACCAAAAATACAGGCACAAAATGAACACAATTGATAATTTAATTCTATAATCGTGTCAATCGAGCTTGCGATAAAAAGTCTTAATAACAAATTGGTAAACAATAAAAGGTAAAAATATTATTTTAAAATGTTACCACGCATAAACGGAAAACAATGACTCAATATGTATAAAGAAAAATCATCGTCAACGAAATTCAAAATTGCTATCATTACTATTATACGTAAACACTTAAAAGGCGACAATAATAAATCAACTAGTTGATAATCATTGTTGTTACATGAACAACTGTATGAATTGTCTGTATGACCATAGTAGACAAATTTTTGAATGAAGGACGGTACTTTTAAAGCCAAATAACATTAGTGTGACTTTATTTATTAATATTTTGATCAAGAACATAAAAAAATTTGGTGATGTTTTTTAGTATTAAAAAGTATTAAAACACAATACAATTCCAGTCTTTAAAGCACAAATTTTGTCGTTCAAATGCATATTTTGTCGTTCAGTTAACGCATTGCCTTGCATTTCTGTTTTTATCATCAAAACTTACTCTGTCTATGATGCCGAACTTGTCGAAGTCAATCCAGTTTGGTAACCAGGTGCTAGCCATAGTAACCAAAGCGTCCTTATAACCGAATAGGTATTCGGTAGCGGTTATATTTTTCATTGCGGGACTTTCCATCATATTAACAACAGAAGAAAATCCCAAATTCACGAACAATCCGTATTGGTCTTTCACGTATGACGATATACCCTACAAACAAACAAAAAAATCACTGTGAATTTGTGCTCCATAAAACTTTAGTTACAAAACTCACCAATAGAGGTATATTCGGCGATATTATTATGTCTTTGTCTGGATCGTGTATTAATAAATCTCGTCTTATAACGAGTTGTCGTCTTGGTTTAAATGTTAGAGTTCCATTGTCGTTTAGGTGGCCTTCTGTATTTCGTAATACATCCCTGTAAAGAAAAAGAAAACATGTTTGTTATTTGTTCGGCACAAATATGTCGGTTTAGATCTTAAATATTCGGTAAATAATACCGCGTTGTTCGGGCAACAGTAGACAATTTCGCATGAAGCAAAATGGAGGGGGGACCTTTGATAAAATACTCGAATGAAGCTTATTTGCGGCGAAAATGTTTGAGGGAAACAGCACTCTCGATGTACCGAATTGCTTCCGAAGTTTTCTATTTGCCCGTATTCACATAATTCCACATTTCATGTGTGTGTGAGTTTTGATTTTCTGGCCCCACAAAATGTTGTTCGTGAACTATCACCTGGTGGTTATAAATGCCGCCACCTATTTGGTATATTGTGATAGTTCCTCCAAGCATCTGACATGTTCGCGGT
Organism: Melinopterus prodromus; assembly: GCA_964023965.1. Lineage (NCBI taxonomy): Eukaryota > Metazoa > Arthropoda > Insecta > Coleoptera > Scarabaeidae > Melinopterus > Melinopterus prodromus. The sequence goes on along the minus strand of OZ030398.1, from coordinate 26,106,925 downwards.
TATATAAATTTAAATATAATAAAACTGTCAAAACCTTCTTAGTTTGTCAAATATTTAGGTAATTTGGCTGGATTCTTTATATTAGCAGTTACGTACCACCTACTCAAGTAGTTTTGATAAGCTCATTTTTAATACAACTTTATACTAATCTAATGCTTAATAAATCCGCACATGACATGTGGATGATATGTAGATGAGGGCAAAAATATATATTAACAAAACATCATATTTATTATCTTTATTTTAGGAGATATATTTCAAAATGTTTATGTTTATGTTTATTACTATTTGAAAATTCTTTAAATTTGATTTGCCGTCAAACTATACACTCCCTTACATCAAAAGTGGACTTTCTAATCCTCCCTAACGATCCTTAAACGGTTTATTGCAGAAATATGAGCTATTTGTGTTTTTTTAACCAATTGAAATGAGCCAATGAGAAGGATTACAATGAATAGTTACTTACTGGTAAATATATGGTCCGACTTCGTTTAGTTTTAGTTTCTCATTACCGGCAAGGAAAGCATCACTGTTGGTAACATTGAATATGTAAATTCTGGCAAGAACATCGTAGGGTGGTTCGGTCCATAATCTATATAAAAGCGACCCTGGTTCGAGCGTTGTTAACTAAAATAAGGAAAGACACACCAACAATGTTAAATCTTCGATTATGAAGTCGATGAATTTTGTTTTTCACTCACTCTATCGACTAATTGTTGTAAAGGGTTGAACGCATACATGACATATCCTATACCGGTAAAACAGGCACCGATTAGTCCTAATAGTAAGTATTCTGAAACAATAAAAAAAGATATATTAGTTATTAATTTCATAGATAAATAATTCTGTCTTGTAAAGTTTAATTTTTAAAAAGAATCCTTACGTCTTTTTATTATTTTAATAAAGATAATCATCCTAAACAACCTACTGGGTCTGTCAGTGCTAGACTATCTAGTAGATACTCTTGTGGTAAACTGAAGACGAAATGACCTAAATATTTAGTAGGATCTTCACTTCAAACTTGTTTTTTCTCTTCTGCTTTGATCATAGACCGACAAAAATATTGCATAACTTTCTCGTTGACGTTCTTATCTTGAAATTTCAAGCAGCATGTTTTTAAGCAGCATTTTCTGTCGTAACCCAGTTTATTTAATTTGGTAGTGCATGTCCGAATTATAAAACAAATATGTCATTCACCGGTAATTAATATGGTATATTGACGCAACGTTTAAGACTACTGTCTACAAAAGTAAGTACAGTAGTACACAAAACTAAGGGATTTATTTATAATTTTTTTATGATTTATTGTGACAATATTTTGGAGACTGTGTCGAACTTAGTAATAAAATTATAAACCCCTAACCACAACAAGTTTTTCAACAATTTACCTGTTCCTCAACCAAGCTTCTCTGTTAATAACTCATTGGAGTTTATCAATCAGGTTAACAATGTAAAATTAGAGGATGGCGAATTGTTGATTTCATTTGATGTTGCTTCACTGTTTCCTAGTGTGCCTATTTCGGAAACTTTGGAGTTTCTTAGGGAATTATTGAGCAATAACAACTTTGACCCGTCAGAAATAGATGAATATGTAAGATTGACTGCCCTTTGTATGTCTCAAAATTGTTTTCAAATAAACGGAAAGTTTTTTTGAACAACTTGAGGGAACTGCAATGGGTAACTGTCTCTCACCCTTTATTGACAACTTGTTTATGAGCAGATTTGAAACCAATGTAAAGTCTATAGCACCATATTTCCCTAAGACTTGGGTTAGGTATGTCGACGATATTTTTGCCATTTTTGACACCAAGAAGTGCAGTATTCAAGATTTTCTTCTCGTTTTGAATTCTAAATTCAACACTATTAACTTTACTGTCGAACCAGAAGTTAACGGCCAACTTCCATTTTTAGATACTCTGGTAGTCAGGAATAGCAAAAATATAATAGAAATTGCCGTGTATCGGAAAGATACTAACACAATCAGGTTTATCCCTAATGATTCACAGCATCCTTTTCAACAAAAATTGTCTTTTATTAGTTGTTTAGTAAATAGGTTATTGAAATTTCCATTGTCCGCAGATGGATATCAGCAAGAATTATTGTTTATTAAGAATGTTGTCATACATAATGGGTACCCTGAGAAAATAGTTGATAGAATGATTAAGAAGCAGAATCAAAAAATTTATGTAAATCAAATATCTACTTTAAATACTTTGTCTGTAGAAAAGAAGAAATATGTTAAAATACCGTTCGATTGTGCATATACAAGGGGTTTGAGAAGTATTTTTACATCACAAAATCTCTGTATAGCATATTCGACTCATAATAGAAAAAACCTTCTTGGAAACCCAAAGGATAAGGTAGATGTACTTGATAAATCTGGTATATATTGTATCAAATGTCATGACTGTGAAAAAGAATACGTAGGCCAGACTAGAAGAACAATTTTAACTAGGTTCAAAGAACATGTAGTTCATTTTAAATATAATCGTTTTGAAAAATCTAGTGCGGCTCAACATATTTTAGACACAGGTCATAAAGTAGTTGTAGATGACTTAAAACTTGTAAAAGCTGTGTCAAATAATAGGGAACTAAACAGCTTGGAAAGTATCTTTATTCACTTGAATAGAGATAAATTAATAAATTCAGACAGGGGTCCTATACCTAGTTCGCCATTGTTTGACCTGCTTCAATTAAAACTTGTTTTTTACGCTTCAATGATCAAAATTCACTGAGGTGTGACCAACAAATGGGTATATATAGGGTAATTTTTAACATGGACGTCACTTCCACTAGTGATTTGCTTGGACAATATCCAGTAAAGATACTATGAAGTGCTAATCTCTCTTTTCCTTTTTTTTTAGGTTCTACTGAAGATGGCAACATAGTTGCTGAAATACGTATTTAGGTTTCTAAAATACTTGTTGTGGTTAGGGGTTTATAATTTTATTATGATTTATTGTGATTGATTTTGATTTATTATGATTTATGATTTATTTATGATTTATTTATGATTTGTTTATTATTTATGGGAACCGACAAAAATGGCTTTTCCTTAGGTTACTCAGTGATTTATTTTATTATTCGGATTATCGACGCTCTACTGTATATTCAAACGTCATTGTCCCTTATTAAATTCGGTTGTAATTCCATCATTAAAATTCAATTGTTGTCACGTGTTGTGAATACAAAATTTATTGCACAGTATTTGACTACTGTTTTGACTTATATTATAGTATTGAAACACACACAAAATAATTACTTATATTAAGAATAATAATAATGAATAGACAGACACTGCGATAGAATTACATGTGTTGTAAAACTTTTGACATACATAACGACATAGTTCATTGGCCTATTCCCATTGCACAAGATAATAAAAAGGAAATGTATTTTTTTATTTAAAAGATATAAAGTCTATCATTTAGCCAGTATTACAAATCGTCGATTTTGTTGCGTGATATCCTTGATTGGTGATGTTGTATTTTATGGTCTAGCAATAATAATATACAGAACACCAAGTTCTGCAGGTTGAATTTTGGACGTTTATCTTAGCCGAGCTGGCGATTTAGCTGGCTAAGGCGTTCGACCACTACAATCAAGCCAAGGACTAATTAATAATTAATATTCTTTAAATAATTTAGAATATTACGTAAGGAAATAATAAAAATGTTAAATAAAGTTCTTCTTTTAAGGTAGCATTTCATATAGTTAACCTAGACAAAAAATATCGCATAAAATACACAATGTTACTGTTATGAGATTTTATATCACATGCAAAAAAATATCAAATTACATATCATATTTCACTATTCTCTAGAAAAAAAATAATAAAATCTCTAATTTAAAATCTACGTGTGGAAAAAAAATTATTAATCAAATCATTATTGTAGACTTATCAATTAAGGGAAATTCGGGTCATATTTATAATATTTATAGAAAACCTACATACATACACGGATATATTAATTCCAAATTCAACACTCACACAATATTAAATATTCAGACAGTTTTTATTTATTTCATTACCATTATCAAAAAAATCTTTCAAGCTTAATAGTTTTTTTTTAGTTTTCTTTCTTTAATAATGAATATAATGCTACCATGCTAATTGTTAAAACTAAAATTGAAAACATTAATTGCTGTGATACACCATTAAAACAAATCTATCAAAATAGATTATTACAAAATGTTAGATATTAAAAACATTGTTTATAATAAAATTATAAACCCCTAACCACAACAAGTATTTTAGAAACCTAAATACGTATTTCAGCAACTATGTTGCCATCTTCAGTAGAAACTAAAAAAAGAAAAGAGATTAGCACTTCATAGTATCTTTACTGGATATTGTCCAAGCAAATCACTAGTGGAAGTGACGTCCATGTTAAAAATTACCCTATATATACCCATTTGTTCGTCACACCTCAGTGAATTTTGATCATTGAAGCGTAAAAAACATGTTTTAATTAAAGCAGGTCAAACAATGGCGAACTAGGTATAGGACCCCTGTCTGAATTTATTAATGTATCTCTATTCAAGTGAATAAAGATACTTTCCAAGCTGTTTAGTTCCCTATTATTTGACACAGCTTTTACAAGTTTTAAGTCATCTACAACTATTTTATGACCTGTGTCTAAAATATGTTGAGCCGCACTAGATTTTTCAAAACGATTATATTTAAAATGAGCTACATGTTCTTTGAACCTAGTTAAAATTGTTCTTCTAGTCTGGCCTACGTATTCTTTTTCACAGTCATGACATTTGATACAATATATACCAGATTTATCAAGTACATGTACCTTATCCTTTGGGTTTCCAAGAATGTTTTTTATGCTATTATGAGTCGAATATGCTATATAGAGATTTTGTGATGTAAAAATACTTCTCAAACCCCTTGTATATGCACAATCGAACGGTATTTTAACATATTTCTTCTTTTCTACAGACAAAGTATTTAAAGTAGATATTTGATTTCCATACATTTTTTGATTCTGCCAAAACAAAATATTACTTTAAAAGAAATAAATCTCTGCTTATATACAAATTTATATGTTTGAATCAAAATTGTATTTCATTGGTGGAAAGAAACAAAAATATTGCTTTAAAGGAAAGTAATTTTGAATGTAAAACATTGCTGTTTTAAATGAGCTGACCCTTGTTGCAGTTACTTAAATGACAGATTAGACAATTGCATATAATTCTAGATAGCAATGAACCATTTTAAACATAATAACCAGAAATTAGAAAGATAGAACCCTCAATTTTAATAGTTGATAGTTTAACGTCTACGTGACACTTTAATAACAACTTCTTGTTGAAGCAACAGCACGCAGTGAACGTGGAAATAGGTAAAATTATAAATTCTATCCCGCTATGCAATTGTTTCTTATCCGGTGTTAGAACAAAGTTTAACTATTTTGAATAATTTTTAGGCATATTGGCTTATTTTAAAATACGATAAGATTTGCTGTGAAAATAAAAGGAATTGCTTTTAAGTTGTAATTTTGACTAGTCATTACCCAATTCATCTGCAAGATAAACGTGTTCAGTATTAATTTTTATCTCATCAACCATACCTGCAATGACACATAACATAACATCAAAACATCAAAACAAGCAAATATAATACAGAGTAATCTCAAGAGAATAATTTTCCCATAAAAACTTGTCTTACTGAATATTCAATTTTGAAGTTTTCACGGTGTTTCTGTAGAACTAAAAAAAGCAACATGAATATTGTTACCTAACAAATACTTAAACACCTCAAAGTTGTTCGTAACCACTTAACGTTTCTGTACAACATGTATAAATAACAAAATTGTCTCCTCTTAGGTTTTAGCTTGACACTTGTTTAGTTGACAACCTTTATTACATAAAAAAAAGATAAGAAAACGTAATTGGCAATCTATAATCGAGATTCCTAATTTTTCTGATACAAGAAGTGACATTTATGCAGTGTTATTTATGTCCCCCCGAAAAAAAAAATAATGAAATACGTTAGATAGAAATAAACTCTCAATGTCAATCAAACAACATAGAATTGTTAATTTATGCAGAGATGACAGTGAGAGTTATGTCACTGTGGTGCCTCAAGATTAAGCGTCTAATAAATGCACAAAAGCAGCCAACTAAAGTAATAATTTAACTAACTTTGCAATAACATTAAAGCAAAGTGTTTCATGGTTATGAGCATAATAAATGGCACATACGAATAGCACATCTGTGGAATGAATATCAACGAAATATTAATTAAAACGTTATGTGTAGGAATTGTAACAACCTTTATATTAACCTACTTTAAAAAAAAAACTGCCTACTAAGACAATATTTCGGGTTTATTTCAAGGTCAATTATGATTGATCTTATTTCTTATTATTATATCACAGCGAATATTTAGTATTTAAGTTTAATGTCTAGAGTTTAATAGCCAAGGTACCTGGTTTTGATCCAAAGTAGATCAAGGTTCTTTAGTTAACTTTATAAGGCGTTAAAAATCGAACTTCTTTATCGGGAAGGAAGTTGAACACCACCAAAAAAAGCACCATAAAAACAAGTCAATGTCACAATGCATTTATCCGCAAGTTCATGTAGGTAATTACCGGTTGCTACACGAAAATATCTTCTGTCCCATGAACCCAAAACTGGTTATCATTTTCCTCATTTCTGTATTACATAAAACAGTCGCTTTCTGGTCGGGCCAAATACAGAATGCTCTTGAAGTGCTAGCAAGATCTCGGCAATGTCAACCTGTTGGTATTTATCGCCTACCAATGACTTGTTCTTTTATTATCTGATGAGACGTGACCCACAAAGGTGTGCAGAATCATCAAAATTTCACCTTGAACCCCTTAAGATGTGCAGATCTGATATAAGTATACTTATTATGTATTCTAAGTGATATATTTATAAGGTAAACTGTGCTAAATTCCGACATATTTCTGTTTGGTTGGATACAATAAGAAATCTACAACATTGAACTTTATTTTAAGACAGTTGGTTTATCGATTTGACATTACGCTTATCAACCCACGATTGTTTCTTATTATACTAATGTTCTAACTGTCAGAATATAACATAAAAGTTTGCCTGACCTGTGATAATTGAGTGTAAAGCTACACAGATAGAAAAGATTTCTTGTTTCAAAGAAATGTATTTGTTTGAATTTATTCTTTTGGGTCAAAACATGTTTCTTTGACGCCAACAATATTTACTTCATTGAATACTCTAGTTTATTTGCTTGCAGAGATTAATTTATTTGAAATATTTATTTAAGTGGAATAAATATATATATGGATACAAACAAAAATTACTTTCCTTTAAAGTAATATTTTAGTTTTGATTTAAAAAAAAACGTTTCTTTACACCAATGAAATATAATTTTGATTCTAACATATAAATTTGTATATACCTAAGGAGAGATTTATTTCGCTTAAAGTAATATTTTGTCTTTGGCTTAAAAATAGGTTTACTTCCGCCAAAGAAATCATATTTTGATTAAAATAAATATATTTGTACACAAGGAGAGATTTATTTCCTTTAAAGTAATATTTTGTTTTGGCTTTAAAATAGGTTTACTTCCACCAAAGAAATCATATTTTGATTCAAATAAATATTTTTAGTGTGAATACCTCATCCAACTGTATTGTTAGATGGCGCTGTAAACTCTCTCCTCGCACTTCGTACATATCGAGAGTATAAAGTCGCGTGATCGACAGTATAGAACTTATAGAGTACAGTGCCTGCAGGTTCGAGTTGCGATTCCAAATCAGAGTACACTTTACTAACTTAACCTTGACTATATGTTGGGTTGGGAAGACCAAGCACTGGTCGAGGATGTGCGACATCCCAAAAAGGAGGTGACACATGGCGAGTCTTCCGAAAAATTCTTGTCTGTTAATTCCTTCAACAAATTAATAATTTTAAGCATTTTAACTCGACCAACAATTTTGTTAATTTAAAAAAAATGTATATCTTTCACTTAACACAATCATAATTATTTGAAGTAAAGAAATCTCATTTCTTATAATACACAAATTGCAAACTTTTTAACTGGAAACATAAGTTGTTTGACACAAATCAACATTCTTTCTACTAAACAAATATTTTAAATAAATGCGTTTTTATCCGCAAATAAATATTTCTTTGCCTCTATTGAAACAACAAATTTCTTTGAGCCAATGCATATTTATTTGAATCAAACAAAAATTTCTCTCTGTGTATTATTTATTACTCAATAAGAGTGATCATACACTTTATTATTTTCCCTTCAAATCGTAACATTTCATTGACATAACGATTTATGCAACAACTTCCATGTTTATAGATTAATTAAATCATTTATCTATCACATACGGAATAAAATTACTTCCGTAGGTTATTATAGTATCTTTAGGTCAATACCACGCGAGCGAATAGTGTCATTATCAACAACTAAACTCAATGAAACTGGAAAATTTTGTTTAAAACGTGCGAAACGGAAAATGCTACTGATATTAGCAATCTACGTTTATTAAGCTGTCAATATTGTACTTGAACTTTGTTTCAATGGAAGCGAATATATAGGTATTTTCTGTGGACGATTTTGTTTTTTTATGAGACATTTCTTGCGGTTTTGTTAGATCGTTTTGTGAGTGACAAATGCACATTTTAACAGCATTCGTACGAGTTATTTTTGCGCAAATACCAATAAAAAGTTGGCAACTATACTTATGCTAATCAATATGCCTGAATGTGTGTAGAAGATACGCATATTTTTAGTCTTTAGTAAAGTTTTAAATAAATGTATAACAAGTTTTTTTTTATGTATTGGGGAAATCGATTTCGAGTAGTTCAATATCAGGTTCTTCTAAAGGTACTATAAAATAAATATAATATAAAGGGAATGTAGACACTTAACACTTACCTCATCATATGACACATATAAATATTTGACATAAACATTTATTTAATGTACTTTTAATATGTTTTTAATATCTAAAATTTTCTAATAATCTATTTTCATAGATTTGTTTTAATGATGTAACATAGTAATTAATGTTTTCAATTTTAGTTTTGTTTATTTTCGATTATTAAGTTCATTGAATTAAATTTCGTCCATTATTTTTAACAATTAGCATGGTAGCATTATATTCATTATTAACGAAAGAAAACTAACAAACTATTAAACTTGTAAATTATTATTATTATGTATGTAGGTTTTCTATAAATATTATAAATATGACCCGAATTTCCCTTAATTGATAAGTTTAAAATTATGATTTGATTAATAATTTATTTACCACACGTAAATTTTAATTTAAAGATTTTATTATTTTTTTCAAATATTCAATTCAATTTAATTCTTTGGAACATCCTATATAACGTATTCCGACTTTCAATGGACTATATGAGGTAACCTTGGCCTTAGTAAGGCCCAAATTGGTCCTGTGATACCCTTATATGTGTGAAGGCTGTCCACACAGCATGATTATTTCCGTTATATTAAATACAAACTGAAGAATTCTTTTTAAAATTTGTTTACGTGCAAAAATTAAACTATTAATTATGTAAGAATCAAAAAAATCTAAAAAGTACAGCCCTCTATCTATTTTAGTTTGTTCAGGAGGATTTTTGAAACTTAGATTTTACGTTGTTTATCGGTGGTTGAATGTTATTATTTCGCTTCATGTGCGATTACGAGCAAAGTAGTTGGGATACAAATTATTATTATACACGTTTATAGATCAGATACATTGGGTAATTAATTCTAAAAAGTACAGCCCTCTATCGATTTTAGTTTGTTCAGAAGGATTTTTGAAACTTAGATTTTACGTTGTTTATCGGTGGTTGAATGTTATTATTTCGCTTCATGTGCGATTACGAGCAAAGTAGTTGGGATACAAATTATTATTATACACGTTTATAGATCAGATACATTGGGTAATTAATTCTAAAAAGTACAGCCCTCTATCTATTTTAGTTTGTTCAGGAGGATTTTTGAAACTTAGATTTTACGTTGTTTATCGGTGGTTGAATGTTATTATTTCGCTTCATGTGCGATTACGAGCAAAGTAGTTGGGATACAAATTATTATTATACACGTTTATGGATCAGATACATTGGGTAATTAATTCTAAAAAGTACAGCCCTCTATCTATTTTAGTTTGTTCAGGAGGATTTTTGAAACTTAGATTTTACGTTGTTTATCGGTGGTTGAATGTTATTATTTCGCTTCATGTGCGATTACGAGCAAAGTAGTTGGGATACAAATTATTATTATACACGTTTATGGATCAGATACATTGGGTAATTAATTCTAAAAAGTACAGCCCTCTATCTATTTTAGTTTGTTCAGGAGGATTTTTGAAACTTAGATTTTACGTTGTTTATCGGTGGTTGAATGTTATTATTTCGCTTCATGTGCGATTACGAGCAAAGTAGTTGGGATACAAATTATTATTATACACGTTTATGGGTCAGATACATTGGGTAATTACTTCTAAAAAGTACAGCCCTCTATCTATTTTAGTTTGTTCAGGAGGATTTTTGAAACTTAGATTTTACGTTGTTTATCGGTGGTTGAATGTTATTATTTCGCTTCATGTGCGATTACGAGCAAAGTAGTTGGGATACAAATTATTATTATACACTTTTATGGATCAGATACATTGGGTAATTAATTCTAAAAAGTACAGCCCTCTATCTATTTTAGTTTGTTCAGGAGGATTTTTGAAACTTAGATTTTACGTTGTTTATCGGTGGTTGAATGTTATTATTTCGCTTCATGTGCGATTACGAGCAAAGTAGTTGGGATACAAATTATTATTATACACGTTTATAGATCAGATACATTGGGTAATTAATTCTAAAAAGTACAGCCCTCTATCTATTTTAGTTTGTTCAGGAGGATTTTTGAAACTTAGATTTTACGTTGTTTATCGGTGGTTGAATGTTATTATTTCGCTTCATGTGCGATTACGAGCAAAGTAGTTGGGATACAAATTATTATTATACACGTTTATAGATCAGATACATTGGGTAATTAATTCTAAAAAGTACAGCCCTCTATCTATTTTAGTTTGTTCAGGAGGATTTTTGAAACTTAGATTTTACGTTGTTTATCGGTGGTTGAATGTTATTATTTCGCTTCATGTGCGATTACGAGCAAAGTAGTTGGGATACAAATTATTATTATACACGTTTATGGATCAGATACATTGGGTAATTAATTCTAAAAAGTACAGCCCTCTATCTATTTTAGTTTGTTCAGGAGGATTTTTGAAACTTAGATTTTACGTTGTTTATCGGTGGTTGAATGTTATTATTTCGCTTCATGTGCGATTACGAGCAAAGTAGTTGGGATACAAATTATTATTATACACGTTTATGGGTCAGATACATTGGGTAATTACTTCTAAAAAGTACAGCCCTCTATCTATTTTAGTTTGTTCAGGAGGATTTTTGAAACTTAGATTTTACGTTGTTTATCGGTGGTTGAATGTTATTATTTCGCTTCATGTGCGATTACGAGCAAAGTAGTTGGGATACAAATTATTATTATACACTTTTATGGATCAGATACATTGGGTAATTAATTCTAAAAAGTACAGCCCTCTATCTATTTTAGTTTGTTCAGGAGGATTTTTGAAACTTAGATTTTATTGTTTATCGGTGGTTGAATGTTATTATTTCGCTTCATGTGCAATTACGAGCAAAGTAGTTGAGATACAAATTATAAATTATATATAAATAGATTTGTTTTAATAGTGTAACGCAGTAATTAATGTTTCCAATTTTAATTTTGTTTATTTCTGAGTAAGTAATTATTAAAAGTAGAAGTTTTTCGATTATTATATTCATTGAATTAAATTTCGTCCATTATTTTTAACAATTAGCATGGTACCATTATATTCATTATTAACGAAAGAAAACTAACAAACTATTAAACTTCTATATAAGATTTCTTCTGATAATGGTAATGAAATAAATAATGAAACTGTCCGAAGATTTAATATTGTGTGAGTGTTGAATTTGCAATTAATATATCCGTTTATGTATGTATTTTTCTATAAATATTATAAATATGACACGAATTTCCCTTAATTGATAAGTCTAAAATCTTGATTTGATTAATACTTTATTTACCACACGTAAATTTTAATTTAAAGATTTTATTATTTTTTTAAATATTCAATTCAATTCAATTCTTAGGAACACCCTATATAACGTATTCTCCGACTTTCAATGGACAACATCAGGTAACCTTGGCCTTAGTAAGACCCAAATTGGTCCGTCGATACCCTTATATGTGTGAAGGCTGTCCACACAGCATGATTATTTCCGTTATATTAAATACAAACTGAAGAATTCTTTTTAAAATTTGTTTTGTGCGCAAGAAATTAAACTAATGTATATGTAAGAATCAAAAAACGAAATTATTTGTTAAGTCTATTTATTGGAGAGACATAAAAAGTGCGAACTATAGATATTTCAAACAGGAAATAACGATCTTTAAGTAGGTAAATGTTGATAGATTTTTTTTTTGTATAGGCACCTTGAGTGAGTCGTCTATTATCGATACACATGCTTGTTACATATTAAACGATCGAATTCGATTAACATGTACTTAAAATCGCTCAGAGTGTCTCGCTTACGCTATCATTGATATCTCTATTACTTACTTGCATTACAACCGTATATTTTGAGATCTAACTTCATCTTGCACTTTGTTATCGAAGAACTTATAAAACTTTACAAACTTTTACCACTTGATTCTCGAATAAAATATTCCTTAGTAATTTTAACGTACGAAAACTTTCAAATTTCGTCGTTAAAACAGAATTTTTTTCTGCACTGTGTTGTTGGTGTTGCAGAAATTGATTTGGTTTGCAGGTGCGATAAGACATGTTAAGGTTTTTAAGACGCTCTCCGGCGCTGAGACGGAGGAGTGGGGGTACGAATGTGACGTCCAGAAAATCAAACCTGAAAGGTGCGCTTACTAAAGTTGAGTGTCGCTCAGAGTTTCGCATATTTCTTATTTCAGTGACGCAGATCAGCCGGTTAATTTATTGATGATTTCGTTTATTACTCTTGGAGTCCCAATTTAATTTTTTTTGGACGATAACCTGTTATTTTTTTCCGGAGATTCCAATAACAAATGTGACGTAAGTGACATATTGACAGATGAAAAGTTTACGGGGAAAAATTAGTGGTAGTTAGTCATATACAATAATAGAGATGTCTGTTCGAAAATTGGTTGAAGTTGACAAGAAAAGGTTTAATAATAAATAAAAACTTGGTTGAACTAACGACTGTAGGTGGATTCAAATATTCAATTAACGCTTTGCAGTCTAGAGTTTATTCCTAAGGTTTTAAATTTTTGCCAACGTTTCGCCAACAGGTCTTTGGCTTCGTCAGGGCCTACAATAATAATTATAATAGATAAAATCATTAGTTGTTGATAAACTAACATGACACTTACTCAATTTTTACTATAGAAATATGTGAAGGGTTATTTTAGTTTTCGGATACATGGCGGCACTGGTGGAAATATCCGTATATAATTATAAATTTGTCTACGTTTAAATGTTGTAAGGAACACTATGCACTAATAACAATAATAATAATTGACAGATGATGTGAACTTGTAGGTGTATGTCATTGTGTCGCACTGGTGGTGGTCTTGTCTGTGGGATGTTGAACTACTGTTTGGTACAGTCGGTAAGTAGAATGTCTTCATTGAGTTTTTGTTGGATTCAGTAGATGGCATGGTAGTGAAAATCAATAACAGCTTATCGTCCGTGGACTCTTCTGATGAATTCGCTATATACTGTAGATACAAGATGGTCTTCTATGTCTGATTTTAAGTTTATGTTATTAGGGTTAATATAAATGTGTGTAGCTTCTTTGAAGAGTCGTTTGGCGTAGTGTGTTTCATTGTCAATAATTTTGTAGTCTTCAAACATGATCTTGTGTTCCGGATTGTCTGCTATGTGCATAGTCACACCTGTGTGTTCAGTTGACTTCAATTTCCCTGATGTTAATCTACGTACTGAGGCTTGATGTTGTTGTATTCGGTCTTTGAATAAACTCTAGACTGCAAAGCGTTAATTGAATATATAAATAAAAACATTCTTGTGTATTGCACTGTGTTTGGAATACCAGCCCTTTAAAATGATAGCAAAATCACATGACGGTAAAACAAATTTAATTCAAAATTCTCAGTAAATACAAAACAAAGCATACTATTCATAACAATTATGTCATTTTTTACAAAAGAGACTTATAAAACTAAGTGATCTTCATACGTTTCTGAAGTTAACATGACGTAACATCTTATTACACCTTCTGTTGGTTGAGGAGACAATTCGTGAAAACTTCTAGTTCCTTTTATCTGTTTGGATCCCTGAACTCTATCATAAAGGGTGGTTTTGTGTTCTGAAACCTCTTCTTTTGCCACTAAGATGTAGTTTACCCCTGGTAGGTGTCCATTACAAAAGGAGAACATATCTTCTACACTACACAGAGAGAAATTTTTGTTTGATTCAAATAAATATGCATTGACTCAAAGAAATTTGTTGTTTCAATAGAGGCAAAGAAATATTTATTTGCGGATAAAAACGCATTTATTTGAAATATTTGTTTGGTAGAAAGAACATTGATTTGCGTCAAACAACTTATGTTTCCAGTTAAAAAGTTTGCAATTTGTGTATTATAAGAAATGAGATTTATTTGCTTCAAATAATTATGATTGTGTTGAGTGAAAGAATTACATTTTTTTAAATTAACAAAATTGTTGGTTGAGTTAAAATGCTTAAAATTATTAATTTGTTGAAGGAATTAATATACAAGAATTTTTCGGAAGACTCGCCATGTGTCATCTCCTTTTTGGGATGTCGCATATCCTCGACCAGTGCTTGGTCTTCCCAACCCATCATATAGTCAAGGTAAAGTTAGTAAAGTGTACTTTGATTTGTACTCGCAACTTGAACCTGCAGGCACTGTACTCTATAAGTTCTATACTGTCGATCACGCGGCTTTATACTCTCGATATGTACGAAGTGCGAGGAGAGAGTTTACAGCGCCATCTAACAATACAGTTGGATGACATTAAAAATATATTTATTTCAATCAAAATATGATTTCTTTAGTGGAAGTAAACCTATTTTAAAGCCAAAACAAAAATATTACTTTGAAGGAAATAAATATCTTCTTGTGTACAAATATATTTATTTTAATCAAAATATAATTTCTTTGGCGGAAGTAAACCTATTTTTAAGCCAAAGACAAAATATTACTTTAAGCGAAATAAATCTCTCCTTATATACAAATTTATATGTTAGAATCAAAATTATATTTCATTGGTGTAAAGAAACGTTTTTTTAAAATCAAAACTAAAATATCACTTTAAAGGAAAGTAATTTTTGTTTGTATCCATATATATTTATTCCACTTAAATAAATATTTCAAATAAATTAATCTCTGCAAGCAAATAAACTAGAGTATTCAATGAAGTAAATATTGTTGGCGTCAAAGAAATATGTTTTGACCCAAAAGAATAAATTCAAACAAATACATTTCTTTGAAACAAGAAATCTTTTCTCTCTGTGTAAGGATTTGGCTATTAAGTGGCCCTTAGAGACTGGCTTTAGTCACTAGTCGCTTCGTTGTCCCCCTTATACCGTCGCATGCGTTTTTTCCATGTGCACATCCAAAAAAAGCCATTCGACGTCTAACCCAAAATCTTTTTTTATGATGCGATAAGTTTGCAAAGTTCTTTTTGTTCTTGTATTGACTTGCTGCACCACCAGAGAAATATATAAGTTTTGATATGCTTGACAGATTTTGTTTTATATAATTAGTCAAATGTTTCTTAAAACAACCACATAAAACTGGCTTCTGGCTGAGCTCATTAGTTAGCCTTTAGAACAGGTCTTTTTAAGGTATTAACGCAATAACTAGCGTTTAAAGCATTCAATAGGTTCACACTTTTGCCGTTATGTATAGGCTGGCCACAAATAATTTTCAGACGCACAGACGCACAAAAACAAGAAAAGAAATTTCATGATTTTAGACAACAGTGGTAATTCTTTAGTATTACTGTTTAACCTACTATGACTAAACCGGGTTAGGCCACAGTGTTATTCTAGATATCTACGTAATAATGATATATAATTAGTAATATATTAGGTTAGATTAATTACAGCTTTGCGAAAAGAAAAGAACAAAAATGAGATACAGCAAACGATAATTAATAATTAGCATAATTATTAACACTTTCGGCATGATTTTCTTAACCCATTGCAGATGTTCGCCAAATTATTCCATAATTACCATTATCCACCATAATCTAACGTGATAGATTGGAAAATAACAAGATTATGTACAAAGAAAACAAGAAAAAATTATTCAATACAATAATCAATTTGGCCGTGACAGGTATCCAATTTGTCATCTCAAAAATATTCCAATGACAATTCGGAGATCTTTACTACAGAGTGAAATAAATTTACTACAAATGACTGAAATAAAATCCCAACGACTTCTCAAAAGACGTTTGAATTCTTCTAATGCAAAGCATTTATATTTTAAAAGTATATTAAAGTTTTAAAAATAAACAAAGAGTTCTTTTCTTTAAAGTATTATTTTTGTTTTAATGTAAAACAACGTTTCTTTACACCAAAGAAGTCTAACTTTGATTCAAACAAATATATTGCACACAAGAAAAGTCAAATATATATACCAACCAAGTAAACTGTTCTAGAATATAATTTGTAAGAGTCTATTTCAAAAACATTTGGAGACCACTGCTTTATAACATATATTATTTATTATTAATTATAACGTTTCCAACTATAGCATGTTTGTTGATATAATTATTGCAAACTAATCACGAAATGATTGGTCATGTTAACAAGTTTTCCGCTAATTTTTATTTAGCATGCACTATTTAATTATCTGTTTTTTTGATTAGATATAACACAAGATATTAACCAGGTAATTAAGTTATTTATCGTATTAAATTAGCAGGCAGTATTGTTGTACCAATAAACTAAAGAATAATAATAATACATGTAGTTAAGTTTTTAACTAATAACTTGAAATTAGTTAATGACTAGTTAATGAATAATTAAATACCTAGTTGTAGTTTTAGGTTCACACAAAAGTTCAGTATTTCCCATAACACGTGCTCGCAAGTACGCATAAAATTGCAGCAATTACGAGCAAAGTAGTTGGGATACAAATTATTATTATACACGTTTATGGATCAGATACATTGGGTAATTAATTCTAAAAAGTACAGCCCTCTATCTATTTTAGTTTGTTCAGGAGGATTTTTGAAACTTAGATTTTACGTTGTTTATCGGTGGTTGAATGTTATTATTTCGCTTCATGTCCGATTACGAGCAAAGTAGTTGGGATACAAATTATTATTATACACGTTTATGGGTCAGATACATTGGGCAATTAATTCTAAAAAGTACAGCCCTCTATCTATTTTAGTTTGTTCAGGAGGATTTTTGAAACTTAGATTTTACGTTGTTTATCGGTGGTTGAATGTTATTATTTCGCTTCATGTGCGATTACGAGCAAAGTAGTTGGGATACAAATTATTATTATACACGTTTATGGATCAGATACATTGGGTAATTAATTCTAAAAAGTACAGCCGTCTATCTATTTTAGTTTGTTCAGGAGGATTTTTGAAACTTAGATTTTACGTTGTTTATCGGTGGTTGAATGTTATTATTTCGCTTCATGTGCGATTACGAACAAAGTAGTTGGGATACAAATTATTATTATACACGTTTATGGATCAGATACATTGGGTAATTAATTCTAAAAAGTACAGCCGTCTATCTATTTTAGTTTGTTCAGGAGGATTTTTGAAACTTAGATTTTACGTTGTTTATCGGTGGTTGAATGTTATTATTTCGCTTCATGTGCGATTACGAGCAAAGTAGTTGGGATACAAATTATTATTATACACGTTTATGGGTCAGATACATTGGGTAATTAATTCTAAAAAGTACAGCCCTCTATCTATTTTAGTTTGTTCAGGAGGATTTTTGAAACTTAGATTTTACGTTGTTTTTCGGTGGTTGAATGTTATTATTTCGCTTCATGTGCGATTACGAGCAAAGTAGTTGGGATACAAATTATTATTATACACGTTTATGGATCAGATACATTGGGTAATTAATTCTAAAAAGTACAGCCCTCGATCTATTTTAGTTTGTTCAGGAGGATTTTTGAAACTTAGATTTTACGTTGTTTATCGGTGGTTGAATGTTATTATTTCGCTTCATGTGCGATTACGAGCAAAGTAGTTGGGATACAAATTATTATTATACATGTTTATGGATCAGATACATTGGGTAATTAATTCTAAAAAGTACAGCCCTCTATCTATTTTAGTTTGTTCAGGAGGATTTTTGAAACTTAGATTTTACGTTGTTTATCGGTGGTTGAATGTTATTATTTCGCTTCATGTGCGATTACGAGCAAAGTAGTTGGGATACAAATTATTATTATACACGTTTATGGGTCAGATACATTGGGTAATTAATTCTAAAAAGTACAGCCCTCTATCTATTTTAGTTTGTTCAGGAGGATTTTTGAAACTTAGATTTTACGTTGTTTTTCGGTGGTTGAATGTTATTATTTCGCTTCATGTGCGATTACGAGCAAAGTAGTTGGGATACAAATTATTATTATACACGTTTATGGATCAGATACATTGGGTAATTAATTCTAAAAAGTACAGCCCTCTATCTATTTTAGTTTGTTCAGGAGGATTTTTGAAACTTAGATTTTGCGTTGTTTATCGGTGGTTGTATGTTATTATTTCGCTTCATGTGCGATTACGAGCAAAGTAGTTGGGATACAAATTATTATTATACACGTTTATGGATCAGATACATTGGGTAATTAATTCTAAAAAGTACAGCCCTCTATCTATTTTAGTTTGTTCAGGAGGATTTTTGAAACTTAGATTTTACGTTGTTTATCGGTGGTTGAATGTTATTATTTCGCTTCATGTGCGATTACGAGCAAAGTAGTTGGGATACAAATTATTATTATACACGTTTATGGATCAGATACATTGGGTAATTAATTCTAAAAAGTACAGCCCTCTATCTATTTTAGTTTGTTCAGGAGGATTTTTGAAACTTAGATTTTACGTTGTTTATCGGTGGTTGAATGTTATTATTTCGCTTCATGTGCGATTACGAGCAAAGTAGTTGGGATACAAATTATTATTATACACGTTTATGGATCAGATACATTGGGTAATTAATTCTAAAAAGTACAGCCCTCTATCTATTTTAGTTTGTTCAGGAGGATTTTTGAAACTTAGATTTTACGTTGTTTATCGGTGGTTGAATGTCATTATTTCGCTTCATGTGCGATTACGAACAAAGTAGTTGGGATGCAAATTATTATTATACACGTTTATGGATCAGATACATTGGGTAATTAATTCTAAAAAGTACAGCCCTCTATCGATTTTAGTTTGTTCAGAAGGATTTTTGAAACTTAGATTTTACGTTGTTTATCGGTGGTTGAATGTTATTATTTCGCTTCATGTGCGATTACGAGCAAATAATTTGTATCCCAAGGATACAAATTATTATTATACACGTTTATGGATCAGATATCAAATAATTGTTATGTGAATTCGCTTCCATAATGAAAAGTAAGTTGACCAATTAATTGCTCAGTAATATAATGTAATACGATAGAGCGCAATATACCGGGAGAGCAAATTAATAAACAAAAAATGTTGTTTCGTCGCCTTGGTGATAAAAATTGACGATTCGATATGCTTTTAATTTAATTTTAATAATTTTAATATATTATGATGTCATTTCCGGAAAAACCGGAAGTCGTACTAACCTGGAGGGTACTCCAAAAAAAGCAAATTTTTGTTTACTAACAGGGGCCTATCTAAGTTGGGGATCACCCTGTATAACCGGGTTTATTTCCATATTGATGTGTCACTCAGGTGTTTTCAATGCTTATGTAATTATGTATGTATGATGTATGCATGTAATTTAGTAAATAATCGATAAATAGATCAGATGCAGGTCTAAGAATAAAATGGAATAATGAAATAGTAAACATAAGTAACACATAAAGAAAAAATGTGTTGCTTGTAGTAAACAAGCATTATATAGGTGTTTTGCATTTATGATTTGAATCATTCTGTAAATAACAGATGCTTTAAAAGATACTTGCCTTCTTTATATGTCAATTAAGTATATGACCTTTTGAGATTTAAATAATAATAATAATAATAACAAACAGTTTTATTACGTTTTCTTATTTGAATGTCATTTTTTGGTGCTTATAAAAATATATTTGACTTAGGTACAAAATTAGATTAAAAATTGTTTATGGCATAAAAAGTTTCGAACTTATCGTAAAATCCGTAAGTACTTCTCCAGATAATGTTGTTCTGAAGCTGCGTATAAAATTTCAAGCGAATTCACAGAGATCAGTTGAAGTTATCTTTCCGGCCAGTTTGAAAAATGCGGTTTTGAGAAAAAAGCACGGTTTGAAGTATTGTGTAACCGTGATGTTTAGAATTGTTATATTTTACTATAGTCGGCGATGCCTGGACCATATAATTATCCTTTGAAATTAATATTTTCCTCCTCTTGTTTCTTTCTGTTTGATTTTGACGACAGACGGGCCTGTTTGGCAGCATCAGTCAGCGATGGCTCTGAAAACATGATGCGCCGTGCGTCAGCCTTCGCGCAGAAATTATTGCAGTTTGGCCCGATGCTCATACATAATACCTCCATAATCTGCATAAGGCTGGATGATGCATCATTGATAACACATATGGCTATTCTTGCTGCAATATCCACAATTAGGAGATGTGTTAGAGCTTCTTGTTTAGAACAAAGTAAATATAGGACATTGAAACCTTAGAAAAAGTTTAATTCGACCAAACATTTGACCAAAAAATTTGTAGAAAAAATATAGCGTTGTTATGCAAAATAACAAAGTTGGTTGCTATACCACGTCATTGTGAGTAAAACAGTTAATAAAATTAATTAACTTACACAATGTATTTAATTATTTATGTGTTGTTTAAGCACGGTCATTGCAACAGTTTATTTATTGGAGCAATCTTGAAACACGACACAACTTAAATCAGGGAAACACAAATTATGTAGATATCAATAGAACATTCGGTTTAATTAGGGAATTTGTTAATTGGCAATTTTGTTGCGGGTTACTTAATTCGAATTTATTGGGGCAACCAATTACAATTAAGTTAATTTTGTACTTCGGTCGTTTGAAATATGTAGTTTGAATTTTATACCAAATAACCGCTAGAAAAACTATCGACAATGCTTAAACATGTAAATTTTGATAATTTCTAATTGACGTGACCAAGTAGTTTTAAAAATAATAAACAGTTTGAGTTTTAATGGATTATTTCATATTTTACCATTGTATCTGATAATAATAATAAAAATTTAATAATAATTTTAGCGACGTTTTGTTGCACAGTGTTAACAAAATAGATAATAATGTAGTCGATAGAATAAGATAGCATAGAATAAGTATTAGTAAAACTATAACACCAATAATAAATACACAACAACACAATTCAAAATAATACCCAACAGGTACCTGGCTTCACGTTTTATTCAAGGAACACTCATAATAAGCGCCGTCCCACTATGCTGTGTCGATGTGCCTTTCCAGTCCGTGCGAGCATGTGATTGGTCCGTGCTAACCCGTTTGTATACCTCGGTACGCAGTAAAATGATAGCGTCATACAATTTGCACGCGGTGCTCGGTGTTCGCGATCAAAACGATTGGTGTATTGATTTTAAAACGTGATAAATGTGGACATTTGGTGTGTGTTGTGTTCCCATTGACTCTTTGTTCATTCTCCGTCAATTTTGAAGAGACAAATTGCCGATATAAGGTAAGATGTTCTTCTATTGCGTAATCGCTGTTGCTTTTGTTGGAATGCTGGTGTTTTCAAGGCGCTTTAGTCTTGATTTTCGATAATATATTATTCCATCTATATTTGGGTCGGTACAGAGTGTCGAATTAAGGAATTCCAGCGGGACAAAACCCACAAAATCAACCTACAATATTTTGTTTACTACTCTTCATAAACCAATGTTGTTATGGCGTTTTCACACGCTACTGTGAGTCTTTTCGTATAATTTCAATTATTGTATATACCTAGTCGTATAATATACGTATAATATTATAATATACAGTACCATGGGCGTATCCAGACGGGGGCAAGGGGGCAGCTGCCCCCTCGTTCGTATTTTAGTATTTTGTTTATTACATAGCATTCTTTCCCTTATGGACACTGGGGTGGTGGTTATTTTTATTTAGAAAGCTATGAAAATCGTTAAAATTTATATGGGAAAAGGACAGTTTTTGGTATTTTTCGAATAATTGTTCGGGGTTTGGGAAAACTTATGTTAAAGATATAGTACTCGTAGAGAACTTTCCAAGGAAGAATTTGACCTACTATACGTATGAATTTGACGCCCCCCAACGCACCCCCACAGTGCCCTGAAGACAACCCAAATGAAAATCTTACATTATTCAGAAAATTTACGTGTTCTTATTATCTATTTCTATTTTTTTCTTATAGAAATCTTTACTATAGCTCTAGTGGAGTGTTTATAAAAATTTGTTAGTTCATTTCCATTTGGTATATATATATATATATATATATATATATATATATATATATATATATATATATATAACTTACCTGATGTAATCGCGACATTAAACTCCGAACTAGTATCGATATCAAATTGGTATAAAGAAAATAAATTATGTTTGAATGTATTGAAAACAAAAGCTATGGTATTGGGAAATAGAAATTCGGTAAACCCTACACCAGACATAGTTATCGATAACACAGTTGTTGAGATAGTGGTCGAATTTAAATATCTAGGTGTCATTTTAGATAATAGTTTGAAATTTACGAGTAATATGGAATATATAGTTAAAAAGGTGAGTCGAAAGATTAGCCTACTTAGGAAGAATATCTAATAAACTTACATTAAAAGCTAGAATATCTTTGTACCATACGATTATAGAACCATATTTTTACTATTGCAGCAGTATAATATTTTTGTGTACAGACAAAGACATTAAAAAGATTCAAGTAAAACAAAATCGAGCACTCAGAATTTTATTACAAAG
Source organism: Melinopterus prodromus (assembly GCA_964023965.1). Classification (NCBI taxonomy): domain Eukaryota; kingdom Metazoa; phylum Arthropoda; class Insecta; order Coleoptera; family Scarabaeidae; genus Melinopterus; species Melinopterus prodromus. Next base: position 26,083,732 of record OZ030398.1, on the reverse strand, counting down.
CTCCAGGTTAACCAGTGTCGAGTCCATGCTGAGTAAATTAAATTTTTTGAATGTTAAACATGGAACGGTATATCAGGCACTCACGTTGGTATATAAATGCATAAATAATAAACTCCCAAATTATATGAGTAATTATTTCACATACAATAGTCAGCAGCATGAATACAATACTCGGCAAAAGGACCACTTCAGATTACCAAAATATACAAAAAGCAGCACACAAAATTCATTTTATTATAAAGCACTGAAGATGTTTAATACCCTACCAAGTGATATAAAAAACAGTAGTTCGCTAAGTCTTTTTAAAACATCATGTCGGGTTCATGTAGTGGCTAATTTTAAGTAGTTGATAAGTTTATTACTTAGGAAACCAAATTTATTGTGATTATTAGTTTCTTTTAACTAAATAAATATCATTATTATTATTATTATTAAAAAAAATTATATTTGTTGAAATAATTCGTTTTTCCCGAAAAATCCGTGTGAATTCTTCTTTCTGAGTTCAAAATGACAGCTAAACATCAATTATAATTCATTTTCAACTTTTTTCAAATTATGGTCGAAATGTCAGTTTTTTTTTGTGAAATTAACTTATAAATTTCATGTTCGAGATATCAAATATTTTTTAATATTTTATTATATTATTTAGATATCTCGAACATGAAATTTATAAATTAATTTCCCAAAAGAGCTGTCCTTTCTACTATAATAACATAAAAAAGTTGAAAATGAATAATAATTGATTGTTTAAACAATAGGAATGATTTTCGAGAAAAACGAATTATTTAAAGTAAACCAATAGAATTTCTCAATCATTTAGAACAAATTTTTGCAGTTTTTGATACCCCCCAAGAACAGTTAATCCGACTTAACGTCACTTCCGGTAAAAACGGAAGTACTACCGTCCTCAAGAAAATACAAAAAATGGACCATTTGCTGTCTAATATCACTCCACCAATTGGTCCATTGCTTCATAAGCAAAGAAGTGATACTTCCGGAAAAACCGGAAGTAATTCTAAAACCGTTTCTTTCTTGAAGTAATTTCAATATCTAAACATTGCACTTCAGTGGTGATTCATATCAACTATAGAAATACGGCTTATACCAACCTTGGTGGGCAGTTGACAATAATAATATAGGGGATTTACGGCTGTCTGAGAATTGTTTCGGTGTTTTTTTGTTTGCGTTTTGATCGACACACACGTCAAAATTGTTTGATCAAACTAAACAATTCTCAGGACATAGAGGCCGGCTTAAAGGACTTCAAACAGCATGTTTAAACACTTGTTTAAATCACGTTCTAACGACTTCCTATTTAACACATCATGTGCAAATATTTAATGTCACACGGGTTGGCAACAACAGTGAAGGTTCAAAGTGTACTGTGAGTCGAAAACAGTGTAGCAAACGCATAAAATCTATTTTCAATAACTCACGCGAATTTAAACAAACATATTTTTGTAAATTTCTAGAAACATTTTAAGTGATAACATATGTACTAACTTGTTAAAATTATCACAGTTTAAAATTATGGTCGATCATTCATCTAATTGAATAATGAACCATAATACTTTTATGTTTAATTAATACCTACCTCGTATAAATAAGCAGTTATATTAAACCAACATTCCGGTTGGTAATTTGTGTTTTTTTAGTCTCGGTTTCCCACTATTTGCCTTATTTTTAGTTTGTTGTGACTGGAATAAAAACGATGGTGTACTTGGAAAATGCACAACTGTTTATTTAGAAAGTCTAGTACAGTGGTTCTTAACCTTTTTGAAGTCAGGGAGCACTTTTGAGCATACGAAAAATTCGCGGAGCACCAAAAACATTGACATAACTTTGACTCAAAATTAGAACGATTATTAAATAACAGGTGCAAAATAACATTAATTAATAAACAATGCGAAAACGAAAAAATAACAATCAATACACATTACAGTAAATAAATTTAAGTAACAAAATAAAATCCGCACTTTTTACAGATTTTCTTCTAAAAACTAAATGTCATTCCGAGTAAAAAGGTTTTGTCAATTCCTTAAGAAGTTGTAGCCGTTTAAAATACGGTTTTATTGATATTTTTATCAGCTCAAACTTTTTACCGAATTGAAAAAATGAATACTCGCATGAAGTTTATTTGCGGCGAAAATCATTAGTCTGATACAGAAAAGAAAAAGATATATTTCTGTATAAATTTAGAACATAATGGGAATTTTGGAATTTATTTCTACAAACCAACTCTTGAATGTTTGAGGCAAAAAGCACTCTCGATGTACCGAATTGATTCCGAAGTTTTCCTTTTGCCCGAGTTCACATAATTCCACATTTTGTGTGTGTGTATGTTTTGATTTTCTGGCCCAGCAAAAGTTTGTTCGTGAACTATCACCTAGTGGTTCTAAATACCGCCACCTATTTGGTATATTGTGATAGTTCCTCCAAGCATCTGACATGTTCCCGGTTATATAAATTTAAATATAATAAAACTGTCAAAACCTTCTTAGTTTGTCAAATATTTAGGTAATTTGGCTAGATTCTTTATATTAGCAGTTACGTACCACCTACTCAAGTAGTTTTGATAAGCTCATTTTTAATACAACTTTATACTAATCTAAGGCTTAATAAATCCGCACATAACCTGTGGATGATATGTAGATGAAGGCAAAAATATATATTATCAAAACATCATATTTATTATCTTTATTTTAGGAAATATATTTCAAAATGTTTATATATTTTCAGAACTTTTTATGTGGCATGTGTAGCAGAGCTATACCCATTTTTATTTTTATTGTTTTATGTTCCAAATTCTTTATTTATTTTATTCATATTTATTACTATTTGAAAATTGTAAATGTTTTTTTCTACATTGCGTTCATTATAAACACATCAAAAAAAAAACGTCTAAAAATATTGCTGAGCAAATTTTCTTTTCCTCGAGAGGTTTTTCTATAATGTCGGTAATTCGGCGTACCTGATCGATTGTTGAATGTCGAGCTCGAAAGCCGAATTGATGCGATGGAATAGTTCGATTTTTCTCAAGAATTGTGTATATTCTCTTGATAAGTAATTTCTCAAACGCTTTTGAAATGGTTGGTAATAAAATTTGCTCCATGATCCGATATAATATGGTCTATTTCATAAACCATATGTTTAAGTTAGATTTTTTCTAACAAAATATGTTTTATTTTAGAATATCTATCCAATGATGTTAGGTTTCAATTTGAAATTCTAAAACTGAGTGCAGTTATTACTACTTCCGGTGCAGTCCGGAAATGAAATTTTGCACAATTAGTTATTCATGATGGCTTATCACATGTACTCTTTAAAAAAAATCAACCTTGCAGAATTATTGGCCAAAATCTAACATTATATTTCAGCTGTGAGTTTCAATATTTTCTTAAATTTTAGATGAGACTATTAACGACTTGTCAGTCAAATCTAAACACGTGCGAAAAAAATTAGTCCTATTATTAATAGAAAATCAATAAAACACAAATCATAATAACATCCTAGTACTATAACGTTCAAGTAAATTATGTAAAATAAATTGCACAGGAGGTGCTGTAAAATTTAATTGGCTATTTTTCGACTTCAACATTTCTGGTTATTTGACACCAGGTTTATCGTTCTATTTTTACTACATGTGATATTATTGCTTTGACACTGATATTACTGATACTCCACACATTTTTGCTTGAAATGAGCTTGCATTTTTTCCCAATTCTTGAACACAAATCACAGAAACAGTCACTTTTTGAGAGAGCGTAGAGAGATATCTTTTTGTCTACGACCTAGACTCAGAATATAATAATAATTTGTATCTCTTTTTATCACCTTTGCTCGTTCTGCCTAAAATAAATAAACAATAACCGAATTACAACATCAAACTACTATTTTACATATATTAACAATTAAAAGTCTTCAAAAATTGTTGTTATAAAACCCTAATCATGACTTCATAAAAAAAAGATGATAAATTACTATCTTTATTATACAAATAATATGAAGAAAATGCCATGTCTACAGATATATACATAAAAACAGCAATAACCGCGCGTTAATTATAGTATTTTTTTCGTGAATTGCAATTTTTCAGATGTTATGAATTGCTATGAAGCGTACTAAACTACTAAACATGTCAACTTAATTGCATGTACGTTATTTATTTATATGTGTATAGCATTATCAGTAAATTACGGCAAAATATGAATTGACATTGACCTTTTTTTAAACCTTTTAAATAAATTAAATAAATTACACTAGTTGACAAGGTTTTCGGTAGTTAATGACACTTTATTTTTTTGATATCAATGTAAGACCATATTATAAAAATCTGATGTGGCCAGGCACATGACTCTATCATACAATATATAAAATTAATAGTCGAGCTGAATGAGAATCTATTTGATTGAGATTAGTCGTGTCTGCATTAAAATAGAACTAGTTAGCCAGGATTTGACAGATAAATAAATAATTAAATAAACAAATAATTCCTTTATTAACAGAAAACAATATTAGATGCAACAAAATAATATTTATATTTAGGGCGGAGATCAGCACACTTGTTTCCAAATTTTCCTGCTGTTCCACTCAACCCCTTACGCAAACTAGAACTAAAACATAATTGTACCAATAATTTAATAATAATTCCGAGAACTTATCAAAACAAACACAAACAAAACAATTACTCTAGAGTCTACTTACACGCAATTGCAACAAATCCAACTCAATAAAACATCGCACATGCCCATAAAATATGAAAATTAAAACAGCCTCCGATGTGCGCTCAATGACTAAAGTTCAGTTGAGCAAACAGACAACACTTTACCTTTCCCCCAAAACTGCTTAACGATAATTTTTTCATATCTTCCCTGAGACCACGGTATATGTGACCGACCTGGTAAGAGAATGACCGTTTATACAGGTCAGCGCGATGGGCAGGTGGATCAAACAAACCCCTGAATCTTAAATTAACGTTATGGACATCCGTTCTACAGCGTATCTTCCGCATGAGGTATTGTGGGATCCTCTTGGATAGCAACTTATGATATAATATTGCTGCATGCAACACCCTAGTGTTATCCATGTTCAACCATCCCAAGTCGCCCGGCCCATTCGATACATGATCATGCTTCCTCAAACCAAAAACAAACAGAACAAACTCTGCGGTAGTACAGAAATACTTAAAAAACTATTTAATGAACTTTGATACGGACTTTCACATATACTTAAAAATACAAAGAATAATTGAGACAAACCTGTTCGGGTTATTTATTATTAAAATATACATTTTTTATGAAAACAATAATTAATTAATTATACATTTCCGATCGTAAATTCTAGTTCGTGCGTCATCAACAGTTTTTTCTAACGACCTTATTTTTTACTGATTTTGGTAAATCACACCACACATCGATCTTTTGTTCTTTGATATTTTTTTTGATACATTTTTAATAGTATCTGAATTTTTGAAGTGATGCAGCGTTAACAACAAGTAAATTTTTGTATCTTACTTAATTAAGAGTAATAATTTATATCTAGACGACTAAAAACAAAATAATGAGAATAGATATATGTTTAGAATACATTATTGGAGCCCTTGACAGGCTAGAATATCTCAAAACTATATTTATTATGATTTATTTTAATAATAATAAATTTTAATTATCGGACTTTGTTATTATTTGTTATTTTTACAAGTTTTTCTTTTTTTGCAAGTTTAATTTAATTATTTGCAAAGATATAGTTCTTCGTACCTTTTATATGCCTCTTGTTTGTCTGCTTCACTATTTTTAAACATGACGGAAAGAAGATTGTTTCGAATTCGTGCTACGTGACCTGTCAAATTAATATGCACAAAATCTCAATAAATATAATCATTCCTAAGCAATAAATACATTATATTGACAAACATCAACGTATAATATATTTTCTACCTAAGTAGTACATAAATTAAGAGGTTTTTAATCCCACGCATAAATAAATAACAAGTAATCAATCAAATCGCTTGCGAAGGCTAAAAAAGGTAAAGAAGGTGATTGTGATGAAATTTGTTCAAATTTTTATGTATATTAAGGTGTTAGTACGCGACATTTTTTGGTAAAATTAATAGTTTAGCTGCAAGAGCAAATTCTATTTGATCGAGATCGGTAGCATCTGCATTGATATAATACTATATAGTGAGCCAGGATTTTCCAAATATTTTCAGTCTAATGACATTACCGGTAGTGTCAAATGCTGATGTTTTGACAATATCTCACTATATCTACTGCCAATAGTAAAAAGATCTCATATTGTGATACCGTGTACGGTCCTTGCCTGACGGCGTCGGATAGTCAGCGTGTTCAGCGTGTCCAAAATGCATGTTCTGTTTGTTTTTGGTTTGAGGAAGTATGATCATGTATCGAATGGGCTGGGCGACTTGGGGTGGTCGAACATGGATAACACTAGGGTGTTGCATGCAGCAATATTATATCATAAGTTGCTATCCAAGAGGATCCCAACAATATCTCATGCGGAAGATACGCTGTAGAACGGATGTCCATAACATTAATTTAAGATTCAGGAGTTTATTTGCTCCACCTGCCCATCGCGTTGAGCTGTATAAACGGTCATTCTCTTACCAGGTCAGTCACATACACAATGGTCTCAGGGAAGATATGAAAAAATTATCGTTAAGCAGTTTTGGGGGAAAGGTGAAGTGTTGTCTGTTTGCTCAACAGGGGGGAATTTAGGCATTGAGCGCACATTTTTCGCGACAAATTTTCTAATTTCAGATTTGAACGATAATTCTAGCCTTCCTTTTGTAAAAATTGCAAAATGTACTTATAAAATTGTGTAATCGCATTCTATCGTCCAAAATCTGACGGCAAATTACGTGCTAATAGATTTGTAGACATCTGTTTGTTCAAACTATGTCGTAGCACCAATATTATAAAGATAACTCATATAATGAAGTAGTAATTCATCGACAGTCTTGAAATATGATCATGACCTTAGCCTTCCTTAAGCAAGCCGACGGTGCTTGTCACACGTGCGTACGAGAAAAAAAATTCTACGAACACATACACAATAAATACCATTAACATGTTAACTGCCAAAAATGGGATATTTGCACCAACAATAAAATGGTAGATTCAATATTTAAAAATGAACCCATAACAAATTTTAAGTGTCGCTTAAACAAATATTAATTTATTGTTATTATTACTGCAATGACGAGGCATCTTCCTTTGTCATTGTTTACAGTTTTTTACGTATATTCTTGAGAAGCAATTAACAATCAGTTGAAACTAACTCTAAACAATTCTAGGATTATTTTGATTTATCAAGCCACTTTATCATTATGGTGTTTCTATTATTGTTTAGATACATTGTGTGTTTCAATTATCAGCATCAAAGTGCTTCCGGTTTGACCGGAAGTGGGTGAAATTGATACGAGATTTGTAAATAATCTAGGAAAGAAGGTTGTATGAGGTATCATCGTAGAGCTATTTTAAAACTAAATTAGTTTTTCCTTTCGTCTTTCATCAAAGTTTTCTTTAATTTGAGGTTTGAAATTTGAAGTATTTTATTTATTTGTTTAGGAGCACTTAACGGGAGAAATTACATCCACGCTGTGTAATATAACATAAAATATCATAAAACACAAAGATTTTGTGGAAATATCCTCGGTACGTTCGATGAACTGACGCTAACCGCACAATGTTATAGCTGTCTGATGTAACGTGTGTTGTTCTTGATTAGTTGGTAAAAAATAGCAGAAATAATTAGTGACATTCCCGGAGTATATCGTGATCGAAAGAAGTCGAACGGAAGCAGCAGATTTTCAAATAGAATTAATATGACAAGCATTGAATCGTTTGGAACTAGAGTCGCCTCTGCCTGATCGTATCCACAGTCCACACCTGCAAAAAACGTCGGTTGAAGATTTTTACAACGTTGAAGTGGATGACGTTTAATTATCATCTTTTGAACTTTGTTGCTGTGTTTTCTGCTATTTCGCAAGTTGTAGTGTGCGAAGAAAATAGATCTGGGCGACACTGCTCAATACATTCTGACCGATGAAATGTCGCAGCACGAGAATTGTCCACCTGGTGATTTCATTTTCATTTTCAGTTTCAAGTGGCAAAGTAATTGTGCATGTTGCATCAAGTATAGCCATATGTGTTGTCAATGATGCATTATATGGTCCAGGCATCCATACATCAAAGTTACACAATACTTCAAACCGTGTTTCTTTAAAACCTCATTTTTCAAACTGGCCGGAAAGATAACTTCGACTGATCTCCGTCAATTCACTTGAGATTTTATATGCAGCTTCAGAAGAGAAGTACGTACGGATTTTACGATAAGTTCAACACCTTTTTTGTTGATGATATCATGTGATATTTTCAGGTCACCATTTGGTTGTGTTAAATAAATAGTTTAAGTTTATGTTTTTTATTATTAATTAATAATTAATTATTAATTTATTTTATTTGAATTCTGTATAATTTATTTTTTTAGATAGCGATTACCTACATACCTAGATACAATTTGTGTCAGTCATTCTTTCTAATAGCGTATGTATATACATGCGTATGTATATACAGGTAAATTTTATTGCTTCTTTGCAGCGTTCACGTGTTAACAAATGAATAAATAAAAAGTGACAGCCATAAAAGAATGGACGTCAGTGAAATTACGAATCGCAATTAGCAATTCTTGATTCGCCGATGCTTTTAAAACATTGTTTGCTGTCATATATCTATCCTAATATTCCTTAAAACAGAATGACGAAGCAATTTTCGTTTGTTTAAAAAAAACGCTTCTGACAAGATAATTTGGAGGAGGTATCATTTATTACAACGGACAAAAGAAGAATTATTTTAGCAAAAAATAGTTACATTGACGCACGTAAGGTTTTTTAGTCAGTTCTTATTAATGCTATACACTTTATGATTTGCTATTTTAGATCTAGACGTCACAGACAATTTAAAAAACGGTATTCCTAATAAGTACTAACATTATTTTGGTCTATATAATTACTTGCACTTAACAGGAACTACCCGACCGTATATTCGTTGAGAACCTGTATTTTTTTGTAGAGGCATGAAGAACAGGAACATAACAAAGCTTCACCTTTCCCCCAAAAACTGTTTAACGATAATTTTTTCATATCTTCCCTGAGACCATTGTATATGTGACTGACCTCGTAAGAGAATGACCGTTTATACAGCTCAGCGCGATGGGCAGGTGGAGCAAACAAACCCCTGAATCTTAAATTAAGGTTATGGACGTCCGTTCTACAGCGTATCTTCCGCACGAGGTATTGTGGGATCCTCTTGGATAGCAACTCATGATATAATATTGCTGCATGCAACACCCTAGTGTTATCCATGTTCGACCACCCCAAGTCGCCCAGCCCATTCGATACATAATCATACTTCCTCAAACCAAAAACAAACAGGACACATGCATTTTGGACACGCTGAACACGCTGCCTATCCGACGCTGTCAGGCAAGGACCGTACACGGTATCGTAATATGAGATATTTTGATACTATTGACAGTAGATATAGTGAGATATTATCAGAAAATCAGCTTTGACACTACCGGTACTGTCATTAGACTGAAAATATTTGGAAAATCCTAGCTCACTATATAGTGTTATATCAATGCAGATATTTTAATTTATTATATAACTATTTTGAAGAAGTTACAGAAATGGCTCGTCATTTGCAAAATCCTTGAAAACTCCTTAGAGGAAACGTCCAGTTCCTTTGGACCCTTTTGAACCAAAAGCTTTTCAGCTCTAAGTTTAGTCATGAAACTTCTAAATATGAAGTTTCGTCCCGATACCTTCTGAATTTGGGACCTTTACCATATGATAAAATCATGTGTCTGGTCATTTATATTTATATCTATAATTTTACTGATTATCATAGTTGTCGTTTCAGTGTCGTCATTGTATATAGAAGTTTTGTAAACAGCTTAATTATTATTACTCAAACTCGTTCTAATTGAATTATACAGTTATACATCCGGTTACGCACATCTAAGTGTTTATTGAGTAAATCAATTAATCAATTAGAAAATGATGACGACTCATGTTTTGCATAAATATCACCAAAACCACTAAGCTTAGCGAAAGAACTTATACACCGTATTAAATACACAAGAAGAATGTGGGTACACGACAAAGAAAAATTACTTAAAGATATTGAATAGATTTGGGCGATTTTTTTGTAGCGAAAAATTGTTACATTGACGTCAGCAAGTTTTTTTAGTCTGTTCATATTAACGCTATACACTTTATAATTTGCTTTTTTACTCTGGACTTCATAGACGGATTAAGCTGTATTTTTAATTAAGTACTAACATTATTTTCGGCTATACAATTTGTTACTTGTACCATCTGTCAGTTGCAGACAAATATACTTTGTTAACTAATATTTGTGGATAATTTTTGCAGTTGGTTTCTTTATGTACTTGAGGAGTAATATGTTTTGTTTAAAAAAATAGATTCATTGTCCGAAATTTCCAACGGTATTTCAAGTTTTGTTTTGTCATTATTACTTAGGTAAAAGGGCTGAATATATGGTCAAATATTACCATATATTTTTCAGAGCTGACGTTTGTAATATATGTAATATATCAAGAGTTGGTATTTACTTTATATTGTTTGTGCATGTATTTAAATATTATTAATAAATAAACTGTTAAAACTGTTATAATAGTTTACATTTACAGATTTATAACAAAATCGGGCATACTTTTTAAATATTTTTTGGGTTTATCAAGCAAACTTAATTTAGTATTCACCACTAATCGGAAAATCTGCTAACTCCATATTATTACATTTATCCGCTTCCATCAAAATCTTGTTTACAACCTTATTGTATAAAACTGAAGAAAACATAAACGCCAATCGATAGAAGAGATTTCTCTCGTACCGGGTCACATATTATAATCAAAATTATGCAAAAATTAAGAATTTAATTGTTGGTTCAAATTACTACCTTGACAAGTTATCGTTCTCTTTGTGTATTGAAATTAAGCTGCCCCGGTTCTCTCGCTGTGTCGGTTCTCTCCGACATGACAGCACCGCTAACGCCTCCCGTCCCCGCAGCACCCCAAAGACCGTAGAGCGTCGGAATTCACGCGGAGTTTCAGCACGATCTTTTGTATGAAAAATGCAAGATAAACAATGATTATGTAATAAACTTTAAACCTATGAATTACTGGGTAGCCTATAGTCTATATTTCATTATCCTAGCTCTTGTAATAACGGAATTGCTGGCATTGCATAGTATAGCTTTTTGTGGGTCGACCACTAACACAATGATTTTACAAAAAATTATTATTATACAAGTTTATAGATCAGATACATTGGGTAATTAATTCTAAAAAGTACAGCCCTCTATCTATTTTAGTTTGTTCAGGAGGATTTTTGAAACTTAGATTTTACGTTGTTTATCGATGGTTTAATGCTATTATTTCGCTTCATGTGCGATTACGAGCAAAGTAGTTGGGATACAAATTATTATTATACACGTTTATAGATCAGATACATTGGGTAATTAATTCTAAAAAGTACAGCCCTCTATCTATTTTAGTTTGTTCAGGAGGATTTTTGAAACTTAGATTTTACGTTGTTTATCGATGGTTTAATGCTATTATTTCGCTTCATGTGCGATTACGAGCAAAGTAGTTGGGATACAAATTATTATTATACACGTTTATAGATCAGATACATTGGGTAATTAATTCTAAAAAGTACAGCCCTCTATCTATTTTAGTTTGTTCAGGAGGATTTTTGAAACTTAGATTTTACGTTGTTTATCGGTGGTTTAATGCTATTATTTCGCTTCCTGTGCGATTACGAGCAAAGTAGTTGGGACACAAATTATTATTATACACGTTTATGGGTCAGATACATTGGGTAATTAATTCTCAAAAGTACAGCCCTCTATCTATTTTAGTTTGTTCAGGAGGATTTTTGAAACTTAGATTTTACGTTGTTTATCGGTGGTTTAATGCAATTATTTCGCTTCCTGTGCGATTACGAGCACAGTGGTTGGGATACAAATTATTATTATACATGTTTATGGGTCAGATACATTGGGTAATTAATTCTAAAAAGTACAGCCCTCTATCTAGTTTAGTTTGTTCAGGAGGATTTTTGAAACTTAGATTTTACGTTGTTTATCGGTGGTTTAATGCTATTATTTCGCTTCCTGTGCGATTACGAGCACAGTAGTTGGGATACAAATTATTATTATACACGTTTATGGGTCAGATACATTGGGTAATTAATTTTAAAAAGTACAGCCCTCGATCTATTTTAGTTTGTTCAGGAGGATTTTTGAAACATAGATTTTACGTTGTTTATCGGTGGTTAATGCTATTATTTCGCTTCCTGTGCGATTACGAGCACAGTAGTTGGGATACAAATTATTATTATACACGTTTATGGGTCAGATACATTGGGTAATTAATTCTAAAAAGTACAGCCCTCGATCTATTTTAGTTTGTTCAGGAGGATTTTTGAAACTTAGATTTTACGTTGTTTATCGGTGGTTTAATGCTATTATTTCGCTTCCTGTGCGATTACGAGCACAGTAGTTGGGATACAAATTATTATTATACACGTTTATGGGTCAGATACATTGGGTAATTAATTCTAAAAAGTACAGCCCTCGATCTATTTTAGTTTGTTCAGGAGGATTTTTGAAACTTAGATTTTACGTTGTTTATCGGTGGTTTAATGCTATTATTTCGCTTCCTGTGCGATTACGAGCACAGTAGTTGGGATACAAATTATTACTATACACGTTTATGGGTCAGATATATTGGGTAATTAATTCTAAAAAGTACAGCCCTCGATCTATTTTAGTTTGTTCAGGAGGATTTTTGAAACTTAGATTTTACGTTGTTTATCCGTGGTTTAATGCTATTATTTCGCTTCCTGTGCGATTACGAGCACAGTAGTTGGGATACAAATTATTATTATACACGTTTATGGGTCAGATACATTGGGTAATTAATTCTAAAAAGTACAGCCCTCTATCTATTTTAGTTTGTTCAGGAGGATTTTTGAAACTTAGATTTTACGTTGTTTATCGGTGGTTTAATGCTATTATTTCGCTTCCTCTGCGATTACGAGCACAGTAGTTGGGATACAAATTATTATTATACACGTTTATGGGTCAGATACATTGGGTAATTAATTTTAAAAAGTACAGCCCTCGGTCTATTTTAGTTTGTTCAGGAGGATTTTTGAAACTTAGATTTTACGTTGTTTATCGGTGGTTAATGCTATTATTTCGCTTCCTGTGCGATTACGAGCACAGTAGTTGGGATACCAATTATTATTATACACGTTTATGGGTCAGATACATTGGGTAATTAATTTTAAAAAGTACAGCCCTCGATCTATTTTAGTTTGTTCAGGAGGATTTTTGAAACTTAGATTTTACGTTGTTTATCGGTGGTTTAATGCTATTATTTCGCTTCCTGTGCGATTACGAGCAAAGTAGTTGGGATACAAATTATTATTATACACGTTTATGGGTCAGATACATTGGGTAATTAATTTTAAAAAGTACAGCCATCGATCTATTTTAGTTTGTTCAGGAGGAATTTTGAAACTTAGATTTTACGTTGTTTATCGGTGGTTTAATGCTATTATTTCGCTTCCTGTGCGATTACGAGCATAGTAGTTGGGATACAAATTATTATTATACACGTTTATGGGTCAGATACATTGGGTAATTAATTTTAAAAAGTACAGCCCTCGATCTATTTTAGTTTGTTCAGGAGGATTTTTGAAACTTAGATTTTACGTTGTTTATCGGTGGTTGAATGTTATTATTTCGCTTCATGTGCGATTACGAGCACAGTAGTTGGGATACAAATTATTATTATACACGTTTATGGGTCAGATACATTGGGTAATTAATTCTAAAAAGTACAGCCCTCGATCTATTTTAGTTTGTTCAGGAGGATTTTTGAAACTTAGATTTTACGTTGTTTATCAGTGGTTTAATGCTATTATTTCGCTTCCTGTGCGATTACGAGCACAGTGGTTGGGATACAAATTATTGTTATACACGTTTATGGGTCAGATACATTGGGTAATTAATTCTAAAAAGTACAGCCCTCTATCTATTTTAGTTTGTTCAGGAGGATTTTTGAAACTTAGATTTTACGTTGTTTATCGGTGGTTTAATGCTATTATTTCGCTTCCTGTGCGATTACGAGCACAGTAGTTGGGATACAAATTATTATTATACACGTTTATGGGTCAGATACATTGGGTAATTAATTTTAAAAAGTACAGCCCTCGATCTATTTTAGTTTGTTCAGGAGGATTTTTGAAACTTAGAGTTTACGTTGTTTATCGGTGGTTAATGCTATTATTTCGCTTCCTGTGCGATTACGAGCACAGCAGTTGGGATACAAATTATTATTATACACGTTTATGGGTCAGATACATTGGGAAATTAATTCTAAAAAGTACAGCCCTCGATCTATTTTAGTTTGTTCAGGAGGATTTTTGAAACTTAGATTTTACGTTGTTTATCGGTGGTTTAATGCTATTATTTCGCTTCCTGTGCGATTACGAGCACAGTAGTTGGGATACAAATTATTATTATACACGTTTATGGGTCAGATACATTGGGTAATTAATTCTAAAAAGTACAGCCCTCTATCTATTTTAGTTTGTTCAGGAGGATTTTTGAAACTTAGATTTTACGTTGTTTATCGGTGGTTGAATGTTATTATTTCGCTTCATGTGCGATTACGAGCACAGTAGTTGGGATACAAATTATTATTATACACGTTTATGGGTCAGATACATTGGGTAATTAATTCTAAAAAGTACAGCCCTCGATCTATTTTAGTTTGTTCAGGAGTATTTTTGAAACTTAGATTTTACGTTGTTTATCGGTGGTTTAATGCTATTATTTCGCTTCCTGTGCGATTACGAGCACAGTGGTTGGGATACAAATTATTGTTATACACGTTTATGGGTCAGATACATTGGGTAATTAATTCTAAAAAGTACAGCCCTCTATCTATTTTAGTTTGTTCAGGAGGATTTTTGAAACTTAGATTTTACGTTGTTTATCGGTGGTTTAATGCTATTATTTCGGTTCCTGTGCGATTACGAGCAAAGTAGTTGGGATACAAATTATTATTATACACGTTTATGGGTCAGATACATTGGGTAATTAATTTTAAAAAGTACAGCCATCGATCTATTTTAGTTTGTTCAGGAGGAATTTTGAAACTTAGATTTTACGTTGTTTATCGGTGGTTTAATGCTATTATTTCGCTTCCTGTGCGATTACGAGCATAGTAGTTGGGATACAAATTATTATTATACACGTTTATGGGTCAGATACATTGGGTAATTAATTTTAAAAAGTACAGCCCTCGATCTATTTTAGTTTGTTCAGGAGGATTTTTGAAACTTAGATTTTACGTTGTTTATCGGTGGTTGAATGTTATTATTTCGCTTCATGTGCGATTACGAGCACAGTAGTTGGGATACAAATTATTATTATACACGTTTATGGGTCAGATACATTGGGTAATTAATTCTAAAAAGTACAGCCCTCGATCTATTTTAGTTTGTTCAGGAGGATTTTTGAAACTTAGATTTTACGTTGTTTATCAGTGGTTTAATGCTATTATTTCGCTTCCTGTGCGATTACGAGCACAGTGGTTGGGATACAAATTATTGTTATACACGTTTATGGGTCAGATACATTGGGTAATTAATTCTAAAAAGTACAGCCCTCTATCTATTTTAGTTTGTTCAGGAGGATTTTTGAAACTTAGATTTTACGTTGTTTATCGGTGGTTTAATGCTATTATTTCGCTTCCTGTGCGATTACGAGCACAGTAGTTGGGATACAAATTATTATTATACACGTTTATGGGTCAGATACATTGGGTAATTAATTTTAAAAAGTACAGCCCTCGATCTATTTTAGTTTGTTCAGGAGGATTTTTGAAACTTAGAGTTTACGTTGTTTATCGGTGGTTAATGCTATTATTTCGCTTCCTGTGCGATTACGAGCACAGCAGTTGGGATACAAATTATTATTATACACGTTTATGGGTCAGATACATTGGGAAATTAATTCTAAAAAGTACAGCCCTCGATCTATTTTAGTTTGTTCAGGAGGATTTTTGAAACTTAGATTTTACGTTGTTTATCGGTGGTTTAATGCTATTATTTCGCTTCCTGTGCGATTACGAGCACAGTAGTTGGGATACAAATTATTATTATACACGTTTATGGGTCAGATACATTGGGTAATTAATTCTAAAAAGTACAGCCCTCTATCTATTTTAGTTTGTTCAGGAGGATTTTTGAAACTTAGATTTTACGTTGTTTATCGGTGGTTGAATGTTATTATTTCGCTTCATGTGCGATTACGAGCACAGTAGTTGGGATACAAATTATTATTATACACGTTTATGGGTCAGATACATTGGGTAATTAATTCTAAAAAGTACAGCCCTCGATCTATTTTAGTTTGTTCAGGAGTATTTTTGAAACTTAGATTTTACGTTGTTTATCGGTGGTTTAATGCTATTATTTCGCTTCCTGTGCGATTACGAGCAAAGTAGTTGGGATACAAATTATTATTATACACGTTTATGGGACAGATACATTGGGTAATTAATTTTAAAAAGTACAGCCCTCGATCTATTTTAGTTTGTTCAGGAGGATTTTTGAAACTTAGATTTTACGTTGTTTATCGGTGGTTTAATGCTATTATTTCGCTTCCTGTGCGATTACGAGCAAAGTAGTTGGGATACAAATTATTATTATACACGTTTATGGGTCAGATACATTGGGTAATTAATTTTAAAAAGTACAGCCCTCGATCTATTTTAGTTTGTTCAGGAGGATTTTTGAAACTTAGATTTTACGTTGTTTAGCGGTGGTTAATGCTATTATTTCGCTTCCTGTGCGATTACGAGCACAGTAGTTGGGATACAAATTATTATTATACACGTTTATGGGTCAGATACATTGGGTAATTAATTCTAAAAAGTACAGCCCTCGATCTATTTTAGTTTGTTCAGGAGGATTTTTGAAACTTAGATTTTACGTTGTTTATTGGTGGTTTAATGCTATTATTTCGCTTCCTGTGCGATTACGAGCACAGTAGTTGGGATACAAATTATTATTATACACGTTTATGGGTCAGATACATTGGGTAATTAATTCTAAAAAGTACAGCCCTCGATCTATTTTAGTTTGTTCAGGAGGATTTTTGAAACTTAGATTTTACGTTGTTTATCAGTGGTTTAATGCTATTATTTCGCTTCCTGTGCGATTACGAGCACAGTGGTTGGGATACAAATTATTGTTATACACGTTTATGGGTCAGATACATTGGGTAATTAATTCTAAAAAGTACAGCCCTCTATCTATTTTAGTTTGTTCAGGAGGATTTTTGAAACTTAGATTTTACGTTGTTTATCGGTGGTTTAATGCTATTATTTCGCTTCCTGTGCGATTACGAGCACAGTAGTTGGGATACAAATTATTATTATACACGTTTATGGGTCAGATACATTGGGTAATTAATTTTAAAAAGTACAGCCCTCGATCTATTTTAGTTTGTTCAGGAGGATTTTTGAAACTTAGAGTTTACGTTGTTTATCGGTGGTTAATGCTATTATTTCGCTTCCTGTGCGATTACGAGCACAGCAGTTGGGATACAAATTATTATTATACACGTTTATGGGTCAGATACATTGGGAAATTAATTCTAAAAAGTACAGCCCTCGATCTATTTTAGTTTGTTCAGGAGGATTTTTGAAACTTAGATTTTACGTTGTTTATCGGTGGTTTAATGCTATTATTTCGCTTCCTGTGCGATTACGAGCACAGTAGTTGGGATACAAATTATTATTATACACGTTTATGGGTCAGATACATTGGGTAATTAATTCTAAAAAGTACAGCCCTCTATCTATTTTAGTTTGTTCAGGAGGATTTTTGAAACTTAGATTTTACGTTGTTTATCGGTGGTTGAATGTTATTATTTCGCTTCATGTGCGATTACGAGCACAGTAGTTGGGATACAAATTATTATTATACACGTTTATGGGTCAGATACATTGGGTAATTAATTCTAAAAAGTACAGCCCTCGATCTATTTTAGTTTGTTCAGGAGTATTTTTGAAACTTAGATTTTACGTTGTTTATCGGTGGTTTAATGCTATTATTTCGCTTCCTGTGCGATTACGAGCACAGTGGTTGGGATACAAATTATTGTTATACACGTTTATGGGTCAGATACATTGGGTAATTAATTCTAAAAAGTACAGCCCTCTATCTATTTTAGTTTGTTCAGGAGGATTTTTGAAACTTAGATTTTACGTTGTTTATCGGTGGTTTAATGCTATTATTTCGGTTCCTGTGCGATTACGAGCAAAGTAGTTGGGATACAAATTATTATTATACACGTTTATGGGTCAGATACATTGGGTAATTAATTTTAAAAAGTACAGCCATCGATCTATTTTAGTTTGTTCAGGAGGAATTTTGAAACTTAGATTTTACGTTGTTTATCGGTGGTTTAATGCTATTATTTCGCTTCCTGTGCGATTACGAGCATAGTAGTTGGGATACAAATTATTATTATACACGTTTATGGGTCAGATACATTGGGTAATTAATTTTAAAAAGTACAGCCCTCGATCTATTTTAGTTTGTTCAGGAGGATTTTTGAAACTTAGATTTTACGTTGTTTATCGGTGGTTGAATGTTATTATTTCGCTTCATGTGCGATTACGAGCACAGTAGTTGGGATACAAATTATTATTATACACGTTTATGGGTCAGATACATTGGGTAATTAATTCTAAAAAGTACAGCCCTCGATCTATTTTAGTTTGTTCAGGAGGATTTTTGAAACTTAGATTTTACGTTGTTTATCAGTGGTTTAATGCTATTATTTCGCTTCCTGTGCGATTACGAGCACAGTGGTTGGGATACAAATTATTGTTATACACGTTTATGGGTCAGATACATTGGGTAATTAATTCTAAAAAGTACAGCCCTCTATCTATTTTAGTTTGTTCAGGAGGATTTTTGAAACTTAGATTTTACGTTGTTTATCGGTGGTTTAATGCTATTATTTCGCTTCCTGTGCGATTACGAGCACAGTAGTTGGGATACAAATTATTATTATACACGTTTATGGGTCAGATACATTGGGTAATTAATTTTAAAAAGTACAGCCCTCGATCTATTTTAGTTTGTTCAGGAGGATTTTTGAAACTTAGAGTTTACGTTGTTTATCGGTGGTTAATGCTATTATTTCGCTTCCTGTGCGATTACGAGCACAGCAGTTGGGATACAAATTATTATTATACACGTTTATGGGTCAGATACATTGGGAAATTAATTCTAAAAAGTACAGCCCTCGATCTATTTTAGTTTGTTCAGGAGGATTTTTGAAACTTAGATTTTACGTTGTTTATCGGTGGTTTAATGCTATTATTTCGCTTCCTGTGCGATTACGAGCACAGTAGTTGGGATACAAATTATTATTATACACGTTTATGGGTCAGATACATTGGGTAATTAATTCTAAAAAGTACAGCCCTCTATCTATTTTAGTTTGTTCAGGAGGATTTTTGAAACTTAGATTTTACGTTGTTTATCGGTGGTTGAATGTTATTATTTCGCTTCATGTGCGATTACGAGCACAGTAGTTGGGATACAAATTATTATTATACACGTTTATGGGTCAGATACATTGGGTAATTAATTCTAAAAAGTACAGCCCTCGATCTATTTTAGTTTGTTCAGGAGTATTTTTGAAACTTAGATTTTACGTTGTTTATCGGTGGTTTAATGCTATTATTTCGCTTCCTGTGCGATTACGAGCAAAGTAGTTGGGATACAAATTATTATTATACACGTTTATGGGACAGATACATTGGGTAATTAATTTTAAAAAGTACAGCCCTCGATCTATTTTAGTTTGTTCAGGAGGATTTTTGAAACTTAGATTTTACGTTGTTTATCGGTGGTTTAATGCTATTATTTCGCTTCCTGTGCGATTACGAGCAAAGTAGTTGGGATACAAATTATTATTATACACGTTTATGGGTCAGATACATTGGGTAATTAATTTTAAAAAGTACAGCCCTCGATCTATTTTAGTTTGTTCAGGAGGATTTTTGAAACTTAGATTTTACGTTGTTTAGCGGTGGTTAATGCTATTATTTCGCTTCCTGTGCGATTACGAGCACAGTAGTTGGGATACAAATTATTATTATACACGTTTATGGGTCAGATACATTGGGTAATTAATTCTAAAAAGTACAGCCCTCGATCTATTTTAGTTTGTTCAGGAGGATTTTTGAAACTTAGATTTTACGTTGTTTATTGGTGGTTTAATGCTATTATTTCGCTTCCTGTGCGATTACGAGCACAGTAGTTGGGATACAAATTATTATTATACACGTTTATGGGTCAGATACATTGGGTAATTAATTCTAAAAAGTACAGCCCTCTATCTATTTTAGTTTGTTCAGGAGGATTTTTGAAACTTAGATTTTACGTTGTTTATCGGTGGTTGAATGTTATTATTTCGCTTCATGTGCGATTACGAGCACAGTAGTTGGGATACAAATTATTATTATACACGTTTATGGGTCAGATACATTGGGTAATTAATTCTAAAAAGTACAGCCCTCGATCTATTTTAGTTTGTTCAGGAGGATTTTTGAAACTTAGATTTTACGTTGTTTATCGGTGGTTTAATGCTATTATTTCGCTTCCTGTGCGATTACGAGCACAGTGGTTGGGATACAAATTATTGTTATACACGTTTATGGGTCAGATACATTGGGTAATTAATTCTAAAAAGTACAGCCCTCTATCTATTTTAGTTTGTTCAGGAGGATTTTTGAAACTTAGATTTTACGTTGTTTATCGGTGGTTTAATGCTATTATTTCGCTTCCTGTGCGATTACGAGCACAGTAGTTGGGATACAAATTATTATTATACACGTTTATGGGTCAGATACATTGGGTAATTAATTTTAAAAAGTACAGCCCTCGATCTATTTTAGTTTGTTCAGGAGGATTTTTGAAACTTAGAGTTTACGTTGTTTATCGGTGGTTTAATGCTATTATTTCGCTTCCTGTGCGATTACGAGCACAGTAGTTGGGATACAAATTATTATTATACACGTTTATGGGTCAGATACATTGGGTAATTAATTCTAAAAAGTACAGCCCTCGATCTATTTTAGTTTGTTCAGGAGGATTTTTGAAACTTAGATTTTACGTTGTTTATCGGTGGTTTAATGCTATTATTTCGCTTCCTGTGCGATTACGAGCACAGTAGTTGGGATACAAATTATTATTATACACGTTTATGGGTCAGATACATTGGGTAATTAATTCTAAAAAGTACAGCCCTCTATCTATTTTAGTTTGTTCAGGAGGATTTTTGAAACTTAGATTTTACGTTGTTTATCGGTGGTTGAATGTTATTATTTCGCTTCATGTGCGATTACGAGCACAGTAGTTGGGATACAAATTATTATTATACACGTTTATGGGTCAGATACATTGGGTAATTAATTCTAAAAAGTACAGCCCTCGATCTATTTTAGTTTGTTCAGGAGGAGTTTTGAAACTTAGATTTTACGTTGTTTATCGGTGGTTTAATGCAATTATTTCGCTTCCTGTGCGATTACGAGCACAGTGGTTGGGATACAAATTATTATTATACACGTTTATGGGTCAGATACATTGGGTAATTAATTCTAAAAAGTACAGCCCTCTATCTATTTTAGTTTGTTCAGGAGGATTTTTGAAACTTAGATTTTACGTTGTTTATCGGTGGTTTAATGCTATTATTTCGCTTCCTGTGCGATTACGAGCACAGTAGTTGGGATACAAATTATTATTAT